>CM046657.1:17648267-18253762 GCA_025594165.1 Tamias sibiricus | reverse complement strand
AACAAAAAGTATTTAGTACACATGGAAAAGAATATGTGAAAACATAGACTATAACAAGTGGATAAGCATTTTCACCCCTCTCACTTGGTACATATACAAAAAGCAAAATTCTGTCATTCATCCAAAAAAAGTATGACCAATTTTTCTATCTCATGCTAAAGTAATTGTATAAATTAATTATCTTTTTAATGAAGCCATAACATTCAATATCACTTCTTTTAGTATCTTCATTTTTTCATTTAATGTAATTGGGAGTGAAATAAAATTATGCCCTCCCTTTTAAAAGACATTGTCATATATTTCTGCAAGTGTCACATATTCCCAAGAGCCCTCCTGATTAAAAAAAAAAAAGTTAATTGTTGTCAGGGGCCAAATCTTTATACATGTAAAATGCTACCAATATAAAATGAAGTGAAGGAGAAAGATCTAGAAATATGAGGTAGATGCACTAACTAGAAAGAAACTACATTTATGATATTTTCAGGAAAATTGGAAATAAACCAAATCTAGGAACTCTGGAATCTGATCAATGAGTCATCATCTGCATCTAGTCTTAAAGAAGCAGAAGAGGTGAAAGAAAGAATATTTACACACTAATGGCTATTTCTGGTCTCAAGTGACACCATTAGAATTAGCTAGATCTTTTTAGCTGTGAAAATTTTTATTTATTTATTTTTGCATATGTGTTTCTGGGTAACAGGAGTCTGCTCCTTCAGAAAGCTCAAGGGGTTGTTTATATGGTTTTTCAACTTCTTGAGGTTTCCCTTTGGCCTGTGCTCCCCTTCCAGCCAGCAATTCCATCACTGTTTCCACAGCCACAAGTCGTCTGATCCTCATGGTCTTTCCCTTTTGATTATGATTGACCCAGGAAGGTGATCCATGAGACCCTCCCAATCTCAAGATCCTTAGTGCAATTGCATCATGAAATTTCTTTTGGCATTCAAAGTAACATGTTCACAGGTTCTGGGAATCAGGATATGGAATTTTTTGATGGGAATATTATTCTCTATACAACATCTCTTTTGGCATCTTTTATGAAACTGGACATCCTAAAATTTGGTAGTTATCTCATCAACTAATGTTCATTATTGTAGCTCACAAATGTTTACATACCAACTACACTTTCTATAATGTTTAGTTATAATTTTATCCCAAAAAGCCATACTCAGAGACTTGATTAAATAAAAGATAAACAAACAAACAAACAAAAACCATTTAATTCAAAGGTTTTGCATGCATGCAAAATGTTAGGCAGATGCTGACATGTTTGTCACACATTAATTCAGTTGTGATGACTCCTACTCCATCAACCCAAGCAGATACACCTGCCACTTAAAAAATATTTAATAAAGTAAAATAAGAAAGTAGTTTGTCACCTCTGATCTCCTATTATACCATTAATTCCCCTGATATTTTAGGTTATGCCTGGTGCCCAGGAGATTCCATGGCATATCCTGTGTTAGCCCTTATAGTAAAAGATGTGGTACGTGGGACTAGAGGAGATAGGAGATGTAAGATATAGTCATGAAGTGAGAAACTGTTTGCTCATACTCAGGAAAGTTAGGGAGTACTTGAAAAGGAATCCATAGAGGTCCTTCACACTATATCTGTAGTAAAGCAGTTGATCTGACCCAACACCATTATATAAGGATGCCCTGTACAGAAAGCATCATGAGTGTATCAATCTCAGGCAGGGCAAACATCAAATCCCCTCAGGAACTTAAATATAACCAAAGCCATCAAATGTCTCCAAATTCAGAAATAGAGTAAACGCTATTTTACAAATTTAAGCCCAAATATTGACTAGAGGACCACACTGTTTTTTTAAGGAATCCATTTTGTTTTGAATGACTATAACCATATATATATCAATACTTTGCTTAAAGCTCAAGACTTTCCAGGTTTAATGGACTTTCCACTACATTAATAAGCTCAAAATATGTTTTTAATTGACATAAATCAGAATTTTTGTAATTCAAAAAAAATTGAGAAATTTTAATGCCTCCAGTGAAGGTTTTCTTGCCTTTTAAGTTCATTTTGAAAAACCATTTCCCTAGAAATCTTCAGGTTTTCCCTCATTAGTCTACAATGTGGTAAGCCAAACCCTCCTAAAATAATGCATAGGGGAGATACTTCAGGACAATGTAATAGGTAAAGGTGTTTTGTATACGAACCCAAATGCACAGACAATAAAATTAAACCAGACAAATGGCACTACATCAAACTAAAAAGCTCTGTAGAACAAAAGAAGCAATCAACAGAGCAATAAAACAACCAACAGGATAGAAGAAATATTTGCAAGGAATACCTCTGCAAAGGTTAATATCCTGACTACATAAGAAACTCAACAAATAAAGAGCAGAAACATGAATAAACCAAAGAAAAAAGTTGGCCAAGATCTGCATGGACATATCTCAGAATAAGACCTACAAATGGCTAATAGATACATTAGAAAGATACTCAATACCATTAATTATTAGAAAAAACAGAATAAAAATCACAATGAGATATGACCTCATCTTAGTGAGAATTAAGGACAAACTTAATTATCAACTGCAGGTGGGCCTGTGGAGAATGACTATGCTGTTGATGGTAATGCAAATTAGTTGAGCCTCTGTTGAGACAGTGTGGAGACTCCTCACAAAATTAAAAAGAACTATCATGGAATCCAGAAGTCCTACTACCTGTTGTATATGCAGGGGAAAGGAAACCAACATGTTGAAAAGACACCTGTTCTCCCCTGTTTATTGGAGAGGGAGTCATAATAATATGGGTATTGAATCTACTGAAATGCCTATCAGCAATTGAACTGATAAATAAAATGTAGTTAGATGAGAAAATACTATTCAGCCATAACAAGACTTGGAATCCGCTTATTTGTGGCAATATGGTCAGTCCTGGGACATTATGTTAAGTGAAAGGAGTGAGGCATGAAAGGTAAACACTGCATGCTATCACTAATAAGAGGAATCTAAAATGTTTGATTTCACAAAGGTTGCTTGTTGGGAGCGGTGACTGAATTATGATCCTGGAGCTGTCCAGCTACAGAAATGATGCTTCTTCTGGGAACTTTCAGTGCCAAGGTACCAATAAGACTGGCCAGTTGCTATGGTGATGCCCTGCTCAAAATGAGGTTCCATGCCTTCCATGGGATTATAAATTCTTGACCTCAAGTTCAAATGCCAGCTTAAGAAAATTATGGGTGCAAGCTGGTAATTATAACTGGGCTGCACAGAAATTTGTCCTTCACTCTGAGTGCTTTGAAGAAACTTTTCTACAATAAATTATTTTAATGATAAAACCTATATAATAAACATGCTGAGCTGGCTCTTGGTCACCATCTCCTTCCAGGGTTTAGTGATACACCGGGCCTCAGATTTATCTCTCTTTGTTTGTCTGTTTGTCTTTTCTTTCCCCCGATCTCCCCCTCATCAGGTTACCTGAATTAAAGGCCATACAGGTTGTGGGAGTTGTTGCCCAAACAGGGACTGGACACAGGGGAGCTTCTTCAAGTTGTCAGATGAGTGGGATGCTCCTGAGGATGCATGTCAGATAAAAGAAGGTGAGGAGCAAGTTTATAGTGTGGTATAAAACATGGGAGAGCTAGGATCCAAAGAAAGGGATCTCTATGTTGCTTTGCTTGCAGTTTTTAGAATTTGTCACCAAAACTTGTCCCCGGTTCCCAAGAGGGTATGGTAAATGTGGAGATCTGAGAGAGAGCAAAAGTTACTAAACAACTATACACTAAGTATGCGTTTGAGGGTCCTGACAAAATCCCTGGAGCTACTTTCACTTTGTGGTCATTATCAGGAGATTATCTCAACTTACCTCATAAAGATGCAAAATAGTTAGCTTCTGACATGATTTCTGGCCTTAAAATCACTGTTAAAATGTAAACAGTTAACAAGAAGTTTTCTACTGACAGCTCCTCATCCTCCCCCACCAGAGCCTCTTGAGAGTTAACAGGAATTGGAGGTGGAGAGGACTAATGTAGGCAAAATTAGAATTACAACTACGTAGGTCAACAATGTTGTCACTGCTACAACAGGGTCTCCAGAAAAAAAACATATGGAACCACATTTTAAGAAAATAATTTTATTTTATTTTATTTATGTATCTATCTATCTTTTTATTAATTTGTTTTTGGTATTGGGGGTTGAACTCAAGTGCACTCAATACTCAACCACTGAGCCATATTCCCAGCCTTCCTTTGTATTTTATTTAGAGACAGGGACTTATTAGAGACAGAGACAGTGCCTTGCTTTTGCTGAGGCTGGCTTTGAACTCATGATCCTTCCTGCCTTAGTCTCCTAAGCTGCTGGTATTAAAGAAAATAATTTTAAAGAAGAAAAACTTAAAAAGAAAACAGCCCTTTTTGCTTTTTAGTTTCTATTAGATCTCTATCTCTCCTACGCTTGCATTTAAAAAGTAAATTGTGAAGGCCTACAAAGCCTATAAGATTTACAAGGTTTTCAGAGAAGTGGTTAAGTCAAAAGGACAAAAGTGTCACATTTAAATCTGAGCTGCTTCTGGCCTGGCTGACTATTTTGCTCTGTTTTATTAATAGGCTCCACCTTAATGCTACAACACTGGGAGGAAAAGCAGAAGGATCTCAAATGTACAAGATGTGGTAGGGTCGGGGATAAATCTGATAGTTATCTGGACATATAGCCACTTGAAACATTTGCTTTCAGTGACCATCATGGCTATTAGATTTTACACCTAGCATTTCAACTGTAGGTGTGCTCTCTATATAAGTCATAATAAAAAAGTCTGATAGGCTGTACTTTAATTTCTAACAGGCCAAATCTAATAGAGGCTTCAATGAACATCTGTAACACTGCCTCCTACCTGTGGAGCTCTACTTATAAAAAGTTACAAAATCTTTGTTTCTTATCTGTTTTGTGTATGTGTACACACCTGTATGTTGTATTTTTGTGACTATAAATGTGTTTGTGTATGTATGTACATGGTACCAAAACTGGAATGTAGATAAACGAGTGCTCATAGTTTAAAAATCTATCCAAATAATTTTCAAATCATGTGACACCTAAAAAAGAAGTTCAGTTTAAATTGGGTAAACAAATGAAAATAAAGATGTCTTTAAAATTACTAATACACAAGTTTTTCTAGGTGGTCAATTAATAAATATTGGTTCCTATAAAATTTTTAAAATGTGATATCCATTTCTTTTAAGAATTTTTTTCACCTGGGAGGACATGGTTAATACTGTTAATTACATTTGTTTGATATCTTGGCTTTTATAGGTAAAAATGAGTAAATTAGATTTACCATAAATGGGATTTAACGCATATGTTTGTTAAAGGAAACATCTGATTAATTTACAAAGATAAATGCTAAATTGTCAACTACTACATATAAAATCAAGGGCTCTTAGCTAAAATATATTTCAACATGATAAATGTTTTCATAAATTGGTAAATTGGTAAAAAGTTAACTTTACTTCATTTCTCTGTCTTCACTAAAAATAGAGTTTCTGGGATTTAATATTCTGTCAGTTGTACTTTATATACATAGAGTGCTAGAGGTTTCAGTTGGGTTTCAATTAAAGTGCTATAAAAACAAAAGAAATTCACCTTATTAAAATGGAGTGATTTGTCTGAATTCAAAATATTCATAAAGGTTTTTCAAAATATAAATCTTCATAGAAGTCAGTAACTCGGAAAGAGATATAGGAAGATTTTAGGTATAGAAATACATTTTAGTATAGAAAGTAAAAGGAAATGTCTTTAAATAAAAAAGCCTTTTGTCTGGTAAAAAGTTGTAAAATGTATAAATAAGTTACAAAAGATTTGTGGAGGATAAATTTCAAAAAGTTTGCATGTAAATAAATTGGGTATGTATAATTAACACAATCATTAATTAATTTAATCAATCATTTTCTAATTAATTATTAATTTAATTTAATTATTTACATGCAAATGCCTGTAATCACAGCACTTGGGAGGCTGAGGTAGTGAAGGGTTAGGGAAGGTGGAATTTCTAACCTGATTTTCTTAAAATTTTATTTTCTATTTAGGGACATGCAGAGATTCTAGTTAAGGGTAAAGAGTTTTTAAGTTGTCTTTTGATGTTAACTTTCTAATCTGTATAGTACCAATTTTTAATGGGTTAAGCAAATTTACAATTTCACCACTGTCTGAAGTCCAATTTACTGCAGAAAGCTTTTCTGTCGCAGTGTACATGTCACCTCTGTCATATACTACAATCCATTAAAAACATGTTTTGTTTTGTCTTCTTATCCAAGTACCCTGTTCTCCTCTGTTGCCATGTTGTCTTAAGACTCCTTAAAATCTGGTAGCATAGGTAACTTTGACACATGTCTTGCATATTTTTTATCATTACCATTTTCTACATAAGTAGTAGAGTCATTGTCATATCCTACAAAATACATTATTAAGCGTTTGGAAAGTCATCAAATAAATAGATCACTTTGGGCAAAGTCAGGTATAGCAACATGTATGTGAAGCAAAATATATGAGACACAAAAAGACAAAGAACACATTTTGTTCATTGGTGGAAACTAAAAAGTGCAACTCATAGAAGAAGAGTGAAGCAGTGATCACTAGAGACTGGGAACAATTGGGGAAGGACAGGAAGGAATTAGAAAGTGCTCCAAAACATGGTCAGAGAGGAGGGATGTGTTATGATTTTGGATAGCACAGCAGAGTAAATACTGGTAACAGCAAAATACAATGTATTTGAAATTGAGCAAAAGAGTATGAAGATGATTCACATTCTGGCACATGATAATGATTAACATTTGAGGAGAAAAAAGCGTTCATTACACTGATTTGGCCATTACACATTGTACATAGGCATATCAGATTATCATAATGCACATCAAATACATGAACAAAAATTTCTTAGTCAATGTAAAGAAAAGAATTGACATTTTATGACATTGTTGGGTAGTCACAACGATGGGACTTCTATAATTATTTGGGATATCTATAACATTTTTCAAAAGTCCTAATTTTATTGTTTTAAGACTAAGTGCAGTTTAATTTATTTTTGACATATTCAGTGAACCATTAAATTGCCTTGCAATTATAAATGTGTATTGTTCTGAGCCATTATTAATGGCATTATTTATTCATCTATTGGAATATTCATTTTTAATCTGATAGCATGATGAATTTTATTTACAGATCTACCAATATTAAATTTCTTAGCCAAACTTTTGATTAACACAAGTTTAATGTAATTTTTAAAAATTCTTATATATTCCTATAATTATCTTATTAACATGTTAATAATGGTTAGCATACTCACATCTACATTTTGAAATGGTGGTGAAACAGAGGCCCCCATGTAAAACAGGAAACTTAAGAATAGGGAGTAAAATGTCAGCAGGGAATAAAATAACCAAACCAGTTTTCAGTCTATGGGGCTATTATATATACCAGTAGATTATGAGTTAAAAGTGGACCAGTCTTCAAAGTAATGGAAATAAGATAACCTAATGCCATAATGATTTTCAAGTTAGGTTTTAGCTTCAGGGATAAAGAAGAGTCATTTGAAATTACTTCCTGTCAAAAAATATAGGCCTGCTGGGCATGGGGACTCATGCCTAAATCTTAGCTACATGGGGAGGCTAAAAGAGGAGAATTGTAAATTCAAGGCCAGGCTTGGAAAATCAGCAAAACCCAGTCTAAAATGTTTTTGAAATTTTAAAATTAAAAATTACTGGTTATGTAGTTCAGCAATAGAACACCAGGGGTACCAAAAACAACAAAGAAACAATAGTAACAACAACAAAAAATTCTTAATGCCAGATGCTAGGCCTCGCACCCGTTTTCTCAGCAGCTTGGGAGGCTGAGTCTGGAGGATCATGACTTCAAAGCCAGCTCCAGAAAAGGTGAGGTGCTTAGCAACTCATTGAGACCCTGTCTCTAAATACAATGCAAAATAGGGCTGAGGACATCGCCTGTGAGTTCAATCCCCAGTAAAAAAAAAAAAAAAAAAAAAAAAAAAATCCTTAAGTCTATCATACATGTAATTTTTGGAAAATTAACATTTTAATAGGTGATACCTCCTGAAACCCAAGGATTTTTGATGATACTTTCCACCATCAGTTCAATTAATGGCCTGGATGGACAAAGAGAATCTTACATTGTTCAATGAATTCATCTTAATGGGCATCACAGACCACTCTGAGTTGCAGGCTCCCTTCTTTGGGCTGTTTCTCATCATCTACATGGTCTCCCTGCTGGGCAACTTGAGCATTATCATCCTCACTGAGGAGGACTCCAGGCTACAAATACCCATGTATTTCTTTCTCAGACATCTGGTTTTTATTGATCTTGGTAACTCAACAGCTGTGGGACCCAAAATGTTGGTAAATTTTGTAGCTGATCAAAACAAAGCTGATCCCCCTATAATTGATGTGCTACACAGCTAGCTTTCTTCATATTTTTCATCATTAATGAGCTTTATATTCTTTCAGCAATGGCCTATGACCGCTATGTAGTCATCTGCAACCCTCTGCTTTACACACTCATCATGTCAAAAAGAGTTTGCTGGGTGCTGGAGGTAATCCCCTATCTCTACACTGTGACACTCTCTCTGGTAACCACCATAAAAATGTTTATTTCCTCCTTCTGTGGCAATAATGTTATTAGTCATTTCTATTGTGACAGTCTTCCCTTGCTAACTTTGATTTGCTCAAGCACACGAGAGATTGAATTAATAATATTGATCTTTTCAGCATTTACTTTTGTTTCATCACTTCTGATAATCCTTGTCTCCTACATTCTGATCCTCCTGGCCATCCTCAGGATGAATTCAGCAGAGGGCAGGAGTAAAGCCTTCTCCACCTGTGGGTCCCACCTGACAGTGGTAGTTGTATTATATGGGACTCTATTCTTCATGTATGTGCAGCCCAAGTCCAATCACTCCTTTGAAACTGACAAGATGACCTCTGTATTTTACACCCTGGTGATACCCATCCTGAATCCCCTTATCTATAGTTTGAGAAATACAGAGGTTAAAGGTGCCATGTGGAGGATATGGAAAAATCTGTGCAAACTTTTCATTTAAAGTTCAATATAGAATGTGTATATAATAAATCAGGTTATTGATAACTCCTTATGTATGTATTATATCTTTGAAAGCACTATACAGAAAAGACATAGGGAACTACAGTGTTTTCCTTGATTTAAGCATATAGATGTGTGCATGTTGTTTGACCTTTTGGTATTCACTTTGATCTATCCTCTAGGGCAGTATAAATGTTAGAATTTTGTGTCACACTCTTTCCACACAGATATGTCCTTGCATACTGACATGCAGACAAAGGCAGTTATGCTATTGTGTTTGGCACATGTACACTACAAAGAATAATGCATCAGTAATAAGAACCTTTAAGACACTTTATTTCCCTGTGGTAAGTGTCATCTCAGATATGATATAAAATATAGTATCTATCTCTATTTTATATATACATGTGTATGAGTGTGTATATATACATATATATATATATATATATATACACATACATATATTGTTTAAGGAAGCAAAAAAATAAAATTGTAAGCAAATATTTTCAAAAGACACATTTTATAATTTGAAAATCCCAAGGAACATAAAAACTTAAACTTTAAAAATGAATGATACTGGCAAAATTGTTACTATAAGGTCATCATATAAAGAATTGTTTTGCTATTTAGTAGAACATAAGTGAGTACTAATATATGGGACATATGGGATATAATAACAATGAAAACTCAAGTATTTAAGAAAAATCTAATGAATAAATTGCATGACTTTCCTGATATAATTTATACAAATCTCACTATGTTTTTTTAAAAGGATTTAAGTGTAGCAATATATATGTCAATAGTTGGAAGAAATAAATGCTGTAAAGAAGCCAGTTATTCCTAGAATTTTCTATAACTTTAATGTAGAAACATTAAAAAATAATTATTTTAACATTCTCAAATAGATGCCAAAATTTATTTTGAAATGTGAATAAATAAAACATAGAAAGACAAATGTCACATTTTCTCTCTCACTTGTGGAATGTCGATACGAATATAGGATAGCAGTTACTAGATACTATGAACAGTCAAGGAGGGTCAGGAGACAGAGGTTTTATAATGGGAACCATAGCAGTTAGTTAGAAGGAATGAGTTCTAATGTGGTATATCACAGAGGGGTGATTATAGTTCAAAATAAATCATCATGTTTTATGGATGACTATAAGAAGATGAAAATATTAATTATCCTATTTTGATTACTACACACTATATAAGTGCAATGAAATATCACACTATACCCAAAGATATGCACCAGCACCACATGTTATTAAAACATTTGTAAAGGTCTAAGGAAACATCAATATTGACTGCCCTTTTTGACATTATTCATTATAAACGTGCATCAAATGATCATGCTATATAATACCAAAATAATTTTTTTTATAAAAACACTATATTTTAATAACTGAAAATAATGATGTTAAAATCCAAAGAGCAGTTGTACATTTTTGTGTTTGAAAGTGGCGCAGTAGTTCATGGTGGAAAGGAAAATAAAGGATTCTTCTGGATCCAAAAAGGTTTTATTATTATTATTTTTGTTGCTCTGTCTTATCTGGATTCTTTTTATTTAGTTATGTTAAGCTTGTAAAATTTTATGAAATTTGCATTTGTTTACATGTGCATTGGTAACAAATTTAGAACACAAAACAAATAAAACAGCTAAGTATATATGTTATTTTCTCCTGTGATTTTTTTTTGGGGGGGGGGGAGAGTACTAGAAATTGATTTTTTTAAAAATATTTTTTAGTTTTTGATATACCTTTATTATTTTATTTATTTATATGTGATGCTGAGGATTGAATCCAGGGCCTCACACATGCTAGGCAAACGACTACCACTGAGTCACAACCCTTCTGAAATTATCTGTATTTAAACATTTCTCCATTATGTCCTCAGCCATTAAACTACAAAAACATAGTACTTAAATAGGACTATCAACATGTCCTACGGGCACAATATTTTCACTCCAGAGCTCAGGGTTGCAATGAGACAATCTGGAGTAGTTGGGGAGAAATATCCAACATAACTTCAATGATATGGGAATCCCAAGATATGCTCTATAATTAGCAAATATCCCACTGGTTTTCTTTGAAGCTTTCCAGTGCTCAGGAATCATTAACAAATTGCACAGCCTCTCCTCAGGGAGAGTCTCAAAGGAGCAAAGATACTTCACAAATTATTGAGCACTGTTAATATCACATGGGAAGTCCGGAAACATTCCCCCTTGGAAGTGAGTAGATGACCTGTTTCTGTGACCCCCCTCCCCACCCGAGTCCCAGTGACTCTTCATTGATACAGCCACAACTTTAGCAGTCTGCTTTGATAACCACATTTTCTGGGCTAGTACAATATTTCAATCATCTGCGTTTACTCTTTAGTAAATGAGGTATTTATAGCTAAGTAGTTATTTGATATACTGTAAATAGTAAAACAGAAACCAAAATGAACTTCTTATCATATTTAAGAAATACGCAGATAGTATTTAAGTTCACCCACAAGTTTCTAAGATTTTTATTTTCTTTCACTCAGATCCTCTACCACGATGTCAAATATATCATTTGCAATTAATTGTATTTATTTCTATGAAGTTTTCCAATTGCCTTTTAATTAAAAGAACCATATCAATATTTTTGTGATACTTGCATCTTCTGTTTCAAATATGCCATGTACATCACAGAGTTACCAATATCATTGAGAGGATCAATGCCATTTGCAAGGTGTCACTTTAAGCATCTGTTTCTACCCAAGTTGCTGAAATTACACTTGTGCGCCACCATGACCAGATGCCCACCCCTTTTTGATGACCACAAGAATGTGTACAAACGCACATTTTCTCCTCTCATTTTACAATACTCTCATTGTCAATTATTTATGTGTTGAAACCCATATTTGGTAGCATGCAGGAGGCTGGCATGGCTTGGGAATGAGTGGACCTCTTTAACTCTCTACACTAATTTCATAACGAAAGTCCTAGGTGGTAGAAAACTTTAGAATGTCACAATTGTCCATCTTCAGCAATGAAAAAAAAATAAATTTAAATAAAATTATATAAATTAATTCTGTGCAAACTGTTAACAACTTAGGGAAACATCTGATTTTTCCCCAAACATAGAAACTAGTATTTATTAACATAGATTTAAAAAGAACCCCCTTTTCAAATTCTCAATTTTTCAGTGAGAGATGGTTTATACTGCTTTTCATAGTCACTAAAGAATGTGTCTGAAGGCATGGTCACTTGAAAATTAATTCAGAGTTCCTCTGTAGGCCAAGAATGTGACTATAATGAAGAAGAAAGAACATCAGAGAGCCACTGTTTTATAAGCCTTAATTGATGTGACATAACAATAGTTTACTTTCATAAATTTTTAACCAAATTAGAATAAGATATATTCCATGTTTATATAATTATGTCAAAATAAATTCTACTGTTCTGTATATCTAAAAATAACTAATAAAGATTGTAAAAACTGTGTGTGTGTGTGTGTGTGTGTGTGTGTGTTTGTTTGTTTTAGTGAAATCTCTCAAAGCATGCCCAGGCTTTTGCACTTGCACAATGGAATTAAGTCCTATTTTATTAGATGAGATAAATAAATTGATGAGGCAAAATAAAAATTTTTATTTTAAATTAATCAAAGACACATTTGAATAGTAACAATAATCATAATAAATATCACTCAATGATTTTTAAATGCTGGAATCCAATAAACAGATATTATATATATATATATATTAAATGTATATATATATTTATATATACATATGAATATATATTTTATATATACAGATATGTATATATTTTATATGTATATATATGTGATTTACTGATCATAATGTGTGCTATCAAGTTTGATAACATGAAAGTAAATGTAAACAGTAGTCTCAATTTGAAAGGTTATTTTAAATTTTAGTAAAATATGCACAACAAAGATTTCAACATTTTAACCATTGTAAAGTTTAGAGTTCAGTGCTAAAGTGCTATGCTGTTGGATTGATTTTCTGTCATTCAACTGAGCACTTTTCAATGACATTAATAATGGATATGCATTTGTAGCTCTCCTGTCTTATGATGGCTCTGTTGTTGTTCAGTATCAGGGTGGTGAAGGCGTCAGAGAAAAAGGAAATCTGTGTCCATTTTCTTTTTCATGATCTGGCAGCATTGTAAAAACATGTTTTTTTTTTTTGTTTTTTTTTTTGTTGTTTTGTTTTTTTTTTAATGTTTGTTTGGTAGCAGGGATTGAACTCAGGGGCACTCGACCACTGGGCCACATCCCCAGCCCAATTTTGTATTTTATTTAGAGAAAGAGTCGTACTGAGTTGCTAAGTGCTTCCCCATTGTTGAGGCTGGCTTTGAGCACACAATCCTCCTGCCTCAGTCTCCAAAGTGCTAGGATTACAGGTGTGAGCCACCATGCCCAGCAAAAACATGGGCTTTATTTATCTTCTAAATGTTTTATTAAATTTATTCCAGTTACATTTTTCATGTTTCTATATAATTTGTGTTGCCCATAAACTGGAAAAGATATCTAAAGTCCTGATTATACTTAGGATAAACACATTTGCTAAGACTATTTCAAAAGATGCAGTGAAACTCTCACCTTACGCCATTGGGTTGTTCATTATTCTTGATGCTAAATTAATCCTCAGATAGCATGCAAAGATATATCTCCTTAAATATAGGGTGACTGTTTTCTAATGAGTAAGTCACACACACACACACACACACACACACACACACACTCATATGAAATTAAGTTCCACTTTTCACAAAAAGACAAATATTACTTTTAATTTGTGGAATCTCATACAATTAGAGAAAAGAGGTCACTAGAAGCTAGGAAGGATAGAGGTAAGGGAGCACAGAGAGATTAGATAACGAGTACTAAATTACAGTCAGATAGAACTGGTTCTGGTATTCTGTAGCACAGTAGGGTAAATATAGTAAACAACAACTTATTATGTATTTCAAAATAACTAGAAGAGTCTGAAAGTTCCCACACATGAGAAATGATAAATATCTGAAGAGATAAATATATTAATTATTGTGAATTGATCACTACACATTTTGTACGTGTCTCAAATATCATATTGTGCCCTATGAATATGTTCAAATATGTATCAATTAAAAGACCAAAATAAATAAATGGTGAAATAAGAGGTGGGCACAGTACGAATATCATTTTCTAAACAAAATGGCCCCCTTCATAATAAAATTATTCATTGAATTTCATGTTACTTTTTCAGTTACTTTTTGACCTTAGTTTATATCATAATAACAGTGAGTGGCATTTTAGGGAATGGTGCACAGCTGTTTTGTCTGTATGGTGATGTTATTAATTAATTTTTTACTTTTTATCTTCTCAATATTGAAATATAGCAAAAGTCCTTAAGTAGTCAATATGGAATGATCTTGTGTTTTGTGAGTGTACATTTTTTGTGTGTGTGTGTTTGTATACACCTATGCAGAGTACCTATGCATACATATACACATGTATATAACACAACTAGCAAATGTAAATACATAAAGTACATGTATTCATCATGAAATCAACAGAAGTTAATGATTATTTTTATATATACTCCTAGTATGGTTTCCTGGGTGGTCTAGACGTACAAACATAATCTAACAATTCCAAATGAATTTGTCCTCATGGGAATCACAGACCTCCAGAACTGCAGGCTCCATTATTTGTGCTTTTACTCATTATATACATGATCTAGGTGCTTGGTAACTTGGGCTTGATTATCCTCACCAGAAAGATGCACAATTGCACACACCCATGAACTTTTTCCTCAGACACTTGTCTTTCACAAATCATGGTTATTTAATACCCATGGGACCCAAAATGTTAGTAAATGTTGTTGAAAAGCCATCTAAAATCTCCTACTCTTGGTGCGCTACCCAACTCATGTTCTTCAGCAAGTTCATCAGTAGTGAAGTTTTTATTCTGTCAGCAATGGCCTATGACTGCTATGTGGCCATCTGTGAACCCTTGCTCTACACAGTTATCATCATGTCACAAGCATTGTATCATGTGCTGGTGGCAATACCTTATCTCCACAGTGTCTTTTTGTCTTTGCTTATCATCATAAAATTTTGTATTTCTCAATTGTGTGGACATAATGTCATTAGGCATTTTTACAGTGATAATCTGCCTCTGATATCTTTGTTGTGCTCAGACACACATGAAATTAGATTGATCATTCTAATATTTTCAACTTTCAATTTGGTTTCATCTCTGCTGATAGTCCTTGTCTCCTACATTCTGATGCTTGTCATGATCCTCAGGAAAAACTCTGCAGAAGGCAGGCACAAGGCCTTCTCCACGTGTGGGTCTCACCTGACAACTGTATTGATGTTCAGGACTCTATTCTTGATGTATATGCAGCCTAAGTCCAGCCATTACTTTGACACTGGTAAATGATTAATCCTGGCTTATACTTCAGATATTAGTTTGATTTAGTATCAAAATTTATCATTCCCACAAATTCTCAATGTAGCCTAAATTCTCCTCTATTTGAGTAAATTTTATTTTAAAGTCAAAGGCTTTCTTTGTTCAATGTTGGTGACTTAATCTACAACAAACCTTCACTATTTTATCTGTAATGCTTCTCTCTCTCTCTCTCTCTCTCTCTCTCTCTCTCTCTCTCTTTCACACACACACACACACACACACACACACACACACAAAAATATCTGAAGTATATTATACACAAAGATTCAAGTGTTCATTAAGCATATATTGCTTACTCTCTTGATGATGCTTAGAGAAAATTTAATGGGAAGTGACTGATGTAGTATTTAATATGCTACTGAATAAAATGAAAATAGAATTGAGAAGTAGCAAGGGTGGCATTTAAATTTTTAATTAAGTTTGCCAGGGAAGCCCTTTGAGCACTTAACTTTCAAATGAAGAATTGAGTGAGTGGGTTGTATAGATAGCTCAGGGAGGTCTAATCCAGGGTGAAAGCAAAATTAAGGCAAAAACTCTTAGACACTAAATGATGGTTTCATTCAATAATATCAGCAAAAACATAGCTGGAGTTTAAAATATTATTAAGAAGTGGAAATTAAAATGACAAATATATGATGTAGAATGGACCAAGTGATACCATCTAGGTCATTATAAAGTTGGTGTTTTCTTCTGATGTATAAAAGAAATATTGTACAAATTTTAGGTAAAGAGGGATGCAATCTACCAATGGATAGCTGTGACAGCTATTAAATAAGAGCTCATGGAATACTCCAGATAGAAAATAGAAAACCCAGTTGGGATTTAATTATTACAGATTCAGAAGTGGACACAATGTTAGGATAAGTTTGGAAGAGAAATGAATGAGATGAGAAACTTGACATTAAAAAAAAAAGAAAAATTTTAAAATTTAAAAAAACCTCAATAACATTTTCTCACGTTTATGTGGATGTGAGAATATTGGCAAAGAAGAATATTTTAAAAGATTGAAAAGAATATTTTTACAGAGCACCTTAATATATGTTGAATAATTTTTTTCTGCTACCAATCAATATGGAGAAATGGAGATGGGATTTAATCCCCCATTAAAATAAGAAAAACAAAAACAAAACAAATATACAACATCTGTGATATATTTATTTTCAAAAACAGACACCAGGCAATAAAATCATTTCCTCTAAATAATTAAAAACAAATGCAGTAAGTCCTGTGATATCCCCACTTTTTTGGCTTAAGACTGTCAGAGGGATGCCTAGAAAAATACTCACGTGAAGATACAAAGTTGAGAACCTGATAAGAACAAGCCAGCTAGAGTTTGCAAAATAAACCAAATGCATCAATCATCAGATTGACAGGGAAAGGGAATCCCATTTTTTACATAATATCCTCAATTATTCAACAGTTCTCTGAATAGCAAATGCAAATGCAACCATCCAAGACTGAAGAAGTCATCTTAACATTGAAGACAACAGTGTCCAACACTCACAGACAATATGCCAGGAGGAATTAGGTATAGCATAAAAAACGGTTTACTCCATGAGAACAGAAAAATTTGCTCTAAAATAATCATTGCCCTAGACTGATCCATGAAATCATAAAAGCAATATCTAAAAGCATTAACTGTTTACAACTGACTGTATCTCACAACAAAGCTCAAAAGATTTATAAAATACAGAATTATTCAGCATACAGAAAAAATAATCACAAAGTATGGGACACATTTAATTATTTTCAAGCATATGAAGAATCTGGAAATTATAAAGCATGCTGAGGAGAATAATCAATCAGAATTGATCAAGGGAAACCGGGATGCAGCTCAATATAGAGCACTTGCCTAGCTTGCACGAAAACCTCACTACTAACACACACACACACACACACACACACAACACACACAACAACTGACAATAACACATGTGACCAAGAACTGAAACATTTGTACTATGAAACAAATAAATTTTTATGACATTTTTTCTATTTGTCCAAAATTGTTAGATGTAGACACAGAGAATATTAACAATATAAAAAGACTAGAGCTTCTTTCTTCTCTCTTCCTTTAAACCAGTCCTCTGGAGCTGCTAGGGATAATTACTTCTTCTATCTGGTTTCTCTTCTGTAACCGCTGTAGAATACATTAAAGAAAAGTATATATTGGTGTGCCTTCTCAGCAGATTGAACACTGTAGAAGAAAGCATAAGCAAAATTTGTTGATATAATAATGAAAATATCAAAATGAAGCCCAGAAAAAGCTAAAGAAATGGGAATAAAAAGAGAGAGGGAGAAACAATATGCTGGTTGACAACTTCAAGCCACTAAGCACACTTGTAATTTACTTCCCTAAGAAGAGGATCACAATGATTTAACATAATTATAGGTGACAATTTCACGAATGTTAAAAATGTGCATGTATGAACACAACAAAAAGGCTTCCATTTATCTATTGTCCACTTATATATGTATATCACATACATAATATATGCATATATTATATGTGGTGTGTGTATATACATATATATATATGTATATATATATATATATATAATACACCAATTCAAGAAATAATTAACTAGAAGGAAGATCAATAGAGTTGAGGAAGGAAATTGGGAGAAGGCAGAGAGGAGGCAAAGGGGAAGTACTGGGGCTTTAATTGAAGTAAATTATATTCCACGAATGTCTAAGTATGTCAAATGAACCTAGTACTATTATTTCAGTATCTATTTGACTCTTCAGTAGGGTTTGTTATATGTATGCAGGTACACCAATATTAGGACCCATACACATTTGAAATCATTATATATTTGGATTGTTCTCTTAAGTAGTATAATGTGATCTTCTGATTAATTTTGGCTTGAAAACTTCACATTTCTCAATACTGTTATCTCAGGACTAGAATTCCATCAAATGAATTTGATAAAGTCCATCATAATAAAAATGCTGGAGAAACTAGGGATACAAGCAATATAGCTCAACATTATGAAGGTTATATATGACAAACAAAATGCCTATAGCATACTGAATGGAGAAAAGGGGAAAGCCTGAAAAGTCAAAGTTCTCTGTTCACTGATAACCTGATCTTGTATAAACAAGACCCAAAAACTCTACCAGAAAACTTCTAGAGCTGGTAAACAAATTCAGAAAAGTAAAAGATACAAGATCAACATAAATAAATCAACTACATTTCTTATGCTGCAATAAGGAATAGGCTGAGAAAGGAGTCAGGAAAACCATCCCATTCATAAAACTCAAAGGGAAAAACAAACAAACAAACAATCAGGAGAATACATCCATTCAAGAAATAAATGACTTCTACAATGAAAACTATAGAACACTAAAGAAAATATTGAGGGCTGGGGTTGTAGTTCAGAGGTAGAGTGCTCACCTACCATGTGTGAGGCACAGGGTTGGATCCTCAGCACCACATAAAAATAAAATAAAGATATTGTGTCCACTTATAACTACAAAATAAATATTAGAAAATGAAAGATATTGCAATAGACCTTAGTAGATTGAAAACCTCTCCTCTTCTTGGATAGGCAGAAATAATGTTGCCCCAAAGGGTCTTACTACCAAAAGCACTATAAAGATTCAATGTAATCCCCATCAAAATACTGAAGAAATTCTTCACAGAACTAAAAAAACAAAACAAAACAAATTCAAAATTAATTTAGAAGAATAAAGAACCATAATAACCCAAACAATCCAGAAGAGATACAGAAGGTTTTAAAAACCTGATCTCAAGTTACACTACAAAACCATAGTAACAAAAACAGCATGGAATCAGCACCAAAACAGACATGCAGAACAATGATGTAGAAAGAATACCCAAAAATAAATCTACAAATACAGTCATCTGATATTTTATGAAGGTGCCAAAATTATACTTTGTAGCAAAGATAACATTCTTAACCAATGGTGCTGGGAATACTAGATGTCCATGTGTAAATAGATTCCTGTCTTTCAACCTGAACAAAAGTCAACTTGAAGTGGAAATACTTGCTTTCTTAGAGCTCACTCAAGAGACTTTTGAGAGCACCAGAATCAACACTATTTTTTTTTTTTTTTTAAAGAATTCATTTGTGCTAACATTTTTCAGTCACTATAAATAACAAACATATACTGTATATTTCAAAAAGTTTGAAAAAATTTTTGCAATTTTTCACACCACAGAACCGAAAAATATTTGAGCAATTATGTTCAACCTCAGCTAAATATCATGCAATGTATATATTACATGGTAACACATTAATAATGTATAACATTTATGGCTTGTGTATCAGTTAAAATAAAGGGAAAATATGCAGTGTCCCAAACAGTTTTGGTTTTAGAGAAATATCTTCTGTATATAAATCAAAAATCTAACTTTTGCTTGTTTTTTGTTTAGTTGGATTTGTGTGGTTTTGCTAGCATTAAAGTTTAAAACAATAATAAATTGCACATGGCAAGAACTATAGTTTTTCTATAAAGTAATGAAAGATCAAATTGTTCTTTTTTACTTATTCTGGATTACTATGAAATGAAACAAACTCATTTTTCATATGTTATTGTTTCCCTTGATTACTGGTCATTGCTGCTTTTAAAATTATACTCTAAAATATTCCATTTACTTTTTGTCACATTACTCTGCAAATTTCAGAACCTTCTGAGTATTGTCACATCAACATATAATTGGAAACTTAAAGGACTCCTCCCAGTAGTGTGTTTCACAGCTGAATGAAGGATAGATGAAGGGTAGATGAAACACACGCTGGGCCCGCCCTGTAGAAAAGGGTGGGGGGTTTATTAATCAGCCGAAGGACATGTGGTGGGGAGGGAGAAACGGCAAGTGGAACAGGAAAAGGGAAAAAGAAAAAGAGGAGCCGGTTTCAGTCTGGAGAGTGCTTAAGTAGTGAACTGGTGGTCTGAGGTACCCCCCCAGAGGGAGCCCCAGTTCCATAGGCTGCAGGGGTTCAGAAGGCAAGCCCATATGTCGTAATTGGCTCAGTAAGGCACTTGGGGAGTGGTCAGAGAGTGGTCAGAGGCATGGTCAACCTGAGGCTTGGCCAGCAGTGTGGCAGACCTGGGGTGCTTGGGAGTCTCAAAGGCGCCTGGCCTGGGGGTGTGGCTAGTGGAGCTACCTGGGAGGCGTGCCTTCCTTGCCTGGAATCCAACAATAGAAGCTCTAATAATTCTAATAATATAATCTGACACACATTCCCAAATTTCCTTCTTTCATTTTTCTTTTCTTTCTTTTTCTTTTTCATTTTTTTTTTTTAAGGTGGTGCTAGGGATCAAACCCTCAGCTAGGGAAGCACTGTACCACTGTGCCATGTCCCCAGGCCCCAAGATGTCTAATATAGGAAAGGTATATGCATTGAGTAGGCTAGTAAGATGACTTAATCTTATAGGTGACATTTTAATTGATTTAGTTCAAGTTACATATAATGAGCTCTATATTTAATGTAATAAAATTGTGCATTATGTGTGTTTATGGTTAAGTAAGAGATTTCTGCTACTTCATTTTCATTGTAATAAGTATAATTTCTGTTTATTTCAGTACCTTCTTTATTCTCTTTGGGATTATTTATACATTGAGTCATTTACTTTCCATTCCTTCCTCTCAAAAATCTTATGTGTGTGTGTGTGTGTGTGTGTGTGTGTGTGTGATACTTACATACCTACCTATATAAATATATGTATTATCAAACACATACGTATTTACACACACACACACACACACACACACACACACATATACATGTGTTTGTATGTATATATTTATGTGTATATCCATATATATGTGTGTATGAATGATAAGTTTTAGGTAACTATATTACTTGTCTAAATATTACTTGGTATATACTCTAAATAAAATACCATCAATGTTATCTATATACATATATATCTTCTGATATGATATTCCATTTAAACTCAAGAAACCACACTGTGATTTGTTTTCTTATTCAGACACTTATCTTATATCTATCAAGCATATTGAAGCTATATAATTGGCAGGCCTAAATGCTTTCATAGACCTATATTGTAGGAGAAGTTTCTATGAATTTTTGCAACACATTGTTGATAATATTTTATATCATCAAATTAATTATCCCATATTATTATAGATAATGCATAAATGTCACTGAAGTAGCAACTATATAATTGACAAATACAAAATCGTAAACAGTATCCTTTCATATATACCGATAATGCAGTAATTAAAAAACCATTATCAATTCAAAAAAATTACTAATTACACTTTTTAAAATTTTTATTTATAATATTAGTATGTATTACAATTCATAATGCACATATATAGCATCTTTTTACATACAAATATTTGTATACAAAGTATATTCGTACCATTCAAGTCTTCAATCATGCATTTAGGATAATGATATCCATCCACTCAACCACCTTTTACTAATTACACTTTAATTTATTTAAAGAAACAGTTAAATTTATAGCCAAAAACTAAATCCCCACAAAGATTGACTTTTTCCAATAGTTATTTTATATGTGTATCTGATGTATTAAGTACTGAGTTAAAGGAATCTTTACATTGAAAAAAAGCATTATGATGATAATAAATATAATGAACTCACAATTTTATTTTTGTCAATTTTTAAAATATATATATTTACATCTAAGTATGTATCCATATACCTATCTGTCTTACTGGGAATTTTCAACATTAGTCCTAAGGATATTTTGGTATGAATATTGGATATAGTAAAATGTTTACCAGTTTAACTGCTCTCAAACCATTGGGTACCACTGTAGAGGTACGACCAGGAATATGCCTTCAATGTATATCTCGTCATTGGAAATAAAATCAGGCCAAACAGAATCACCAATCTGTCTGTGTATATCTACGGTACTACTTAGACATATTATTTTATTTCTAAAAATGTGCTTATTTTCAAATATCATAAATTGGGGGTTTGCATATATCTCATTTACACAAGCTTACATACCAAAATATCTCCCAAGTCACAATTCTGAAGGGCTGTGGACAGTGCTGATGTCTGTGTCCAAATAAGATTTTTTCAACCCTCAATGGAAAAACACAATCATATGCTGGTACATGAGTTCATTCTGATGGACATCACAACATTGGCTTTGGTAATCCTAACATGCCTGGCAAGTAAATTTTCTAATTTTACTGATTGAGTAGAAAATATTTAGCAAGTCCTTTCTCACTTTAGGCTACCTTTGCAGTGCTGGGCCATTTTTTACAAATTAAAACTGATAATGTTCCAGCTTATACTAGTTCCTTTTTTGAAGAATTTTATGATCAATATTATATTGATGACTGAATAAATAAATATTCCTTATACTCCTAAGGTCCAGGCCATTTTAAAATACTCTCACTTGACCCTTAAATTACAATTATACAAAATAGAAAAGGGAGAAGATAGAACCCCACAAAATTGTGTGAATCATACTTTTTTGTTTTACTTTTGTTTAAAATTGTGATGCTGAAGGTCACACTGCTGCTGAGTAAAACATGACTCCAACAGCAGGAGGCCCATCAGGCCTAGTCTTGGGGAAAGGCTTACAAACAGGACAATGGAACAGACCAGATCCAGTGATAATGTTGGGTAGAGGCCATTCTTGTGTCTTTCTAGAACGTGCAGCTCATTCTATCTGGGTACCTGAGTGTGCTGTTCACCATAGCCATGGAGGACCTGGAGCTGCAGTTCAAAGGACTGAAGCTCACACAGAAGGTGCTGATACCAACCTTCACTAGGAACAAGAAGCTGAGCAAAAGAAAAAGAAGACAAAAAAAAACTCTGTGGACCAGAATGCCAACCTGCCAATGTGGGGACAAATGAAGAACCTGATACATTAGGCTGAGCAGTCAAGCAACAGGGAGGTACTAAATCTCCAATGTGGCTGTGATGGATTTATTAAGCTGTCAGATACATAGAGGTCATGGAGACAATTATTAGATTTAGTTCCTAGATCCACCTTTAGTATACCCAGCTATGTGGACTGGAGAATCCATTCTGTATTTACTAATGATACTCAAATGTTGGGAGTTTTTTGGATAAACATATTATGATTGTTTATAAAATTAGACTTAATCATACTGGATATAGTGGGAGTTTACCTATCTGTTGGTACCATAATAAACATGTTGGCTATTTAAAAGTGACCACAAAGAAAATGACAGCATATGATGTCTCCAGGGTGGGCAATCTCAGTGGCCCCTGGGACTTAAAATTCTATGTTTATAAAGTTAAAAAAAGGACTCTTTAATAAAATAACTGTATTTCCCATAGAGAATCCACCAATACCTTATTGCCCTAATCACACTACAACAGAATTGCATGCATTTCTTAAAAGTGTACAATATGCAGATATTTTGACAGTGTGATATAAGGTCCCTGACAGTGGTGAATATATTCTGGATTGGTCTCACAAAATTGATAAGAGACAACCATATCAGGAATCTATGACTCCTGGAGGATTTCTTAGTAACGTTCAGACTTTTAGTGGAGGTGGCATGTAAAAAGATCTGTGGTGTTTGATAGCTGCATTGGAATTCATCAATTTTACAGGCAGCCCCATAAATAATCTTGTGGACAGGAGCCTTATGTTTTAATTTATGGAAAAAATATAAGTAAAATGAACCGGAAAAAATATCATGTAACTTGTGGAACATATAATCTAACTGCATTACTATATATAATAGAGGAAAAGGAGTGCTTGTCTTACTCCAACCCTCCTTTGATTTAATCCCAGACAACATTTCAGAGCCCTGGAATTCTGATTCTGGATTTCAAGTCCTACAACAGATGCATATCCAGCTGAACAGACAGTGGCATGCTATTGGTCTTATTGAACGTAGAGAATTTATGTTGATATCTGCGGACTCTGCCATTCCATCTGCCATAGTCTCACCCAAAAGCATTCAAAACGCTCATATTCCTAATTGTTTAGTTCAAAATACTTCCAAAGCTCTAAAAACACTGGTGAGAGGATAAAGACTAAATTGAATGCTTTAGAAGCTATAATCATAAAAATAGGAAGTGAGATTACTTAAATTCAGACAGTGGTTCCTTCACCATGCTGGCAGTACATTTTTTTGTACTACAGTAGCAAAATATAATGCTTCTCAATGGGATTGGGAAAAAAGTTGAGAATCATATAATGGGTATTTTGCAGAGAAATGAAAGTCTATATCTTATGAAGTTCCATCACCACATCCAGGATATCCAGGAAAACAGAAATGATCTTGTGGATACTGCATGGCTTGCTGATCAAATATTTAAAGATTTAAATAGATTTCATCCTTGAAATATGGCAAAAAATCAATATGGTACATTTTTTAAATTATATGTTGTAAGAGCTCTAATAAAGAGATAGCTAAGATAGCGGCTAGCTGAGAGCCATAAGAGGTGTTTAAGTATTTTCACCTGATATTCATGCATTTATCTAAGAATCTTTCTATGCCCATGAACACTGTGTGACACACCTGTAAGTCTGAGCTGTTGGCACGTGTATACTTGTTAAGGCAAAAAGTATTTAACCAGTTGAGGTTGGTTAGAGGAGGTGATTGGAGTTGGAAAGGTTGTTGGAGCCGGAGAGAGAAGTCAGCAGAAGAAAGCAAGAATAAAGAACCTACTTATTCCCAGTCTGCCTCTGAATTCTTTCCCGTGGTATTGTTGGTGCAGGCGGCAGTAGCTGCAGGTGGCAACAAGTGGTGGCCCGTATGGGGAGTTCGGAATCGGCAGGTAAGAACTGAGAAGTCTCTAAAGATGGGTTCGAAAATAACTAAGACCCGAGTGATAAAGGCTATGGAAGAATTCTTTGATATAGCTGACTCAGTTGATAGTGAGGAGGATAAAAGTGAAAGTGATCATGAAAGCATAGCCTCCACTGAGTCAGTTAGGACCAGTAAGGGTAGTATTGGTGTGGACTCAAAAATGATGAAGATCCCAGAGGCTAAAGCTATTCGAGATTTATTATAGATAGCTGAAGTATACTTGCTCTCAATTGAACCTGGGACTCAGGATGTTATTACCAGTGAGAGTAGTAGTAGTGAAGAATCAAGTAAAAGTGATTATGAAAGCATAGCCTCCGCTGAGTCAGTTAGGACCAGTAAGGATAGTAGCAAAAGGAAATTAAAGAGGACCAAATTAAAGGACCCTCAAGTAGAGGAACCACTTGTGCCTTCTGCTCCCTCATGGGTTGAATCAATTACAGAAACTATGAATGGTCTTTCTAGGCACTTGTGTGCCCTTGAAACAGAGATTAAGGATCTTTCTGAGCGTTTGCGTGCCCTCGAATGTCAAAACTCACAGGGACATTGGGATCTGCCAGTGTTTGAAAATGAAAATGGACAGAGGTACCACCAATCATTAGATTTTAAAACCATAAAAAATTTCAAAGAAGCAATAATGACATATGGGCCCCAAGCTCCTTTCACGTTAAGCAAGTTGGAGTCCCTTAACACTTTAACTTTAACCCCCTCAGACTGTAAAGGCTTATGTAAGGCAGTATTGAGCAGGGGACAATACTTGATTTAGAGGTCTCAATTCCAAGAGTTCTGTGTTGAAACAGCTAGAAGAAATGCGACTGCAGGATTTCCAGACAGTAACGTAGACATGTTAACTGGAGAAGGGCAGTTTGCTGATTTACAGGTTCAGATTCAGTATGATCCTGGAATTTACACTCAAATATATGCTGCAGCTGTTAAGGCATGGAAAACTTTACAAGGAACTGGTGACTTACAGGGTAGCTTGTCTAAAGTAATTCAGGGACCTAATGAGCCATATGCTGACTTTGCTGATCAGCTTTTGCGAACTGCAGGTAGAGTGTTTGGAGACGTTGATCAAGCCATGCCATTAGTTGTTCAGCTGGCATATGAAAATGCCAACAAATATTTTCAAGATGCTATCAGAACTTGGAAATCTAAAAGGGACATTTCTGTGTATATAAGATTATGTAAATATATAAATAATGCCTTTGTCACAGGAAATATAATTGCAGCAGCAATGAGAGGTGCTTCCCCTTCAAATTTCACAAAAAGAGCTCAACCTAAAAATTATTATAGTCAATCAGGTTATTCTAGGCAATATCCCCAAAGAGAAATAAGACCAAGCTCATATTATGCCCCAGGCCACTGCCCCAGGTGTAAAAAAAGAAACCATTGGGCTAATAAGTGCAGATCTAAAACTGATATTCATGGGAACATTTTGTCTAGGAATTCAAAAAACGGGGCATGGGGCCCAATGCCCCGGGGCCCACAAATGTATGAGGCATTAGAAGAGGAGTATCCTCAAACATCCATCCAGATGATTCCTTGACACAATCCCTCTTACCCATTGACTCCCTTGTCAGAGGAACAAAAGGAAGTGCTGGACTAGACCTCTGTTCCACTGCCCGAATAGTGCTAACACCTGAAATGGGGGTTCAACTGATTCCCACGGGAGTCAGGGGACCTCTTCCCTCAGGGACTGTAGGACTTATCCTTGGGTGAAGTTCTAAAAGCTTATCAGGTTTTCAAGTGACTCCAGCTGTAATAGACTCAGACTACCAAGGAGAAATTAAGATTATGCTTAGTTCACCTCGAGGCATTAGCTCTGTTAACCAAGGAGATAGAACTGCTCAGCTGCTTCTCCTTCCCAGTTTACATGACTCATTTAAGAGTATGCCTCAAAATAGGAACAATAGGGGATTTGGTTCTACTGGCTCAGGACCTATGGCTTGCTGGGTTCAGGATTGTTCACAGAGGCCTATGTGCAAAATAAAAATTCAAGGTATAGAGATGGAGGGATTAATTTATACTGCGGCTGACGCTTCCATCATCAGTCTACAACAATGGCCCAAGCACTGGCCTCTGCAGAAGGCTTCAACCAGTTTAAGAGGCTTGGGATATACTAACAGCCCAGAACAAAGTGCAACAGTTTTAAAATGGGAGGATGATGAAGGGCATAAAGGAACATTTCAGCCTTATGTTTTGTCCAGCTTGTCAGTTACTTTATGGGGAAGAGATATTTTGCAACAAATGGGAGTACACCTTGCAACCAAGCCCACAGGTGATAAAAATAAAAATCTACAGGGTAATCCTAACCCTACATATTAAGCTTAAAGGAAATCATCATCAAAAAGGTAAAGGATATTTTTTTTAGGGGCCACTGAGAAAGCAATTTTGAAAATACCATGGCTTTCTGATAAGCCAGTTTGGGTCCCTCAGTGGCCCCTATCTAGAGAGAAATTACAAGCGGCCCACCTACTAATCAAAGAACAACTAGAAGCAGGACATATAGAACCTTCCACCTCTCCCTGGAATTCCCCCATATTCGTGATCAGGAAAAAATCAGGAAAATGGCGATTGTTACATGATCTTAGAGAAGTCAATAAAACCATGCAAATTATGGGCCCTACCCAACCTGGACTTCCTAATCCTGTAGTTATTCCTAAAAATTTCCATCTTATAGCCATTGACATAAAAGATTTTTTTTTTCCATTCCTTTACATTCTTTGGATGCCCCCAGGTTTGCTTTTTCAGTTCCCTCTATTAATAATGATGGACCTGACCAAAGATTTCAATGGAAAGTTTTACCCCAGGGTATGGCTAATAGCCCCACTATGTGTCAAATCTATGTAGATAAAGTTATTCAGCCTATCAAGAACAAATACCCAAACTTATGTGCCTCCATTATATGGATGATGTTTTGCTTGTTCATCCTAATCAAGAAGTCTTATTCACCATATTTAGCAATATATCAGAAAACTTGAAATGATATGGACTAAACATTGCTGAAGAAAAGGTTCAAACTAGATCTCCAATATTATATCTAGGATTCCAAATTATGGATACTTTTATTAGGCCTCAAAAAATTTTAATAAATAAGGAATATTTGGCCACTCTTAATGATTTTCAAAAATTGCTGGGAGACATTAATTGGCTTCGCCCTACACTAAGTCTCACTACTGGCC
This sequence comes from Tamias sibiricus, assembly GCA_025594165.1. Lineage (NCBI taxonomy): Eukaryota > Metazoa > Chordata > Mammalia > Rodentia > Sciuridae > Tamias > Tamias sibiricus. Next base: position 18,225,300 of record CM046657.1, on the reverse strand, counting down.
AATTAAAACCCTTATTTGATATCCTTCACGGGAACCCTGATCCATCTTCACCACGAACATTGACTCCTGATGCTAGGGAAGCTTTAAAGTTGGTAGAAAAGGCCATTGAAGGATCCCATTGTGATAGAATTGATTTTGCTCGACCGCTGATATTGATCATTCTTTCTTCACAATATACACCCACAGGAGTATTTTGGCAACAGGGGCCTTTATTATGGATACATTTGCCTGTCTCTCCTAAAAGTACAATTGAGTCATACCTCCATGGTGGCTAAACGTATTCTTCAAGGACTTAAGACTTCTACTAAAATATTTGGCATTCACCCCGCTACTATTATTACTCCCTATTCATCATCACAGGTTGAATATTTATGCTTCAATGATAATGATTGGGCTATAGCTAGATGCTCTATTTCTCCAAATTTTGATAACCATCTTCCTAAGTCTCCTATACTATATTTTGTATCAATCATCCCATTATATTTCCACAGGTAATAAAAAAATCAACCTATTTCTAAGGCATCAAATGTATTTACGGATGGGTCCTCTAATGGTACTGCTACAGTAGTCACTCAAAAAGAAAATATGATTCATATTACTGCCCATAAATCAGCTCAATTAGTTGAGCTAGAAGCTATTATTATAGCTCTTGAAAGTTTTAAAGAACAACCCAAAATATTTTTTCAGACAGCCACTATATTGTACATGCTGTCCCTAAATTGGAGCTAGCAGGTCCAATAGCACCTCATACTCCAGCCTTTAAATTATTTTTTCAAATTCAAAACCTTCTATGGGAATGTAAAGAACCTCTCTTTATTGGACATATCAGAGCTCATACTAATTTGCCTGGTCCTCTCCATGAAGGTAATCAAAAGGCCGATGCCCTTACTCAAACAGTCTTTATATTTTCAGCAGTACAACAAGCTACCTCATTTCATTATCAATTTCATGTTAATAGTACTACTTTACAACAAAGTTTCAAAATAACTAAAGATCAAGCTCGAACAATTGTGAGGGCTTGTCAATCTTGTGTGACACATTTGCCCAATCCTCATTATGGGCTTAATCCAAGAGAATTAATGCCCGATCATTTGTGGCAGATGGATGTCACTCAGGAGTCAAGTTTTGGAAAATTGCGATTTATTCATGTGACCATAGATACATGCTCAGGCATGATTTTTGCTTCCTTACATGCTGGAGAAAAAGTTAAAGATGTTATATCTCATTGTTTACAAGCTTTTGTTGCATTGGGCATTCCCAAGATGCTTAAAACAGACAATGGCCTTGCATATACATCCTCATCTTTCAAACAGTTTTGCGCAAAATTCAGTATACTTCATAAGACTGGTATTCCATATAATCCTCAAGGCCAAGGTATAATTGAATGAGCTAATCATACACTCAAACTTATGCTTTTGAAACAAAAGGAAGGAAATTGAACAAATCCCAAAGATAGATTAGCAGTTGCCCTTTTTACTTTAAATTTTTAAACTTTGGATTCCAAAGGATATTTGGCTGGAGACAGACACTGGAATCCACACCAACAACATAAACCTTTGGTTTACTGGAAGGATGTTCTTTCAGGCACATGGGAGGGCCCAGACCCAGTATTAATTTGGGGGAGAGGATCGTTTGTGTTTTTTCCACAGCACGAGTCCTCCCCAGTATGGATGCCATCAAGATTAATAAAACAGGTACCAAATCAAAAGGACCAAGATGAAGTTGTTGTGGAATCAAGATTAATAAAATGACTACAAAATCAAAAGAGCCAAGATGAAGTTGTTTTGTAATGATTCCCTTACAAGAGTTATCAATCCGCGCACCTGCGCGAGTTCGTCTCTTTTCAGACGATGGGTAAATCTTTGCTTTTTCAGCTAAGAAACTTTTAAGCTGTGAGCTTTTTTCCTTCAATAATTCACAACTTAAGTCTCATTCCTCCCGGCTGGGATGAGAAGATCTCTCTTTAGTGTGCACACAATTCTATTTTTTCTTTTTTATATACGTCTTTATGTCTGTGTGCTTGTTTAGATTTCATGTAAATGTGACGTCACAAATATATGTCTTTATGTTTGTGCGTCTGTCCAATGTGACTTCACAAATAACAAAAACCGAGCGCTCATGAAAATTAATATTATATTAAAAAATGGATCCAAATAACTTTAATTCATTTAAGTTAAAAGTATTCAAATTGGGTAAACAATTAAAAAATGAAGGTACCTTCAATCTTAATTTATAAGTATCTCTAGGATTTCTCTTCAGCAAGGAGTATGACTAATACTGTTCAACTGATATTTTGGTATTTGACATGGGATTGTTTATTTGTAAGTAACTTTATTTGTTAAATAGCTGATTAATTTAAATTGTTTCAACAGGTATATTCATGGAAGGGTGCTGTGTATGCAGAGGCTCAAAAGTTCCAGCTAAGAAATTATTTTTCTAAAATGCTCTTAGCTTTTCTTTAATTTATCTTAAATGTAATATTTTGTCAGCTACATACCCTCAGTCTTTCTTTAATCCGTTCTGATTTTGCCAGCTTATGGTCATGGGAGCTCAAGCAGCAATGTGTGTGAGCAGAGATCAACTTCAATTAACTGATTTAATAATTCTATTTTTTAGTTTGACAACTCGCTTCTTGACTCAGTGCTGGAATAACACTGCCTTTCCTCTAATAATTGATGCTTGAGTTTCTAGGTAGTGGGCCCTGAAGATTTGTCGGTGGCATTGTCTAGACATAAAAAAGACTGTTGCTGCTACAGCTGCAGGGATCGCAATCGCTACAAGCATCCCTGCTGCTCAAGAATCAAACAAATTCACCAGCAGTATGGCCTCTGCTCTGCATTCACGAGGCCTCCTAGATCAACGTGTTAGCAAGTGGACATTTTGATAAACATTGCATGGGACAATACCTTGCGGGTATTTGTCTAGAGAACTTAGTGCGTTACTTAATGGAACTTAGGGCAGCTGATTTGTTTAAAGAACTTGATACGCTATGGAACTTGGCTCGTCAGCAAAGAGCTTGCCGCCTTAGAACCGGAGCATCTCTTCATGATTGGACGGCTGGTAGTCAATAACGGGACAGTCTCATGTGGCCAACATATCAACCTAAGACAGGAGTCAAGGGTACAGCCTTGATTATCCAATGACGGGTAAGAATGTTGGTTGCATATGTAGACGTCTAAAACAGACACAGTTGATCCTGATGTAGTAAGGGCTGGACTAGACGGCTGGTAGTCAATGACGGGAAAGTCTCATGTGGCCGACATATCAACCTAAGACAGGAGTCAAGGGCAAAGCCTTGATTATCCCATGACGGTTAAGAATGCCAGTTGCACATGTGGACGCCTAAGACAGGCACAGTTGATCCTGATGTGGTGAGAGCTCACCCATCTATTTTTCCCTCTTTTAAAAGAAAAGGGGGGAAATGTAAGAGCCCTAATAAGGAGATAGCTAATATGGCAGCTAGCTGAGAGCCATAAGAGGTATTTAAGTATTTTCACCTGATATTCATGCATTTATCTAAGAATCTTTCTATGCCCGTGAACACTGTGTGATGCACCTGTAAGTTTGAGCTGTTGGCACATGTACACTTGTTAAGGCAAAAAGTATTTAACCGGGTGAGGTTGGCTAGAGGAGGTGGTTGGAGTTGGAAAGGTTGTTGGGGCCAGAGAGAGAAGTCAGCAGAAGAAAGCAAGAATAAAGAACCTACTTATTCCCAGTCTGCCTCCGAATTGTTTCCCGCAGTATCATTGCTGCGGGCGGCAGTAGCTGCAGGCAGCAACAATATGTTTGTTACTATTTCTCTTTTGTGTTATAACAATAGGACGCCACATCTTCTGAGAAGAAATCCAATAAGTTCAAATAATAGCACTTCACTTGCACTTAAAAAATAAAAAAAATGGGGTCATGTTGGGAGTGGTAACTGCATTATTGTCCTTGGGCTGTCTAGCTATAGAAACAATGCTTCTTCTGGGACCTTTCAGTGCAAAGTTGCCAATAAGACCACCCAGATTCTATAAGGTGCCCTGAAAGAAGGAGGTTCACTACATGCCATGGAATTATCAGTTCTTAACCTCAAGTTCAAATGTTAATTGTCCAGGGGTAGAGGATTATGGGTACACACTGATAATTATAATTGGGCTGCACAATTTTTTTTCTTTCACTGCGTTTTTAAGAATCTTTCTCACAATAAATCCTTTTAATGATGAAACCTATATACTAAATGTGCTGAGCTGGCTTGGCCACTATCTTCTACCATGGTTTAGTGATTCACTGACCCCAGTCTTTTCTCTATTTGTGTGTCTGTTTATCTTTTTTCCATCTCCTCATTGCCCCTTGTTGGGTTACCTGAATTAATGACTGTGCAGGTTGTGTTATTTCAAGTATAAAAATGATTACCAGTCTGGGGAGAATATGGCAAGGAAGGAGGTGAAGAAGTCCATCCATTGCTTTGATAGGAGAAATATATTCTGGTGTCCTATGGCACAGACAGTGAATATGATTAACATAATATCATATTATTTTAATATCAGGTATTTAATATCTCAAAATCGAAGAGAGTAATCTGATTGTCACTACCAAAAATAAGGGGTAAAAGTTAAAGGTAGTAGATATGTTACCCTGTGTTGATCATGACCTAATGTATACCTGAATTGAAACACCACATCATACCTAATTCCTGTGAGTTATGTGTTAATCCGAATAAGTAAATACTTTTTAAAGTTGTATCTATAATCTGTACTTTCCAAAGGCTTTTTACACAAATCACCTTCAAAAACAAGAAAACACCCTTTCAACAGGATCATTTAGAATAGAAATATACTTTGGAGAAAACCATAGCTATCAATGAAAAGAGACAAAATAAGATTTGTATTATAGCATTAGGAGGCCTCCTTATTCCTGGAGTACCTGAACAAAATTCCCACTACCCCTCTAATACCTTTTTACAGCTCAAATCATTGTACAGGCTCTTTTCTTACTCTTCTTCTCTGCTTCCTTTCTTTTTTCTCTGCGTCTCAATTCTTCCACACTTGTACTGCACAGAGATATTGCATTATGAAGTTCAAGGTCCTTTCACATGTTATTCCTCCAGGTATCACCTTTCATGAGACATTTTCATTCATCACTGGTCCTCACACTGTAATGACTATTTTTAAAAATTATTTTTGCTATCATTTATTGAACTCAGAGGGGCTCAACCACTGAGCTGTTTTTATTGATATAAAGACAGGTTCTTGTTCAGTTGCTTAGGGCCTCTCTAAATTGCTGAGGCTACCTTTGAACTCGAGATTCTCCTGCCTTTGCCTCCCAAGCCCCTGAGATTATAGGAGTGCTCCTCCACACTATGCTGTTGAGTATAATTTTTAAGATTTTTTTAAACCACAAACCATTGTCTCAATTGGAGTAGTTTTAATAACATGTTAGTTGTGTTAGAAAAATTCTTTACTTCATCTAAAAAATGTAGATAGATTTGAGTTAACTATGGAAATTTCACAATCTAGTTACTCAAAAGAAATTCTGGCAACAAAAGCAGTTTGAACTATAGTGGTCTAAATAGGTTACAGATTAAAAATAATTCATACCATATTTCTTAAAGATAGAGTCTAATACTGAATGAAAAGGTTATTAATCTTTGAACAATAAAAATAATTGATTGAAGATAAGGAATCACAAGTTCACACTGTGTTAAGTAAAATGTTTTGCAGGCTATAGAAATAAGAATCTTTCATATTAAGATGTTAAAGCTAGGTTTGGTGGTGCACATCTGGAATCCTAGCATTTTGTGATGCCGAAGCAGGAGGATTGCACATTCAAAGCCACCTCAGAAACTTAGCAAAGCCCTAGGCAATCAAGTGAGATCCTATCTTAAATAAATAAATAAATAAATAAATAAATAAATAAATAAATAAATAAATAAATGGAATAATTAGAAAGGCTGGGATATGTCTCAGTGGCTAAATATGCCTGGGTTTAATCCTTGGTACCCTCTTCCTCAAACAAAGAAAAACCTGAAAATATTGCTTCTTGATGATGAGGGATTAGTGCCCCAGCTAAGAAGCATTCACCAAATTGACTGGCATCTTTTTCCTTATGATTACTTTTCTAATAGTTTCCTGCTTGTCAGATGGTTGTTAAACATTATTGTTGTTGTTGTTTGTTTTATTTTGTTTGGGTACGAGGGATTAAACACAGGGGTGCACTACCACTGAGTCACATCCCCAGAACTTTTTCTTATTATTTTTTTTATTATGAGTTGCTTAGGGCCTTGCTCATTTGTGAAGGCTGGTTTGGAACTTGGGATCTTTTTGCCTCAACCTAGCAAGTAGCTGGGATTACAGGCATGTGCCACAGCACCCGGCCTGTTCAACATTTTTTTTTTTTTTATACAGACTTTTTTAACTGTAGGAAAGTACAAGCTCTGTAACAGAAAGGTATTGAGGAAAGCCACTAAGCACAAGACTGAATGATTAAAAGAACTGCCTACTGCATATAAGTTGTTGGGAGACACCTGATTTAGGCTGAAACTAAGTCATAGTACCAACACTAACCACAAGGAGAATCCAAAATAATCTACCAATGTGCCCATAAGGAAAAGAACAAAAGATTTGGTGATCACTCATCCCACCTCCTTTATTGGATGTGTGTCAAATTTTTTGTGTCTTTTCAACAACTACTCAATCAGCATTATCCAAAGTGTTCCTTTTTGTCTAAGTGTCATGAAAAATGAAAAGTGTGTAAAATGAAAGTTTATGTAGATTTACCGGCAAGGTAAACAATAGGTGCTACCTCTGTTATACATTTATCTGACAAAGAAGGGTTACACTGCCACTTGAAGAGTTGGCTTATATCTGTTTGCTCTAAGTCTATTTCTGATATTGACACTGCTTCCTACATGCATAAGAGACTTAATACTATTCTTTGATTTTCTTTCTAGTGCTGCTAACACATGTAGACATGTGACTTTTTGTTATCCATACACTATGGCTTCTAAATTTTTCTTTAAAAGATAAACTTATCTAATGTAAGGACATCTGTGTAATTGTAATGCTAATCATTACTGGCTTCTTTGTATATTAAACATATTCATGTTCTTCAAGTATACAAGACTTTTAAAATGTAAAGGTTAAGAGAACACTTTGCCAAATTGGTGTTCTCCTAACTAAAATTGTTTATAGGAATAGTCTCCTTCAGATTTATCAAGAAATAACAAATTTGTTTTGTATTTATGTTACTCAATGTTTTGTAACTGGATAATGTTAACCTGTCTGGAAATTATATATAAAATTTTCTATTAATCTTTACACTCAGATGGGAAGTTAAATGAATGTTTGGAAGGTAATAAGAGAACCCAATTTGTTCAAAGGTTGACAATGTGGAACATTCTGCCACTTTTCCCACAAAAAGGAAATTAAGAACTCTCTCAGCCTCATTTGATTCATATTTCAGATGGTTGTATTGTGTTAACTGATATTCCGAAAGATTCAGAAAACAAAAAAAATGAGAATTTTTCAGAATGATACTCTTTTATAAATCAACCAAAGATAAACTTCAGATATAAAACACTTTAAGATTTTTCAAGAGTTAAGTATCTGCCTCTCTTCCTTCTCCATGTTACTATAATGGCTCCAAAGTAGGCTAGAATTAAGCTTGTTGTCAGGATTTGTGTTCAAGGATAGATTCTTTGTTGTTGTTGTAAAGAATGCTATGATCTCAAACAAGGGATATAATAAAAAAAAAAACTTTTTAAAAATGTTCATTCTTGTCACTTTATAGACACTTAAATATGAAAATTATATTAATATGTAAATCAACAAAAAGGTTTACTTGTCTCTGTTACAATATTTGGATTTTTTGTGAACATGGATTATTCTTAGTGCATAATTTTATATCAAATTCAGTCAAGTGTTGGGATTATTGTAATGCAATTTTTGTTTTATCAAGTTTTATTAGATCTGATTTTATATTCCAATTACTCACCATCATATTCCATCAATAGATATTTATAATTTGAAATTTGGGAGGATAAAATTCTCCTGTAACAATGATGGAATGCATATTAATTATTATAATATTTAAAAAATCCATCCTCATATAAATTAAATTGAATTTGTTTTTCTTTGAGGTATCCACTCAAGGAGATATTTCTCAGAGTTGTTCATTCATGGGCCAGTGCAAACACACACACAAAGTTGTTAATTATGATAACATATGGTGATATCAGGGATTATTAACAAATTAATTTCTTTACTATAAAAATATCTGTACAAAATATAGTAATTTTACTCAATGGATTTCATCAAAGTTCTGATGTCATGTACATTAATATGAATAAATTTCTAAAACATAATTTAGTAAAACCTTAGGTATCAAAAAGAAATGCAAAATAACATGTATGCTCACACTAAATGTACACTATATTTACTTCATAAGAATATTCCAATTTTTAGGGACACATACTAACACTTGCAAAGGAGGTAACTATGTGGAAAAGGAGAATTAAAGTGGGGATGGGAAATGAGGACTGATATGGAATTAAGGTCTCATTAACTTTTATTTGTAAAGTTTAAAATGTTGAGTTACACACATAGTATGAACATGTTCTGAGTTTTTTAGAATTACTATAGGATATGGTCAAAGAATTATCAGCCCACATACATAAAACCTGGTGTAAGCCATTCTGGGAAATGTCAGATAGTGACATTATGGGTAAATAAATCATGCTTCCAAAAAGTGGTAAACTTAAATCAGATATGTGAATGGAAGAAGACAAAATTAATAACAAAGAAAAGCAGCTGAATCATGGTAAAAGAATTCTTCAATAGGGAAATTAGTGGTACTCTGGATAATTAACAAATACCCAAGTGACATTGGTGCCATTCTCACATGCTTTGGGAATAACTAAGAAATTTCATTCAAGCCCCCAGGAGCATCATTAAAAAAAAAAGAGAGAGAGAGAGAGAGAGAGATACTTGTCAGTTTTTCTGACAGCAGTTAAGTTAGCAATCACACAGGAGAACAAGAACCCATTTCTCATTTTTGAGTAGTTGGAACTCATCATCATGGATACCAGATTAGTTCCAGTGATTGACACTGGTATTCAATTTAAATTACAGTCAGAATTATACTCAGCAATGCCAGACTTAGTATATTTTGTCATAATCAATAATCTACTTCCCAAACATTGTTTTCTGGAAGAACAAGGTGGTTTTAAGACTATTGTTGTGTTTTTTGAAGGTGGTAAAAAAACCCTGTTTGTCTTTGTTAGTATGTCTATGCTATATGGTACTAATCAATGAACATAATGAGAAAGAATATAGTGTGTGGGTGTTGAGTGTAAGTACCTCAAATAAAATAGTTTTCTGTTAGGTATTCTAGTTATGCAGTAAACAAATACTATTATTTTTCTGTTTCTATCATGCATCAGTAGAATTGTGTATGTGACACAGCTAAATGTGGTCTGTTTTCATTAACACCATGTAAGACTGGGTTGAACACAGTGTGAGTTTCCCCAAAAGCAGCTTCTGAAGAAAAGACGTAAGTATGTGATGTTTATTTGAGAGGTGATTCCAGAAAATGTAAGTGCTGGAATGGAGAATATGAGACAAAAAGGGGTAAAGCTAATAACACGTGTAGCAAATAATGGTGTATAGCCATACGCAACTGAGGTTCACTCGTTTAAAATGTTTTGAGATGTTCTGCAGAACTTTTCCTGGAGTGGTTCCAAGGAAGGGCATGGGAGCTTGGACATTTACTCACTGATTCCTAGAAGACCCTTCTTGGTTGAATATTGGTGCTTGTCATTTTGAAATCCCAGAGATGTTCAGACTGCCTTGAAAGTTCTCTAGGTACTTTGTCCTCAGGAAAGAAGCAGAATACTCAATGTGTAAGCTGTCAAGGTGTCAGAAAAATCCCACCATATCTACAGACCATGAGAGAAGTGACAAGTGACCCAAAGTGATTACAGATGAGGAGGCATAAGAAGAGTGGGATTTGCAATTACAAGAGATGAGATGGCGAAGGCAAGTTAAAATAGTAAATGTTCTGACTTAGGCTAGTATACACAATTACAGGACACCTTCTGCTGTCTCTGTATTAAATTTGCAGTTGTTCCTAGGTGAATGGTGAGGCATAAGACATGGAACTATATTCACAAATTGTTCTAATGGGTGTAAAATTGAGTTTAATACCAGTGAAGGGTTAGGGAGAGTCACGCATGTGAGAATTATAAATCAAATATTTGGGCTTAGATTTCAGTTTTGGTGAAATTTTTACACCTTAGAGACTTCTTAGTTCTAAGCATGTTTTAGCCTCTTCTCTTGTAATGTTGTTACCTAAATGCATAAAGAGTTTTCTTGTTGATCTGTTTTCACTAAGGGATTAAGGATCCCCATGTCAGGAAGTAGGTCAAAAATCTAACAATTGTTTTTAAAGTGATATGCAAGACATTATAGGGCTTTAATTGTTCTCTTCCATGAAACATGTCAGAAACAGTATTTATACTTTCTATTATATAACACACATCTTAAACAATTCCCAGTTCTATGCTTGGAAAATATCATTTCATTTTATGAAATTACCAAAAAGCATTGATCATATCTATTTTCCACTTAATGGATAATCTATACCACAAGTGAATATAGAAAATATGTTGGAGGATGGGAAGAAGAGTAAGAGGTTGCACGTACTTCTCCACAGGTAACAGTTACATGACACAGGTACAAAATAAAGCCATATAACTCAGCCAATTGTCTGTTTTTTAAGAATCTAGATAATGGAATATAATTACATTGAATAATGCAGGTTTTAAAACTATGTAAGTGTAATAAAAACTTATTTTTAAACATTTAAGGAATAATAATACAGATGTTAGGCAAAGTAAAAATAATTACCAACACAATATAAAGGTTTTTTTTTAACACTTTTGAACTAAAAACACTTAAGAATGGTTAAAATGGTAAATTGTATGCTATATATTTTCCCCCAGTATCAAAATAATGATGATGATGATGATGATGATGATGATGATAAAAACACTGCACTAGTAGAAAAATCTTCAAGGATCATTATTAAAAGCCATATAACTAGATCTGGGGACTGACTCTGAAGCCCAAAGTTTACAGATAAATAACTGCACGTTTTTTTGTTTTTTTTTTTTTTTCCCTGAAATCATAAATCTTGGAATTTTTACATTAGCACATGTCTCAGAGTTGAAATTGAGGAAGATTGATGCTGATTTTGTATCATTCATAAACACCCTTTGCACAATGCAGTTAGTATTTATCTATTTAGACAGTGCAGTGCACCTTTTAAAATAAGGAATGGAATATAAACAGCCTTCATTAGCTTATCAGCTGCTTTCTTGAAAGAATGTAAGTTTTGTCATTTACTCTTAAATAAGTAATATGTGTACATATTTCTGCTGGTGCTTACTCAAAGTCTGCTGAGCTATATACATTTTTAGAACTATTCATGATTCTTCCTTCCTAAGTTCTACCTTTATCAATTTTTACCTCCCTATTTTTATTAAGAGCACAATGTTCTCAAGTTGATCAATTTATTTTTTTCTTAGTTGTAGCTGTTTGCAAAGTTATACAGAACACTTGAATGAGGTTCCTGGTTGACATTAGCATAAGTTGCCTCCATGGGCTTCAGTCCCATCCCCCAGTTCTTGGTGTCTCCCTGAATCTGGAGTGCATGCTTCTCTCACTACTCAAGACTGTAGGCTGAGGGTGCTTGTTTGTTTTCAGTCAGTCCAAGATTGGGGAATAGTGTGTGGGAAGGAGAGGAGACTATCAACTTGGTTGTTTCTAAAGCACTCCTGAGATGTGGGAAATTAAAAGGATGTTGAGGTAAAAAGCTTTACCAAACTCTGGACAGTTCTTTTCTGTGGATATAATATTTATTTAGGTTATAGTATCAGAATGTGTTTTTTTATTCAGTTGATATTAATGAATGGTTTTCATTTTTCAATGTATTTTTGCTAACATGGTAAGAAGAATTTTGAATGGAGAAAACTTAATATGAAAATGTGTTCTACCAAATTTATGTGGAATTTCTAACCTGATTTTGTTAAAATTTCATTTTCTATATAGGGACATGCAGAGATTCCAGTTAAGGGTAAAAGATTTTTATGTTGCCTTTTGATGTTAAATTTCTTATCTGTCTAGTACTAATTTTTAATGAGTTAAGCAAACATACAATTTCACCACTTTCTGAAGTCCCTTCTACTGCAAATAGTTTTTCTGTCACACTGTACATATCACCTCTGTCAAACACTACAATCCATTAAAAACATGTTTTCTTTTACTATCTAAGTATACTGTTTTGCTCCATTGCCACATTTTCTTAAGACTCCTTAAAATCTGGTAGCATAGCGAAGATTGATACATGTCTTGCATATTTTTTTCTTATTTCCATTTTCTATATAAGTAGTAGAGTCATTATCAAATACTACAAAATACTTCATAAAGAGTTTGGAAATTCATCAAATAAATAGATTACTTTGGGCAAAGTCGGGTGTAGCAACATGAATGTGAAGTAAAATATATCAGACACAGAAAGACAAATAACACATTTTATTCATTGGTGGAAGCTAACAACTGCAACTCATAGAGGAAGAGTGCACAAGTGGTCACTAGAGATTGGGAAGGAAAGGGGTGAGGGATAGGAAGGAATCAGAAAGGGCTCCAAAACATGGACAGAGATGAGGAATGTGTCATGATTTTGGATAGCACAGTAGAGTAAATACTGGTAATAGCAAACTAGGATATATTTGATAATGACCACAAGAGCATGAAGATGTTTCACATTCTGGCACATGAAGATGATTAAAATATGAGGAGATGAAAGTATTCATTGTACTGAGTTGATCATTAAATGTTGTATGTAGGCATATCAAATTATGATAATGCACATCATGTTCATGAACAAACAATTCTTCATCAATAAAAAGAAAAGAATTGACATTTTAGGACATTGTTGTTTAATCCAGGAACAAGGGGCTTGTACAAATTTATTTGGGACATCTATAACATTTTTTAAAAGTTTTCATTTTATCATTTTAAGAGTAAGTGCAGTTTAGTTTTTTGATATATTCTATCAACCATGGAATTGTCTTCCAAATCTAAATATGTATTGTTTTGAGCTAGTATTAATGGCATTATTTGCTGAAGGCCGGCTTGAGCAGCAGGGAAAGGGTGAATCCGGAATGATGCTGGTGGGGACAGTCAGCGAATGAAAGGGATGCACAAGAGTCAGGTTGCAAAAATCCCCCTGCTTTATTTTTCTCTCTTGCAAGTATATAAAACACTTCAAGGCAGCACACATTCTATTTTTTTTTTTTAACATACAGTCACAAGACCCAGGGAAGCAGCAACATTCTTATTGTTTACCCAACTTCTCAAGGTTTTGTACAAACATACTGTTTTGAATCTTCTGGGATTTTGTTACCGTTTATCTGCAGTAGTCTGGGTTCAAATTTGTCTTTTAGCCATTCCCCCGCACACCTGCACAACTGCCTGGAATACAAAGTGCTTTCTATCATGGTCCTGTTTACAGTCTAGGGGCAGGAAAAAAAAAGGGGGGGGGGGGAGGCAAGCCAGATGCTAGTCCTGAAGGACTTTGTCTTAATTAACTTTTAAGTAACTATTCTAAGTTATCCTGAAAACAAAAGAAGTCCCTTTCAATTATAAAGAGACTCTAATAGCCTTTTTTTGGTGCATAATGATTATAGCAAAAGAGGTTAAAATAATTGGCATTGATTAAGCTGCTTCTCTATAGTAATTAATATTAGTAATAATAATAATAATAATAATAATAATAATAAAAAGGAATGTTAATAAAATTCCAGCCATGGATTCCACAAGGCTTTAAGTTTCCAAATCAGTTTCATTCTATTAAGATAGCAACATTTGGTGGCCACATGTGAGAACAAAAGGTGAAACCTTAAGAATAAGGAGTGGAAAGAACATATACAAAATTAACTCTTATAGCGCTGCACAAGAGTAGCATTTCTCAAGCAAAGAGGAACCAAGTTCGACTCCCCAAATTAATGGGAAGGAACTCAGGCTCAATTCATTTGCATAAATGAGGAAGAACTCAGCTTCGACCCCCCCCCCCCCCCAGCTAATGGTGTGTGTGTGGGGGGGGACCTGGGCTCAATTCCAACATAGTGTGAGAGATGCCACAATTATTTATTACTCTATTGGAATATTCATTTTTCTTTCTAATTAATCTGATAACATGATGAATTATAATTATAGATATCCTAATGTTACATTTCTTAGGCAAACTTGTAATTAATCCAATTTTAGTAAAGGTTTTTTTTTTAAGTCTTATATATTCCTATAATGATATTCTTGACATGTTAATAATGGCTAAAATACTCAGATCTACATTTTTAAATGGTAGTGAAACAGAGACCCCAGGTAAAACAGGACCTCATAAGAATCTGAAGTACAATGTCAGCAGGGAATAAGATAACCAAGCCAGCTTTCAGTCTATGGGGTTAGTAAATACACCAGTAAATTATGAATTAAAAGTGGACCAGTCTTCAAAGTAATGAAATAAGATAATGTAATGCCATAATAGTTTTCAAGTTAGGATTTAGTTTCAACAATGAAGGAGAGTCATTTTAAACTACTTCATGTTGAAAAATATAGGAAATATAGGCCTGTTGGGCATGGGGACTCATGCTTAAATCTTAAATATACAGGGAGGCTAAAACAGGAGGATTGTAAATTCAAAGCCAGGCTTGGGAAATTAGCAAAACCTTGTTTAAATTTGTTTTAGAAAATCAAAACAAAAATGGGCTGGTTATGCAATTCAGCAATAGAACATCCATGGGTACAAAAAACAACAAAGAAACAATAACAACCAGGAAATATAATATATATATATATATATATATATATACACACACACACATATATACACATATATATCCTTAATACCCACCACTGTGTAGCAAGCTTGTATTCCCACCAGGTTTCAAGGCTGTGTCAGAAGGACCAAGAATACAAAGACAGCCTCATCAGTGGTGATGTGCTTAGAAACTCAGAAAAAAAACTTTCTCTAAATAAAATACAAAATAGGACTGCAGATGTGGCTCAGAGTTTGAGTGTCCCCAAGTTCGATCACCAGTATAATAAAAAGTCCTTAAGTTTATCTTACACATAATTTTTGGAACATTAAAATTTTAACAGGATATACTGAAACCCAAGGATTTTTGATGATACTTACCACAATCAGTTCACTTCATGGCCTGGATGGACAAAGACAATCTTACAGTGCTGAATGAATTCATCTTAATGGGCATCACAGTCCACCCTGAGTTGCAGGCTCCTTTCTTTGGGCTGTTTATCATTATCTACATAGTCTCCCTGCTGGGCAACTTGGGCATTATCATCCTCACCGAGGTGGACTCCAGGCTACAAACACCCATGTATTTTTTTCTCAAACATCTGGCTTTCATTGATCTTGGTAACTCAACAGCTGTGGGACCCAAAATGTTGGTAAATTTTGTAGCTAATCAAAACACAATTCTCTACAATTGGTGTGTTACAAGCTATCTTCATCTTTTTCATCATCAATGAGCTTTATATTCTTGCAGCAATGGCCTATGACCATTACGTGGCCATCTGTAACCCTCTTCTCTACACAGTCATAATGTCAAAAAGAGTTTGCTGGATGCTGGTCATAATCCCATATCTCTACAGTGCCTCTCTCTCTCTCTGGTAACCACCATAAAAATGTTTATTTCCTCCTTCTGTGGCAATAATGTCATTAGTCATTTCTATTGTGACAGTCTTCCCTTGTTAACTTTGATTTGCTCAAATACATGAGAGATTGAATTAATAGTATTGATTTTTTCGGCATTTACTTTTGTTTCATCACTTCTGATAATCCTTGTCTCCTACATTCTGATCCTCCTGGCCATCCTCAGGATGAATTCAGCAGAAGGCAGGAGTAAAGCCTTCTCCACACGTGGGTCTCACCTGACAGTGGTAGTGGTATTATATGAGAATCTATTCTTCATGTACGTGCAGCCCAAGTCAAGTCACTCCTTTGATACTGACAAGATGACCTCTGTATTTTACACCCGGGTGATACCCATGCTGAATCCCATTATCTATAGTTTGAGAAATTACAGAGGTTAAAGGTGCCATGTGGAGGATATGGAAAAATCTGTGCAAATTTTCATTCAAAGTTCATTACTGAATGTGTATCTAATAACTAAGCTTATTGATAACTGTTTATTATATGCAATAAGTCTTTGAAAGCACTACACAGAAAAGGCATAAGAAAGTAAAATGTTTTCCTTGATTTGAAATCATATACATTGAAATCATGTTGATTGTCTTTTTGGCATTAATGCCTGAAGTCTGTGTCGTTGTCCTTCCATGCAGATCTTCCCGGGCATACTGACATGCAGACAATGGCACCTATGCTATTGTGTTTTGCAGGTACACACTACAAAGAATAATGCATCAACAGTCACAACCTTTAGGCACTTTATCTTCCTTGTGTTAAGTGTCATCTCATATTTCTATTAAAATATAGTCTATTATACATATGGATATGTATGTGTATATATATATATATATATGTTTGTATATATACACACATATACATATACATCATGTTTTTCTTAAAGAAGATAAAGGTAAAAGTGTAAGGAATTACTTTCAAAAGAGACATTTTGTACATGAAAATCTCAAAAAACCTAAAAACTTAAATTTTTAAAGAGTGATCCTGGCAATATTGTTAATATAAGGTCATCATATAAAAGATCAATTATTTTGCTACCTAATAGAATATAATGAGTCAGTATTGATTTAAAATATGAGCTACACTGGCAATGAAACTAAAATATTTAAGAGAAATCTAATGAGCAAGCCACATGACTTTCATGATATAATGTATAAAATATCACTATAAATTTTTGAAAAGAAACATGTGTAGCAATGTATTATGTCCATAGTTGGAAGCAATAAATGTTGTGAAGAAGTCATTTCTCTTTAAAATTTTCATAAGTTTAATGTAGAAACAATAAGCAATTTACCAGTACATTAAAATATTCAAATTGATGTCAAATTGATTTTGAAATGCAAAGTATCTAGAAAAACTAGGGCAATATCTTGAGAAAGAGAGAACCTGGGGGATTTCCCATAGTAGGTGTCAATTCTTAACACAAACGTACACTCTTTTTTAGAAATTGTGATGTTGGTGCACATATGGACCGATGGAATATTAAACAAAAATAAAGGTCAGATATAGAACCTCTGGAATTTGGTTTAGAAAGGATTAGACTGTTTATTACATTGAAGTAGTTTGCATAGATTTCCTGTGTACATCATAAAACTTTGTCATTTATGTACACCTTATATAACAGTCAATTAATGATGAAGTCATTAAGTATTGAGGTAGCACATGTTAAATACTGTATTTATCCATCTCAAAAGTTATTCATATACATATTTCTACATCAAAATGTCATTCTTTATATTGTAAATACATGCATAGTAGTTATTATTTTTAAAGCTAAACATATAAAAATTCAAATTTAATTGAGAATTCTATGAATTTAAATAAACAATTTAGAACCACACATTCTCTAGAAGAACATGCAAGTAACAGCTTCATATCTTAGGATAAGGAAAGGTACCTTAAATATAATACAAGATTAATAACATAAAATGTAAATAACACTTCATAAAAACACAAAATAACCAAAAAATACATTCTATTTATATAAATATACCAAAGAATAATGAAGAGGCAATGCAGAGAATATTCCCAACACATACAACCAAAAATGCTGATGTTAGTAACTTCCAAATACAAAAAAAAAAAAAAAAAAAAAAACAAATAAAAAAAAAAAACACTACAAATTATTAATCTTAAAACCAGGAATAGATATCCACTTCAGAAGAAAAAAGAAAAATCACCCACAGAAATAATAACAAAACAGGATATCAAAAATTTAAATATATATAACTACATTTAAAGATTGCCAGTCATTGCATAAATGCTATTATATCAAAACACATTCATCAGAGTGGCTGAAATTCAAAATTCTGGGGATTTTTGCATCTTTTTTTTTCTTTTAGTTTCTGGGAAGAAATAAGTAAAGCATTCTTTATTAGCAGGATTTATGATAGTCTATGAATAAAATACAACAGAATTGAATAACAACTAAAAAATCTCCTGATTGTAATAAGCTAACATAATAATGTTGCAGGATACAAGATTAAAATACAATTTTAGTATGTATGCTGCCAAAGTGAGCAAGGTTAATATCCAAAAATCGGTAGCTTTCCTATCAATTAGTAATGAAAAAGTAAAATTTAAAATAAAAGACACAATACCATTTGTATTACAATTCCCCCCAAAATGAATCATTTTGATATAAAGTTGCCATATAAGAACAAGATTCATGTGAAAAATATCTAAAAATTTTGATCAAGGAAATCAAAGAACTAAAAACAGATACTCCAAGGTCATATATAGAAAAACACTGTTGTCTAGATGTCATTTTATCCAAAACTCATATATGCATGCCATCCACAATCACAGGATGTTATTTTGTGATTATCAATCTAATTCTAATATGTTCACAGAGAGGTGAAATACCCAGAATAAGCAACAGAATATGAAAGAAGAAGAAGAAAGTGGAAAGCCTGACGTATGCAATTTCAAAACTTACCAGAGTTATTAGAGAAATTGTAATGCTAGTGAACAAATGAAGAGATCAATAAAATTACAAAGACTAGAATATATTAGAATTAAGTGGGATAAAATGCAAATAAAGACTAATAGAAGACAAAGAGAAGAAAAGGGAATAGGAGAAGAGAACAGAATAGAAAAGTCCAGGAAAACAAAACAAAACAAAACACCCGAAATAGAGTGAATTGCTCTTTGTAAAAAGAAATAAAAGAACTATAATGCAGCAGAGAGAGTCATTTCAACAAACTGGACAGGCACACGCATGGAATATACAGAAAACCTCTGCATTTTTTTCTCTTAAAGTTTCTGTGAACTAAATACTGCTCTCAAAAAAAAAAAAAAAAAATGTTCTTACAATGTCTCTTTTGACCAACATTTCAATGTCTTGATATTGAGAACCTTATTACCTTACTCTAGGGTGTGTACATTATTACAATAATTTTTATAGTCCAAGGAATGAAATACTAAATTCTGCTCTATATATTCTCTAAAATGCAGCCAAAACATTACTGAGAAATTATGACCCTGAAGGAGAAGTGATAGAATATTGTGGGCAGATGGAGTCTTTATAGGCTTAAAGTAAAAACAGTACGGATGCTCAGCAAAAGAACAATGTGGAGATAAATCCTGACAGAGTCATAAGTTAAATTTTACACAATGAGGCAACAAGAAAGCATCAAAGGAGACGAACAAGAAGGAGGAGGAAGAGGAGTGCAGGGTGAGTGAAGGAGGAGAATTAAGAATATTCTCTCATAAATAATATGAAATGAAAGAAATCAGAAGGTCCAAAAATTGCAGTGACCTAAAACAAGTATTGAAGATATGTTACTCCACTCTTCAGATGCTGGAGTTGAAATAATTCATACTTCACTTTTAGAAAATGACATACAGCTAATACAACATATGAAAAAAATTCAAGGGCTGTTTCATACTCGAAAGCCTATTTGTGTAATTGACATTTCTATAAGTGAAAAGGAAAATCAAAATAGGCTCATGATAAAATCCAGCACTCAGTTGTAATAAATTGTCTACTAGAATGTAATGGAAGAAAAAGTACTGAATTCAGTAAATAATATCCATTAAAGCCTAAATAATACTTTTCATATTTATTAGTTCTAAAATTCTTCCTCATCCCTGTTAGAATGACTATCATCAAAATGAAAAATTACAATAAAATATGTAAGAAATGCTGCTGAGGTTGGGGAGAAAAGTGAACTATTAGACCCAGTTGGTGGGAGTATAAATTCGTAGAGTCATTTGGGAGAACAATAAGGGAGTTTCTTAAAAAAAAAATTAAAAATAGATCATTCAGGTGATTCAATTGTTTTATTCCCATGTATATATTCAAAGGAAATGAAATCACCTATCAAAATCATACCTGCACATTCATGTTTATTGCTGCATTTTCACATTAGCTATGATCTTTAATTAATGTAGCTGATTATCAGTGGAGAAATGAATAGGAAAATGACATATATAGAGAGAATAAAAATATTAGTCATCATGTAAGAGAATGATGTCTCATAATTTGCACAAAATACATGGGATTGAAGGGATTACTGTTGCTGCCTACAGCAACGATACCGCAGGAAAGAAATTGGAGGCAGACTGGGAATGAGTGGTTCCTTTATTGCTCCTTCTTCTTCTCTCCTTTATCTGCTCCGTATATTTGTGGTCCCCTAGGCATTGGGCCCTGTGCCCCATTTTTTGAGATTACGTTAAGTGAAATGTATCAAACATAGAAAGATAATTATCACATTTTCTCTCTCACATGTGGAAGGTCAATATGAATTTTGGATAGTGGTTACTAAATGCTGTGAAAAGTCAAGGGGGTTGGGAGAGAGAGATTGTGTAATGGATTACAAAGCAGTTAGCTAGGAGGAATGAGTTCTAGTATGGTATATCACATGGGGGTAATTATAATTCAAAATAATCCATCGTATTTATGGATAACTAGAAAAAAAGAGTTTGAAGGCTCCAAACACTATGTACAGTAAGATGAAAATGTTAATTACCCTAATTTCGTTAGTACACACTATATATGTGCATTGAAATATCACACTACACCCAAAGATTTGTGCCAGCACCACATGCTAATAGAACACTTTTAAAGGTATAAGAAAACATCAATGTCGACTGCCCTTTTTGACATTATTCATTATAAACATGCATTAAATTATCACACTGTATATTACAAAAACAATTTTTAAAAACATTAAGTTTAAATAACTGAAAACAATGGTGTTAAAATCAGAAGAACAGTTGTACATTTTTCTGTATGAGGGTGGAGTAGTAGTTCATATTGGAAAGGAAAATAAAGGATTCTTCTGTATCTGAAAATGTTTAATTTTTTTGTTGTTTCTGTCTTATCTGGATTTTTTTATTTAGATGTGTAAAGCTTATAAAAATTTATTTATTCAATTTGCATTTGTTTAAGTGTGCATTCTCTTTGGTAATAAATTTAGAACAACAGCATACAAATAAAAACAGCGAAGCATGTATGTTATTTCCCCCTGTGATATTTTTTTTTGGGGGGGGAGGTGGGGGTACCAGGGATTGATATTTTATGACACTTTAATTATCTATATTTAAACATTTCTCCACTGTATCCTCAGCCATTCAACTACAGAAACACAGTACTTAAAAAATACTGTCATCATGTCCTACAAACACAAAATTTTCAATTCAGAGCTCCGGTTTGCAGTAGAGACTAACCTAGAGCAGTTGTGGAGAGATATCTAACATGACTTCATGAATGGGAACCCCAAGGTGCACTCTGTAATTAGCAAATATCCCACTGGTTTTGTTTGAAGTTTTCCAATGCTCAGGAATCATTAACAAATTGTATAGTCTCTCCTCAGGGAGAGTCTCAAAGGAGCACAGATACTTCATAAATTATTGAGCTCTGATAGGAACAAATGGGGAGACTGGAAATATTCCTTCTTGGAGCTGAATAGATAACCTGTTTCTGTGATTCCCCCTAAGCCCCAGTGAGTTCACTGATGTAGCCAAAACATCAGCAGTCTGCTTTAATAACCACAGTTTCTCGACTAGTACATTATTTCAATCATCTGTATTATAATCTTTGGTAATTGTTAAGTATTTATAGCTAAGTAGTTATTTGATATTCTGTAAACAGTAAAACCAGAAACCAAAAATGAACTTCTGATAGTATTTAAGAAATACACAGAAAGTATTTAAGAAATTCCACCCTCAAGTTCCTAAGGTTTTTTATTTTCTTTCATTCAGATCCTCAACCAAGATGTCAAATATGATATTGTCATTTGTAATTAATCATATTTATTTCCATAATGTTTTTCCAGTTGCCTCTTAATTAAAATATATATCTTAATATTTTGTAATATTTGCACTTCATGTTTCAAATATGTCTTGTGTATCAGAGTTACCAATATCATTGAAAGGATCAATGTCATTTGCAAGGTGTCACTTTTAGAAGTAGGTGAAGCCAAAGCAAAATATTGAAGGATCTATTTCTGCACAGAACATTCATCATACCATAACATCTTGTTATTGAAATAACATAAAATTTATCCTGATGAAGAAATGCCTGTTTAACAGATCAGTCCTTTCAAAATTAAAAAGCAAGAAAATGTATTTTACTTAATACCAAGAGTTCTTTTCTACTTATTGATTTAGTGACTTCTTACAAAAACATCTCCCCAGGTTTTTTTTTTTGATGATCCCGTGAATGGGTATTAATGTACATTTTTATCTCTCATTTTACATTGCACTTATTGTCAATTATTTTTGTGTTGACACCTATATTTGGTAGCATGCAGGAGGCCAACATGGCTTGGGAATGAGCGGACCTCTCTCTACATTGACTAATTATCTATGCTGCTTTCCATAGTCACTAAAGTCTGTGTCTAAAGGCACTGTCACTTGAATATACTTCAGAGTTTCTCTATAGGCCAAGAATGTGATTACAATGAATGGGAATGGACATCAGAAAAGCCATTGTTTTATAAGCCTTAATTGATGTGCCATACAATAGCTGGCTGTTTACTTTCATAAATTTCTCACTGAATTAGAACATGATATATTCCTTGTTTATTTAATTATGTCAAAATGGATTCTACACTCATGTATAATTTAAAAGAACCAATAAAAATTCACCATTAAAATATGTATGTATATGTGTATGTATATTTGGTTTTGTTTTTATTGTTCCAGAGAAATCACTCAAAGGATGCCAAGGCTTTTGCAATTCCACAATGGCATTAGTATTATTTTATTAGATGAGATCAATAAATTAATGAGGCAAAATAAAAATCTTATTTAGATTAGTCAAAGTCATATTTGAACAGAAACAATAATCCTAATAAATATTAATCAATTATTTTTAAATGCTAAAATCCAATATTCACAAACAATATATATAAATATATAATTAACTGATCAGAACATATGTTATCAAGTTTGATAGCATGAAAGTAAATGTAACCAGTAGTCTCAATTTTGAAAGGGTATTTTAAAGTTTAGTAAAATATGCCTAACATAGATTTCTACATTTTAACCATTTTAAAGTTTATAGTTCAGTGCCAAAGTATTGTGCTACTGGATTTTATTTTCTTTATCCAACTTAGGGCTTTTCAATGACATTAATAAGGGATATGAATTTCTAGCTTTCCTGTCTTAGGATGCTCTGTTAGTCATTGTTCAATATCATCGGAGTGAAGGCTTCAGATAAATAGGAATGCTGTACCAAATATTTTTTGTTTGTTTTGTTTTGTTTTTGATGATCTAGAAGCATTGTAGAAACACGGGTTTTATTTATCTTTGAATGTTTTCTCAAATTTATTCTAGTTACTTTTTTCATGTTTCTATATACCTTGTGTTGCCCATAAACTGGATGTCATATTTAAAGTGCTGATTATATTCAGCATAAACACATTTGCTAACATTACTTCACAAGATGCAGTGAAACTCACACTTTACCCCATCGGGTTTTCCATTATTAGTGATACTAAATTAATCCTCAGATAACATGCAAGAGATAGGTCTCCTTAAAGATATGGTAATGGCTCATACATTGCTGGTGGGACTGCAAAATGGTGCAGCCAATATGGAAAGCAGTATGTAGATTCCTTGGAAAACTGGGAATGGAACTACCATATGACCGAGCTATTTCACTCCTCAGTCTGTACCCAAATGACTTAAATTAAAACAGCATACCACAGGGACACAGCCACATCAATGTTTATAGCACCACAATTCACAATAGATAAACTGTGGACCAACCTAGATGTCCTTCAGTAGATGAATGGATAAAGAAAATGTGGTATATATACACAATGGAGTATTACTCAACAATAAAAGAGAATAAAAACATGGCATTTGCAGATAAATGGATGAAGTTGGAAAATATAATGCTAAATGAAGCTACCCAATCCCAAAAATCCAAATGCCGAATGTTTTCTCTGACATAAGGAAGCCCATTCACAGTGGGGTTGGAACAGGGAGCATAGTAGGATTAGTGGAACACTAGAATGGCCAATGTGGAGGGAGAGGAAAGGAGAGGGCAAAAGGGTGAAGAAAAAAAAAAGGTGGTAGAATGAAATGGATATCATTACCCTAAGTGCACGTATGAAGACATGGATGGTGTGAATATACTTTGTATACAAGCAGAGATATGTAAAAATGTGTGCTTTAAGTATAATATGAAATGTAATGCATTCTGCTGTCATTAATAACAACTTAGAATGAAAAATTAATTAATTAATTAATTAAAGAAAGATAACTTTTCATTTGTGGATCTCAAATAAGTAGAGAACCCATGGTCAGTAGAAACTAGGAAGGATAGAGGTAAGGGGTACAGAGAGAGATTACATAATGAGTACTAAAATACAGTCAGATAGGAGGAATTGGTTCTGGTGTTCTGTGATAGATAGGTTACCCTCCCCCCAGAGTTCTCCACATCCTGAGAGAAGCAACCTTGTTTCATTCTTGGCAGGATGCTTCTTCCCCCGACAGGATGTTTTTTCCCCCAGGCAGGATGTTTCTTTTCCCCTGGCAAGAGCCAATAGGCTTAAAGGTCACCCTGTTCTAGGGGCAAAGAGCCAATGGCATTGGGGTTGCTCTAGTGCACCCCCCACCAGAAATCCCTATATAAGGCCCTGTCTGAGAGACTCAGATCAGATAGACAGAGACACACAGACACACAACATCGGCTCGTCGCTGCTGAGAGGAGGAAGACAGATACATCGGCTCATCGCTGCAGAGAGGAGGAAGCCACTGCAACAGTTCCAGACCCATCGCCTCTAGCCAAGGGCAGCTGCCCCAGCCGACAGCTCCAGACCCATCGCCTCCAGCCGACGGCAGCTGCCCTAGCCAACAGCTCTAGACCCATCAACTTCAGCTCGACGGCCGCTCCCAGCTGACAGCTCCAGCCTCCAGCCAGATAGCAGCTGCTTTAGCTGACAGCTCCAGAGATCCCAGCGGGTGCAACCAAGCACCCACCTTCTGTCCAGAGCTTGCACAATCCCCTCTCCCTGACTCCCCTCTCCCACCAGAGCTTACACACTCCCTTCTGCCTGACTCCCCTCTCCCAGCACCTCTTCGACCTTCGACCAGAGCACCTCTTCTCCGGTTTTCGCTACTGGCTAAGAAGGCTGTTGAATAAATCTTTTGGCTGCACAGCTGTCCCCGGTGTGATGCTTTGCCCTTCATTCTGTAGCACAGTAGGGTAACTATAGTAAACAAGAACTTATTATGTATTTCAAAATAACTAGAAAAGGCAGTGTTCTCAAGGAGAATAAATGTGCTCTGAATCAGCCCCAATATATGTTGCTTTTTTTGAGTAGCCAGAAAGCAGGATTCAAGAGATGATAACACTCATTATTATGCCTTGTGATATAGTACCAAAATGTTTGGTTCATATTCCTTTGATTGTATGCATTAGTAACTGAGAAGTCTTCAATCCAGAGAAAGGAATGCTTCCACTAGGAGACATGGCAATTATTCCAATGAACTGGATCCTAAGACTGTCATTTCCCCACTTTGGGGTGCACATACCTTTGAATACACAGGCAAAGAAGGAAGTCACAATGATGTTGTGGTGATAGTTCCTGATTTCTAAGGAGAAAATGGGCTCCTAATCTATAAAGGAGGTAAAAAAAAATTGTGAAATGGAAAACATACCCAAATGATTTTCTTTATATTACAATCCTGTGGTAATATGGGCACATATTAAGTCCAAGAGCTTAATGTGGATAACTACTACTGTTCCAGACCCTTCATAAGTGAAGGTTTGTATAACTCCAACAGGGAGATATTCACCTTGATAAGACAAATGGAATGCAGAATCAGTAATAGGAGGTTGTTACAAATTGTTATAAAGAGGCTGACTGACATCCAGATAGAATGTCATGCCAAAGACTTGACTACAAAAATCCTCTTCTGCTTACATAACCTTTTGTTGTGTATCCACAGGGGACACTAATATCTTCCTATTTTTACCATTTTGGAGAGTTATATTCCTGTATTTCTTGCCCATATTACTTTGTCTACAATTTATAAGTCAAATTATTTCCATGTCTTTTATCATTCAGAAAAATCATTAGCTATCACCCATGAGTTGACCTCTACTAAAATATCTGTCAATTTCTCCTAAGAAAAAGTGACTGGAACAAGACACAAGCTTTTCTGTTCCTCTAACTTGTAGACAGCAACTCATGGGATTTCTCAATTTCCACAATCATGTGAGACATTCCCTCATTAAGACTTCTCTCTCTCTCTCTGCACATGGGTCCTGTTTCTCCAAAACACCCTCACTAATACACCTGTGAATAAAATTGTCTATGACAATTAGTGAACTAGTTCTAGGAATTCTGTTAAGCTCATTTAAGAATAATCAGCAAATTGCTTGCCATTTCTTCAGGGTGTCTCAAGTCTCCAAAGATTAAAAAAAAATCTATAAATTTTTCTCACTAAGCCATGTAAGAAACATATGACAGAACCAAGACAAGAGATTTCATTACAGGTATAAAAAAAAATGTTTCATGTGATGCTGTGTTTTTGAGATATTCACAAGTTTTCCTTAACATTTGTGAATATTATCTTTAATTTGATGTCAAAACCAGAGCAATATATGATTATTTTCACTATATACTCTGTGCTTTCTACCATTCAATAATGTCTTAGCAGAAATAAGTCCTTTCATTTTCTCTTATATTAATATTAATTTCATGTAATCATGAAGGTTGATGAGCTAAATTCTTATAGGCATCCTTGAAAAATCATCATGGTACTACTTAAAAATTCTAAATTTTATTTGACTAATTTTATCTCTCACAGAGGCCAAAACTGAGACCAAAGAAACATAGCTAAGGTGTTTTATTTTACTTTATTCTTTTAAAGTCAGGTTTATAAAACTAAAGTGATTCAGTCTCTCATTTGAATATCTTCCCAGTAGTTGTTGATAACTTTAGAATTTTCTTTGTGAGACTTTTAGTATAGATTAGTATTTACTGTTTGTTTCAATAGATGTGGAGGTCTGATTCTATTGGAGTTTGTCTTCACATCTTGAATAGTATAGAGAGGGAGCTTCTATCGCTCTTCTGTTTTGAAACACAATATTAAGAGGAATCCATTAATTATCTGATTATATGTCGATAGGACAATACTCAGAAGTTTCTGAAATTTGCAGAGAAATGTGACAAAAATTAAATGTAATATTTTATTTTAGAATATATATATATTTTTGTAACAGGGATTGAACTCAGGGGCACTCAACCACTGGGCCACATGCCCAGCCCTTTTTTGTATTTTATTTAGAGACAGGGTCTCATTGAGTTGCTAAGTGCCTCGCCATTGCTGAGGCTGGCTTTGAACTCGCGATCCTCCTGCCTCAGCCTCCCAAGTGCTGGGATTACAGGCATGTGCCACTGTGCCCGGCTTACAGTATAATATTAAAAGCAACAGTGATCAGTAATCAAGAGAGAAAATAATATATGAAAAAACAGTTTGTTTTATTCCACAGTACTCCAGAATAAGAAAAAAACTTTAATCTATCATTACTTTATAGAAAAACTATAGTTCTCACCATGTGCAATTTACTATTGTTTTTAACCTTTTATGCTTACAAAACAAAACCAAATCAATGAAATAAAAGCAAGATTTATAAGTAATTTTTGTATATACTCTAGATATTTTTCTAATAATATAATTTGACACATATTCTCAGATTTCTTCCTTTCTCTAGCTCTATTTTTTTGTTGTTGTTGTTGGGTGCTGGGGATTAAACCCAGGGCCACAGGCATGCTAGGCAAGCACTCTACCACAGGACCATGTCCCCAGTGCCTCAGATATCTAACATAGGAAATATATATGTGTTAATTATGGATAAGATAGCAAGAAGCCTTAATCTTACAGGCAATATTTTAATTAATTTAGTTCAAGTTACATGTAATGAGCTCTATATTTAATGTGATAAATTGTGCATTTTGTTTGCTTAGAGTTCACTATGAGATTTCTGCTACTGCAATTTTCATTGTAATAAGTATAATTTCTATTTATTTCATTACCTTCTTTTTTCTCTTTGGGATTATTTACACATTGAGTCATATAATTTCCATTCCTTCCTCTCAAAAATCTTATATATATATATATATATATATATATATATATATATATATATATATATATGTGTATGTGTGTGTGTATGCATGTGTGTATGTATACATATATATTTACATATAAACACATATGTATTTGTATATATATGTGTGCAGCATATACATGTGTGTGTATCAATGATAAGTTTTAGGTAACTTATATTACTTGTCCAAATATTACTTTATATATACTCTAAAGAAAATATAGCATTGATATTATATAAATAATTATAATTATTCTAATTTACTTTTCCATGCCAAGTAAAGTAATTCACACTGTGATCTGTTTTCTTATTCAGACACCTATGTGATATCTGTCAAGCATATTGACGCTGTAAAATTTGCAGGCCTAAAGGCTTTCATAGACCTGTATTGTAAGAGAGGCTTTTATGCATTTTTGTAATACATGTTTGATAATATTTTATGTTATCAAATTAAATATCCCATATTATTATCATAGAAAATGCATAAACGCCACTGAGGAAGAAATTATATAATTGACAAATATAAAACAATTAATAGCATACTTTCATGTATATCCATAACACACTAATTTAAAATACTATTATCAGATGCTTGGGTTGTGACTCAGTGGTAGAGCACTTGTCTAGCATGTGTGAGGCACAGGGTTCAATTGTCAGCACCACATATAAATAAATAAATAAAATAAAGGTCCATCAACATCTAAAATTTTTTAAAATTTATTATGAATCCAAAAAGAATTACTAATTTCCCTTTAAATTATTTAAAGAAACAGTCAAAATTATAGTCAATAACTAAATCCCTACAAAGATTGATTTTTTTCCAGTAGTTACTTTATATGTGTATTTGATATATTAAGCACTGAGAAAAAGTAATCATTACACTGAAAAAAAATAGTATGATGATATTCAATATAATAAACTCAAAATTTAATTTTGTGTCAATTTTTAAAATATATTTATATATCTCTAGTTATATCTAACTGTGTATCTATTTATCTATCTTACTTGGGTTTCTTGACATTAGTCCTAACAATATTTTGGGATGAATATTGGATATAGTAAAATGTTTACCCATTTAACTGCCCTTTAACCTTTGGGTACCAGTTGTAGCCCACCACATTCATATGACAAGGAATATGCCTAGAATATATCCATAGACATTGAAAATAAAATCAAGCCAAAGAGAAACACCAATCTGTCCATGTGTATAGTACTACTTAGACATATTTTTATTTGTAACAATATGCTTAATTCCAAATATCATAAATTGAGGAGTTTGGATATATCTCATTTACACAGCTTACATACCAAAAACTTCCCCAGGTCATAATGTAGAAGAGCTATTGACTGTGCTGATGTCTGTATCCAAATAGGTTTTGTGATATTCCTCGATGGAAAAACACAATCTCACGCTGATGCCTGAGTTCATTCTGATGGGCATCACATCGCGCCCTGAGCTGCAGGCTCCCTTTTTTGGGCTGTTCCTCATCATCTACGTGGTCACAGTGCTGGGCAACTTGGGCATGATCATCCTCACCAAGGTGGACCAAGGTCTGCAAACACCCATGTACTTTTTTCTCAGACACCTGTCTCTCACTGACCTTGGTTATTCTACAGCTGTGGGCCCCAAAATGTTAGTAAATTTTGTTGTGGATAAGAATACAATACCCTATTTTTTGTGCGCCACACAGCTAGCTTTCTTTATTGCATTCATCATTTCTGAACATTTTATTCTGTCTGCAATGGCCTATGACCGCTATGTGGCCATCTGTAACCCACTGCTCTACACTGTTATCATGTCACAAAGACTATGTCAAGTGCTGGTAGCCATTCCTTATCTCTACAGTATATTTACTTCTCTTCTAATTACCATAAAAATTTTTAATTTATCCTTTTGCAGCAACAAGATTACAAGTCATTTCTGTGACATTCTCCCCTTGTTATCTTTGCTGTGCTCAAATACACATGAAATTGAATTAATTGTTTTGATTTCAGCAGGGTTTAATCTGGTTTCATCTCTTATGATACTCCTATTTTCTTACCTCTTCATCCTTGTAGCCATTTTCAGGATGAACTCTGCTGAAGGAAAGCACAAAGCTTTATCCACTTGCGGATCCCATCTGACGGTGGTCATAGTGTTCTATGGGACTTTGATATTTATGTATGTGCGGCCCAAGTCCAATCACTCTGTTGACACTGATAAATTTGCCTCCATACTTTACACCCTGGTTATCCCCATGTTGAATCCCTTGATCTATAGTTT
Organism: Tamias sibiricus; assembly: GCA_025594165.1. Taxonomy (NCBI): domain Eukaryota; kingdom Metazoa; phylum Chordata; class Mammalia; order Rodentia; family Sciuridae; genus Tamias; species Tamias sibiricus. The sequence goes on along the minus strand of CM046657.1, from coordinate 18,194,695 downwards.
AAGAAACAAAGATGTAAAATATGCCCTAGAAAGGATAGGGAAAAAGTTATGTAATGTTGTTTCTTAATATTCTCAGTATGATTCTTATAAATTAGATTATGGACATAAAATTTTAGTTTGGGTGCATTGAGATTCAATGGCAAGAACAAATTCATCCACCATATGTCCAGATATTGTCATATATTCTAGACACATTTACTTACTCTAAGAAGATTAATTTTAAGAAAGATCAGTAAAAGGGCTGAAAATGTAGCTCAGTAGTAGTGCACTCCCCAAGCATACATGAAGCCCTGAATTCGATCCCCAGTACCTGAAAAAAATAAATAAATAAATGCATACATACATACATAAACGAAAGAATAAAATGGTAACAGCTATTTACCTTGTCTGAGAGAGTCAATGAATATATAATATATATAGTATGTCAATATGTAAGTCAACTTTACAACACAATGAAATGTTCCATGTGAAGAAAGCAAGGAAAGAAAGTGAGAAGGCTGATGGGAGTAGGGACATTAGGAGGTGCAGAGAAAAGTGGCAAGAGTTTCTGTGTTTTTCTCACCCATTTGAATAAATTCCAGGGTTGCTTTTCCACCTCCGTGTATGTGTTGGTATAAATATAACTCCTCCGTTTGTTTCAGCATTTGCCATTTTTATGTTTTATTTTGGAATTGTACGTGATGCAAGATGTTTGCCTGGTGTGTGAAGAGTTAAAGTAGTCATATGTAGGAGCCCTGTTTGGGGAGATGGCTAAGATTGCGGTTGGCCATGGAGATGTTTGGGTGTTGCCGCCTTCCGTAGTCTCACGGGACTTGGCCTGGGATCTCGCGGGACTTGAGCGAGATTGCTGATCGGGTCTGCGCCATTTTTGGTGTGTGTGTGGTGCGTGTTAAAGTCGTTATTAGAGCCAGAGAGAAAAGTTATCAGAATAAAAAGGCTGTTTGTTTCCAGTTCGCCTCTGAACTTCTTCCCATGGCTTCGTTGCTCCAAGCGGCCATCGCTTCAGGCGGCAACAGTCATATGAATTTGCTCAAATGTAACTCTTCCAAACACAGCCATTCCATTCTGTCATGGATGCTCTCATTTCCACTATAAGTCTATTAACTCGATACACTTTGTCTTTCAGTAATCCTTAGGTACTCATTTGTACCTGTATTTGTCTCAGTCAGTCCACTTGCGTGACATCCGTGGATGGACCAATTAAGATAATCTTTTGGAGCTATTCATAGAGTGCCTTAGGTTTGCCCTTTTTCTGAAGTGGTTGTTTCTAGTTGATTTCTGGCTGTTTGTTTTCATGAATTGTAATATTTCCTTATTTTTTTTAAAGCAAAAGTAATTATCATTGTTCTAATGTAAAGCTCCAATTGTTGCATATTTTGTATGGAAAAGATCATTAAATGATAATTGCATTGTTTCCATTTTGTTGGGTTCCTATTTCTTCATATGGATCAGTATTGATCATGCATTATACTTTCATGGACTTTCATCATTTGACTGCATCGTTTGATCATTTTACTTTTGAGAAGTGAAAGCAAATAATCCCATAGATGGTACCTTGGAACATTTATAATACAAATGATGTTTTATACATAAGAAAAGATAGTATGTCTCCTTACAGAGTCAATCCATACCTCTGCACATGTTTCCCCAGGGACTTTTTTCCTAATTTTATTCTGTTTAATAGTTCTAAGGCATTCTTGGACCTATCAGTTTGAATATTTGCTTGTGTCACCATAATAAAATAAAAGTTTTCTGTGTAGCCAATAAAATTTGAATAAAGCATTCCATTCAATAACATTAAAAGGTGCATAGTATCTTGCTATGCAAGCAGAACATTATCAAATGATTGATGCAGCAAAGGTGAATTTTTGAGAAGTGGTTCAGTACAATCATGTAATAATAATAAATCACATATATTTAGTTCTATATGGTAGGCATTTTTCATGTCTTGATTAATTTAGCCCTCACAATAGCTTTAGGGAATGTCTTAGTAAAAGATCTATTTTTTAATCAGGATAAAATAGAAACTGAGAAAAAGTTGAGTAAATTGCCAAAGTTCACCAAGATATTATGATTAGAACCAGCTATCAAAGTCATTTGATCTATCTCCACCTTGCATTCTTTTAAAATTATTCCTATATTTTTTCTTAATCAGCTTTACTTCTGTCACTTGGAGATGACAGAGGTTAAAATTTCACTTTTGCACGTGTCAGGTTGGGAAGAGAAAAGGCAAAAAGATGAGTTATGAGTATTTTCAAAGGAATCTATGATACATGGTCACATCAACCTTCTGTGGCTCTAAGGTCATCAGTCATTTCTACTGTGATGTTGTTCCATTGTTACCTATGCTTTGCTCAAATGCAGAGGAAACAGAATTGTTGATCATACTATTGTCAGCAATTAATTTCATCTCCTCCCTCCTGGTAGTCCTAGTATCCTGTATTCTGATTCTGCAAGCTACATGGCAAATTCATTATGCAGAAGGCAGAAAAAAAGGTTTCTTCATATGTGGCTCTCATCACACATTGGTCTTTGGGTCTCTAATTTTTATGTATGTTCATCCTAAATCCATCCACTCCTTCAAAACTGATAAAATGACCTCTGTATTTTACACTTTATTGATAACCATGCTTAACCCTTTAATCTGTAGAATTAGGAACAAAGAGGTAAAAATACTTTCCAAGGGGTCTTTAAGAATCAATGCAAGCCTTATGGTTAATATTCCTTATGGACTTTTGTGAAAATAAACTATGATAAAGAAATTGTTATTTATAATATTTATTTAATGTATAAAGGCACGTAGTGTGGTCTTTTATAATTATATATAATGGAGTGATTAATATATTCAAGGGCATTAAGATGACCATCATTTCATATAGTTGTAATATCTCCACATCAACTAATTTCAATTATGTTTATCTTAGTATACCTAAGGGTTTGTCAAGATTGTCCATTTCCTTAAAAATTCAATGGTAATTTTCTTTTCTTTTTTTTCTTTTCGTGGTACCGGGGATTGAACTCAGGGGCACTCGACCACTGGGCCATAGCCCCAGCCCTTTTTTGTATTTTATTTGGAGACAGGGTGTCACTGAGTTGCTAAGTGCCTCGCCATTGCTGAGGCTGGCTTTGAACTCGTGATCCTCCTGCCTCAGCCTCCCAAAGTGCTGGGATTACAGGTGTGCGCCACCGCGCCTGGCATCAATGGTAAATTTTATTGATTTAATTTAAACACGTTAAAAGATTCTGTGTCCTACAAGATGATCCATCTGGAGCCTCTTCCTTGTGCACTAGGGAAGAATGTAGTTGTGCTTTTCTTGAATGGAAAGTTCTATACATTTCTGTCAGTCCTATTTGGTCTAAACTACTAGTACAGGAAACTCAAAGGTCTCAAATTCAACACAAAAAGGAGTTCAAAAAGACCCATTAAAATCAAACAATCAAAAACAGAAGATGAAGAACTCTGAAAGCATAAAGGAAAATAAATATGAAAAATACACAGGAAGATCAATGTCTATTAGTTCATTTATCATCAAAAATCCTGTGGTCCAGGAGATAGTGGAATAATATATTTGAAGTGTTGAATGAAAAGAAATCATCAACAAGAATATCATATCGGGTAATGATGACTTTCCTAAAAGAGGGAGAACCCACAGCTAACACCATACTCTCAGACAAAAGTTGAAAGATTTTCCTCTCATGTCAGAAATAAGAAATCTTAGACAAAGGAATTATGTGAATGTCCAGTACCTAAATAGGAAAGGACAGGGTGTAATGAAGGGAAGGAAGGAGTGAAATTTTATCTCTTTGTAAACTTCATGATATTATAATTAAAAACCTATAAAGATTCCATAGACACACACTAATAAATTATCAGCACTTCTAACAAATTTGTGAAGTTGCAGGTCAAGAGTTTCAATATATACATAGCAATAATTAATAATGTGACACATATTTCATTAACCTGGAGGAAAGGGTTTAATTTTTTTTTCCATAAAGAAATAATAAATGAGAAGATAGATATGTTGAACCTAATTTAAATATTATGCAATGTATAAGTGTACAAAGCTTCAAATAGTACCTCATTAATATGTTCATTTTCTATTTTTATGCATCAGTTAAAAATTTTCACTTTAATAAATTCACAAACAAAAATTAAAAACACTTGCATAAACCATCAATTAACTAACCAAACAAAATTTGTTTTAAAAATCCTATATACCAGAGCATAACAACTACTTATGAGTAACTTCATCCAAGGAAGTTAAATATATGTACACTGAAAACTATAAGACATTGATTAAAAAAACTGAAGACAACCAACATGAACAAATGGAAATATATTCTATCTTCATTAACTGGAAGAAGTAAATACTGTTAAAATTGTCCATGACTTTTTACTTCATAACTATATATAATTATTATGCCAATTAACAGATTAATTCATTGTAAATGATGAAGAAATAAAAATTTCCCCATCAAACAATTCTAAGAAAATTCATCACCAATAGAACTTATTTACAGAAAATGCAAAAGGGATATATATCTATATATATATATATATATATATATATACATATATATATATATGCATATATAGATATATATATTCAAGCTAAAATGAAATGTTCCTAATCAATAATGTGAAAACATAATAAAAATGTGTAAACTTATGATAAAGGCAAATACATAATTATACTTGGAACGTTTTTTACACATTAATGGTGGTGTACAAGTTGTGTAACCTACATCATGACATTACTCAAAACTGAAGTGTAAGGTTAAAAGAGAAAACTTAAAAATAAGTATAGCTACATTAATTTTTGATATAACATGAAAAGATGGTAACTGTGACATCAAAAACATACAATGTGTACATGGATGGAAGCTGAGTAGAAATGAAGAGCTTTTATATGTGAGAGAAGTTAGGTTGTTGTCAGCTAAAAACAGATTAGCACGACCTATTTAATGTAAATCTTATGGAAACCACAAAGCAAAAACTTCTAGTGGACAAATAAGGGATAAAGAGACAAGAGTCCATTTCCCTAACTGCATGTGTGAAGACATGAATGGTGTGGATATCCTTTGTATACAACCAGAGGTATGTAAAAATGTGTTCTATAAGTGTAATATAAATTGTAATGCATTCTACTGTCATATACAACAACTTCGAATAAAAAAAAGAGAGAGAGACAGGAGTCAAAACATCACTACACAATATCACCAAATAACAAAGGAATGGAGCAAAAGAAAAAGAAAGGAACAACATTTCCACAAAAATAATCAGAAAACAATGAACACAATTAAATGTAAAACACTCATCCATAATTTTAATAGGTAAAGCATCTAAATTATGGAGTCAGTATTGATGGAGTAGCTGAATGAATTGAAAAACAAAACTTGATTCAAAATCCAACAGCCACACTTGAGTTTCAAGGACACACACAGATTGGAAGTGAAGGGAAAGAGAGAAATATTTCCTGCAAATGGAAAATTAAAATGAGCAGAAGTAGATGTGCTTATGATGTCAGAGTTCTTAACCAGAGGCCTGACTACGGGGCCTGATTGGAGATCCCAAAAGACCAGATTAGGCCACCTGCCACCTAGAAAGTCCAAACAGGGACAAATAGTGGTGAGACAAAAAGGGATTTCATTATTCAGTGTGACCAAATGGAGAAGAAACAGGGCCCCAGTGTCCTAAGCCCTATCTTCAGGATAGTGACTCTTAAGAGATACCAGGTTATATATGGAATACACAGAAATGAGGGGCAAGAAGTATGCATTGTCAAGCAGTCATGGTCAAAAAGTGATCAGTTTGATAATTATCTCAAGTCTGGGTCCAGCTGGCTGTGTGGAAATAGTTATTGCTTTAGTGGACTGTCCTGTCATGAGATGATTTCTCCAACTGAGGCAGGCAGCCTCAATTTCTCTCATGGAGTGATTGAGCAGAAGATTCACTCATTATATAATCTTAAAAATATCTTAGTTACTTTTCTCTCGGTGTCATTAGTCTTGGCAAGGAATGGGTAACATTAGGTAAATTTAGGACCAGTTTTGACAGTCCTTACATTATTAGCATGCCTATGTTCAGAGTTGAGTAGAAATCTGAATCAAAGTTTAAGGTAGCTAGGAAAAAACTGCAGTCCTAAGAGAAGGGTCAGTGTTTTGATCCTTTAAGTCCCTTTTTCCACTTATCCAGTAGGAATTGCTTAGCAATAACAATGTTAACTGAGAAATGTGTCTTTGAGTGTTCCATGATCATGTTAACAAGGTAGGTCCTAGTTGCACAAACCTAGATGGTAGCATCTACTACATACCCAGCTATATATATGGCCATTTCTCCTAGGCTACAAATCTCTACAATATTTAATGGTACTGCATATTTTAAGGAATTATGACACAATGGTGAACATTGTGCATATGAATTTATCTAAGTGGCTTTGTTTACTCCAACATCGCCACAGAAATATGAGTAAGGTGTTGTGCTATGATATTATGAAGACTGTGACTTCACTAAACCAAGACGGCTTTCACCTGCTTTATAATCCTACAGGACCACCATATGTGTCTATGTAACACACAATTGACTGAAATGTTGTTATGTAGTGCATGGCTCACCTGAAAAAGTAGACTGTAAGCCAAAAATGGTCACAAGCAACAACAAAATGTTATTGAATACTGAAGAAAGAATAATATAATAAGTAGGGTAGAACTATTTTAAATATGTATACATTCAGCACTGGGCACCTAAGTATATAAAGCAAACATTACTATAATGAAAGGAGAAATGAGAGCGCAATAATAGTAGGAAATTAAATATCTCACTTTCAATGATGGATAGATCAGAGAGAATTTTACTATGCAAACATTAGATTTTTTTAATACTCTAAAATATATAATAATACTTTGTCTCCAGATTCAAATAGATTATAGTGCATACACACATAAATTTTACTCTTATATTCATTTAAATTTATTTTTATTTAGGATAAATGTGACTGCTTCCCCAATATTCCTTAATTATTTCCCTTACCTGTTCATTTTTTGCATCATTAATGCCACAGAACCTTATATTTATCTTAATTGGAATATTTATTAAACTCTGCAATAATAAACCACTCATTTCAGTAACATTTTTTAAGACTAATATATACCCATACTCTCTGCATATGTGTGTGTGTGATTTGTGAGCGTGTGTGTAAACACACATATATATGTATATAAATACTCGATCTTCTTCTTTAGATTGTATTTTCTAAACCAGAGAAATTCTAAAAACAGGTATAAAAGACAATTGCAAGAAGATAAATAAAAGATTCACCACAAATTTCCTGGAAGAAATAATATAAGTCATAAGGAATGTCTTACATTCACCTATTATTATACACCCAGCAGAAATATATTTGGAATAGTGGATGTTTTAATACAGAATATTGCATAATCTTTTTCTAGGAAATCGTCCTTCCCTTTACTTCTGTATTGTTGTGTTAGACTGTTTTCCATTAGTATAATGAGATATGTGAAATAATTAATATATAATGATAAAAGCTGTATTGGGGCTCATATGTTTAGAGATCCCAGTTCTAGAACAGACAGACCCATTGTTTGGGTCCCTGATGGTGATGCTGGATGGCAGTGGCAGGAGAGCATGACAGAGTAAACTGCTCACCAAAGCACCCTGTGGCCTGGAAGCAAAGAGCAAAAGGAAGGGTATAGGAGGGGTTTCACTATCCCCATCACACTCTGGCCCAGGATAACCTAAGGTCCTCCCACCAGGCCCTACCTCCTAAACATTCCTCTACTTTTCAGTATTACCAAGCTGGAGACGTAAGCTTTTAGTACAAAGACCTTAGGGAAGAATTCAATACACAAACTGCAATGGATACACTCATGCACACACCGTGTGTGTGTGTGTGTGTGTGTGTGTGTGTGTGTGTGTGTGTTCACAGTGCCACACAACTTACTGAGGGCAATGATCCACCTTCAATATACTTTCTTAAAAATCTTAAAATCCTATCTTAAAGCCTCCCTGATCTAGAAAAACAATTGTTTTTATATGAACTAATTGCAAATGAACAAACATACATTTTTAAAAAACAATAGTGAATGTTCTATTATTTTTCCCCCTATGAGTATTTGCCTATTCTGGAATAGGTCATTGGATCAAACTTGCCGATGTAAAAAGTCTTTTATGGGGAAAAGAAAACCTACAAAGCTTTGATAATTTATACCAGTATAACAGATTTGAAGTTTGAAAAGACAAGTATGTGGCATGTTCTTCATATAAAATATTTTTTGTACTAGAGGATCAGGGAGGTAAACCAAATCTCCAAGGTAAGGGTGATATGTTTCAGTAACAAAAGTGTGTTAGAAATGGAAAACATTCAGTAAGATGAACTGCATAAACATGAAAGAGATGAAGATACAAGGCATCAAGTATAGCTAGCTTGGTGCAGGGGTTTATGCCTGTAATCCCAGTGCCTCTGGAGGCTGAGGCAGGAGAATCCCAGGTTCAAGGCCAGCCTCAGCATTTTAGTGAGGCCCTAGGCAACTTAGAGAGACCCTATACCTCTATCAAAATAAAAAAGGCTCAGAACGTGGCTCAGTGGTAAAGCACCTCTGGGTTCAATCCCTGGTGCCAAAAAAAAAAAAAAAAAAAAAAAAAAAAAAAAAAAAAAAATTAAAACCTTAGGAAAGAAGAAAGAAGAATAATAATAGCTCACCAAGTTACCAAAACATATTAGATAGAGTATTTAATACACTGAAATATTGGTACAGAAGTAAAAAAAAAAAAAATGTAACAATGGAAAAGCAGAGATTGCACTTTATCAGGATAATTATTCTCATATACAGCTTTACTTACATTAAACACATTATCAGTATTATTTATTATTAGTGTTACAATAATGAAGATGCCTATTCTGTGTGGAAGGACAATTTTTAGTACTCAACTTATATCACAAATGAAAATCAAAATTGCTTTATATCAATCTACTTCCATATGCAATATTGTAATCTGTAATAGTGTAGTTTTTTTTGCATATACAATTTGCAATAGATTTTTGTATTGTTCTTTATGAGATAGATAAAAAATTGCTTTTGTTATTGAAGTCTTTTCATCCTTCTTGCATATAATTGGTAGTGATTTTTTTCTGCACTGCCAAATACAAGAAAGAAAATGTACACTTGTTTGATTCTTTGAAAAAAAATTTTTTTTCAATAGTTTTAAATACCTGAGGTTTCCTCCTATGATATCAGTAATAGTCTTCAAAACATAGACAACAATAGAAAATGTAATTTATTTTAATATGCAAAATTCAATGCAATATTATGCTTAGCATTTTTAGTAACAAATATATGGTCCTAATTTGATCAGAATCTGTGAAGTTTTGCAATCAATAATCCATCATTACAGAACTGAAATTTGTAACTGGATATTAAAGACAGACATTAAATCTATTAAATGATTTGAATTAACAAAATGATCTAGAAAGTATGTGACAGAGTTTATTTTTTATTTTTTATTATTCTAATTTGTTATACATGTTTGCAGAGTTCATTTCATTTCATATTACATATAAATAACACAATTTTTCGAGTTGCTGGCTTAATAAAAATATTTTTACAACAATTGTGTCTTCATACATGTATTTAGGGTAATCATGGATAACTCAGTCTGCCATTATTCCTATCCCATTGCCCCCACTCCTCCCTCCCCCCTCTTTGTTCTATCTAAAGCTCTTTCATTCCTCTCATTCCCTTTCTCTTGCCTTTATAAGTTAGTATCTTCATATCAAAGAGATTGTTCGACCTTTGGTTTTTTAGGGATTGGCTAACTTCACTTAGCATTATTTTCTTCAACTCCATCCATTTACCTGCAAATGCCATGATTTTATTCTGTCTTATTACTGAGTAAGACTCCATTGTGTGTATATACCACATTTTCTTTATCCATTCATCTACTGAATGGCATCAGGGTTGGTTCCACAATCTAGCTATTGTGAATTGTGCTGCTATAAACATTGATGTGGCTGTGTCCTTGTACAATCTGTTTTTAAGTCCTTTGGGAATAGGCCAAGGAGTGGGATAGCTGGGTCAAATGGTGGTTCCAGTCCCAGTTTTCCTAGGAATCTCCATACTACTTTCCAGATTGGCTTCATCAATTTGCAGTTCCACCAGCAATGTAAGAGTGTGCCTTTTTCTCCACATCCTTGCCAGCATTTATTGTTTTTTTGATAGCTTCTATTCTGACTGGAGTAAGATGAAATCTTAGAGTTGTTTTGATTTGCATTTCTCTAATCGCTAGAGATGTTGAACATTTTTTCATATATTTGTTGATTGTTTGTATATCATCTTCTCAGAAGTGTCTGCTTAGTTCCTTGGCCCATTTATTGATTGGGGTATTTGTTTTTTTTTTAGTGTTAAGCCTTTTAAGAGCTTTATAAATCCTTGAGGTTAGGGTTCAATCTGATGTGCTTGTGGTAAAGATTTGCTCCCATTCTGTAGGTCCTCTGTTCACCTCACTGATTGTTTCTTTTGCTGAGAAGAAACTTTTTAGTTTGAATCCATCCCATTTATTGATTCTTGGTTTTAGTTCTTGGGCTATAGATGTCTTATTGAGGAAGTTGGAGCCTAAACCAACATGATGGAGATTTGGGCCTACTTTTTCTTCTATTAGGTGCAAGGTCTCTGCTTTAATTCCTAGGTCCTTGAATTTTTGTCACTTTTGTCTAATATAAGATAACTGTAAGTGTGTGGGTTTGTCTCTGAGTCTTCTATTCTGTACCATTGGTCAACTGGACTATTTTGATGCCAATACCATGCTGTTTTTGTTACTATTGCTTTGTAGTACAATTTAAGGTCTGGAATAGTAATGCAACCCACTTCTTTATTCTTGCTAAGAATTGCTTTGGCTATTCTGGGTATCTTATTTTTCCAGATGAATTTCATGATTGCTTTTTATATTTCTATGAGGAATGATATTGGGATTTTGATTTGTATTGCATTGAATCTGTATAGTGCTTTTGGGAGAATGGTCATTTTGACAATATTAGTTCTACCTATCCATGAACAAGATAGATCTTTCCATCTTCTAAGATCTTCATTAATTTTTTTTTTCTTTAGTGTGCTGTAGTTTTCACTGTAGAGGTCTTTCACTTCTTTTGTTTAGTTGATTCCCAAATATATATATATATATATATATATATATATATATATATATATATATATATATTTTTTTTTTTTTTTTTTTTTTTTTTAGTAAATGGGAGATTCTTATACAGATGTTTGAGAAGGGTGAGAAGAGAATTTTACCTTCTCCAAAATTATGTCATTCCATACATGAATTTATATTTTAAAGTGCATTCTGTAGAAAGAGCACATTGAAATGAGAACTGTGATAGTGTCATATACAACCCACATTTGCTTGCTAGGTCATGAGTGTCCAAAGTTGAAGAAAAATACTTAAATAGCTACAAAGTGGAAACTCTCCATTTGAATCATATCCTCCTATTTATTTCACATGGAAATCTACCAGTTTTTAGAATTCAATATGTTTTAAACATAAAATATCAGATAAACAATTCAGAAAATAAACATTAAAATTTCACGGAATTAGATCTCTAAAAGCACACATACATTAATGAATTTATACAGTTTTCTAAATGTTACAAGACATATATAGTTATTGGATTGCTTGGTTGATTTAAATATCAGTGGCCTAATCTCTCAGAAGAGCTGGATTTCAGGTTATTTTTTCTAAAACAAAATGATGCACTAGGTCACTTCTACTTTATAGCCTTTTGCTCCTCATGTGGAAAAAAAAAAAAAAAAAAAACAACACTTCGAGCACAATGATTTATGGAATCAGAAGCTGGACTGTTCATAGTATTCATGTGAACCTCAGTCAGTGAAACTGGCTGATAGAGTGTTGTGGAGTTGATATTGCTTTGAAATTAACATAAACAGTGTCTCCTTTCTGTGGCTCTTTTCACTGCATCTTTGACCTCCTTGTTTCTGAGACTGTAAATCAATGGATTTAACATGGGAATGACTAGTGTGTAGAACACAGATACCACCTTCTCTTGTTCTACAGAATACTGCGAGCTTGGCTGGATGTAACTAAAACTTAAGGTCCCATAAAATATGGTCACAGCAGTGAGGTGAGAGGCACACGTGGAGAAGGCTTTCTGTCTGCCTGAAGCTGAGCGGATTCTGAGAATCGCAATGGCAATGAGTATGTAGGAGACGATCACAATGAAGAAAGTGCCCATGGCAATGACTCCAGAGAAGGTTAAGAGCAAAAACTCATTCATGGAAGTGTCAGAACATGATAGCTTTAATAATGGCGGAACATCACAGAAGAAGTGGTTCACCACATTGGGCCCACAAAATGACAATCTCGCCAAGCTTACTGTGTGTGTCAATGAATTACTTATTCCTCCTGTAAGGGACCCAATGACCAGCACCACACACTTTCTCTTAGACATGGCTGCAGAGTAAAGCAAAGGATTGACAATGGCTGCATAACGATCATACGCCATCACAGACAGCAAGAAGCCTTCTGTGGTAATGAGCACCCCAAAAAATAAATGTTGTGTCATGCAGGCTGAGAAGGAGATGGTTTCCTTCACGACCAAGAAGTTGATCAGCAGTTTTGGTGCAATGGCTGAAGAGTAGCAGGCATCCACAAATGAAAGGCAGCTGAGGAAAAAGTACATAGGTGTGTGGAGTTTTGGGGTGATTTGGATTAAGATGACCATGCCCAGATTCCCCACCAAGGTAACTGCATAAATCACCAGGAACAACACAAAAAGCACAACTTTCAATTCAGCACGATCTGTCAATCCCCAAAGAATAAACTCAGTAACAACCGTAAAATTCTCTTCAGCCATTCCTTTTCTTGAAATCTGAGATGTAAAAGGTAAGGGATTAGAACATACCTGGAAGATTCTGGTGCTTTTAAAATAAAATAGAATAATTCATAGACTTGTGTCCTTAGATGAATACATTTTATTTTTGTTGAATATAAATCTCATTTACAATATTGAGAACTGGACTCTATCATCTTGATTTTGGTTTAGTGATAGCTATGATTTAATTCCATGAGAATATATATGAAAAGCACTTAGGCTCTCAAAGATTTCAATCTCTCCCTCACTTATCTGTCATTATAGGAAGATGACACCCAGAAAGGACACTGATGATGATTAAAAGGTGGTTGCAAATTGAATTGAAATTCTCTTTTTAATCTTAATGTTCACTATAAAAAGAGTTAATGAAAATAAGACATAAAACCAACTGCACTACTCTCTATATGGTTAATCCACAAATACACCATGGTAAAACAAGAGAATTAAAAGAGGTCACAAGGCAAGGGGACTGGCTCCAAAGATAATGATATGACTTTTCAAAGACTGTAAATCACATGCCCTTTCTATATTCACCCTGTGAGCATCATCCAGAGACACTCAGTGGAACCACTTAATCCTGAACACAAAATTCCATTTGTTGTTTTAATGACAGCAATTTTAGAAGACTTTCTATGCCATACAATATTTGGAATACAGAAGTTATATGCTATTATTGGCATTTAGTTTTCATTATATAAATGTGTATACTATATTATATATTTTATTACTTTTATAAACATATAATCTGTTCACACATACATAAAAATAAAAAATTTAAATGTGTATATCTTTAACCAGATATTTGACTGAAACAGTTTTTTCATGTCATTACTCCAATGACAAATATTATTGACCATTAGGCTTTTCTCAGTTCCGTTTCTATTCAAGTTCAGTTATTCAACACTTTTCATTCAGATGTCTTGTATTGCATAAATATCAGTAAGTCTACAATAGAATAGAGCTTTTCTTTTTTTTCTACCTCTCTACCTCCAACTTCATCAATCCACCATCCATACTATGTAGTTAAGAGAATATATGGTTTTTAGAAATAAAGATATAAAAAAATGCTAAAATTTTGATTATTTGTGTTTGTTTTATTAATAAATTTTACCAAATACATTTCAATTGCCATAAAGGCTAATTGTTTGGCATTAACCCATCCTGAATTAAAATATGTAAGTGCCATTATTAACTTTGTTACTCTGGGAATTCATTAATCTTCTCTCACCTTTGATATAATCATAGCTATATCACAGGATTTTTTAAAAGACAAAAGGAAATACTACATGCAAAAAACAAAATGTTTCTTTAGGTATGTAATAAGTGCTTAAATTATAGATAGATAAGGTATATGGTAGATAAAAGCTAGATGGTTTGGGGCAGTAGCTTGTGATATGGATATGTATAGATCATATAGGAAGCATTTTAGTCAACCAATTAATTTCCCTAATTTTAAATATATAATTCATTTTATGTGAACCTTTAATCAAATGGAAATGCAAATTGGTGGTTTAAATTTTTTACTTTAAATTTTTATCCTGTGTGCTTTTATAATTTCCCCTGTGCTTCTAGTTTATTTACCAAAATACAAGCCCCTTCAACAAATGTTAAACCTCGACATACAAATTGATCATATCTATCACATCTAAACTGTCCAGTACAATAACAAATAACTACCTACGAATATTAATACGAATATTAAATTAACTAAAATTAACTGAAATTAACTAAAATTAAACAAAATTTAATTTCCCATGATTGATAACCCCTGTCCAAGTTTTCAGTAGGCATATGTATTTGTGGCCATTATAGAAAGTCTTATCAATTAGATAGCTCTTCTCATGCCTCATCCTTCAGTGTATCAATTTAAAAAAATGTTTTCTCAAAGAAGGTTTATGTAAATAGTTTTAACTCCCAAGCAGAATTAAGAAAATGGAGTTTCCAATTCAAATTTTGTAATTTAATTGTACTGTCTATTCCAGGCACATGTTATCTTCACCAAATCTGAGGTGACATTGGAAACAGAATTAATTGGATTTAATTACTTCAAATATTCTTAATAATCCTATGATTTTATCAGATAAAAGATAAGTTTCTGACTAGCCTATCAACTATGAGATAATTCAAATAGAAAAAAATCTTTTACAAAATAAACTTACCTAAAGAAAATATTTTGAAATTTCACATTTAAAAGCTTCATGTTTTCTCCATGGTTTCTTACTCCTTCCAAAAAAAAAAAAAAAAAAAAAAAAAAAAACACATTTAATAATGTGGTTAATAACTTGCAAAGTTATTAAATATTGTTTAAAAGTATCTACTGGAAGGAAATTGCAGGTAACATAGTTAGGAGTAAATTTTTAGCCATTAATAATACACACAAGAAACAACAAGTAAGATACCTCAAGATACGTTAAGATATTTATTTCTCTAAGAGAAGGAATTAGATGTCTCCTTCCCTCTCTCTGTCTCTCTCACTTTCACTGTTTCTCTGTCGCAATCCCTCTCCACATGTATGATTAACGTCTAATGGGCCCTATCATGGATTAAGCATCATATGAAGTAGCAAAGGAGACCTAAGGAAACATTCTCTTTCTCAAGGGACTTAGGAATTCCCCATGAATCATATCTATCCCTACAGTGTATAATTAACTAAAATGTTTACAGACTTTAAACAAAAATGGAGCAAACTGTGAGAATTCTTGAATTCGGTACATATTATACAAAACAGTTATTAAAAATAATTGCATAGATGTAAGCATCACCTAAGTGACAATGATTGACTGTGACCCGACTAACTAAAAGCAATGTTTTATGGAAAGATAGGGAATAGGAAGCTACTATTAATAAAGGTTTTTAGAAACAATACATAGATTTAAGCACACATACACATGCATGATTACATGAGCAAATTTATGGTTTATGGGTCACCAATCCTCCAACAGAGATTCCAGTCTGCTTGTTTTAGCTTAACATGCTGAGTTTGGAAGAATTTGGTCCATCAAACTAATAGCTACAAATAGATAGCATACAGTAGATACCATGTTGCACATTAGAAATAAAGGGGGTACAAAAAATTGAACATCCATTTGTAGAAACAAAATGAGAATTAACACATTCCCCAAAACACTTGTACTTAAATAGAAATGCGAACTGAATAAACAAAAATAGGTATTAAAAGTGATATTAAAAACACACAGGGAAAAAGGGGTAATACCATGCGGAAAATGGGGAGAAGACTAAAATTTAGACTGATGACAGAAATCAACTTGCATTTCTGAGGGCTAGGATCAATGCTGTAACTGGAATCAAAGATTTAACAACTCTGCTGCCAACAAAATATTAAAAATGAGAGAAAATATATATAATATACATTTTGAGACATTTGACAATTGTCAGCACAGTGCTATGCCATGTTAGAGAAGGAACACATTTACTTGACCTTGATATGGGATGATAGTGGCACAGAAGAACACAACAGTCATGTTAACATGAAAATACAAAATCAGGTATATGTGTGTTGAAGTGCAGAGAATATATGTAGCCAACTGTTCAGTGGAGAGATCAAAACAAGGAAAGTGATTAATAAATCAACACAGAAAATTTAAGACTTCATATGACCCCTAAACTTCACTTATTAATATGAGACTCCACAAGTCCAAAGTAACTTCAACTGTAAGGAAAGACAAATTACCAAGAACCTGTATGATGGGACCTACCAAACCCTAGTGAAGAAACTCATTGTGTACTAAGTACATTCAATGAGGACAACAGAATGGAGAAGAAATGACCTCAGAGAAAAAAGTTAACTAAGACCCACCGTTTTAAAAAAAACTCAACACTAAATCTCAAAAGGGTTACTCTGATTGCAAGTAAATAATTTCTTTTCCAAACAAGGAGAAAAAATAAATTCGGAGTCTTAGCAGCAAAATGTTTGTGATATCCAGCATCCAATAAGTATTTATTTGTTAAATTTTTTTGTATGTTGAAAAAGTTGAAAAATATTACCCAGAACTGTGATAAAAATCTATTAGCAGAAGTAAAATCATCATATTAGAGATTCTGGATTTAAAGTAAAGGATTTTAAAAACACCTGTATACATTTGCAAGGAATTCAGTATAACCATGGGCATTAAAAAGAGATAAAAATTATAAGAAATAAACAAACTTAATTATTAGAGTGGTAGGTAATATTGACAAAAATTTCAATGTTCATTTTTTAAGAGTAAATTTGACATTTCAGGGGAAAATAGTGAATTTGAGCACAAGACAATAGAAACCATCCATACCTTAAGTACAAAGAGGAAAAATGTTCTAAACATTTCAAAATTTTACAGATATATGTAAAATACATCATTTCAGAAAAACAAAAAGTAAGGATTAACTCAGACTTTACAATAAAATCTTGTGACCCAGAATATGAAACAATATATTTAAAATAGTAGAAATATACCAATCTAATTTTTTATCAATCAAATAAAAAGTTTAAACACGAAAACAAATATATGACTTCCAAAAAATTCTGATAATTATCAAATAATCAATAATAAGACAAAACACCCTGCAGTTAAGGAAAAATATCTGAGAAAAAGAATTTGAAATTACTGGAGAAAAATAAAAATCAGGCAGCTTCTGAAATTCATTCAACACTAATGGAACAAATGATTTTCTCAGTTTTACTCCTTGTGCTTTGAGGGAACACCCAGTATAGACAAATTGAGAGTAATCTCATATAAAATCTATTCATTCTGAAGTAATGAATGAGAATCAGAATTTGGAACACCCCTAGGACAATTTGGAGGAATCCAGAAAATATACAGTCAGAAAAAATAGAAATACTTGTTCTATGTTCAAACTCCAATTTGTTGACTGTGAAATGTGTAGGTGTGGGTAAATCCAGCAGCCCAGAGAAAGCTAAATATGAAGAGATTTTTTTTTTTGCACCTACAGATCAGAGTTTACAATTTGAGTCAAATTATGCTACTTTTATTTATTTTTTTTTAAATAAATAAAGAGAAAATAACAAAACAAAAAGCCTCTTAGAGTACTACATCAAAATTCAAATATCTCCACAAAAAGCTCACAATATTCAAGATAGAATCCATAATTTCTTAATATACAAAAGTACAGGACAATTAAATCAAGGCATTATGTGAGAACAGAGCCTGGTTCTTATTTCTCCAGAACACATCTATTCTTGGGAAAGGTCTGTGAACCTGGACCTTGGCATATGGCTTCATTAACTTTTTGGCTTTTCCTACCCACCCATCCCATGCATCAAAATCTGTTTTTTGTATGAGAAAGTTTTAGATGGGAGGCTGTTTGCTCTCAACATATGTGATACAACAGCTCTGCTATATAGCACAGAAGGTTACTGAAAAAGAGAACTAAATATGAACACCAGAATGATTTCCAGAATAAAATCCAAATATTTGGATTGATCTAGAAAACTTGCAAACATTCCAAAGGTACAAAAAAGAATACACCCTTATTTAAAAATTGGCTAAAGTTTAAAAATTTAAAAAGTATAGAAAAATCAACAAGTACGTGGGAAAGTGCTCATTTATCACTGTTTCTATATATATAAATTTTTTTGAACACAGAAATCATAAAGAAAAGTGACAATGATTGAAAGTAATTAGAGATAGTGTCCACTAACAGGAGATTTTACTCTTGTTAAGGTTATACTGAACATTATCAAACAGTGTTTGGATATATAGGGTATTACATATGTATATAATATAGATTTGCATTGCAATTGATTTAATGTAATGTGGTACAACAATGGCTATCCAACTGTAGTATTTCCTGAGCTCTTCAGCTGCTAATTTAACTGTTGACTCATCATGAGTAATTGAGTGCCATTAAATCATATAGGACTCCATGGAACTATAGAGATACTTTTGCTAATTTGTTCCTTTCTTTGAGTTTTCCTAAACTTTTTTTTTCCCACTGGAAAAGATGTAGGAATTCCTACATAATTATCAGACACATCAAAGCAGATTTTTAAATCTCTCAGAAGATTTGGGCATAATGATCTACATGAATTAGATGCTACTTCCTCAGGGAGCATCCCAGAGAGGGAGGAAAACCATAAATTCCTCCTACAAAGAGAAAAAGGATGCATAAACTGAGATCATTTTTGATTCCTCAGTAAGGTGAGTGGATAAGAATTGTCTTTGATCTTGATTGCATGAGTATTGGTAATTTCTCATAGATCATAGATACTCTTACGGCAACTGACAAATGATTGCTCAAATAAACCACAAAAAGCATTATCATCTTTGTTAATTGGGGTTCCCTGGAGTACTCTGATATTTTAATACATTAAGTCCTATGTATCAAATAGGTGTTATAGACCTATTCATTTGCAATAGTATTTGGAAATTGGAAGTGAAAAATATGTCAGAAATATTTGAAAAAGTGATTATCAATTAGAAATATTAATCTATTAAGAGATAAATTAGATTTATCAAAAGGATTTGCAGGTAAAATATGGTATGCCCAATTACATTTGGTTTCACACAAATATAAACAAATTATAGCATAGATTCTACATAATCTTTCATAAAGGGAAAATATTCTTTAGGATAAATATAGCTAATAAAATATTTGAAAAATAATAGTTTTAAGTTTTCTCCAAAAAATACTTTATAACTTTCAATGAGTCTTATAAACTTGTATGCATAAAATTGTAGATTTTTAGTTGTTTATATTTTCCTAATGGGTTGCTTACCACTGATCACTTGGAGAAACATCATTACACATGGAAAATATTATAACAATTTTTAAGAATTATGGAGATGTGCAGGAACCACCAAAATCCACAGGATTCTGATTTTACTATGCCAAACAATTAAAATACCACTTATTTTCCACACAGAGAAAAGGGCAGAGTAAGATTCAAGGCATTATCAGAGTGAGAGATAACAACTGATGTGCATATTCAATTTGCAAGAGAATAATTATTAGCAATACACTGAATATTTCAAGGAGGTACAACTGGTAGCAGGAATTCTGAATCCTTTCTCCATCCACTGCATCCTATCTTCTTTCTTAAAACCCAATAACAACAAGTCTTGCAAAATTTCTCATTTAGAATAAAGTTGTCTAGGAGTACAAATCATAATATTGAACAAAGAGTGGACCTGAAACAATAGTTGGCCTTGATAAAGACAAAAACAGACAACTTCTTCTCGAAGAAGGAATAGACTCAATTCAGTGCTCTCCAGTATCACCCTCCTCCCCCATCCCTAGTCCTTGAATCAGAAAGCCAAATAGGCACCCAAAGTGAGAAATTCCTAGAACTGCTACAATAGCTGCAAGTTGGCTCTAGACTGTAAAAGGTAGAGTTGGCATTTCATAACATAATAACTCTTTCCTGCATTTTTATGACTGATTTTTTTTTAACTCCAGTCACTCCTCCGATTAAAAATCATGATGCCTAAGTGTAGTGACATAAGCCTATATTCCCAGGCTCAGCACTTTAACAAGGCCCTCAGCAACTTAGCAAGACCCTGTCTCAAAATTTTAAAAAAATAATAATAAATAAATTAAATAAATAATAAGATCTGGGGATGTGGTTCAGTAGGCTCAGTGGTTAAGCAACCTTTGTTCAAACCCCAGTACCAAAAAATAAAGAAAGAAAAAACTTAAAGATAAATGTATGCTTCTAGCATTTCAGCATTTCAGGGTTTCACTGAGGAAAACGTAAAAGGTTGGCAATGCAAGGGAATTAAGCTAAATCAGCTGCATTATTTTTAATCAGAGCAGTTCTGCTATGTTTTACTAAATTATCATGTAAATTCATTAAATGAATGCTAAGGTATTTATCTCTGAAATATTTGAAAACCAAAGTGGTACACTTTATAAAATCTCCATCATGATACTTCAGGAAATTTGACATTTTGTAATAACTGCTGAAATAAATGTTTAAAGAGTGTATGTGCTTTATGAATTCTATTACACCCACAGTATGAATTAAAGGAATTAAAGAAAATAGAACTGAAAACCCAAAGTCTTTGAATAATATAAATCATATGTTACTGTATTTCTACAATGTTATATTAAAGGAAACAAAGTATATTAAATTAAAAACTCAATATCCCTGAATAATATATTCCACATATCTTTGCAGGAATTAATCCAGATCATGTTTTTTTAAATATTTTTATTTATTTGCTTTTAGTTGTACACAATGCATTTTATTTGTGCATGGTGCTGAGGATCGAACCCGGGTCGCCCACGTGCTAGGCGAGCGCTCTACTGCTGAGCCACAATCCCAGCCCATGTTTTTTTTTTTTTTAAGTTTATGCTAATTGGTTTTTTTTTGTCAACAATGAAATAAAATCATGTGTGCAAGTTAAAAATGAATATAATTACTTACATGTAGAAAAATAATTCTAAAATATCAATTATAAATAAACTAATGGTCAAAAATATCATGACATATATAAAAAATTATTAATTAAACTCCAGGCACTTTTCATATAGTAGGCATGTCCATTGAAGGCTTACTACAACTTACAGAAAGGATTATTCAATGATAAATGTTATTGACTTTGAACAACATGACTAAACTCACCAACCCTCACATACAATGTAATTAACTCAGCCTCCCTTAGCTGGACCCCACCAATGCTCTGTCATATTAATGGAAGAGCCATGAAGAAGACATTGGAAGTGGGCTGCACTGGTCATGACTAAGTCCCTTACTTTCACATTCACAAAGAAATAACATTTGGGGAGTACATTGCTGAGCCTTCTGCAGAACCTTCAAATTGCAGATGAGACGCCCTAATACTCAGACCATTCCATACCACTCCGTTTATGTTGTCTCTTCCTCTTTCTTTAAGAATATAAAAAATTCCAAAAAATGCACACAAAAATGAAAGTTAACTAAAGAAAAACTGTGAAACCATTTTGTGGATGAAATAAAATTGAATCTTTCATCATCAGTACCTCTATGATTTTGTTTCAATGCATATATTCCAAACATTCATGAATCTGCTAATTTTTTATACAGTATAAATGGATGTTTTCTCAAGGGAGTTTGAAGATTCTACTGTTTATTATTATTTAAGTGTCAGATACATAAGCTATTTTTATCTCCCAGGTTATGATTAAATTCCCCATACAGCCTATAAATATAATTATTATTTTAGATGACACTAAAAAAAAAAAAAAAAAAGTGGATAAAACTCTCTCTTTCCTCCCAGAAGGAAAAACTGGACCAAATGGGCCAACAGAACCTTACAGTGCTGACCAAATTCATTCTGACAGGAGTCTCCAGGCGACCTGAACTGCAGCTTCCCCTCTTTGGGGTCTTCCTCCTCATATACACAGTCACGGTGGTGGGCAACCTAGGCATGATCATTCTGACCAAGCTAGACTCCCGTCTGCACACACCTATGTATTTTTTTATCAGACATCTGGCTTTCATTGACCTTGGCAATTCCACTATCATTTGCCCCAAGATGCTGGTGAATTTTGTTGTGGATCAAAACACCATTTCTTATAATGCATGTGCTACACAGTTGGCTTTCTTCCTTGTGTTCATTATCAGTGAATTTTTCATCTTGTCTGCTATGGCCTATGACCGCTATGTGGCCATCTGCAACCCTCTGCTCTACAATGTTACCATGTCTCAGAGACTCTGTCATGTGCTGGTGGGCATTCCATACCTCTACAGCACCTTTCAGTCTCTCTTGTTCACTATTAAGATTTTTACATTGAACTTCTGTGGCTCTAATGTCATCAGTCATTTCTACTGTGATGATGTTCCTTTGTTTACCTATGCTCTGCTCAAATGCACAGGAAATAGAATTGTTGATCATACTATTTTCAGCATTTAACTTGATTTCATCCCTCCTAGTCGTCCTAGTATCCTACCTTCTGATTCTGCTAGCTATATGTAGAATGCATTCTGCACAAGGCAGGAAGAAAGCTTTCTCCACATGTGGTTCTCATCTGACAGTGGTGGTGGTATTCTATGGGTCCCTCTTTTTCATGTACTTGCAACCTAAATCCACTCACTCTTTTGAGACTGATAAAATAGCTTCTGTATTTTACACTTTAGTGATCCCCATGCTTAACCCCTTAATCTACAGCTTAAGGAACAAAGAGGTAAAAAATGCTTTCCATAGGGTCTTTAAAAATCAGTGCAAGCATTTGGTTTAATATCCGTTATGGAATCATGTCAAGCTAAACTATGAGGAAGAAAATGTTACTTTAAAATGTTTCTTTATTTTATGCATTTAAGATATGCAATAAGATTTTGATATATGCAAACATAATGAAGTGATCATTTTACATAGTTTAAATATCTCCACTTGTGATTTTATTTATTTGAATTTTTTATGTTAATCTAGCTAAGAGCATGTCAATTTTTTAATTCAACTCTGAATTTTATTTATTTAATTTAAACTTTTAAAAACATTTAGTGTCCTATGATATCATCTAATGTGGAGATGATTCCCTGTGCACTAGGGAAGAATATGTGTTCTCTTTATTTTGGATGCAAAATTCTCACCATGACTGTTAATCTTCTTTGGTCTAAAATACAGGTACAGGGAGCTCAAAAATGAGCTCAAAGAGATACATTCTGATGAAACAATAAGAAACAGAAGAACATACTACAGCAACACAGCCACATCAATATTTATGGCAGCATAAATAATAATAGCCACAATATGGGGCAAACCTAGGTGCCCTTCAACATATGAATAGATTAAAAAATGGGGTGTATATATATATATGTATATATATATGCATATATGTACACATATATATACATTTTTATATAATATATATAATATATATAAATGTATATATATATATTTATGTATATATGTACACACACACACACACACACACACACACAGACACACAAAGAAGAATGCAATTATAGCATTTGCCAGTAAATGGAGGGAACTTGAGACCATCATGGTAAGTGAAAGAATGCAATTCCAAAAAGTCATAGGTAGAATGTTCCTCTGATATGTGGAAGTAAATCTAAAACAATTTGGGGAGAGATTTAAAAAAAAAAAGTGAAAGAGAGAAAAAGGGGGAAATTTAGAAGAAATTTTGTTAAAATGGAGGAAATATCAGTTGAGTACATGAAGGTTATTGAGGAGAAAAAAGGGAGAGGAAAAAGAAAAGAGCAATAAAATGAATAAAATGAAGCTGACTGTGCATGCATGGATGTGTGGGCACGGTGGGTCTTGGCATCAGGTGCATTCACAGGCCACTAAATTTTTTTTTTAAATATTTATTTATTTGCTTTTAGTTGTACACAATGGGTTTATTTGTACATGGTGCCGAGGATTGAACCCGGGCCGCGCACGTGCTAGGTGAGCGCTCTACCGCTGAGCCACAATCCCAGCCCCACAGGCCACTAAATTTAAAAACAAAAAAGTACATTGTAAATGGGTTGAAGTGGGATGGGTAGAATGAAGGGATACGTGCTGGGGTGAGCTATGCTTGGGACTGAATTGGAGTGGGTTGTGTTCCCTTCTCCGTGATTACATCAGGAGGATCCTGGTGTTGTAGATAACTAAAGATCATTTCTTTTTAAAAAGGAATAGAAGATTAAAAAAAAAATTCTGAAAGCATCAGTAAAGAGAACCGTATAACACCACCACCACCAACAATAACAAAAAAAAAAAAAAAAAAAAAAAAAAAAAAAAAGAAAGAAAGAAAGAACAATAAGGCTAAATTGGCAAATCTGGGTTTTTCTCAACAAAACCCAGAAGTGCATGAGGTAGTAGAATTACACATGGAAAGTACTGAAATGAAAACAACCACTAACCACAAATCTATTCTTTGGTAATGTGCCCTTCAAAAATAAGGGAGGACCAGAGCTAACATCTTACTCTTGGAGAAAAGTTAAAGCTTTTACTCTAAGGTCAGAAATAAGAAAAGGAGGCCCTCTCTCACCACTTCCATTGAACAGGACGCTAGAAAACCTAGCCAGAGAAATTATGTGAAAAAAAGGGATAAACCATGTTGCAGGAGCCCTGTTTGGGGAGATGGCTTAAATTGCGGTGGACTACGGGCTTTGGCTTTGGACATGTTTTGGGCATTGGCGCCTTCCGTACTTGGCCTGGGATCTTGCGAGACTTGGCCGGAGATCTCGAGGGACTTGAGCGAGATTGCAGAGGAGGTCTGCGCCATTTTAGAGGTTAGAGGAGCGTGGACGGCGTGTCGGGGTGTAGTTAGAGCCAGGGAGAAAAGTTGCCAGAATAAAGAGCTGTTTGTTTCCAGTTCGTCTCAAAACTTCTTCCCGCGGCTTCTTTGCTCCAAGCGGCCATCGCTTCAGGCGACTACAGGTGGTGGCCCGGACGGGGAATCGACACGGCAGGTAAGAACTGAGGAACCTCGCAGGAGTCTCTAGTCAGAGCGGTTAAAATGGGTTCGAAAATAACTAAGACCCAAGTGTACAAGGCTCTTGATGGATTCTTTGATATAGCTGAGTCAGTTATTAGTGAGGAGAATTTGGAAAAAAGTGAAAGTGATCATGAAAGCTTGGCCTCGGCTGAGTCAGTTAGGGCCAGTAAGGATAGTATCAGTGCGGGCTCAAAAATGACAAAGATCCGAGCTGCTAAAGCTATTCAAGATTTATTAGAGAGAGTTCAAGGATACATGCTCTCAATTGAATCCGGGACTCAGGATGTTACTGAGTCAGTTAGGACCAATGAGAGTAGTAGTAGTGAGGAGGAATTAAGTAAAAGTGATTCTGAAAAAATGAACAAAAGGAAATTAAGGAAGACCAAGATAAGGGACCATCAAGTGGAGGAACCTATGTCCTCCACTCCCCCATGGGTGGAATCTATTACAGAAAATATGAAGGGTATCACTAGGCGTTTGCATACCCTAGAAATAGAAATAAAAAGTCTTTCTGAGCGCTTATGTGCTCTCGAGGGTAACTCACAGATACGTTGGGAACTGCCAGTATTTGAATATGAAAATGGAGAGAGGGGCCACCAGTCAGTAGATTTCAAAACAATAAAAATTCTCAAAGAGGCAGTAATGACATATGGACCCCAAGCTCCTTTCACGTTGAGTATACTGGAGTCCCTTAACACCTTTAGCTTAACCCCCTCAGACTGGAAACGTCTATGTAAAGCAACATTAAGTGGGGGACAATACTTGGTTTGGCGATCACAATTTCAAGAACTTTGTATAGAAACAGCTAAAATAAATGCAGATGCAGGGTTTGGAGACCATAATATAGAAATGCTCACAGGAGAAGGGCCATTCGCAGACGTACAGGTTCAAAAATATTATACCCCAGGAGTATATGCTCAGATAAACGCAGCTGCTTTAAAGGCATGGAAAACTGTACAAGGACCTGGGGATCTACAAGGTAGCTTGTCCAAAGTAATTCAAGGACCTAATGAACCATATGCTGAATTTGCTGATCGACTTTTGAGAACTGCAGGTAGAGTTTTTGGAGACGTTGATCAAGTTATGCCATTGGTTGTTCAATTAGCATATGAAAACGCTAATAAATATTGCCAGGAAGCCATCAGGCCATGGAGAAATAAAAAGGATCTTTCCATATATATACAACTATGTAAAGATATAAATGATGCCTTTGTCACAGGGAATATGATTGCAGCAGCTGTTAGAGATGCTGCCCCTCAGAATTTCACAAGGACTCAACCTAGACACTATAATCAATCAGGATATTCCAGGAAAAATTACCATAATCAATCAGGCTATTCTAGGCAAAATCCCAAAAGAGAAATAAGACCAAATTCATACCGTGCTCCAGGTTGCTGCCCCAGGTGTAAAAAGGGAAATCATTGGGCCAATAAATGTTATTCAAAATTTGACATCCATGGAAATCCTTTGTTCAGGAATTCAAAAAACGGGGCACGGGGCCCAATGCCCCGGGGCCCACAAATGTACGAGGCATTGGAAGAGGAGTATCCTCAAGCATCCATTCAGATGCTTCCCCGACACAAACCCCTATTACCCATCCACTCCCTCACCAGAGGAACAGGAAGAAATGCAGGATTAGACCTCTGTTCCACCGCCCGAATAGTGTTAACACCTGAAATGGGGGTTCAACTGATTCCCACAGGAGTCAGGGGACCTCTTCCCTCAGGGACTGTAGGACTTATTATCGGGCGAAGTCCTCAAAGCTTATTAGGTTTGCAAGTGACCCCAGGTGTAATAAACTCAGACTACAAAGGGGAAATAAAAATAATGCTTAGCTCACCCCAAAGTATAAGTTCTGTTAATCAAGGAGATAAAATTGCTCAGCTGCTTCTCCTTCCAAATTTACATAATTCATTTAAAATGAGTATGCCTCAAAAAGGGAACAATACAAGATTTTGTTCCACTGATTTGAGTCCCATGGCTTGCTGGGTTCGAGACTGTACTAGGAGGCCTATGTGTAAAATAAGAATCCAAGGAATAGAAATGGAGGGACTTATAGATACTGGAGCTGATTCCTCCATCATTAATTTACGACAATGGCCCAAACACTGGCCTCTGCAAAAAGCTTCAACCAGTTTAAGAGGCTTGGGATATAATAACCTCCCAGAAAAAAGTGCAGTAATTTTAAAATGGGAGGATGATGAAGGACATAAAGGAACGTTTCAGCCTTATGTTTTACCTAACCTACCAGTTACTTTATGGGGAAGAGATATTTTACAACAAATGGGAGTACACCTTGCAACCAAACCTGCAGGTGTTAAATGTGAAAATATACAGGGTAGTCTTAACCCTGAAAGAAATCATTATCAAAAAGTACAGGGTAAGCGTAACCCTAAAAGAAATCATTATCATATAGGAAAAAGACATTTTTCTTCGGGGCCACTGAGAAAATAATTTTAAAAATACCATGGCTTTCTGATAAGCCAGTGTGGGTCCCTCAGTGGCCCCTATCTAAAGAGAAATTACAAGCGGCCCACCTACTAGTTCAGGAACAATTAGAAGCAGGACATATAGAACCTTCCACCTCTCCCTGGAATTCCCCCATATTTGTGATCAAGAAAAAATCAGGAAAATGGCGATTATTACATGATCTTAGACAAATTAATAAAACCATGCAAGTCATGGGCCCTACTCAACCTGGACTTCCGAATCCTGTAGCTATTCCAAAAAGTTTCCATGTTATTAGTCTTGATATAAAGGATTGCTTCTTTTCTATTCCCCTACATCCTCTGGATGCCCCCAGGTTTGCTTTTTCAGTTCCTTCTATTAACAATAATGGCCCTGATCAGAGATATCAATGGAAGGTTTTACCACAGGGAATGGCTAATAGCCCCACCATATGCCAAATATATGTGGACAAGGCTATCCAACCCATTAAAAATAACTATCCAAACCTCATGTGTCTACATTACATGGATGATATTTTACTGGCCCACCCTAATCAAAAAATCTTATTTAATATATTCAGTGACATGGTAGAAAATTTAAAAAAATACGGATTATATATAGCAGAAGAAAAAGTTCAAACTAGATCTCCCATATTATATTTAGGATTTAAAATCATGGATACTTTTGTTAGACCCCCCCAAAATTTTAATAAATAAAGAACATTTAACCACCCTCAATGATTTCCAAAAACTGCTGGGTGACATTAATTGGCTTCGCCCTACACTAAACCTCACTACTGGCCAATTAAAACCTTTATTTGATATCCTTCGAGGGGACCCTGATCCATCCTCACCGCGAACACTGACTCCAGATGCTAGGAAAGCTTTAAAGTTAGTAGAAAAAGCCATTGAAGGAGCTCATTGTGACAGATTTGATTTAACTCAACTGCTGATGTTGATTATTATTTCTTCACAATATACACCCACAGGAGTATTTTGGCAACAAGGGCCTTTATTATGGATACATTTGCCTGTCTCTCCTAAAAGCATAATTGAGTCTTATACCTCCATGGTGGCTAAACTTATTCTTCAAGGACTTAAAACTTCTACTAAAATATTTGGCATTCACCCTGCTACTATTATTACTCCCTATTCATCGTCACAGATTGAATATTTATGCTTCAACGATAATGACTGGGCTATAGCTAGATGCTCTACCTCTGCAAATTTTGATAATCACCTTCCTAAGTCTCCTATATTATCTTTTTGTATTAATCATCCTATTATATTTCCACAGGTAATAAAAAATCAACCTATTCCTAAGGCATTTAATGTATTTACAGATGGGTCCTCAAATGGTACTGCTGCAATAGTCACTACAAAAGAAAATATGACTTACATAACTGCACACAAATCAGCTCAACTAGTGGAATTGGAAGCTGTGGTAAGAGCTCTGGAAAATTTTAGAGACCAGCCCATAAACATTTTTTCAGATAGCCACTATATTGTACAAGCCGTCCCAAAATTAGAGTTAGCAGGACCAATAGCACCTCATACTCCAGCTTTTAAATTGTTTTATCAAATACAAAAACTTTTGTGGGCAAGAAAAGAACCTCTATTCGTAGGCCATATTAGAGCACATACTAATTTGCCTGGCCCCCTCCATGAAGGTAATCAAAAGGCTGATGAACTTACAAAAACAATATTTATACTTTCAGCACTACAACAAGCTACTTTATTTCACTCCCAGTTTCATGTCAACAGCACCACCTTGCAACGTAGGTTTAAAATCACAAAGGAGCAAGCCAGAACAATTGTAAAAGATTGTAAATCTTGTATGACACATTTGCCCAATCCTCATTTTGGTGTTAACCCTAGAGGATTGATGCCCAATCATTTGTGGCAGATGGATGTTACTCATGAGCCAAGTTTTGGAAAATTGCGATTTATTCATGTGACCATAGATACATGTTCAGGCATGATTTTTGCTTCCTTACATTCTGGAGAAAAAGTTAAAGATGTTACATCTCATTGCTTGCAAGCTTTTGCTGCATTGGGCATCCCCAAAATGCTTAAAACAGATAATGGCCCCGCATATACGTCCTCATCTTTCAAAGAGTTTTGTGCAAAATTCAATATATATCCATAAAACAGGCATCCCATACAATCCTCAGGGTCAGGGCATTATTGAAAGAGCAAACCGAACACTGAAAATTATGTTATTAAAACAAAAAGAAGGAAATTGGAAAAGTCCTAAAGACAGATTGGCAGTTGCCCTGTTTACCTTAAATTTTTTAACTTTAGACTCTAATGGTTATTCTGCTGGAGACAGACATTGGAATCCACACCAACAACATAAACCCTTGGTTTACTGGAAGGATGTTCTTTCAGGTACATGGAAGGGTCCAGATCCAGTATTAATTTGGGGGAGAGGATCTGTTTGTGTTTTTCCAAAACACGAATCCTCTCCAATATGGATACCATCTAGATTAATAAAGCAGGTACCACATCAAAATGATCAAGATGTAGTTGTTGAGGAATCAAGATTAATAAAAAAGGTACAAAGTCAAGAAGACCAAGATGAAGATATAGAATGACTCCCTCAAAAGTATCCTTCAAAATGTTTCACAACTCAAGAGTCATTCCTCCCGGCCGGGATGAGGAGATCTCTCTTTAGTGTGCACACAATTGTATTTTTTTTTTCTTTTTTTATACATGTCTTTATGTCTGTACATTTGTCTACATTTCATGTTAATGTGACGTCACAAATATATGTTTGTATGTTTGTTCGTCTGTCCAGTGTGACGTCACAAAGAACAAAGCGCTTATGAAAAAGAATATATATATATATATATATGGATCCAAATAACTTTAATTCATTTTAGGTTGAGAGTATTCATTTTAGGTAAATAATTTTATAAATGAAGGTACTTTCAATTTTGATTATAGGTATCCCTGGGACTTCTCTTTAGCAAACAATATGACTAGTGCTATATAACCTAATATTTTGGTGTTTTTTGACATAAGATTGTTCATTTGTTATTAACTTCATTTGTTTAATAGCTGATTAATTTCAATTATCTCAACAGGTAAAAAATTGCTGTGTATACAGAGACTTGAGGGTTCCAGCTGACAAATTATTTCTCCAAAGTGCCTTTAGCTTTTCTTTAATCTATCTTTAATACAGTAAATACCCTCAGTCTTTCTTTCTTTTGTTCTCAATATGATATTTTGACAACTTATGTTTGTGTGAGCTCAAACAACAATGTGTATGAGCAGAAATCAACTTTAATTTTCTAATCTAATAATTCTGTTTTTTAGTTTGACAACTCGACTCTTCACTCAGTGCTGAAATAACACTGCCTTTCCTTTAATAATTGATGCTTGAGTTTCTAGGTAGCGGGCCCTGAAGATTTGCCGGTGGCATTACCTAGATATAAAAAAGACGGTTGCTGCTATAGCTGCAGGGAACGCGGTCACCACAAGCATCCCTGCTGCTCAAGCATCAAACAACCTCACCAACAGTGTGGCCTCTGCTCTACATGCATGGGACCTCCTACATCAACGTGTTATAACAAATGGACATTTTGATCTTTCATTGTTTGGGACTTTACGGGACAATGACTTGCGGACATTTGTCCAGACAATTCAGTGTGTTACTTGATGAAACTTAGGGCAAATAATTTGTTTAAACAATTTGATATGCTATACAATTTGGCTCGTCACCAAAAGGCTTGTTGCCTTAAAGCCGCAACATCTCCTCACAATTGGACGGCTGTTAGTCATCATACACAGTCGATCCTAAAGGGCTCCATTGGATGGCTGGTTAGCCAATGATGGGTAAGATCCCCAGAGGGGGACAACCTAAGACAGGCACAGTCGCACGGGACAGTCTCATGTGGCCGACATACCAACCTAAGACAGGAGTCAAGGGCACAGCCTTGATTATCCGATGACGGGTAAGAATGTTGGTTGCACATAGACGTCCTAGAGCATTACCTCTTTTAAAACAAAAGGGGGGAAATGCAGGAGCCCTGTTTGGGGAGATGGCTTAAATTGCGGTGGACTACGGGCTTTGGCTTTGGACATGTTTGGGCATTGGCGCCTTCCGTACTTGGCCTGGGATCTTGCGAGACTTGGCCGGAGATCTCGAGGGACTTGAGCGAGATTGCAGAGGAGGTCTGCGCCATTTTAGAGGTTAGAGGAGCGTGGACTGCGTGTCGGGGTGTAGTTAGAGCCAGGGAGAAAAGTTGCCAGAATAAAGAGCTGTTTGTTTCCAGTTCGTCTCAAAACTTCTTCCCGCGGCTTCTTTGCTCCAAGCGGCCATCGCTTCAGGCGACTACACCATGTTGTATCCATAAGCAATTTGAAAGGTGTTATGTATGGTCTGGATGTGAAATATCCCCAAACAGTTAATGTCAAAGACTTTGTTCCCCATTCAGCAATGTTCAGAGGAGGAGCTTTTAGAATCGATTGGATCATGAGGGCACTGAGCTCATCAGTGTGTATTAATTCTCTGATAGATGAATAGAGTAGTGGGAGGTGGGAACTAGATGGAGAAAGGTGGTTATTGGCATGCTCTTAGGGACTGTGTTTGTCCCTGGTCCTTTCTCTCTCTTTCTCTCTTCCCCCTCCTCTCTCTTTCCCCACCCCCCATCTCTCTCTCTCTCTCTCTCTCTCTCTCCCTCCCTCCCTCCCTCCCTCCCTCCTGGCTGCCATAATCTTAACAGCTATCTTCTCTTATTCTTTTTCATCACGATGTCCTGCCTCACCTCAGGTGCAGAGTAATGCAGCCAGCTGACCATGGGCTAAAACCTCTGAAGTCATGAAGCAAAATAAACTTGTCTACCTTTAAGTGGTTGATGACAGGTATTTTGCTTACAACAATTAAAAGCTACTACAAATTGTATTTCTAATATGCAAGTGGGCTTAAATTTTACATAGCTTTGAAGTAGTTGTGGTTAATGGGCCACAGAAAAATTATCTTTTTTTGTTGAAATTTTCCTTCTGGTCTCCCAGAACAGATTCTTACCCTTTACCCTATGTACATACAAATTATATAATACATATTCACACAATTTTTCAGTGATGAATGACAGCTTTTATAAGGATTCTATGTTTTTCACTTTTTGATAAATATTTTTTTCAAACAAAATTTCAATGACTTTAGAAAGTTTCCAGAACATGTCAAGTACAGAGAGAACAAAAAATTTAAAAAGTGGTTCACAGCACCCAGCACTTGGGAGGCTCAGGAGGATACAGCCAGAGAACGAGGCAAAAATGAGACCCTGTCTCTATAAAAAATAAAAAAAGGGCTGGGGATGTGGCCCAAAATTGGTACCACCAAAAAAAAAAAAAAAAAAAAAAAAAAATTTGTAAGGTGTATGTGAAATAAATCATTTCAGAACATGAAAAAAATAAGAATGTATTAAGACTTTGTAATAAAACTGGTAAGTCAGAAGAACATAGAACAATATATTTACAGCAGTGAAAACATACCAAATTATATTTTTTATCATGTGAGCAAAAATGTTACAAATAAGAACAGATATGACTTTCTGATCTTTCTGATAATTATCAAATAAATGATGATAAGAGAAACTACCCCACCATTATTAAACAATACTAGAGAGAGATCAAAACCAGGCAGGTTCTGAAATGCATTAACACTAAAAGAATGCACAATTTTCTCAGTTTTACTTCTTATTCTTTGAGGGAACACCCAGTCTTGACAACTTGATAGCAATCTCATATAAACTCCAGTTTTTCAGAACTAATGAATGTGAAGCAGAATTTGTAACAACCATAGCCCAAGGAAAATTTGAATAAATCCCAGAAAAGATAGTCAGAATGATGGAAATACACGTTCTATGTTCAAACTCTAATTTGTTAACTGTGAAATGTGCAGATGTGGGTAGACCAAATAGTACAGAGAAGGCTAACTATGAATGGATATTGATATTGTAACCTATAGGTCAGAGTTCACATTTTGAGTCAAATTAGACTAATTATCTCTTAAACTGAATAAACAAAAACAAACAAACCAAAAACCCTGTTAGAGTAATATACTAAAATCCAGACTTTTCAAAAAAATACTCACAATATCCAAGATAGAAACCACAATTTCTTAAAACATAAATGTACAGGACAATTAAATCAAGGCATTATGTGAGAACAGAGCCTGGTTCTTATTTCTCCAGAACGCTTCTATTCTTGGGAAAGTTCGTGAACGTGGACCTTGGCATATGGCTTCATTAGCTTTTTGGCTTCTCCTACCCACCCTATCCTATGCATCAAAATCCACTTTTTGATGAGGAAGTCTTGAATTGGAGGCTGGTTTTTTTGTTTGTTTGTTTGTTTGGTACCAGGGACTTGAACTCAGGGGCACTTGACCACTGGGCCACATCCCCAGCCCTTTTTTTTTTTGTATTTTATTACAGACAGGGTCTCACTGAGTTGCTAAGTGCCTCGCCATTGCTGAGGCTGGCTTTGAACTCGTGATCCTCCTGCCTCAGCCTCCCAAGTGCTAGGATCACAGGCGTGAGCCACCACTCCCGGCTCGGAGGCTGTTTTGTCTGATACTAGTGATACAAGAGCTCTGCTGTGTAGCACTGAAGAATACTAAAAAAGAGAATTAAATATGAACAGCAAAATGACATCTAGAATAAAATATAAAGAACTAATTTAAAATAAAGCACACATAAACATTCCAATAGAAAGAATTACAACCCTATTAAAAATGGACTAAAGTTTAGAAATTTTGCAAGTGTAGATAAATGAACAACCAACATGGTTACATGGAAAAGTGTTATTTATCAATAATTATCACATAAGAAAAATTAAAACTACAATGTGATACCATTTTGTGCTAATTCTTATTTCTAGTTTTAAAATTAAAAATTAAAACTAAAACATCTTTTAACACTTATTGATGGTGATGGGAAAAATAACCCCTTCATGCATAGCTGTTGGTAAATAAAGTGTTGGAATAAATTTGAAAATCTCACATTTCTTCTAAAGATCTTAATATCCAGTAATTCAACTCTTGGATCTATAGTCAAGAAAATGGTCCTCTTGTGTCAACAAACATACTTTTATAGGAGCATTTAAAGTAGACTTTTCATGAAGACCCACAATTCACATATGCACCAATTATAGACAGGGAAGGAAAAGGTTGGATCTGCGTGCAGTAGAGTGAATACAAATATGGATGGATATCAAAAGCAATATGCTCTGTGAAAGAAGCCAGGTCAAGACTGCTATTCCACATTCATGAAATTCAAGACCAGAAGAAAACTCTGGAGGGAGGGCACAGTAAGCCTGGGATTGAGAAAATGTTGTTTGGGGCTTAAAGCATCAGAAACAATTTTTTAATGATGGATGTGGGCTAGCAAGGTTCAAATCATGAAAGAACTTCTTTTGGTATTGAAAATATCCTATATCTTGATGTAAACATTAGTTTGTAGGCACAAATGAAAATACATTTTAAAAGATTCATTAATTTGTGCACTTCAGTTTCCTATTTCTATATATATAAATTTTTCAAAATGCATAAATCATAAATGAAAGGGACATTTATACAAAGTAATTAGAGATAGTGTCCATTAACAGTAGTTTGTACCTTGTTAAGGATACATGGAATATTATCCAACCAATTATCAACAGTGGTTGGATATTGCAATTACATTGCAATTGTTTTAAGCAGTGTGCTACCACAATCACTATCCAACTACAGTATTTTCTGAGCCTGTGAGCTGTTACCTTAACTGTTAACTCATTGTGTGTAATTCTGTGCCATTAGATCATGTAGGCCTCTAAAGAACTGTACAGGTCATTTATTTTGTTTTGTTCCTTTCTATGAGTTATTCCATACTTTTTATCACTAGGGAAAATGTAGGGATCCCTGAATAATTATCAGACATATCAAGGTAGATTTTTTTAGTCTCTCCAAAGATTTAGGTATAATGATTTGCATGAATTAGATGCTACTTCCACAGGGAACATCCTAGAGAGGAAGGAAAACCATAAATTTCTCCCACCTAGGGGGAAAGGATGCATAATATGAGAACAAAACAAATTGGTTCTTCAGGAAAGGTGAGTGGAAAAGAATTGTCTTTGACCTTGGTCACATGGGTATGGATAATGTCTCATACACATAGACACTCTCATGGCAACTGACAGACAATTGCTTCAAATACACCAAAAAAATCATTATTATCTTTGTTAATTGGGATTCCCTGGAGTCCTATGGTGTTTTAGGGTAGTAAGTCCTTGACCTATTCCAAATTTTAGACCTATGGTATTTCTTAGAAATACACTGAAGATTTCAAGGAGGTAGAATTGATAAAAGGAATTCTAAACCCCTTCTCTATTCACTGCATCCCATAATCTATCTTAAAATCCTCTGACAACAAGTCTCACACAATTTCACATTCAGAATAAAGTTGTCTAGGTGTATAATTCACAGTAGTGGACAAAAAGAGTGGACCTGAAACAAGAATGGGCCTTAATGGAGACAAAAACAGGCTACTTCATCCTGGAAGGAAGAATAGATTCAGTTCAGTGATCTCAAGCATCACCCTCCTCCCCAGTCTTAAGTTCTTGAATCAGAAAGCCAAATAGGCACCCAAAGTGAGGGTTTCCTAAAACTGCCCCAACAGCTGCACATTGGCTCTAGACTGAAGCTGTTTCAGGCTGTGGGTTTGGGCATTGTGGTGGCGTCCCAGAAGTTATTACCTCAGAACTGAAAAAGATAAAGCTGGCATATCATTACATAATGACTCTTTCTTGCCTTTTATTTCACTGATTTGTTTTTAACTCCAGTCATTCTTTAACTAAAACTCATGCTTATAGAGTTCCAAGTTTTTTGTGAATAAAAAGTGAAGGTGGTGGAAGGGAATCCAAAATCAGGCAAAACCAATAAATTGGGCATTATCTTTAAGCAGAGAATATTTTACTGATCCTTCATGTAAATTTATAAAATGAATGGTGAGATAATTATCACTGAAATATATGAAGTGACAGCAATGTTCTCTGTAAATAATCTTTCGGGAAATTTGACAGTAATAAATAGTAGGAAAAATATTTCATGTGTTTGTACAATCAGTGATATCCAATATTATATTCAAGGAAGCAAACAATATGAAAAGGAAAACTCAAAGTCATTGAATAATGTAAATCATCTATTTTTGCATTTATGTGGTGTTATCCGGGGATTTGAGCTCGACCCCATCTTTAAAATTCCTTTATGTTACCTCCCTAAGAAAAAATGTGAATTACATGCTTGCTGGGATGTATAAAAAGCCGTGAGAAAAGTAAAAGCAGAACAGTAAATTCTACTGGCTTGAAATTTTCCTCGTCACGTTCCCTTCAGTACCAAGCGGGAATATTAACATCTTTGCACATTCATTTTTGCAAGAGTGAGATATAAACCACATATTTTTTCATAGATCCATATCATGTGTTTCTTTAAGTTTATGCTAACTTGGAGTTTTCCTTTTCAAAAACGATATAAAAAACATAGCTTGAAAGTTGAGAAATGAATGTGAATATAGAGTAGAAAAATAATTTTAAAATATCAATTGTCAGTAACTAGAGGTCAAGTTATCATGAAATACATAATAATTTATAACAATTATATTAATGAAACTGCAGACAGTTTTCAGATACTGAGTAGGAGGTCTGCTCATTAAAGCCATTATATGTCATAACGAGAAAGATTATTCAATAAAAGGCATTATTGACTTTGAACCATGTAACTATGCTGAGTAATTTGCAAATACACTTTAATTAACTCAATCTTCCCTTAGTTGGACCTCACCAATGCTCTGCCATGGACAAGATGTTGGAATTTAAAGAGAAAGTGGACAGAATGGTCATGGCTAATTCCCTTACATTTACAACATTCACACAGAAATGACATTTTTTAAGTGCATTGCTAGGCCTTCTGTAGAATTTGGAAGTACAGATGCAGAGCCCTAAAACTTAAGGACCATGATGATCATCTTGTCTCTCCCTCTCTCTTTAACAATATAGAAATTAGATGAAACCTCTGAGAAAAAATAAAAATGTTTACCAAACAAACATTTTGGGGTCATCTTTTAGAAGAAAAAATCGAATCTTTCTTCATCAGTATGTATATGGCTCTGTTTTCAAATGTTATGTTACATACAGTTGCTGACAGTTTTTAGGGTTTAATTTAGATTATAAAATTTATGTCTACCAAAGGATTTGCTTCTTTGGGAAGCAAAATATTTTAATATTTGTGTTATTTGTAAGTCATACAGAAATATTTTTTCTTTTCCATACTACAAATAAATATCCCCATTCTTTATATAAATATTATAATAATTTTACATGACACTCACTAACAGAAAGTGAATAAATTGTTTCCAGAAGGGAAGAAGAAATCTGGACTAAATGGGCCAACAGAACACAACCCTGCTGACTGAGTTCATTCTGACAGGAGTCTCAAGGCGGTCTGAGCTGCAACTTCCCCTCTTTGGGGTCTTCCTCATCATCTACACACTCACAGTGGTGGGCAACTTGGGCATGATCATTCTGACCAAGCTGGACTGCCATCTGCACACACCTATGTATTTTTTTATCGACATTTGGCTTTCATTGACCTTGGCAATTCCACTGTCATTTGTCCCAAGATGATGGTGAGTTTTGTTGTGGATCAAAATACCATTTCCTTTTATGCATGTGCCACACAGATGGCTTGTTTCATTATGTTCATCATCAGTGAACTTTCCATTTTGTCTGTCATGGCCTATGACCACTATGTGGCCATCTGCAACCCTCTGCTCTATAATGTCATCATGTCTCAGAGACTCTGTCATGTGCTGGTGGGCATCACATACCTCTATGCTACCTTTCAGGCCCTCTTGTTCCCTATAAAGTATTTCACATCTACCTTCTGTGGCTCTAAGGTCATCAGTCATTTCTACTGTGATGTTGTTCCATTGTTACCTATGATCTGCTCAGATGCACAGGAAACAGAATTGTTGACCATACTATTTTCAGCATTTAATTTGATCTCCTCCCTCCTGGTAGTCCTAGTATCCTACCTCCTGATTCTGCTAGCCATCTGTCAGATGCATTCTGCAGAAGGCAGGAAAAAAGCTTTCTCCACATGTGGCTCTCATCTGACAGTGGTGGTGGTGTACTATGGGTCTCTACTTTTTATGTATGTGCAGCCCAAATCCAGCCACTCCTATGAAACTGATAAACTGGCTTCTGTTTTTTACACTTTAGTGATCCCCATGCTTAACCCCTTTGATCTATAGTCTAAGGAACAAAGAGGTGAATAATGCCTTCCACAGGGTACTTAAAAATCACTGCAAGGTGTGTATTTGATGTTCAGTATGGAATATTTTTTATAATAAAGCACCACGAGAAAAGCACCTGTCACATGATAATTCTTCTCATCAAATAATTGAATTTAATTTAGCTCCAAAGCAAAGTCAAATTATAACATGTATTATTTCCCTTATATGTACCAAACTGCCTCTCACAGTTTAGATCTCAATGAATACTGACTTCCTTATTATCACTGGTCTCTTGTGATTTAATGCTTCATGATTGATCGATTTGTTATTCCACAGAACTTCACATTTTTCTAAATGCATATTATAATATATATTTCATAAGTAAACTGTATTTTTTCTTTAAGTCAATTATTGTTTAATGTAGTATCTTCCTTAGCCAGTTATTGGTGCTGTACCCTTCCTTAACCTAAATTAAAACAACACAATGAAAAAGTGATTCACTTTTAGATGGCATGGTTATTTTAGAGCCATATTGGATAATATAGTTTTAAAAATATTTATTCTGATAATACTAACTTTTAATTGAAGAGTTTAAACCAATTATACTTAATTATATTTAATAGTTTCATTTTTCATATTGCTATTTTTTCCATATGTTATATGCGATAACATTTTCTTTATCTGTATTTGCACCACAAATTCTTGATTTTGAGATTAAGCTATGTATTGTGACTACTTACAGTAAGAGTCTACTTGGCTGCTGAAAAGTGAGAATACAATAATAAAATGGCATTTGCACATGTGTTTTTATATGACACATAGAAACTATTTACAAATGTATTTCAATTCTTCATATATGTTTCTCAGTTTTCATAGTGTAGAATTATTTTATTTGCATCATATATGTATATTAGATATCTGCCTATCATCTTTCTCTTCAAGATTACTCACCTTAGTACTGTTGAAAATTTGGTTTAGATATTATGTTTTCACATTGGGAATAATAAGTTGTTTAAAAGCATAGTTAGCTTCTAAATATTATATACCAACAGGGCAAACGTTACACTATTGTTATAAATCACACCAAAAATAAATAAAATTCATTATTACATTTATGCCTCAGACTTTTATTGTATTGATGCATCTTTAGTGAGAGATGGCATTATTTTCCAATATTGTACATTGGAAACTACATGTAATTTATTTATAATATGTATTTGTGTTAAAACAATCTCTAAGATAATAGTACATGAAATCTATTGCCTATGCTGATGTCTCTATCCAGATAGGTTTTCAGATAAATCTGCATGAAATGTGACCACATAACAATGGTGAAAATATTCATCCTAATGTCCATCATGCACTGCCATGAATTGTACACATCTGTTTTTCAGTCTGTTCATTGCTGGACAGCTCAGACATAATCTTCCTCACCAAGATGGACTCTGGGCTACAAACACACATTTACTTATTTTCTCAGACTCCTATTTTTCATTGATCCTTGTTATTCTATAATTGTATGAACCAAAATGTTGGTAATTTTTAATGAATCAAAACAAAATATATTATTTTTGTGCTTCTCAGCAAGATTTCTTTCTTTTGTTCATTATTAGTGAACATTTTAGTCTGAAATGTATCCAATGGGACCATTTTTAATGTTCTTCTCTACACAGTCATTTTGGCACTGAGGTTTCGCAGGTGCTGATAACAATCCCTCAGCTCTCCTACACATTTATGTTTCTTCTAGTCACCATAAAGTCTTTCACTTTATCTTTCTGTGGCTACAATATCATCAGTCATTTCTGCTGTGACAATCTTCCCCTTTGATCTTTGATCAAATAGAAATTGGTCACAAAGTAGAAAAATGTGAGTCATAGATTGAACAGATTTGAAATAAATTATGGTGGCTAGGAATCAGGCATTAACATGAGTTAAGAAAATCCTAAAAATGAAATAAAGGGAATGGTTCTATTGTTAGTGTCCCAAGAAGTTCAGCAATCTTTGAGAAAAGAGTGAAAAAAAAAGGGGAGAATTATTATGAAAATGGCAAATTGCTAATGATTTGAAGTTGGAAGTCTGTAAGGATGATCCACAAGGTACAGTTCTCTTAGAAGAAGCAAAGTCCCTGAAGGAAACATTTACTCCCATAAACTTCTGCTTCTTTGACTCATGCCATTCTATAATAGCTTCATCTATTAGGAATATTAATTCAAGCACAAGACAATGAATGTCCAACAAAATATACTGACTCTGATATTGTCAAGCTACTGAACTAATGAAAACAAAAGCTATCAGAAGCTCCAAATCTACGTTTTTGTTGTTCAATTAAGCCACCTTCCTTGAGGCAGCATTTCTGAATTGGTCCATTGCATGCACGAACAGAATAGTCCTAAATGTGATCATAGGGAAAGACAAAAAAGCCAGTGGAATTGTAAAGGTTGGGCAACATGTTATTCTGGGGTATATCATTCACATAGACCAAAATGAGAAAAATATAACCCTCTTCAAAGATGTGCAGTATATTGAGTATTAGAGGGAACACCAAAAAATTCAGGAATGTGTCAACCTCAATAAAATATACTTTGCCAATTCACCTACACATTTTATCATTGAAAGAATTCTTGAAAACATGAGACTAAGGAAATATTAAGGAATTTTAGTATGATTTTAAATATTATCACTATTAGAATAAGAAATTATTTTGATTCACAA
Organism: Tamias sibiricus; assembly: GCA_025594165.1. Taxonomy (NCBI): domain Eukaryota; kingdom Metazoa; phylum Chordata; class Mammalia; order Rodentia; family Sciuridae; genus Tamias; species Tamias sibiricus. Next base: position 18,152,971 of record CM046657.1, on the reverse strand, counting down.
AAATATTTAATGTTTGCCAAATTTCTTATATCCCCAAGTGTCAAATTGCATCTGCATATGATTTCTGCAGAGAAAGCAGGGAAAATAATCTGGGAATAAAATTCAGAGCCACAGTTGCATGAGGATGGGAGAATACATTAGAGTTAAATTATGTGGAAATTTCCCTATGATGGAAGGCCTGTGGTGGGTGTTAAAAAGCACGAAAGAAAAAAAGAAAACTGTTTGGTATTTAAAATGATCTATTATCTTCATTCCAGTATTAAATTATCTTATAATATTTTTAAAATCATAATTTGGTTCAAAAAGTTTCAAGTTTCACTGTGTTAAAATTCTTACACATACACAAGTCAATGAGGAGAAACCATGTATAAATATTGTGAGATATAAGTGATATTGTTTTGTAGTAGATTTCACTCTCAACATAACTCTACTGAACTTTTTTCCAACATTGATGGAATTGCAGCTCAAAAAATACCACTCTTGTGTAGCCATTATAGTAAAATCCATTGCATAACAACAACTGTTACAGTTTTGAGAAAAGAAAACAAAATGTACATTTATCAAGCAAATAGAAATTAAGTAAACTTTATTTTCAAAACTTTCAGTCTTAATTTATGTAACTTAAAGAAAATTATATAGTTTATCTCCTTTTGGTGTCTTCTCTATATGGTAATGGTAATTTCTAGCTCACAGGAAAGGGCTAAATTGCGCATTTTTAACTCTGCATCTACTATATATTTTAATTTGAAAAATAAATTGGAGGGGAAAGTCCTGTGTGATAGTGGTAATTTCATGATGGCTTTTGAATTGTTCCATTTTTCAGGGATGAAACTGGTTTCAAATTATTTTTCATTATTTCATATTATACTCCAGGAAAGTGAGTAAATGAGTGTCTTCAACTCAGTAAAGACTTCAGGGTAATCATTCAGATCATTATGTTGTTTTGCTCCTTTCTGGGATTTGTCCCTTACATTTTATCACTAGGCAACAAGTAGGGGTGACATCAAAGCTCTTTTTTTTTTTTTTTAATTAAGTCACTCAGATGGTTTGGGTATAATGAACTTAACACATTGCATGCTATTTCCTCAGGGAACATCACAAATAAGGGAGAAAACTATAAATTCTTTGTATGCTAAGAAAAAGTAAGAGTTATTTAGGAGAAGAAAATCCTATTCTTCATTGAAGGTGAGTGTATAAGAATTGTTATGGACTTGCATAATCACCTGGGTTTTATAATTTTTCACTACTCCCAGATTCTGACTGTATGATCAATGACATCTGATTCATTCCAATTCACTACAAAAAAAAAAATTAATATCTTTCTTGTTAACTGCTGTCCCTTGGATGAATCTTTTGTTTTCAGGTCACAGAATTCTAGGAACTTAAAAAATGTCCTAGAACTATTTTATTTGTAAGAATTCAGTGTGGTATTCATAAATTACAAGTGCAAAGTAAGGTAGGAAATTAAAAAAAAAAAATCCAACACTGATCTCATCAATTGGAATCTTTATAAGGTTAGAATTCCCAGACAAAATGTTGGATGTCCAATTTCAATTGATTTTAGATAAATGAAAAATAACATTTACTGTATATGCTATAAAATATTAGACAAAATTTATTTTAATATGAATACATAAAAACACATATTTTAAAAAGAAACATTTTAAGATGAGTTTTTCTATGGTGATATTTCATCGAATGAAGATAAATTTGATTTAAGGATATCTTGAGTGTGAATGTGTAGAAGTTGTAGTCATCTGTTTGAATTATTTTTCATACAAGCTTGCTTACTTCAGAGCCTGTTTTTTTTTATTCCCATGCTGAAAATTCCAAACATTGTGTAGATGAAAATAAATAGAATGATTTTTTAGAGTTATGAAGTTATGGAGAAACTCCTGAAACCCTAATAATTCTTGCTATGAACATGGATAAAGACTGAAAAAATCAGTCAGTCCTCTGCCTAAAATTGCATTCTCTTTGTCCTAATGATTAGCCCAATTTGGAGATATTAAACATATATCAGGCAATTCAGAGGAGACTGAAGATGTTCTTGCTAGGAAAAAGTCTGGGTAAAGCAAAAGAATCCAGATATTTTTAGAGGGATGTAATAATTGGCACTGAATATGGAGACAGACTTTTAAAAAGCAGCAAAATTAATTATTTAAACCTTCAAAGTCCTATGAATGGTATTGGAATTATGAATTTCTTTGTTCAATCCAGTGTATTTTATATTCTATAGTAAACACCTAAAATAGTAGGCTCTGTTACAAGTGCTCCTTTCTGGGATTTGTCCCTTACATTTTATCACTGGGGAACAAAATAACTCAAAATAACATTCTCAAAAGGCAACAAGCTTATTGTTCTTGTTTGTGGGTAAGGAATACTCCTGAAAAGAGTATACTCAGTGTAGAAAGAGCAGAAACTTCATTCAAGAAGAAGGGATGAAAATGACTCCACAATCTCCAGGTTCACCCTCCAGCCCATCCCCAAACATTAGCAGATTCTAGAGCTACTAGAATGCCACCAGGTGGGTCTGGATTGCAGCTGCTCCAGACTACAGTCCTGGGCCTTTGGGTAGATTTCCAAATGTTTGTACCTGACAGTTTTGCAGGCTGACACTGGTACTCTGCTAAGTACTTGTTCTCTTCAGTATTTTACCTGAGTATGTTGATATCCAATTTTTCTCTCAAATCAAAAATCATAGTTACAGAGTTCTACATTTTCATTGAGGAGACTCTGAATGTGATAGGAAGAGAATTTAAGATATTAGTCTAGAATAGGCTCATCATCTTTAATCAGAGCACTTTAATATTCTTTTACTAACTTTCCATATTATTTGTGTTATTACTGGAATATCTAAAAGTAGAGAGTTATGGACTCTAAATATTACATTACAAAATTCCATAAACAAAGCTGTTGCTAATATACAGTATAATAAATGCTTAAATACATATATATCTTAAATTCATTATTTTAATAGTGTTGTGCAAAGTGAAATAAATCATATAAAACTAAATACTCAAAATCCATGTATATAGAGATAACAGATAAATATATGTATACATATACATGTATGTGTATATATATATACATATATAAGCAGGAATATATCCATATATTTTGTGTCCTGAAACCTATACTAGTCAATAAGGATGTATTTTTTTTTTCAAAGAAAAGTAAAGTTACACAAAACTTGAGAAGTAATTGAATATTTATTTTGAATGGAAAAAAATTCTTGGAGTTTTAGTATGAATAAACCATTTCTCAACAAATGTATAAATATGTAAATATATTAACATTATTAATTATATTATAGGGACATTCATAAATGAATTCTTTAGTAATCATTTTTACATCAGATAATAGCATTGCTTAATATCATTAATTTTGAAACATTTATATATGCTCACAAATTGCAATGTACAGTATTATCCTTATCTCAATTTCCTGTTTGTTGGACCCCATAAATGCCTGGAGACATGTTAATGCAACATGTTATTTTTTAATGTGATGGAGTAGAAGTCAGAATAGAAAAAGATAGTGAGTTTGATTGGGGCTAACATATCTTACCTTTGCAAGTCTGACAAAAATATATCTTACCTCTGTGAGTTCATTGATAAAAGCCCATACAATGCCTTCAAGTACAAATGAGGTAACCAATATTTAAATTTCATTTGTTTTATGTTTCTGCACCTTTATCTTTAAGGTACCAAAACTCCATAAAAATTGTCTGACAACAATGGAAGTATATTAAGAAAAATTTGACTCCATTGTACAGATGATTTGAAGACTGATGTTTCTATATTAACACCTACATGGTTTTGTAATCAATAATTATATTTCAAGCATTGCTGACTCTATTAAGACTTTATGCCATAACAGGGATCACAAGAATCCCTACTTTGCAAAGTTTTACCGTTCACTTAACTTTCAGAATCCGATATCGAAAAAATTATTCTATGCTATATGTACATAAAAATTTCTGTCCAGTCTATAATTAGTTTGGATGATTCTAAATGATGTTGATAACAATACCTTTGTTTCTTCCAAGAAAAGAGAGCTGGACTAAATGGGCCAACAGAACACAACACTGCTGACTGAATTCATTCTGACAGGAGTCTCCAGGAGGCCTGACCTGCAGCTTCCCCTCTTTGGGGTCTTCCTCATCATCTACACATTCACAGTGGTGGGCAACTTAGGTATGATCATTCTGACAAAGCTAGACTCCCGTCTGCATACACCTATGTATTTTTTTATCAGACATCTGGCTTTCATTGACCTTGGCAATTCCACTGTCATTTATCCCAAGATGATGGGAATTTTTTTGTGGATCAAAATACCATTTCCTTCTATGCATGTGCCACCCAGATGGCTTTCTTCATTACTTTCATTATCAGTGAACTTTTCATCTTGTCCACCATGGCCTATGACCGCTATGTGGCCATCTGCAACCCTCTACTCTACAATGTCATCATGTCTCAGCGACTCTGTTATGTGCTGGTGGGCATTCCATACCTCTACAGCATCTTTCAGGCTCTGATGATCACTATTAAGATTTTCATACTGACCTTCTGTGGCTCTAATGTCATCAGCCATTTCTACTGTGATGATGTGCCCTTGCTACTTATGCTCTGCTCAAATGCACGGGATATAGAATTATTGATCATACTATTTTCAGCATTTAATTTGTTCTCATCCCTCATGGTCATTTTGGTATCCTACCTTCTGATTCTGCTAGCCATATGTCAGATGCATTCTGCAGAAGGCAGGAAAAAAGCTTTCTCCACATGTGGCTCTCATCTGACAGTGGTGGTGGTGTTCTATGGGTCTCTACTTTTTATGTATGTGCAGCCTAAATCCACCCACTCCTTTGAAACTGATAAACTGGCCTCTGTGTTTTACACGTTAGTGATCCCCATGCTTAACCCCTTAATCTACAGCATTAGGAACAAAGAGGTAAAAAATGCTTTCCACAGGGTCTTTAAGAATAAATGCAAATTTTGTATTTAATATTTAGTATGCAATGCTGTTTGTGGAAACTTTGATAAAGGCAATGTTATTTGACCCAATATCTAACAAATCACTTTAAAAATTCATGATACCTTACAGGAAACTAGATTATGTCCTTTATTGGCAACCAAATTAACCTTCATATTTCAGATCTCAATTAAATTTCACTTCCTTCTTAACATTTCTCAATTCTGGTTCAATATTCTTTTAGTACTTCCATGCCTTTTATCGTCTCTCAATGGGAAGACTAATATTAAACACTATATTAATTGTTTGTTTTGCTGAATTTTCTTGTTTGGATAATTACCTTCTTATGCTTGTTTTCCTTATATGCTCTGAACATAAAATAATAAGGTAAATAAAGTAAGTGTCCTGCAGACAGCATGTATTTAGAAAATCTGTTTTTGCTTTTATGTTTTTTTCCAGCTTGCCAATTTTGTCCTTTAGTCTGAGAATTTAACATTTTATGCTTAAATTAATTGCAGATAATGGAAACATACTTCTGTCATAATGGTCCCTGTTTCCTATATATCAAAACTTATTATAATCATGAATATTTTCCTCCACACTAATTCCCTCTGAATTTGTGGTTTAATTCTGATTTGCACATGTCAACCCTGGATGTCCACAAGTGTGTCAGAAGTTTGACCAGGATACCGTAAGCTAGACAATTCCCAGATACAATACAGGGCAGGAAGACATGCAAGTTCTGAATAACCACATGGGGTTCTTGTCCAACAACTGGATATCTAGTATAGGTCTCAGAGTTTAAAGTTGCTTTGCACATTTTTAAGAACTTGAAAATAAGTCTGTAGTAGACACAACTGAATCTTGTTTAAAGCATTTAGCATTTTAAGTAAACAATCCAAAACAAAATTAGCATAAAATTTAAAATATTCAGCATCTAATCAGAAATACTAGATTTATAAGGATGCCACAATATGTGACTCTATTCAGAGATAATTAAAATAGAACCTGAAATGACAGTGATGATAGAATCAGAAGCAAGTTCATTCAGACAATTGCTGTGTAATTCAAGTTGCATTATACTTTAACAAAAACATTAATATCATAAGGAAGAAACTAAAGATTCCAAAAAACTTAACTGAACCTCAAAAACAAAAACCAATACAAAAAAATGTGTTTTTTTTAATAAAATAGTATCAGATTATATACTAAAAAACAAAAGATGTCAACTTAAATGAGTCACTTAAGATGCTACCTAAAATGAAGACAGAAAGAAAACAAAATTCTGAACTGAACCATGAAAATAATCTTAGTGATCTTTTATAGAGCAGGCATAAGTTATCTAATGATGTATAATTGTAGATTCAAGTGAAAAAAAAGACTATTCATAGGGAAGAAAAAAAAAAAAAAAAACATGGGTAGAGGGCTGGGGCTGGGGCCAGTGGTAGAGTGCTTGCCTAGCAAGTGTGAGGTACTGGGTTTGATCCTCAGCACTACATTAAAATAAATAATAAAATAAAGATATTGTGTTCATGTACAAAAAAAATTTTTTTTGAAAAATGAGTAGAAACGTTGTCTAGAATTTCTGTCCCAAAGTATCTTGAAACATAATACCAGAGATGTAAATGATAACATAGTTCCAAGAAGGCTAAACAGAAACAAATGACACCAGTGAGCATCGCCATCAAATTTCTGCCCTATTATCTTATAGTGTCCCTACAGGTCATCAATACCTCACTTTTGAGGGGAGAAATCAATATTACCGCACTAAATGTACCCAATGTGCATCCATATCCATATATCAGTTAGCTTCTATTTTTACATTTACAGTTTTGTCATTATAATAAGAAATGATGAGTTTGGTTATCTTCTATGATATAGTCAATAGGTTTGCATAATGGTTTACAGTTTCTAATGGTAGAAGGGAGCACTGAGGGGTTGGCTGAGATGTTTATGAGAATATGGAGGTATTAGATTATGTGACTAATGAGAGGGTAATCATAAGAAGTTGGCTGTTAGTAGGAGAAACAAGAGATAAGCAACCCCATGATCACAATCAAATTTCTGAAAAAAAGACATGAAGAGCAGTCTTGAAAAACAATCAAGATATAATATTCATATGAACACATGAAGAAATTATTTGCTACTAATTTTTTGGAAGAAATAATACAAGTCATAATTTGTCTTCTTACGCCAACCTATATTTATATACCTGACAATGATCTGTATTCAGCAAAAATGTTATTGGTTCATTGGGGTTGCATGACCAAATACTGCCCCATCCTTTCCAGAAAGTCATTGTTTTATTTACTCATGAATTATGCAGTGGTGTGTGTTACACACCTAATATGCACATGACATTGTGACACTGAAATTCTGACAAAGTCATTCTTATGATTTACAGAATTTGGTGAGAACACAAACTTTTATTCAGTTAGAATGAGGCATGACATATTTTTTATTCTTCCTAATGGAATATTCTGAGAATAATTAACACATGTGCAAGACACTCTGCCTCAGATAATTATGTGTAATTAGTTTATGTTTGAATTACATTAAGACTTTAAAAAATGAGTCTCATGGGTGAAAAGGATCATTTAAATTATTTTTGTAGCAACCTGTAAGGATTAACATTGAGGGAAGCCAAAGCAAACCTCAGGAAGGTAAGTGGCAACCTTGGTCTTGGACATTTCTAAGGACACACAGCTCAAGATGAGCTATCACCAAAGGTCCAAAGACCCTAGACTCTGCAAAAATATTTCTGTCTTTGGAGTACATTTTTCTGCCTTCAAAACCATTAATGTGCAGGACAAACATGCTATGCAATCCCCAATACTCCTGTTCATTACTATCACCACCTTGGTTTCACATTAACTCACTGATTTGATCCTCTACTTTAACAAAGACCTATGTCTATATTCTTTACTTAGCATTCCTTCAGTTCCATTCCTCATTCCTAGCTACTCAGGGTGCCCTTCATGGAGAGAGCTATCTCACAACAGGTTGTAATTAAAATTAAGCTAATATTTTATATATCAATTATACAGTGGCCATTTTGAAAAAAAAATGATTAAGTTCCATTCAAAATTGCAGATACCTCTACAGATATATTCATACTGTACCAAAATTTGCCTTAGGATAACCTTCTGCTAGATTTAAAAAAAAAAAAAAAAAAAAAGCTGATTTAAGATTAGCAAACTCAGGATAAATTTTCTTGTCATCTACTGGAATGGCATCTTTATTTTAAAAATCTAAGGCTCTGACAATGCATATTAAAATAAATTGATACATGAAAGGGTTAATTTCATTGGCTTCCGTGCCTATTTTGTCTTTTTCATAAATGGTTTATATGGGGCCACAGACTCTGTGCTAACACACAGCATCATTCACATTATATGTTCTCGTTGAGCAAATAAATGGCTTTTACATAACAATATTCTCTTTGTTGTTTGAGTAGGCATTTTTTTCTAAATTAAATTATATGCATTTTCCAAATCATGCTGTTTCAATCTACTGTAATATTCAAAGTGATAAGTATGTATAATTAAATCAGAAAATATCTCAAGTTATCCTAATCCCTAACCCAGGGTTGCCAACCTACATAAAAATGCTCTCATTTTATTCATTCCTCTCTTCCCTGTACTATAGTTTGCATTATTTAAAAGATAAATTGAACCAAAAACAGCAGTAATACAAAATTGCATTATACAATCATATCAAAATCATTTACCATGTTATGATTGGTATTATTATTATTATTGATAAGTTTTATTTTATATTATACTGCACAGATTGATCATTTGGTCTTGTAAAAGTGCTCTTCATTTTGACTTGTTTCCAAGCAGCATTGTCTTTTTTTTTTTTTCTTTTCTTTAATACTAGGTATGTAATAGCAGCCATGGCCTAATGCTGAAACCATGGTAAAGTATTCATTTCTACAACATTCTTTTCCACAGAATGTTTATAATATTCAAGATCTCACAGGACACCAGCACTGCCCCCAAAGAGCCACAAAACAAATGTTCTTTTAATAATTATAATCATTAGTAATTGAGAAATAATGCTGCCAACCTACATAGCTTTTACAATTTGTATAGTCTCAAATTTCTTCCCAGAGTTAGAATCTTTAGCTTTATGTATTAGTTTTCCATGTTCTATATATGATAATGGATTGAAGTATGAAAGAGTTTTTAGGTAGGAAATTGTTATATATTTGCACTAACGCAGAAGTGACCATCATGAATGGACTACATAATGCAACCTCCAATATTTCTAAAATTCCTTGAGTCTGATTTTCCACATGGGCCTCAGTAATGAATATCTTTAATTCTCATCCCCTAACTCAGTAAGACATATTCAGACGATAAGACAAATTCTTTCTTGAAATAATTTTTTCTCAACTGCTTCACAATTTCTGCCTGAAACAGAAATTTCAGGCAGATGGGAGAAGATGGCTAAAAGGGGATTATCTTCTTTCTTTCTTTATACATAGCATCTCAGTGCTCATTCCTTAATGAAATAAAACAGGATTCAGACCAGGGAATAGCTTTTTAAACAAGGCTCAATTTTAATAGGACTCAAATTTGAATGTCAAAAAATTTCAATGACTGCAGCCAAAGGTGACTGTTGCCATAGAGAACTGGCCTAGAAGTAGCCTCATGTACACAATCAAGGTCATAATGTAATCAAGAAAATGTATTATTTTATATGGATAGATAAAAGATTAAAGAAACAGAATACAGTCAAAACATAAGTTTTGTATGCATGTTCAATTGATTATCTACTAAGAAGTCCAAATAATTCTTCACCAAACTAAATGATAAATGTTTGAGGAGATAGATATGTTTATTTTAATTTAACATTAAATCTTGATTACATGCTTTGAAGCATTACATGGTACCCCATAAATATGCATGCTTTTAAGTTTTTATGGATCAGTGAAAAATAAACTTGATTTAAATAAAAAGGAAGTTCACGTAATTCAATAAGATCAAGACTATATGTAGGCATCCCTTGCAAATCAATATCAAAATAGAACCTAACAAATATTGGGGGAGATATCTGAAAATATACCTCACAGTAGAAACATTGATATCAATATTATTATAAAAGTACATTAAAAAGCCAAACATCCTTAGCCATTAGGGAAATGAAACTAGAATAGCAATGAGCTACTACTCTTCACCCGCTTGGGGCACAATTAAAATACTTCATTACCAGTTACAAAGTAACAAGATGATATCAATTATTCACTATCATTTCAGTTCCTGAAATTATTATTGATGACTGGTAAATTCAGTGGTACTCTACTTTAGAAAACAATTTAGATTTTGAAATATACTTCAATACATTACTACCATAGGTTCCAATAATTTATCTCCTAGACACTTATCCTAAATGAAAGAAAACACATTTATAAAATAACTATACATACATGGTTAATGATAGACTAATTCATATGAAATTCAAATATTTCAATGTGTCAATAGATACAAAGAAAATTTGTAGTGTATTTATATAGAATAAATACTATTTATCAATACATTTCAATGAAACACTAATACACACATTAAAATGGATGAATTTCAATAGCATTAATTGACATAAACATATTACATTGTTCTATTTATATGTAGTTCTACAATAGGTAACAAATCTCTGGTTATATAAATCTTAGTACTTCTGGTCTGGAGTCTATTGTACTGGCACTTAAAGAGGAGGTGGGGAATACTTTATGGTTATGGATATATTCTTCACTGAAAGCAAAGATATCACAAATGTTATTTTTCAAAAGTCATGCATAAACACTTGGCATATTTTACTGTATATAAATTATACTACAATTATTGGCAAATATAACTATATATATTTAAGCCAAGCAACATGATATTTGATACACACACATTGTGAAATGAGTGCAAGATTAAACTAATTCACTCTTTGTCATCTAACATGCCTATTTTTTTTTCTTTTTAGTGAGAACATTTAAAATATGATCTCTTACCAAATTTCAAGTAATAGATTGTTCCTGCTTTTGGAAGAACAATTTCATGAGGCAAGGGACATACGTCTTGAAGCTTGAACATTTTCTGGCAAGGAATAAATTCAGTAAGTATATGGTTAGGGCTGGGGTTGTGACTCAGCGGTAGAGCGCTGGCCTAGCACGTGCACAGCCCTGGTTCAATCCTCGGCACCACGTAAACATAAATGCATTGCATTGTGTGCAACTAAAAAAAAAGCAAATAAATAAATATTTAAAAATAATAATAAGTGTATGGTTAGTACTTAATTGGAAGATAGTTCAAGTAAACCAAGGGAATGAAGGACAGTTGGCATCAGAAAAAAATTGACATCAGATAAATCAGTAGTGTTAGGAATTATCTTGGTCTTCTCTGATTTTTCTTACATTGACATTTCATTATTTTTCTTATTTCAGAATACTTTTCTCTTTTTCAAAATATTCTATTTTTAGAAGGAAAGAAAATGTTAATAGCTCTGGGTTTTTATTGCTGTGATATTTATGATGGTCACAACATAAACTTAAGTTCAAGTTTTTGGATAATGGACTACCATAGGACTTATTGCTATAAGTGCCACCACTAGAGCTATCAATTGTGACTGCAAAGAGATTCCCGTTTTTTTTTTATTAGAAGTAGGTGGCCATCATTAAAATAAAAAATTCTAGGAACATATTTAGCTATATTAAAATAGCAAGTGATTCTAGGGAAAATCTATTCAATGTGATTCTCTTTATAAAATAAGGACATTTATTATAATAATGAAAATATCAACAATATGAAAAGTATAATAAAAATCAACTAAAGACCCCATGTACTTTTGGATTTTATAAGTAATATTATTAAATTTTACAAATAAAAATAGTGACTAAAATAAATGCATGGAAAGAATTTGAAGAATATGTACAGACAAAAAGAAAAAGAAAAGAAGATGATTGAATTAAAAGCAGTATCTAGTAAACCATGTCAATGATTTACAATATAACTGATGAAAACTGCACTGTTTTATTTATTAAAAGCCAATAAGAGAATCAGAAAATTGAAAATAGATCTGAACATCACCTCCATGTATTTTTGTCTGAGTTAACAAAATGGAACAAAAGAAAGAACAGCTAACAGAAGTGAGAGATAGAATTTGTAAGTTCATGTAGATCCTATACATGTAAGAAAAAGATAGAATAAATAAACTGGGTGAGCTGGTGCCCAAAATACTCTTGAAAAAGAGAAAGACATCCGAAGTAAAACATCACAAGGAAACCTTGGTTTACTTGAGGATATAACACTACTCAAGCCTTTTATTGTAAAATACATACCACAGTCATTGAAAATTTTGTAAGGTAGGAACATATTCAGATTTCAAGTAGACTGCAAGGGAGTAAATCTTCAAACTCTTGCATTAATGTTGGAACATCATTTAATGCATCATACTTGCTTTTTCTCTCCCCAAGCAATGGGAAAGTATATTTATTTGCCAAACGTTTAGTATTAAAAACTGAGATAGGATAGTACATGATTCAAGAAAATCTCATCCAAGGATTTGTCCTGGCTCTATGACAGTTCTATAAAATGATTCATTAAATTCAACTTGTTTTGTTCTTCCCCATACAGATGTATTTCTAATACCTTCATGGCTTCTGGAAATCTCACCCAGGTAACTGAGTTCATTCTCATAGGAGTCTCAAATCTTCCAGAGCTGCAGATTCCTCTCTTCCTGGTCTTCCTGCTCATCTATGGGCTAACAGTCATGGGGAACCTGGGCATCATCACCCTCACCAGTGTTGACTCTCGACTTCAATCACCTATGTACTTTTTCCTGCGACATCTGGCTATTATAAATTTTAGCAATTCTACCATCATTGCCCCTAAAATGCTGGTCAATTTTTTGCTAAGTGAGAAAACCTCTTCATATTTTGAATGTGCAACCCAACTGGGAGGATTCCTGGTTTTCATTGTAGCTGAGGTTTTCATGCTGGCAGTGATGGCCTATGACCGCTATGTGGCCATTTGTAACCCCCTGCTCTACATGGTGGTGGTATCTAGGCAGATCTGCCTTTTGCTGGTGTCCCTCACCTACCTCTATGGTTTTTGTACAGCTATTGTGGTTACGCCTTGTGTGTTTTCTGTATCTTATTGCTCTTCCAATGTCATCAATCATTTTTATTGTGATATTATGCCCCTGTTAACATTGTCTTGCTCTGATACCTACATTCCAGAAACAGTAGTCTTTATATCTGCAGCTTCAAATATTGTTTTTTCTATGACTATAGTTCTAGTATCTTATTTCAACATTGTTTTGTCTATTCTAAGGATGCATTCATCAGAGGGAAGGAAAAAAGCCTTTTCCACCTGTGCTTCACATATGATGGCAGTCACAGTTTTCTATGGGACTCTGCTGTTCATGTATTTACAACCTCGAACAAATTACTCATTGGATACTGATAAGATGGCATCTGTGTTTTACACCCTGGTGATCCCCATGCTGAACCCCATGATCTACAGCCTGAGGAACAAGGATGTGAAGGCTGCCTTAAGGAGATTCATGATGAATCCATGCTGTTCCTTTAGGTCAATGTAATTTGGGGGATCCTTAGGTAAAACAAGAGAATGTTTAGGCAATATAGAAACAAAGTTGTTATTCAATAACTGCTCAGGAATGAATAGGTAGCAAGTTCGGAAGAAGTATTACTTAGAGCTAGAAAAAAAAAATTACATTTATTTGAACAACAAAACACTGATGAGAGAAATAAGTTAATCATTTGCATTCTTTGGCTTTTCTTTTGTTGTCCCTGTTACAAACAACATTGTTGAATATAGTGTATCACTCCTTCTTGAAAATCTGTAAATATTCAGAATTAAAGCCATTTTTACCACTAAGTTACCAAAGTTGAACTGACAATTATATTTAAAATAAAACTCCCAGGCTGGGGATATAGCTCATGGTAGAGCACTTGCCTCACATATTTGAGGTCCTGGGTTTGTTCCTCAGCACCACCAAAAATTAAATAAATAAAAATAGAGATATTGTTTGCATCTACAACTAAAAAAAATTAAAAAATAAAACTCCGCTACTCTTTCTTAATGTTATTTAAATGAACAAGTGTATTTCATGTATGAATTTATATTCTGATTGCTAATCAGGATATAATTGAAATTATTTTACTCCAAGTCATATAATTTACACGATTTGTGAATAAAACCCACAGAGATCTATCACTGAAAACTCTTTCATTCAAGGTAAAAGTTGAACTTTTTTTCTTACTCTAAGTTTCATTGTACAACTGACTGTGCAGGGGCACTAGTGTATATTTTACACTATTAAAAAACTCAACTGGAAGATACATAGGGACAATTCAATGAACATCCAATATGTATGTTGACTGTGCCTATAAACAGGTTCTGGTACTTACAGCGTTCCTTCAGGTGTAGGTACTAGATCTTCAGGCATGGTAGCTATGCTGTAGTGAAAAGAAATGTAATCCTACAAAATATGGTTAGACTAGGAGATGTGGAAACCTTATAGTTGGACTATCCTCAAAGTTTCCTTAATATTCCTATATTTATATTGGATTGTATTTCTATCTTTATATAAATGTTGGCACAAAGATGTTTCCTGAATATTTAAAAAATTCTATCCAGTAAGTACTTTTTTATGTTGGTTCCTTCCAAACTATTTTCTAGTTAGGTTTTCTATTGAACTACGGTATAGTACGACCACATATTAAATGACAAAATATGCTCCAACATACTAATTATTTTATGAAACAATTAGATGGTCCTTAATGGAAAATTTTTGTATTTAAGAAGAGGTGTTGGATGTCCATATAACTATGTATAGCTAAGTATGGCAAATGAAAATTGTTGGACTTCATGATGTTTAATATACATTGTTGCATTTTATTTGAATTTTCAAGTGAAATCAGTTAAATAAGCTATTTCTCAATTTAAAAATTCCTGTTTGCCTACACATCATAATAAATTAATATAGTGTTTTTACATTGGTGCATGTAGCCATACTTGGCATTTCCAATAAAAGAGAATAGTTATCTTTCTTTGAAATTAATTCACTAATTGTTTGGAAGTCTAGATTGTTTGTGCCTGGTACTGGTACTGGAGAAGAATATCCCAAAAAGTATCTGATTTTATTTATACTCTGAAGTACAGAAAAATGTTAAAACTGTGTTTAATAGTAAGGTGACACTGTGTATAGGGATAAGGTTGTGTTATGCAAACTTACTGTACTACGGTTATTTGGATAAAGGTTTCTGAAAATCTTACTTAATCTCAGTAGAGCCCTCAAAAGAGCACTGACAAAATATTCCCCAAATCTGCCTCTTTTGCCCTTGTTCTCATTTTCTATAGTCAAACTTAGGTTTTATCCACGACATTCACTTATTACTTATTTTTAAAAATGTCACTTGCTGGGGCTGGGGTTGTGGCTCAGTGGTAGAGCACTCGCCTAGCATGTGCATGACCCTGGGTTCAAGCCTCAGCACCACGTGAAAATAAATAAATAAAATAAAGGCATTGTGTCCAACTACAACTAAAAAAAATTAAAAATTATGTCACTTGCTAACGATGAAGCAAAACCCATAGTAATTAAACAATGCAATGTGGATTCACCAAATCTATAAATATGTTGGCAATGTTATTCCCTGTTAAGTATAAAGGGTGGTGTGCAGAAATCATACTTTATTAAAGAACATGTGAATGTAGGCCTTGAAAGGATCATCTCTGTCAGAGAGAATGATGAGACAGAGTGTGGTGAAAAAGGGCATCAAAGATGAAAATGTAACCAGTATGGTAGCACATGCCTGTAGTCCAGCTGCTTGGGAGGCAGAGGCAGGAGGATTCCTTGTATCCACAAGTTCAAGACCAGCCTAGGAAACATAGCTAGACCCAGTCTGGGGAAAAAAAAAAAAAAAAAAAAAAAAAAGCTGAAAACTCAGTGTAAGATCAAAGACCAAAAGATTATGAGATAGGAAAGAAAGATGGAGTGTTTGATGCAATTATATTATAGTATACACTATGCAGTCTCTTATAAGCATTTGTTTTATAAGCATATCTTGAGGACCACATATACTTAGGAGAATATAGAGTGAGAGCACCTGATTCCTGATTATAGGACAAGTAGTACCACCAGAGGTGTGTGGTATTTCTGAATTGTGACCAGTGCATATTAACCACAGAAAGAAGGAAATCATCAGAGTTCAACATATCAGACACAAAGCTACACAAAAAGCCTGAAGTTTTCTGATGTTGAGTAGACTGTGTCCATTGGGATCTACCTTGAACATGCCCAGAATAGGATCACAGTCATGAGACGGTAATTTGGAAATCTTTCCCATACAGCAGTCAAGTATCAACACAGTTCCCATTATAGGAGGACATTATAAAAAGCTAAGAATCAAAAGTTTACATTATACATTATGACCACAGTTTTGAAGGAAATACTCCATTTCTGATTTGTGAATTAACTTATATTAAAAAAATAATGAAAACATGTAAATATTGAAAAATATTGAATTGGTATCTATTTCTAATTCTTCAAAGGATACCAACTATTGTTGGCACTATATTAAATAATTAATAGTCATTTTTTGTTGTACAGCAACCCATATTTCCTTTTAAACCAATTCAAAATAGCATTTGTTTTTTAAGCCCATTTTACAGACCATATAATTAAGTCTTTGAGAAGGCTAAATAAGTCACCAAGGTCTTCTAGATAACAGATAACATAACTTAGATTAAACCAAAAAAATTGACTCAAAAGTGTATACTCTTGACCACTACAAAACAAATTAATATCAAAGTATGTTAAGTTCACATATAATTACACAAAATTAAGTTAAATGCATATGCATATGTATAAATATATATCTGTCATATTATATCAACCTATTTTTCACATCTGTTATTTTCTAAACAGTGTGTATCTCTTTGGTCTGTTTTAGCTTTATTACTTTTCTTTACATTGAAATATTTTATGATACAAATTAAAAATCTGTATTATTGTTAAGTAAACACAGACACAAATATTAATGGTATTTATAAGGATATCCATATTTATCTTATTCAAATCTCTTTTAGGTTAATGTTAGCATAATGCTTATAAAATAAAGTAAGATTTTTAAAATAGCCTCTTTTGTGTGTGCCCCCCCACACACACACCCACATACACACACATGACTGTTTCAAAACATATGTGTATTTGTATACATATTTACATACATGCATATAAAATGTTATAAACATCAAAACAATATTGTTATAACTGAGATATGTATGCAATGTATGTCAACACAATAAATTGAGGAGAAAAGAAATATACCACTTTATGTCATGTAAGTAAATTAAGAAAAGAAATAATATATGCATTACATTTTCATTTACATACATATATTGAAAAAATCCACCTTTTTTTATATGTGTTGACATATCTACCACTTACAGTGTGATTTATTTTTTTCTGTAATATTTCCACATAGAATGATTTCCTTTCTTCTATAGGATGAACTGCACCACTTCTTGTAGGGAAGATTTGCTGACCATCAATTATCTTGGTCATGTTCAACAAAAATTTGTGTACCACATTTATTATTTTCTTAATTAATTTGTTTTTTATATGTGGTTCTGAGGATTGAACCCAGTGCTTCACATTTATTAGGAAAGTATTCTACCACAAATCTAGAGCTCCAGCCCTACCACATTTATTTTTGAAATATGATTTACTATCCTTGGTTGAAAATTGTTTCTTTCAATACATTTAGTATGGCCTCCCCTTGCCTAGGATAATCCATTTGATTTTGCCACTATAAAAATTCTATCTGCCCCTTTGGCAACAGTTTGACTGTGATATGTCTATAAAATGCCCTTGGTGTCCATTCTTCTTGTGATTGATTGCATCTCTTAGAAATGCATATATCAATGATTTATCTCTAATTGGATACATGCTCAGTCATTAATCATCAAACTTCCCCCTCCCCCAATCTTTTTCCCTTAATTCCCATTGGGACTCACTGAATCTATTCCTAAATGTGATAGTTGCCAAGTGTGTGGCCAGGTGGGAAGGCAGGCCATGCTGACCAAAGAGAAATCCCACCCAAGTGAGACAGGTGGCGGAGGGGAGGCCAAGGTACTACAGGGGTATTTGGCAGCAGGCTGCTTAGAAACAGGGGGCACAAGAAATGACAGTGAGTCCCTCTAGTGGGACCACAGGAGACTGTAGCACTGGGGACTATCCAGGGGGAAGGACCTGGTCTGAAAATTTCTTCATTTTTATGTAATCTTCTACTTTTCTTCTTTATGTTTTATTACGGCATAATTTTACATAATTGTGGGGTTTATTTTGACATATTGATAAATGCATATAACATAATATGTTATATTTCAATTCCACCCCTCCTACCTTCCCTGACCCTCATCCTCTACTTTAATGGTCTTCCTTCTATTAATTTAGTTTTAAGTTGTGCATT
Organism: Tamias sibiricus; assembly: GCA_025594165.1. NCBI lineage: Eukaryota > Metazoa > Chordata > Mammalia > Rodentia > Sciuridae > Tamias > Tamias sibiricus. The sequence goes on along the minus strand of CM046657.1, from coordinate 18,134,505 downwards.
ATATAAAATTGTAATGCATTGTAATGTATACATGTGCATAGCATAATTTTTTCAATTTCATTCCTCAGTTCTTCCCTTTCCATTCCCTCCTCACTCTCCCTTGATACTCTTTCTACTCTACTGTTCTCCCTTCTATTTTTATTAGATTTGCCTTTTCAAAGTTCCTATTCTCTCTAGCTTCTGCAAATAAGACACACACACACACAAACACACACACACACACACACACACACACACACACACACACAAAAGATTCTTCCCTGGTCTTTGTCAATCTGGCTTATTTTACTTAATATGATATTCTCCAGTTCCTTATGTTTATGAGAAAATGACATAATTTCATTCTTCATTAAGGATAAGTAAAACTTTATTGTGTGTGCATATACCATCCTTTTATATTTCATGGAATAATTAAAGAGGATTGCCATCAGCTCATCTCTAAAAGTCTGTTAGAATTTAACTAAAAATCCATTTGTTTCCTGTGATTTTTTGTTTGTTTGTTTGTTTTGGTACCGGGGATTAAACTCAGGAGCACTCACACACTGAGCCATATCCCCAGTCCTATTTTGTATTTTATTTGGAGACAGGAACTCACTGAGTTGGTTAGTTCTTTGCACTTTTGCTGAGGCTGATAGCAAGTTCAAAACTCGCTATCATCCTGTCTCAGCCTCCAGAGCCATTGGAATTACAGGCATGTGCCACCGCAGCAGGCATGATTTTTGTTGTTGCTGTTGTTGGAAGATTTTTATTTGCTCTTCAATCTCATTACTTTCTCTCAGTCTATTTAAGTTTTCTATATTTTATTGATTCAATTTCAGTAGGTCATAAATACATCATATATATCTAGAACTTTGTCAATACTTCCAGATTTTCTGATTTATTATGTTCTCATAATAGTTCATAATGATCTTATTAATTTAATTTGTGTCTCTATTATCTCCTTTTTCTTCAGTAATTTTGTTGATTGGGTCCTCTCTTTTTTCTTTTGGTTAGTTTGGTTAAGAATATATCCATCTTACTTATCTTTTCAAAGAACCAACATTTTGTTGCAATTATTTTTTTGCATTCTTTTGTTTTTAATTTTCTTAATCAAGCCTATGACCCTAATTATTCCAGGAGTTCTACCAGTTCTGGAATTTCTTTGTTCTTTCTTTACTGGGGTCTTAACATGCAACATTTGGTTGCTTATTTGGGCTCATTTCTTATGTAGTCAAATCCTATAAATTATTTTTTCTTAGAACTGCTTCATATTCTCCCTGACATTTTGATATGTTCTACCTCTGTTTTCATTTTTTCTAAGAGTTTTTTCTTTGTTCCTTTCTGATTTATTTCATTCTGATGGTGGTAATGAGGATTGAATCAAGGGCTTCATACGTGAGAGGCAAGTACTCTACAACCCAGTCCTCCTCATGATTTCTTCTATGATTCAGTCCTCATTTAAAAAGCATTGTTCAATTTCTGTGTTAAATTAGTTTCTGTTTAGTCTTTAATTTACTTGTAATTCCAATTTATGAAGATATTATAATAAGATGACAAATTATTGTGGAATTTCTTCTTTTGCTAAGAAGCTTCTTTGTGTCTTAAAATATCGTCTATTTCAGAGAATATTCCATGTGCTGCTGAGAAGAAAGTGGATTTAATTGTTAATGAATGGAATACTCTATGGATGCCTGTTAAGTACATTTTATTAATAGTATTTTTAACTCTGAAAAGTCTTTACTTGAGTTAATTCTGTATGACTTATCTATTGATGAGTGTTATGTTGAAATCACCCAGTATTACTGTGTTTGGGGTCTATTTGAATCTTTATAATGAGTAAGGTTTGTTTTATGTACATATGTGCACTGATGTTTGAGGCATAAATGTTTATAATCAGTTTATTTTGTCCACTATGGATTAACATTCTTTGACTCTTCTGATTAATTTTGGCTATGAAGTCTACTTTATCAGATATGATAGTGGTTATTTTCATTTGCATTTAGTCTTAATGTGCATAGTATAAATTTTTCCACTCTTTCCTGTTCATCATGTGTTAATTACCCTTTCCTATAAGGTTAGTCTCTCTTAGAAAACATATGACTGGATCTTGTTTTTAAACACGTTCAGTCTATACTTTTTAATTGGTATACTGATACCATTTAAACTCAGTGTTATTATGGAAATAGAATACTTGGGAATCAATCTAACAAAAGAGGGGAAAGACCTCTACAATGTAAACTACAGAACACTAAAGAAATAAACTGAAGAAGACCTTAAAAGATGGAAAGCTCTCCAATGTTCTTGGACAGGCAGAATTAAAATTGTAAAAATGGCCATACTACCAAAAGCACTGTACAGATTCAATGCAATGCTTATTAAAATTCCAATTATGTTCTTCATATTAATAGAAAAAGCAGTCATGAAATTTATTTGGAAAAGTAAGAGTCCCAGAATAGCCAAAGTAATCCTTAGTGTGAAAAGTGAGGCAGGAGACATCACATTATCAGACATTAAAGGATACTACACAACTATGGTAACAAAAACAGCATGATATTGGCACCAAAGCAGATATGTAGACTAATGGTACAGAATAGAAGAAAAAGAGACCAACACAAATAAATACAGTTATCTCATACTAGACAAAGGTGTCATAAACATATATAGGAGAAAAGATAGGCTCTTCAACAAATGGTGCTGGGGAAACTAGAAATCCATATATAGCAGAATGAAATTTAATCCTTATTTCTCACTCCAGACAAAACTTAACTAAAAATGAATCAATCTCTGCCATTGGACCAAAGACCCAGTATCCACTAGAAGAAAAAGTAGGTGCAAATCTCCATTATATCAGTTTAGGAACTGACTTGCTCAACAAGATCCCTTAAGTGTAAGAACTAAGATCAAGAGCCAATAAATGGGATGGTATCAAACTAAAAATCTTCCTCATAGCAAAGGAAACAATCGAGAATGTGAAGAGAGAGAGTAGAGAATGGGATAAAATCACATTCATAATTCACCCCCTTACGTTTTTGTCAAGACCTTGTGTGCCCCAACAACATTTCTTAATCCAATCAATTGCAAATTAATTTTTTCCAATAAATGCCCAAGGATAAAGATAATTTCATAGAATCAACTCTGAGTCATGTCAAAGGAAGGCAATGACCATGTGAAGACTTCCCTAGGAAGTCTTATTAAAATTAATAAGATGTGGGAGAGGACTTCTTAAGGAGCTTTAAAACTTATCTGCACACACAAATGGTTGCACATTTTCCAATTTTCAAATCTGCTATTACCAGGTTTCTGTTTTTTAAACTTTGTTTCATTGAAAATGGTGAATGAGAGCAGGTTATGTTACCACCCCTAAATATTGCTATTTTTAACAAGGTTCAGTACTTTTTTTTTTTTTTTTTCTGAATGTATATGTGTTAGATCATTGCTAAGCTTTCGTTGATCCAAGAGTTTTATAAAAATTGACTTTTAAAGTACTCCTCTGTGTTTTTGTAGTTTTTATATAGAGATGCATTCTCAAGTCCTCATTCCACTGTTAATGTAAAGTTCCTCATGTTTCTTTTTTTCTTGATCAAAAGCATTAGAATTATTTATAATCCCTCAGTTAATTAAGACCTTTCATGATTACACAAATCCACATGTATTCATTATAAAGTCAGCACGACAACTCAAGTAATTACTAGTGGAAATATTTTGACACATGTACTATTAGGAAATCTCATTTCCTATATGACTATCTGGTGATGAAGTTGTAAAGGGTCATAGTTTTGTGAGCCAGTTTCCTCCTAGTGCATCTCTTTCTATGCAGAGGCTACTGACTGTCTCTCTGGAGCACTAACACACAAGTGAATACAAGCCATCCTTGACTATGGCACAGCCTCTAGGCAATTTGCTATGCTGTTAAATGCTTTAGGGATAATTAACAAAACCTTTGGCATCTCCACTGAGGGACCCTTAAAATTTGAAAAAAAAAAAAAAAAAAAACCTATAAATTGTTCTCACTATTCCATGTATGAAACACATAAGGGAGTCAAGACAGATGCTTCATTACAGGTAAAATAGAGTGTTTCATGTGTAGGTTTATGTTACAAATTGTCACAATATATCAGTAGCATTTGCAAAGTTCCATGGAAAAAATGGGGCTATTCTGACATAGTTCTGTGCTTTTTACCTATCATATCCAAAGAGAAATAAGACTCCTCTCCATTTTACTTCATTTATTTTTAAAACATTTTACATTTTTTTTTAGTTGGAGATTTAACTCAGGGGTGCTTTACCACTGAACTACATCCCCAGCCCCTTTTCTTTTCTCTTTTGAAAGAGTCTTATTAAATTGCATAGGGCCTTGCTGAGTGGCTGAGGCTACCCTGAAAATTGTGATCCTACTGTCTCACCTTCCCAACCACTAGGATTACATGTGTGCACCACCATGCCGGGCTATATTACATGCTTTCATAGGTATGCATCTTCAAAATAACCCTCATGGCATTATGTACAAAATGCTTGTTTTGTATAAATTATTTTATCTCTAATTGAGGTCAAAAATAAGAGCAAATAAGACACAAAGAAGATAAAAATACTTTAAAAACCATAATAAAGTAACTGATGGTAGCTAGTTGCTCATATTGATGACTTTCCAAATAGAGTTAGTGTCTCTAGGTTCTTGTAGTGCTATAAAAATAATTTTATACTCAATAAATATTTCTATAAACATATAGGTATAATTTTCATTTGCTGATGTGAAAAATGTAAGTTTCTACCTCAAGGTTGGAGGTGAAAATCATTATTTGAAAATTTAAAGAATATGAAGAAGCCAGATTTACAGTAAAACAGAATTTCTAGATTACTCTTGGCATTCTGTTGAAATCTGAGAAGAGGAAGGTATAATTTTTTTATAGAGGACATAGTTTACAAAAACTATAGTTGCTATCAACATCAACAGTAAAGAATGAAAATACAATTTGGTTCTTGCCATAAACTCCAAAGCTGCTCAGTAGAAGCTCATTTATCTTTTCTGAAATAACAAGAAAACAGATAACCACAAGTGTGATTTTTGTTGTTAGTAACTGCAAAGCAAAAAAAGCAAACAGTCAAAATTCAAGATTTGTATTGCTTCATATTGCATTTAACGGAAGATATTTTCTAGTAGCACCATCTGTTGATATGTATTTCCATATTTATAAGTAAGAACAATGTACCCATAGGGACAGTGTGTGAAAACAAGAAAGCAGAATTTTTGAGCAATACTTTAAATGATTTAAGTGAAAAATGTGGTAATCACCTTTATAATTAAGGTAAAAATGTATCTTTTATTTTGGTTGTAGCTCAAAGATCTCTCACTACAATTTTCATTGTATACAAAATCATCTTTCTTTCTCTTTTTAAAGATGCAGTACAGCTGATTGTAAAATCAGTAACTCTCTTCCATTAACATTCATTCCAAATCATAATATATATATATATGTATATTTTCAATTTGTAGGATATTTCAATACATATCTATTTAATTATATACATGTTTATCTCAATATGTATAATATAATGTAAAGAATCTTTTTTACATTAAATATATAAATGGACTTCAAATCACATATTAATAGTGTCTAAACTACAGAGTATTTTATTTTGTTCCATTAGTATTGTACTACAGAGTGGTATACAACTGTTTATTTAAATTGTTGGGGCTGGGGTTGTGGCTCAGCGGTAGAGCACTCGCCTATCATGTGCGCAGCCAGGGTTTGATCCTCAGCACCACGTAAAAATAAATGCATTGTGTACAACTAAAGCAAATAAATAAATATTTTTTAAAAATTTTAAAAAAAATTCATCAATATAATTAAGGAATTTTCATGAAGATCCTTAAAATAAAACCAATGGAGAATTCCTTCTACTGCCCTACAACTTTGCATGATAAAACACATTTGAATTTAACATCTGTATTTTTATTCCTAAATTACAATTAAATTTTCAATTGAGAAAGGTTAATATTCAAGTAAATGTATGTCAAAATAATTTATATTAAAATCTTATTAGAGTAGTTATGAAAATATAAAATAAGCAATCAAAAATCAACTTGTTTGCTCAATTTCATCATGAAACAGCTGAAGGGTGGGGAGAAGACTGGGAGAAGTTATATTAATTACATCCTAGATGAACTGTTCCTCTCCTGTGTATCCAGAAGCATTTTACACATACTTTACACATACATATGTGGGTTAAGGCACTGTGACAATTTTAAAGAATAGAACAAAAAACACTATGCACATGATATTTTAGAGACAATTCTCTAAAGCATTTAATCTTCACTCAACCTTCTCAAGAAAACTTGGCAAGGACACATTGGTTTTGATATAAGAATAAGTCTAGGTAACATATTCTAAATAAATCCTTTAAATATATATTAAGGTACAGTGAAAATATTATATATTAAGATACAGTATAGATAATCCCAGGGCTCCAAGGCTGAGGCAGGAGGATTACAAGTTCAAAGGCAGCCTCAGCAAAAGTGAGGGGCAAAGCAATTCAGTGAGACACTCCCTCTAAATATGATACAAAATAGGGCTAGAGATGTGCCTCAATGGTCAAGTGCCCTTGAGTCCAATCCCCAGTAACCCTCACAACCCTACAAAAAAAAAAAAAAAAAAAAAAGAAAAAAGATGGAGTGTAGAATATATCTTTATAAGCACATTTCCTGGTATTTTTCCACTTGTGTACAATTACCACTATGATATATTGCAATGTTTTTATTCATAGAAATATTCCATACCAGTTCGTGTATTGAAGTTGTATTCAACTATCGCTAGAGCAAAGGGGTTTGGAAGGACTAGTTTTGAAGAAGGTAGTCACGTATTTTTGACATTGTATTTAGAAAAGAATGTTGATATGCCTGGGATAACCTAATTTAACTTATAAGTTATAAATTTGCAATATATAACTCAATCCAATTTATAAAAAAGACAGGGTGGTTACAATTATATGGAAAACTCTAAAAAGTACTACAGTAATTATCCATGTTTTGGACACCCAGATTTTAACTTACAAATTTTCACTTTACATATGAATATTTTTATATATGTATATCTAACAATTTATATGCCTTCTAACAATTATATATCTTCTCAGGATTTCTTGTCCTTGGTACTATTGAGTCTGCACTGGATTTAATTGAGAATGCATGTTGGATATAATATGATGTTTAATGACTTTAATGACCTGTAATTGCTAGTTGGTAAGATAAGCCCATCTGATGGTGGTGACAAAGAAAATATATCTAGACAATGAAAAATATTGTTTGCTAAGTGAACAATTGACTTATCCCTACTTATAACTCTATGTGTCCATACTTTTTGTGAGAAATAGGTTTTCTTTCCGAATAGCATAAGTTATAAAGTTTGAGTGTACATTATTTGTACTAACATTGTATTGAAAAGGAATCTCTCAGCCATGAATCATAATACCCTTTGACTATGATAATTTCTCCATTCAGAATAGATTTTCAAATGAAGCTGGATGGAGAAAGGCAATCTGTCAGTGGTGCATGAGTTCATTCTGATGGGCATCACATCACGCCCTGAGCTGCAGGCTCCACTATTTGGGCTGTTCCTCATCATCTATCTGGTCTCTGCACTGGGCAACTTGGGCATGATTATCCTCACCAAGGTGGATCACAGCTTGCATACACCCATGTACTTTTTTCTGAGACACCTGGCTATTACAGATCTTGGTTATTCTACAGCTGTGGGCCCCAAAATGTTAGTAAATTTTGTTGTAGAACAAAATACAATCTCCTATTACTTCTGTGCTACACAGCTAGCTTTCTTCCTTCTGTTTATTGTCAGTGAACTTTTTATTCTCTCAGCAATGTCTTATGATCGCTATGTGGCCATCTGTAACCCTCTCCTGTACAATGTCATCATGTCACAAAGGGTATGTCATATATTAGTGGCAATCCCATATCTCTACTGCACATTTGTGTCTCTACTAGTCACCATAAAGATTTTTACTTTACCCTTCTGTGGCTACAATGTCATCAGTCATTTCTACTGTGACAGTCTCCCCTTGTTACCTTTGCTCTGCTCAAATACACATGAAATTGAATTGATAATTTTAATCTTAGCAGCTTTTGATTTGATTTCCTCTCTTCTGATTGTCCTTGTGTCCTACCTGCTCATCCTCATAGCCATTCTCAGGATGAACTCTTCTGAGGGCAGGCACAAGGCTTTCTCCACCTGTGGGTCACACCTGACAGTGGTCATAGTGTTCTATGGGACTTTGATATTTATGTATGTCCAGCCCAAGTCTAGTCACTCCTTTGACACTGATAAAGTGGCTTCCATATTTTACACTATGGTCATCCCGATGTTGAATCCCTTGATTTACAGCTTGAGAAACAAGGATGTAAAATATGCTCTACAGAGGACCTGGAATAACTTGTGTAATATTTTTTCTTGACGTTTTCATGCAATATGATTCCTATAAATTGGATTATGATCATGCATCATTGCTCTGTATACACTGAGAAGAAACAACAAGCAAAAATTGAGTTTAATATGTGTTTACACATTGTATTGTATGTCAATTTATTTTCATTCCTATACAAAGATTAATGAAGAAGCAATGAAGATATTTTCTTTCTTTGAGAGGGGACAAATACAGCATTCTCATAATTAATTAACCTTATAGAATAGGAGATAGGCTAGAAGGATATAGTCCAAATATAAGTAGCACAGAAGTAGGAATGCTGAGAGAGTTACAGAAAGGAATATGTTTTTAATCACCTTTGGAATAAAACTTGCAGTGCCAGTCTCTTGTGTGTCTCGTTTATGTGTAAACAGTCTCTTTCATTCTGTTTTAGCTAGCATAATTTTCCCTGTTATGTTTTGCAATTGTCTTCAATACTGATCATTTATATAGTATGTTATGATTTGCTGTTTGATTAAAGACTGAAATAATAACTATTACAGGTATTTGTATCCTACTCATTGCTCACTAAGCCTCTACTTCCTCATATGAGTCTGCTAAGCAGAATTCAGCAGTTCCTGGATTCCTACTGACTCTTATGTTTTCCTCAGTCAAATTGTTTTCTTGTTACTCGTGAACATGTCATTTAAGATACATTCTCATAGGATGATTAGAAGAACACTAGAAAGATCAATGGAGAGGGAAGGGAAGGGAGGGGCAAGGGAGTTAAAAAGAAAAGATGGTAGAATGAGATGGATATCATTACCCTTAAGTGCATGTATGAAGACACAAATGGTGTGAATATACTTTGTATTCAACCAGAGATATGTAAAAATATGCTCTATATGTGTAATATGAATTGTAATGCAGTCTGCTGTCATATATAACACGTTTCAATTTAAAAAAAGAAACATTCTTAGAGTACATAGGTCAGCTCTAGTTTGTACATTTACTCCACTTGTTAACCTATCTTGATGACTGACCATTGGGTTTTATAGATTGTTATTTTTTACTTAATCTAAAAAGAAGCAATTGCCTATATTTAAAATTCTTGTTCCAGTAGTTTTCACATATTTTTGTGTTAGAGGACCATTAAGTGAATGATTAATTTTTGCTTTTTTTCTCTTTTTTTTTTGACTGTGTAGACATCTCTCCATTTTGATCAATATTGAAAATGTATTATATACTCAATGATTTTCATATTCTGACTGTATTAATTGGTTGTTCAACTTGTGATTAGAAAAAGAAAATAATCACATATATTATAAAGTACCACATTTATATTCCAGTTTTTATAGGTGACCATTGGTGGTAAAAATCTTCTTCATTACAAGTGAGATCTATTATGTAGATAGGAATATAATTATATTGTTTTTTAGATATAGCTTTTCCATAACACTACCCACATTTTCTCATAAAAATATAGTTACTTTACATTTTTAAAATACTCCTGATATTTTTCTTATTTCATCCTTATAGGATAAAATTCTATATGTTTCCCAAAAAAGTATATTTTTGAAATAAATTTTAAGGGGCTTAGTACATTATCATGTTATGCTAAATATTTCCATGTAGTTGATGCAGTTAAAAATCAGTCTTTAATGTGATCCAACAAACTACAACAACTACCACATAACAATATTGTTGGGTATTATATGACACATATTATTCAGGCAGATGTTATTTAATTTAGTCATCTCAAGAGCTTTGTGAGATTACTTCTACTAACTTGCAATTGTCAGATGATAGTCTTAGAGAGGGTAAGTAACTTGACAGAAGTCTCCAAGGTAGTAGGCATTAGAACCAAATTTTTAGGCCAAGTAATGTATCTCAAGATTACATGTTCCCAAGCACCCTATATTGTCTCTTAATGTCATCTTTCTGTTTCACTAATGTCACTCTGAGATGACAGAAAATAAAATCTCACATTAGCATATTTCAGATTAGAAGAAGCCAAAAGGCATAAAATTAAATTATAAAATGATTAATCTCCGGTGACCAAGTATATAACACTGCATTGTGTATATGAAATTTGATGAAACAACAAATTTCACATGTTCTCATCAAACACACAAACACAGAGTAACTATGACTGGTGACACATAATTAATTAAATTGTAGGCAGTACACAGTGTGTGTGTGTGTATGTGTGTGTGTGTGTATGATCATCAGTATAAAGCTATCAGTTTATATATTCTGAAAACATACAATTTTATTAATTAAATATTTAAAACATAATAAAGAATAGTGAATAACTAGAATTAGGTTAAAAACAGAAAATAAATTCAAGAAAGTCAATAAATAAATTGGCTCAGAAATATAAGCTAATCAATCAATTTTGGAAGAGAGTATTTGCTTAAATATAAAGTCATCATGCTGTGCATAGTTTGAGACCAGATCAGGCTCTCTAAACTGTGCAGGAGCTCAGACACAGGGTAGTCCCAAGTCCATCCTGTCACCAGCAGAACCCCTCCAGAGGTCAGGCTACACCCAGGACTGTATCTCTGACCTCTGGGGAGTGGGGGGAAGTGTTGGATTGTTGGATTTTGGGCAGGGAGGCTGCACCTCCCAGGTTGGCCACACCTCCCCAGGTACTTTGTGAAAAGATTACATCTCCCAGGTGCCTCAGGCTGGTCAGAGAACCTGGCCAGCAGGTGCCCTCGCCACCACCTCCTGACCTCCGGCAGCCTATGGAAACATGGACTCACTCCAGGGGTGCCTCTGACCAACAGTTCGCTATTTAAGCCTGCCTCGGACTGAAACCACCCCTGTTCCTGTTCCTGTTCTCCCTTGTTCCTTGTTCTTGCTCTCCGCATCTCCCTACCCCTCCACGTGGTCCCTAATAAACCCCTTTTATTAAAATGGTGTTCCCGGCCCTAGGTTAACTTTGTCAATTCTCTAACAGGCAGGGTCCAGGGTAAGCTTGGGTCTGCTTCCTTCTCTCACCACCTGTGAGTGTGGGTCTAACCCACTATCATTTTGAGACACTGCAGCCATAAACATAGCCTTTCCCATGCAGTGGCTTCTACCTTGGGAAAATGCACAGAGCCTAGAAGCAGCTGCATCTTGGAGCAGGCATCCCAAAGCTAGTGTAAGTCCCACTCTTTCAGCCCCATCTCTGAAAGACATTGAATCCATCATGGGGCAACCCCACTGCTCTCTTGACTTACGTCCTACTATTGCCACCACCACCTATAGTTGCAGTTGCATCCATCCTGGGACACTGGCAGGGTCTGTAATGCCAACACCAAGGTAAGATACAGATATTCTGTACAGATACTACAAGATTATAGGGAAGAAACTGTGATACCTCAGGTTCACACTGCAAGAAAGGAAATCACAAGGACAACATGAAAAAACAAGGTAGGAAAGTGCCCCAAACAAGCCAGGATACTACAATAACAGAAACGCTTGAACAGCACAGTTGATGAAATGCCAGAGAAGGAGTTCAGAATGTTCATAAATAAAATGATGTGTGAATTAAAAATGACCTAAATGAGCAAATACAGGCAAAAAATGATCACTCCAACAAAGAGATAAGAGAGCAAATACAGGAAACTATTGATGACACCAATTAAAAGATAAGGGACCAATACAGACAACCAATTATCACACTAACAAAGAGATAAGGGAGCAAATAGACTAACAAAAGATTACTACACGAAAGAGATAGAGATTCTGAAAAAAAAAAAAAATCAGAAATCCTTGAAATGAAGGAAACAATAAATCAAATAAAAAACTCAATAGAAAGCATCACCAAAAGACTAGATCACTTGGAAGACAGAACATCAGATAATGATGACAAAGTACACAATCTGAAGAATAAAGTTGAATGAACAGTGAAGATGGTAAGGAACCATGAACAGAACATTCAAGAATTATGGGATAGCATCAAAGGACCAAATCTGAGTTACTAGGACAGAAGAAGACATACAGTTTCAAACCAAAAGGAATGCACAATCTCTTCAATGAGATAATATCATAAAATTTCCCAAACATGAAGAAGGAATTGAAAAACCAAATACAAGAGACTTACAGGACACCAAATATATAAAATTACAACAGATCTACACCAAGGCACAGTATGATGAAAATGCCTAGCGTACAGAATAAATATAGAATCTTACAGGCTGCAAGAGAGAGGAATCAGATCACATATATGGGGAGACCAAATTCTATTTAACACAGTTCTTGAAACACTGGTCAGGGAAATTAGATAAAATAAATTAAAGGGATATGGATAGGAAAAGAAGAACTCTAATTAGTGCTATTTGCTGATGATATGATTCCATACATATAAGACCCAAAAAATTCCACCAGAAAACTTCTAGAACTAGTAAATGAATTCATCAAAGTAGCAGGATACAAAATCAACACCCATAAATCAAAGGCATTTCTGTGTATCAGTGACAAATCCTCTGAAAAAGAAACAAGGAAAACTTCCCCATTTATAATAGCCTCAAAAAAATATTGGGAAATCAACTTAATGAAAGAGGTGAAAGACATCTACAAAAAAAAAAAAAAAAAAAAAAAAAAAAAAAAAGAAAGAAAGAAAAAAAATTAAAAACTATAGAATGCTAAATAAAGAAATTTAAGAAGATCTTAGAATCTTAGAAGATGAAAAGATGTAACTTGTTTTAGATAAGCAGAATTAATATTGTCAAAATGACCGTACTACCAAAAGCACTGTAAAGATTAATGTGATTCCAATCAAAATCCAAATGACATTCTTTATAGAAAGAGAAAAAGCAGTCATAAAATTTATCTGAAAAAACAAGAGATCCAGAATAGATAATGCAATCCTTAGCAAGAAGAATGAAGCTGATGGCATCACTATACCAGACCTTAAACTATACTACAGAGCAATAGTAACAAAACAGCATGGTATTGCCACCAAAATAGACTTGTACAACAAAGGTACAGAGTAGAGGACACAGAGACTAACTTACATAATTACAGTTATTTTATATTAGACAAAGGCGACCAAAACACACACTGGAGAAAAAATAGTCTCTTCAACAGATGGTGCTGGAAAAACAGGAAATCTATATTTGGCAGAATGAAATTTAATTTCTATTTCTCACCCCAGAAAAACTCAATTCAAAATGGATCAAGACCTCGGCATTGGACCAGAGACCCTGTATCCACTAGAAGAAAAAGTATGTCCTAATCTGTATCATATCAGCTTAAAAACCAACTTCTTCAACAAGATTCTTTAAGTGTAAGAATTAATATCAAGAGTCAATAAATGGGACAGTATCAAACTAAAAATCTTCCTCTAAGCAAAGGAAACAATCAAGAATGTGCAGAGAGAGCCTACAGAATGGGAGAAAATCACATTCACAATTCTTCCTATTAAATTTTTGTCAAGACCTTGTGTGTACCAACAACATTTGTTAATGCAGTCAATTTCCAATTATTATATTTCCAACAAATGCCCAAGAGTAAAGATATTTTCATAGAACCAACTCTGAGTCATGTCAAAGGAAGGCAATGATCCATGCGAAGACTTCCCCAAGAAGTCAAAAGACAAATTATTTAGGTGTGGGAGAGGATTTCTTAAGGAGCTCCAGAACTGATCTGCATACCCCAAATGGTTGCACATTTTCTGTTTTTCAAAACTGTTATTACCAGGTTTCTGTTTTTTGAGACTTTGTATAATTGAAGATGGTGAATGAGAGTAGGTTATGTTACCACTTTCAGTTATTGCTATTTTTAACAAGGTTCCACACTTTTTTTCTGAATGTATGTGTTAGGTTTTTGCTAAGCTTTCATTGACCCCAGAGTTTTATAAAAATTGATTTTTAAAGTACTTCTCTGTTTTTTTGTAGTTTTTATACAGACATGTATTCTCAAGGCCTCATTCCACTCTTGCATGTAAAGTTCCTCATGTTTCTTTCTTTTCTTGATCAAATACAATAGAATTATTTATAATCCCTCACTTAATTAAGACGTTTCATGATTACACAAATCCACATGTATTCATTATAAAGTCAGCACGACAACTCAAGTAATTACTAGTGGAAATTGTAGCTGCCTGACGTACAGCCACAACGCCGCGGGAGAAAAACTCGGAGGCATAATGAAGATGAAAGAAGGTTTTTTTTTATTCTTCGGCTTTAACTATCTCTCAAAACTGGCTCTTTCACCAACCTCTCTGACTCTTTACTTCTTCTGACTACTGACTCTTTACTTCTTTACTTTACTTTCTTTTACTTTTACTTTCTTAGAGAGAGCATTAGAGAGAGAGAAAGAGAAAGAGAGAGATTCTTCTTTCTTCTTTCGTCTTCAGCTTAGAGAGAGAAAGAGAGCTTCTTCTTTCTTCTTTCTTCTTCAGCTTAGAGAGAGAAAGAGAGCTTCTTCTTTCTTCTTCGGCAGCCTCGGTCTGACTCTGACCAGCCAGCCTTCTCTTCTGACTGAACTCTTAACTGCTTTGACTCTTATTTCTTCTTCTGACTATGTTCTGGCCGCTCTGACTCTTTTCTTCTTCTCTGACCCGAACTCTTCTTCCGACCGATTGAGCAACTGCATGACTGACTGAATGAATCTGTTCTGACCGCTTTCACCCAGTTATATACCTTTAGCTTTGCGGGTGTGTCACGTGCATATGATTATCAACAGGTGGAACTTATGGCTTCCAGCTAACCGCAATAGCCATCTCCCTGATTGGGGCTCCTTCAGGAAATTGTTGCCGCCTGAAGCGATGGTCGCTTGGAGCAACGAAACCGCGGGAAGAAGTTCAGAGGCGAACTGGAAACAAACAGCTTTTTATCTTGATAACTTTTCTCTCTGGCTCTAACAACGACTAACACGCGCCACACACACCACCAAAATGGCGCTGACCCGATCAGCAATCTTAGCTCAAGTCACTCGAGATCCCGGGCCAAGTCCCGCGAGATCCCGGGCCAAGTCCTGTGAAACTACAAAAGGCGACAATGCCCAAATCTCCATGGCCCATAGTCAACCACAATTTAAGCCATCTCCCCAAACAGGGCTCCTACAGGAAATATTTTGATATTTTGACATTTGGATTATTAGGAAATCTCATTTCCTATATGACTATCTGGTGATGAAGTTTTAAAGGGTCATAGTTTTGTGAGCCAGTTTTCTCCTAGTGCATCTCTTTCTATGCAGAGCCTACTGACTGTCTCTCTGGAGCACTAACACACTAGTGAATACAAGCCATCCTTGAGTATAGCACAGCCTCTAGGCATTTTGTTATGCTCTCAAATACTTTAGGGATAATTAACAAAACCTTTGGCATCTCCATAGTAGGACCCTCACATTTTGAAAAAAAAAAAAAAAATCTATAAATTGTTCTCATTGTTTCATGTAAGAAACACATGGGGAAGTCAAGACAGAGAATTCATTACAGGTAAAAAAGACAGAGTGTTTCATGTGTAGGTCTATGTTACAGATTGTCAGTAACATTTGCAAAGTTCCATGGAAAAAAATGGGGCTATTCTGACTTAGTGCTGTGCTTTTTACCTCTCTCTTATATCCAAACAGAAATTGGTCTCCTCTCCATTTCATTATATTTATTTTTAAAATGCTTTACATTTTTTTTTATTTGGAGGTTTAACTCAGGGGTACTTTACCACTAAGCTACATCCCCAGCCCTTTTTGTTTTTCTATTTTGAAACGGTCTTACTATGTTGCTTAGGCCAAATTAGAAGACTCCCTGAGTTGCTGAGTCTACCCTCAAAATTGTGACCCTCCTGTCTCAGCTTCCCAACTGCTGGGATTACAGGCGTGTGCCACCATGCCAGGCTATTTTACATGTTCTCATAGGTATGCATCTTCAAAATAACCATCATGGCATTGTTTACAAAATGTTTGTTTTGTATAAATAATTTCATCTCCAATTGAGCTCAAAACTAAGAGCAAATATGACACAAAGAAGATAAAAATATTTTAAAAGCCATAATAAAGTAACTGATGGTAGCTAGCTGCTCATATTGATGTCTTTCCGAATAGAGTTAGTGTCTCTTGATTCTTGTGGTGCTATAAAAATAGTTCGATACTCAATAATTATTTCTATAAACATATAGATATAATTTCTCATTTGCTGATGTGAAAAAAGTAAGTTTCTATCTCACAATTGGAGGTGAAAAGCATTATGTCAAAATTAAGAGAATATGAAGAAGCCAGATTTGTTGTAAAACAAAATGTCCAGATTGTGCTCAGAATTCTGTTGAAATCTGAGAAGAGGAAGGTATAAATTTTTTTTTAAGTTGTTATTGGTTCAAAAACCTACAGTTGCTACTCAACATCAACAGTAAAGCATGAAAACATAATGTGGTTCTTACCATAAACTCCAAAGCTACTGAGTGGAAGCTCATTTATCTTTTCTGACCTAACAAGAAAAGATATAATCATGGAGTGATTTTGTTGTTAGTAACTGCAAAACACAAACAAAACAAATAGTCAAAATACAAGATTTGTATTGCTTTGTATTTATCTTCATTTAGCTGAAGATATTTTCTAGTAGAACCATTTGTTAATATGTATTCTGTTGCCGCCTGAAGCGCTTGGAGCAACGGAGCCGCGGGAAGAACTTCAGAAGCAAACTGGAGACAAACAGCTTTTTATTCTGATAACTTTTCTCTCTGGTTCTAACAACAACTAACACACGCCAAACACACCACTAAAAATGGCGCTGACCCGATCAGCAATTTCGGCCAAGTCACTCGAGATCCCGCAACAAATCCCGTGAGACTACGGGTGGCGACAATGGCCAAATCTCCACGGCTCATAGTCAACTGCAATTAAAGTCAATCTCCAAACAGGGCTCCTGCAGTATTCCATATTTATAATGTAAGAAAAAATACCCTTAGGGACAGTGTGGGAAAACAAGAGAGGACACTTTTAAGCAATGTTTCAAATGACTTATTTAAGTGCATATTATGGTAATCATCTTTATGATTAATGTAAAAATTATATATTTTATTTTATTTGTAGCTCACAGATCTCTCATTACAATTTTCATTGTAAACAAAATCTTCTTTCTCTTTTTAAAAATGGGGTACTACTGATTGTAAAATCTGTAACTCTTCCATTAACATGTATTCCAACTCATATATTTTCAATCTGTAAGATATTTCAATATATATCTATTGAATTATATGCTTTTTTATCTCTCTTATATAGCATAATATAAAGAAGCTTTTGTAGATTCAATATATAAATGACTTCAGATCACATCTTAATAGTGTCTAAACTATGGAGTATTTTATTTTGTTCCATTAGTATTGTATTACATAGTGGTATACAACTGTTTATTTAAATTTTTAATCAATACATTTAAGGAATTTCCATGAAGTTCCTTAATAAAAAACCAATGGAGACTTCCTTCTACTGACCTATGACATTGCATGATAAAACATATTTGAATTTTATATACATATATTTATTCCTAAATTATAATGAAATTCTCTTTTGAGAAAGATTAATATTTCAAGTAAATGTATATCAAAATAATTTATATTAAAATGTTATTAGAATAGTTATGAAAATATAAGATAAGCAATCAAAAATCACCTTGTTTGCTCAATTTCATCATGAAACAGGTGAAAGGGTGGTAGAAAACTGGGAGAGTTATATGAATTACATCCTAGATGACCTGTTCCTCTCCTGTGCATTTACACATACATATGGGGGTTAAAGCACTGTCCCAAAATTTTAAAATGAAACAAAGCAACACTACGTAGCTGACATTTAGAAACAATTCTCTAAAGCATTTAATCTTCACTCATCCTTCTCAAGAAAACTTGGCAAGGACATGTTTGTTTTTGATATGAGAATAAGTGTAGGTAACATATTCTAAAGAAACACTTCACATCTACTATATATTAAGATACATTACAGAAAATCCCAGGGCCTCCAAGGCTGAGGCAGGAGGATTACAAGTTCAAAGGTAGCCTAAGCAAAAGTGAGGGGCAAAGCAACTCAGTGAGACCCTGTCTCTAAATATAATACAAAATAGGGCTAGAGATGTGGCCCTGAATCAAGGGCCCCCGAGTCCAATACCCAATAATGCTCCCCCACCAAAAAAAAAAAAAAAAAAAAAAAAAAAAGATACAGTGTAGAATATATCTCCATAAGTACATTTCCTGGTATTTTTCCACATGTGTAAAATTACTACAATGATATGTTCCAATGTTTTTATTCATACAAATATTCAATATCTGTTCAGTATATTGAAGTTGTTGGTAGTTAACAACCTCTAGAGAAAGGGGTTTTGGAAGGACTATTTTTGAAGTAGGTGGTCTTATTTATTTTTGATTTTGTATTTAGCAAAGAATGTTGATATGCCTGGGATAACCTAATTTAATTTATAAGTTATAAATTTTGCAATTTATAATTCAATGCAATTTGTAAAAATGACAAGGTGGTTACAATTATATGGAAAACTCCAAGGAGTACTACAGTAATTATCCATGTTTTGGATACCCAGAGTTTTAACATACAAATTTTGGCTTTACTTATTTATAAATTTATATCTAAATATCTAATAATTTATCTGCCATCTAACAATTTATGTATCTTCTCAGGATTTCTGGACCTTAGTAATATTGGTAGTCTGCACTAGATTTAACTAAGAATGCATATTGGATATAATATGATGTTTAATAACTTAAATGACCTATAATTGCTAGTTGGCAAGAGCAGCCCATCTGCTGGTGGTGACAAAGAAAATATATCTAGACAGTGAAAAATATTGTTTGCGAAGTAAGCAATTGACTTATCCCTTTTTCTACCTCTACGTCTACATGTCCATATTTTTGTGAGAAATAGGTTTCTTTCCAAATATCATATACATAGTAAAGATGGGGTGTACTTTGTACTAACTTTGTACTAAAAAGGAATCTCCCAGCCACAAATCATGATAGCCTTTGACTGTGATAATGTCTCTATGCAGAATAGATTTTCTGAAGAACCTGGATGAGGGAAAGCAATCTCACAGTGGTGCATGAGTTCATTCTGATGGGCATCACATCACGCCCTGAGCTGCAGGCTCCACTATTTGGACTGTTCCTTATCATCTACCTGGTCTCAACACTGGGCAATTTGGGCATGATCATCCTCACCAAGGTGGACCACAGCCTGCAAAAACCCATGTACTTTTTCCTGAGACACCTGGCTATTACAGATCTTGGTTATTCTACAGATGTGGACCCCAAAATGTTCAAAATGTTAGTAAATTTTGTTGTAGAACAAAATACAATCTCCTATTACTTCTGTGCTACACAGCTAGCCTTCTTCATTCTGTTTATTATCAGTGAACTTTTTTATTCTCTCAGCAATGTCTTATGATCACTATGTGGCCATCTGTAACCCTCTCCTGTACAATGTCATCATGTCACAAAGGGTATGTCATATATTAGTGGCAATCCCATATCTCTACTGCACATTTGTGTCTCTACTAGTCACCATAAAGATTTTTACTTTACCCTTCTGTGGCCACAATGTCATCAGTCATTTCTACCGTGACAGTCTCCCCTTGTTACCTTTGTTCTGCTCAAATACGCATGATATTGAATTGATAATTTTAATCGTAGCAACTTTGGAATTGATGTCCTCTCTTCTGATTGTCCTTGTGTCCTACCTGCTTATCCTCATAGCCATTCTCAGGATAAAGTCTTCTGAGGGAAAATGCAAGGATTTCTCCACCTGTGGGTCACACCTGACAGTGGTCATAGTGTTTTATGGGACTTTGATATTTATCTGTATGCAGCCCAAGTCCAGTCACTCCTTTGACAATGATAAATTGGCTTCCATATTTTATACTATGGTCATCCCGATGTCGAACCCCTTGATTAACAGCTTGAGGAACAAAGATGTTGAATATGCCCTGCAGAGGACCTGGAATAACTTGTGTGATATTTTTTCTTGAAGTTTTCATCTAATATGATTCTTATAAATTGGGTTATAGGCATGCATCTTTTCTCTGTATACACTGAGAAGAAAGAACAAGCAAATTTGAGTTTAACATGTGTTTACATATTGTATTGTTTCAGTTTCTTTTCTTTCTTATACATAGATTAATGAAGAGGCAATGAAGATATTTTCTTTCTTTGAGAGGGACAAATAAAGCATACTTATAATTAATCAACCTTATAGAACAGGAGATAGGCTAGAATGATATAGTACAAATATAAGTAGCACAGGAAGTGGAAATGCTGAGACAGTTACAGAAGGGAATGGTGAGAACTCTTGTGTTTTTTTAAACACTTTTTTCATAAAACTTGCAGTGTCTGCCTTTTGTGTGTCTTGTTTGTGTTTAAACAGTCCCTTTTAATTTTGTTTCAGTTGTCATATTTTCCCTGATGTATTTTGCAACTGTCTTAAATTCTGATCATTTATATAGTATGTTATGATTTGATGTTTGATTAATAGACAGAAATAATAACTATTACAGGTATTGGTATCCTACTCATTGCTCCCTATGCCTCTACTTCCTCATATGAGTCTGCTAACTAGAACTCAACAGTCCCTAGATTCTGACTGGCTCTTATTTTTTCATCTCATTTTCTTGTCACCCATGAACATGCCATTTAAAATGCATTCTTAGAGTACATAGGCGAGCTCAAGTTTGTACTTTTACTCCCCTGGTTGACCTAACTTGATAACTGACCATTGGGTTTTATAGGGTGTTATTTTTAGTTTAATCTAAAAAGAAGCAATTGTCTATATTTAAAAAACATTTGTTCCAGTAGTTTTCACATATTTTTGTGTTAGAGGACCATTCAGTGAATAATTAATTTTGTTGCTTTTTTTTTTTTTTTGGACTATGTGGACATTTCTTTATTTTGATCAATATTGAAAATGTATCACATCCTTAATGATTTTAATTTCTTGGCTGTTCAACTTGTGAGTAAAAGCACATATATTATAGAGTATCACATTTATATTCCAGTTTTTAGAGGTAACCATTGCTGGTGATAAACCTTCTGTATTACAAGTAAGCCCTGATATGGAGACAATAATATAATTATCTTGTCTTTTGGACATAGCATTTCCATATCACTCCCCACATTTTCTCATGAAGATAGAGTTACTCTAATTTTTTAAAATAATCCTGATATTTTTCTTATTTCGTCATTATGGAATAATGAGGAAATAGCTATGTGTATTTAATAAAAGTTGAATTAATATATTTCATTGAAATAAATTTTAAGTTGTTTAGTATATTATCACATGAGGTTAAATATTGTCATGTGATTGATGCAGTTAAAACCTGTCTTTAAGGTGGTCCTACAAACTACCAGATAACAATATAATTAAGAACTATCTGAAACGTATTATTCAGGAAGGTTTCAGTTAATTTAGTCATCTCAACAGCTCTGTGAGGTTACATCTACTAACTTGCAATTGTCAGATGATAGTCTTAGAGAGAGTAAGTAACTTAACAGAGGTCTCTAAGATATTAGGCCTTAGAACCAAGTTTTTAAGCCAAGTAATGTATCTCAAGATTACATGCTCCCAAACACCCTATATTGTCTCTTAATGTCATTTTTCTGTTTCACTAATGTCACTCTGAGATGACAGAGTAAAACCTCACATTAGCATATTTCAGATTAGAAGAAGCCAAAAGGCATAAAATTTAATTATAAAATGAATAATTTCTGTTGACCTAATGTACAACATGGTGAGCAAGTTTATAATACTGCATTGTATATTTGAAATTTGATGAAACAATAATTTTCAAGAATTCTCACCACCTACAAAAATACAAACACAGAGTTACTCTAGCTGGTGACACATAATTAATTAAATTGTAGTCAGTACACAGTGTGTAATATAAAAGATCATAAGTATAAAGTCATCAGTTTACATATTCTGAAAATATGCAATTTTATCATTAAATACTTAAAACAAAATAAAGAGCAGTAAATAACTAGAATTATGTTAAACAGAAAATTAAATCAAAAAAGTCAATAAATAAATTGACTCAGAAATATAAGCTAATCAATCCATTTTGGATTAGAGTATTTGCTCAAATATAAAGTCATCATACTGTGAATAAATCACATACTTTGAGATAATTTGCAATAATTATAGAGCAGTAAGATATTTGCAGAAATTAGCATTAAGCAGTCAGGATTATACTGAAAAGAATTTTTTAAAATAGGTTTATTTGATTGCTGTTCAATGAAGTTCAACCACATTTTTCAAAGAAAGATTGAGGAGGAGAATTTTATTTTTTAAATATCTGTAGTTCAGATATTGGTAGGTGAATTTCTATCTGGGAAAAAAACAAGAGATAAAAATTCTTCCCCTAAAAGAAAGATTAGTTAGAGGAACAGCTATTTATGATCAACTTTCCTTTCTTGAATGAATTTTCCTTTCTGAGTTTCAGATGATTGAGACAAACACACTACACTGACTCTTGATATTGTTAAGCTACTGAATTAATGAAGAGCAAAGTCATCAGGGTTCAATATTGGAATCTTTTTATTTTTTCAAAGTAAGCTATCTATCTTCATTGATCCGTATTTCTTGAGCAAACCAGTAAATGTACAGTAAAATATTCTAACTAATAAAATGGGGAAAGGAATAGTCCCACATCAAATTATGAAGGTTGAGGGCTAAGGTTGTAGCTCAGCGGTAGAGCACTTGCCTAGCATGTGTGCGGCCCGGGTTTGATCCTCAGCACCACGTAAAAATAAAGGCATTGTGTACAACTAAAACAACTAAATAAATATTTAAAAACCCCATAATTTTCGGGAGAGCAGGAAATGAAATATTTTAAAAAAACTTATGAAGGTTGAGAGTTATGTTATTATTCTAGACTAGACCATTCATGCATACTAAGATGAAAAACATATTTTCCTGAAATTTGGTATTGTCATAATTAATGTTATTATCCCAAATTGTTTGCCACAGTGGTTAAAATAAAAGAAAAAAGAAGAAGAATATAATTCTGAAATTTAAGTATCAACTTCAAGAAAATAAACTTCAGAAATTAACACAATGGAGTTGGTCATGGAAGGAGTTTCTAACAACAAGAGTAAAAGAAATATTAATTGAGGAATTTGAGTGTGAAATTTAAATATTATTATGTCTAGAAAAGAAATTCATCATTTTAAAAATAGTTCAGGATCCATAACAACTTTTGTATTCCCGTCAAATTGAATCTTTACATGTTACTTAATTGAGAAAAAGAGAGAGGGTTGGAGGAAATTATAACTTAGTAAATCCCTGGATTTCCTGGCCAGAGAGTAAACTAGTAGAGAATTGAAAAGGAGTGCTATGAGATTTCAACAGACAATAAAGTTTTACTAGACTAGCAGGAAAAATGAAATTATGACACTTGCTCTTAAATGGATGAAATTGGAGTACATCATGCTAAGTGAAATAAACCAGACTCAGAAATTCAAAAGTCGAATGTTTTCTCTTATAGGCAGAAAGTATACAGAAATAAGGATGGCTTCTTAAAGGGGGCAGCCCATGAAAATATAAAGGAGATGATCGGAGTAGAGGAAGGGGATTGAAGGAGAAGGGAGGAGGGATGGGAGGAACTGCAAAATGAAATTTACCCAACTATGCTATGTATATATTAGAAGGTGCCACAGAGAATTCCACTTTCATGTGTATGCATAAAGCACAAATTTAAAAACTGATAAGTAATTAGAAGGAAGACCAGTGGAACACAGCAAGGGGAGCAGAGGGAGGGAGGAAAGGAGTGAATGAGGAAGCACTGGGGACATAAATGGAGCAAGTTGTATTCCATGTATGTATGACTATGTCACAATGAATCCCACTATTATGTATATCTATAGTGCATCAACAAAAACATAAAAAAAAATGGGAGGAGTTGTAGTCTAATCTCCAGTATATGTGAGAGCCAGAAAAAATAAGGGGCACCCTTCAGCAGGACATGTGGTGTTCTTACACTCCCCACTGGGTCACATTATTGCAGAAGCTCATTGTCTTCAGTGAATCTTACCTATATATGCTCCATGATGATAGTAGTAAAGCATTTCATATGACAATTTTTTTTTACGTTTTTTTTAAATAATTTTTAATGTGTACACCTCATAGTGCATGAATTTAGCATCTTTTTACATACAACTGTTTGTATACAAAGTATATTTGTACAATTCAGATCTTCAATCATGCATTTAGGAAAAGACAATTTTTTTTTTTACATTTCAACAAATGTGCATGAAACAAAACATGAAATAATATTTAAATGTGAAATCAGACCTATTTTTATGATTGACAGCTCAACACTCTTGTTTTCCCTCTCAGAACAATAGAAACGAGAGTCAACAAGAGTTTCTAAAATTAAATTTTAACTTTTCTCTATCAGTGAAATTAAAATCTCATCTTTTCATGTAATTTTTCATTAGTCATAGCAGCCATTGTCAACTCTATGGGTTTTCAGACTTATGTTTATATTTTTAACCAAGGCATTAAATTTTCATGTACTTTTTCTGGCTGCAGTGAAATTTAATACCTACTGAATAAACACAATTTCCACTATTTTCAGAATAGATCTTCTGTAGCTGGATCTCTACTTTCAGATCAGCATTTGTGAGATAATTGTTTTTTCTGTCACTAAGATTATATAGCAATTTTATTGTGATATAAATATAGGCTATGTAATTCACTTATTTAAGGTATAGAATTTAATGGCATTGCTTCCTCCAGAGAATGTGCAAACATTACATCAAATTGTGATAAGAAAACTGAAGGGACTCCATTTTGGTTTTCAGTAGCCATCTTAGAAGTTCCGAGAAATAGTTCTGTTTCTCAGAAATAATAGAATACGGAAAGTCCTGCCTCTGTACCCATTAATTGTTACCTAACATAATACGCTTGGCAGCATAAAAATAGCAATTACTATACAACGTAAAATTGCTCTCTTTGGTTTCCATTTTTCCTGGGCAAATACCTTGTCAGAGATTGATTGTAACATGTACCCAACTAGGGTCATCTTGACCCCATTCCCTTCTACTTGGTCATTGATATACCAACCGGGAAAGTCTCATGGGAAATATTATTGTACCCATTGCTTTGTCTTACTAACTGCCTAGATTCAGTTTCTGTACCATGGCTTACTTACATTGGATGAAACCCTGCAATTAAATATTCCTCCCTCTGTGATTTTTCTCTTTATAAACTCTTGAAAATCACTGCAGGCGCGCCATCTTGTCACACTGTTTGATGTGTGAGGATGGTAGCCACTTATCAGCTTAATAAAGGCTTTTTATTGGCTCAAGTGTGACATGGCTTGGAGTTTTAATTGGCATTATGCTGGCTACAACATTTTTGGTACAACAAAATAGCCTTAGAACACTTTCATTACTCCAAAATGAAAGTTGTCTGTTAATAGTTCTCCTTTGCCCCCAACACACTTCAAACCAGCTCTATGTAATCAACAATTTATTTTCTGTCTCTATAGATATGCTCATTCTTGGCATGAAAATAAAAGTTATCATATTTTTTTTTTTAGTCTGGTTTCTTTCTCTTATCTGAAAACTAGATGTTTTTGTGTTATGTTTTTGTGTTACGTTATGAGAAGATGAGTTTGCTTGTTTCGGTTTTAATTGGCTTTCCCTGGCATGGAAGAAGAAAGTGCCTCTTTACTGCAAGGTAGAAGTAGAAGTCCAGATTTTCCACCTGGTCTCCATGGATACCACAACTAATCATTG
Source organism: Tamias sibiricus (assembly GCA_025594165.1). Classification (NCBI taxonomy): domain Eukaryota; kingdom Metazoa; phylum Chordata; class Mammalia; order Rodentia; family Sciuridae; genus Tamias; species Tamias sibiricus. The sequence goes on along the minus strand of CM046657.1, from coordinate 18,108,394 downwards.
CCATGCAGTTGGCAGTTAGATGCAAATAATGATACCAGCACCTCACATTGTCATCATGGTCAACAATGAAAAGGACCGTAGTTCAGCAGACATGGAGAAGGGTCCCCCACTACTATCTCAGGATGGACTTCCAGGCTCTTTATCTGGCCTCCTTTGACACTGTGTAATGGGACAAGGGTATATTACCAGAATGCAGGGGAGAAATACATGGCTCCTACATAGTGTTCTTAGAAATCACATCCATAGGGATGATAAAACATTTCACTTCAAACCTGCCCTCTCCCTGCTAGGCCTTTATGCTGTTGGGAAAGAGGCATAAATTTTTTTTTTTTTTTCCCTTTTCTTTTTCCTGTGGTGTTGGTCATACTAAGAAGCCCCTGAAAGCTGGATTTTTGTTTGTTGTTTGTTTGTTTGTTTGTTTTCCTTTTTCCTGAAACTGTTGGCATTTCTAGTTTTTTGTTTTGTTTTGTTTTTTAGTTTTCTAGATTCTTCAGTTTTGACTCTGGGATATATATAGGACAAAAAATAAGAAAAAAAAAAAAAAAAAAAAAAATCTAATCTCACCACTGAGTAGTTCCTTAAGTTTTATAGTCTTTGACTAACCTCCCTTCTTTTTCTCTCCACCTTTCAATTTCCTTGTAAGTTGCTTTTTATATTACAACAGGATATTTAGTAGTAGAATAGGGGACAAAAATATCTACTTCATCTTCCTGGAACCCCAAGTGCTCTACCACTGAGTTAGGAACATCAAATGGGGATTTGCACTTTCTACCTATTTCTTACCATTCTACCTGTAAGCTGCCTGTCACGGCCAGCCACGGCGCCGCCACGGGAGGAAAATTCTCGGAGGCAGAGTTAAGCTTTTACTACTTTTACTTCTACTTTCTTAGAGAGAGCTTAGAGAGGGAAAGAAAGATTTTTAGAGAGAAAGATTAAAGCGAGCTTTTCTTCTTATCTTCTGTCTTCTTGTCTTCTTAGAAAGAAAGATAGAGTAGAGCTTAGAGCTTAGCTTAGAGTCTTCTTCTTAGAAAGAAAGATAGAGTAGAGCTTAGAGCTTAGCTTAGAGTAAGATTAGAGCTTCTTTCTTCTCTCTTCTTTCTTCCTTCTTTCTTCTGTCTTCTGTCTTCCTCAGGAGCCTCGGCCTAACTCTGACCAGTCATTTCTTCTTCTATCTGGTTTCTCTTCTGTAACCGCTCTGCCTACGTTCTGGCCGCTCTGATTCTTCTGACCGACCGAGTGACTGCCCGGCTGACCGAATGAATTTGTTCTCCTAACTCGGACCGCTTTCACCCGGTTATATACCTTTGCGGGTGCCTACAGGTGCGTCACATCAGGTGGAACTTATGGCTTCCAGCTAGCTACAACAGCCCTTCCTAATTAGGGCTCCTTCATATTCCTTCCCTTTAGTTTAAAAAGGTGCTTTAATTCTATTTTCTCTATTTTATTTTCTCTATTTTCTTTTATTTTCTTGTCCCTACCTAGCTTTTCACCTTTTATTTTTGAAAGGGTGGATATTTGAGCCCTTTTTGAGAAGGTGCTGTGGCTTTAAGGAAGCCTACTGCTGAGGAGCAGCTAACGCACTTAGTTAAGCACAACTGCATAAGCGGCTTTGACTTTTTTTTTTTTTTTTTTCTTCTTTATTTTTATGGCTTTTTTGCCAAAGCTCAATGGCTTTCTAAGCTCATGGCTTTTTTCTTTATGGCTTTTTGCTAAAGCTCAAGGCTTTTTCTCTGTATAGCTTTTCTGGCTTCTTTATTTTTTATGGCTTTTGGCCGGCTACTCTGCTTCGGCTTTTCGCTGGCTACTCTGCTTCAGCTTTACTCTGCTTCAGCTTTACTCTGCTTCAGCTTTTGGCCAGCTACTCTGCTTCGGCTTTACTCTTAACTGGCTTCAACTGAGTCAGAGGCTATGCTCTCTTGTTTCTACTCTTTTTGCTGGTCTCAACTGAGTCTGAGGCTATGCTTTTTCGTTGCTCTTATTTCTTAGCTTTTCTTCTCTGCCTGCCGAGCCCCGTACGGGCCACCACCTGTCCCTGCCTGAAGCGGAAGTCGCTTGGAGCAGCGAACGCCACAGGAAAATTCGGAGGCAGGATGAAAATGAAAAAAGGTCTTTTATTCTTCTCCTCTCTCCAGCTCCAGCAATCACTCCAAATGCTCTAACTCCAACCACCACCTTCTTCTTCCCCACACACACTAACGAACCTCACCCAGTTATATACATATAGCTTTAACAAGGACACGTGCTTACAGCTCGAGCTTACAGGTGCGTCACGCAGTGTTCACGGGCATACAAAGATTCTTTGAATAATGTATTAATATCAGGTGGAAACTAGAACATCTTTTATGGCTCTCAGCTAACCGCAATCTTTAGCTATCTCCTTGATTATAGGCTCCTTCATTTCCCCCTTTTAGTTTTAAAAGAGGGGATGTTCTAGGACGTCCATGTGCAACCGACATTCTTACCCGTCATGGGAGTCTAGGCTGTCCTGACTCCTGGCTTAGGTTGACATGCCGGCCACATTAGACTGTCCCGTGCGACTGTGCCGTGTCTTAGGTTGTCCCCTTCTGGGGATCTTACCCGTCATAGGCTAACCAGCCATCCAATAGAGCCCTTCAGGATCGACTGTGTGTTGACTAACAGCCGTCCAATTTTTAGGAGATGCTGCGGCTTTAAGGCGGTAAGCCTACTGCTGACGAGCCAAGTTTCCATAGCGTATCAAGTTCTTTAAGCGAATCAGCTGCCCTTAGTTTCATCAAGTAACGCACTGAGTTCTCTTAGACAAATACCCGCAAGGCATTGTCCCGTAATGTCCCAAAATAATGGACAATCAAAATGTCCATAAGTTATAACACATAGATTCAGGAGGCCCCATGCATGCAGAGCAGAGGCCACACTGCTGGTGAGGTTGTTGATGCTTGAGCAGAAGGGATGCTTGCAGCGACCGCGGTCCCTGCAGTTGTAGCAGCAGCCGTCTTTTTTATGTCCAGACATTTCCACCGGCAAATCTTCAGGGCCCGCTACCTAAAAACTCAAGCATCCATTATTAAGGGAAAGGCAGTGCTATTCCAGCACTGAGATCAAAAGGTGAGCTGTCAAACTAAAAAAAAGAACTATTAGAGTAGAAAATAAAAGTTGATCTCTGCTCACACACATTGCTGCTCAAGCTCCCACAAACATAAGCTGGCAAAATATCACATTCAGAAATAATCAAAGAGAAACTGAGGGTGTTTACTGCATTAAAGATAAAGAAAAGCTAAAGGCATTTTGGAAAAATAATTTGTTAGCTGGAATCCTCGAGTCTCTATATACACAGCAATCCTATACCTGTTGAAATAATTCAAATTAATCAGCTACAAAACAAATGAAGTCAATAACAAATAAATGATCCTCTGTCGGAACACCAAAATATCAGGTTATACAACATTAAACATATTCACAGCTGAAGAGAAGTCCCGGAGACAACTATAAATCAAAATTGATTATCATTATATTTGATTATCTAATTAAAATATTCTGAACTTATATAAATATCTATTTATCTATCTATCTATTGATTATCAAATTAGAATATTCTAAGCTTAAATGAATTAACGTTATTTGTTATTTGGATCTATATCTATCTACCTTTTTTTTTTTTTAAGCGCTTAATTATTTGTGACGTCACACTAGACAGACGCACATATAAACATATTTGTGACATCACATTAACATGAAATTTAGACAAATGCACAGACATAAAGACATATATAAAAGAGAAAAAAAATTACAATTGTGTATACACTGAAGAGAGATCTTCTTGTCCCGGCCGGGAAGAATGAAATTTAAGTTGTAAATTTAATGGAGAACTCTTTTAAGGGAATCACTCCAAATGCTCTAACTCCAACCACCACCTTCTTCTTCCCCACACACACTAACGAACCTCACCCAGTTATATACATATAGCTTTAACAAGGACACGTGCTTACAGCTCGAGCTTACAGGTGTGTCACGCAGTGTTCACGGGCATACAAAGATTCTTTGAATAATGTATTAATATCAGGTGGAAACTAGAACATCTTTTATGGCTCTCAGCTAACCGCAATCTTTAGCTATCTCCTTGATTATAGGCTCCTTCATCTACCCATTTCACTATCCATCTTATAAAACTAGTGCTTCCAGGGCACACATTGACCCTAGCTTTTCATTAACTTGGCAATAAAAATCAGACATAAAATTGGCTTGTTTTGAATTCCAATTTAAATTATTCCATTATTAATTGCTTGACTTTGAATAAGTTACTTAATCATATCTTTTATCCTGTTTATTAAAACTTTTTGCTGCACATATAAATTCTACTAATACATATGACACTTCAAGTTGTGTTAACTCTTTTAGATATAAAAATCTGAACATATCAAAATAATTCAACAATTGACTTGTGCTGGCATATCGTTGTGGTCCATTTGCAACACTCTCCTGTGACACAGGATGATTTAATTAGTAGCTAATATGAAATATCCCCTCTTGGTCAAGAGCACTAACAATTCAACCCCAATTGCATGCTATATTTTATCAAAATATTCTGAGTTTAACATCATCCTACAAAGTTAAATATAAACAGAACCCATTGTAACTATAAATACATGCTGTTAAAAAGTCAAGTGACTTATTTGTGTCTTCAACAGTAGGCACTTGAAAATTAATTATTGATTTTTCCATAGTTAATGCATCATCATGAACACCAAATGGGTGGATATAAATAGCCTGATAAAAAGAAGGTGAGCATGAAAAGCTTGCTCTACATCAAAATTACTGGATATCAATTATATACACTGAGGCCAGTTCAGTAGCCTCAAGTAGTATATTGTCAAGAATTTTTACAACAATGTTAAATGGTTATGCATTTATAGTTTTTTTTTTTTTTAAGAGAACTCATTTAGTTTCAGTATCAGGGTAATACAGAGTGGGTAATGTTTTATATTTTTTTGTATATTATGTGTTAACATTTTTACTTTCTTTGAATATTCTTTTGTTTTTTTGTTTTTTTTTTTTTTTTTGCTTTGTAAAATTGAATGGGTTCTATTGCACAATTATTATAGATAACAATAACATGCACTTCAAAAAGGTAAAAGAAAGAATTCTAAAGTATTTCAACAAAAACAAACAATAAATGTTTAAGGAGATAAATACATTAAACCTGATTTAAAAACTAAACGATGCATATATGTATCAAAATATAACATGGTAGCGAATTAACACATAAATTTGAATGTTTTTATTAGTCAGGTAAATTAAGTAAATTATCTAATCACATAAAATACCATTTTCTTCTATATGTGTTCCACACAGATGTCTTTCATCATTATGCTCACTGTCCATGAGCTTTTTTTCTCGTCTGCCTGACCTACAGACATCAACCTTCTGCTCTACAGTGTTATCTGTGGAAGCTGCTCACAATTCTCCCCATGACAACAATTATTAAACTTGATATCAGGAAAGAGTATGCTTGTTTCTTTCTATTTTTCTTAATAATAATTATGTTTTCAATCTTGTTTTCATTGTATTTTCTGAAACTAAAAGGACACTAAAATGAAAAAAGGACATTTATTTTGCATCATTTTATAAACCCTTCTATCAGTCTCTACCTTTGAATTGCAAAATTTAATATACTTGCATTTAGGCAAATTACAGATAATGAAGGATACCCTTTACTGGCCTTTTGTGTCTTCTGTTTTTTTTTTTTTTTTTTTTTTTTTTTTTTGTCATTTTTCCTTTTCTGTGTCAGAAGTTCCCCTCCAGTTGTGACTGAGCTCTAATATGAGTGCTTACTTTGAATATCCACAAGTTCTTAAAAGAATAAGATATAATTATAAACTGAACAATTCTCAGAAATCACAGTACAGGAAGGCACCTGAGTTACAAAGAACCAGAGAATAAAGTCCTTGTTGGATACCTGGGCATCCAGTGCAGGTCTCAGTGGTCCTATCAAGAGCTGGAAACAAGTCTCAAATAGAGCCAATTTGTTTTCATTGAAGAGTTTAACATTCTTTCAGAAAAAATCTCAACAAAACAAGCACTGTTCAAATTCACAATATCAAACATCCAGTCCCAAATAAGAAAGATGAAGGATCATATATAGGTGACACTATTCGGGAGATAAATAAAATGCATTCAGATAGAATTATCAAGAAAAAATTTTTTTTGAAAATATTATAAACAATTTCAATACACCGAATGAATAAAAAATTAACATTGTAAAGAAAAACTAATTAAAGTGGACTTGTAGAGATGAAAAATGTTAAATGAGAACAAATATTTACTCAAGGAAAATATAGATTATACTCTGAAAAAGAAGAGATGACTTGCTGGGCCTGGTGGCACACACCTGTAATCTCAGTAACTCAGGGGGTTGAGGCAAGAGATTGAAAAGTTCAAGGCCACCCTCAGAGACTCAGGGAGGCCCTGGATAAAAATAAAAAATAAAATAAAAAGGACTGGGTGTGTGGCTCAGCGTTAAAGCACCCCTGGGCTTAATTTCCAGGACCAATATGGAAGGAAGGAAGGCAGAGATACCTTGTTAAATAAACCATATCACAGACTACTCAAAATGAAGTCAGAGAGAGAACAAAATACTGCATAAAAAGCTTGAAAATAATCTTTGTTATCTGTACAACAATAGCAAGTTAACAAGTGGGTATTCACTTATAGATCCAAGTTAAAAGATGACATTATATTGAACAGAAGAATAAAAAAAAAAAAAAAATGAACATGTTTGCCAGAATATTTTCCAAATTTATTTTAAATAAAAATAGACTGCCATAGATAAAACATTCTGAAATAACTATAAGATGGTAAACAGAAATGAAAATAAATCAGCTAGTTTGGTGGCTCAATCCTGAAATCCCAGGAGCTCGGGAGGCTGAGACAGAAGGATCACAGGTTCAAAGCCTGTCTCAGCCACAGCAAGAACCTTAGCAATTCAGTGAAATCCTGTCTCTAAATAAAATACAAAATAGGGCTGAAGATGTTGTTCAGTGGTCGAGTATCCCTGAGTTCAATCCCTGGTAGCAAAAAAAAAAAAAAAAAAAAAAAAAAAGAAAGAAAGAAAGAAAGAAAGAAAAGAAATCAAAGTGTAAAGGTGTATAGAAATCAATTTTTTTAAAAAATATAATATTTAATAATTTTAAAAACAGCCAGAGATTAAAGCATAAACATGAAGAACTGATCTACCACTGAATTATTTGTGGAAAAAATATGCTATTGACATTGTTTTATGTTAATTTATAATTTTGTTTGCATAAAAACATTATTCCTGATCAATGGATTTGTTATAAAATGTAATATTGTTCTTTCATGTACTCAATGCATTGTGGAAGAGCAGTATGTCAATAATTACATCATATTACATAACAAAGATGGTGACAAAGGTTTATTTGCAATTTCCAGAGTTTACAGCTATTGCACAATTTGCTTATTCTGTTACTCTGAAATATGAAATACTTCAGAGTTTTCCTAATGGAATATTCTTAGAATAATTAACACATATGTAAGGCACTCTCCCTCAGGTGGTTAATTATGTGCAATTAGTTTTTATTTGAATTAGTTGTAATCTTCAGTAAAATGAGTCTCAAGAGTGAAAAAAGATAATTTAAATGCATTCTGTAATGATCTGTTGGGATTGAAACAGTCAGAAGCCAAAGCAGACCTCCAGGACGGTAAGTAGAAACCCTGGACTTAGACATTCCTAAGGGCACACAGTTCAAACTGGGCTATCACCAAAGATCCCAGAAGACTCTACACTCAGCAAAAGTGTTTTTTTTTTTTTTTTTCTTTTTGAATATAAGTTTTTTTTTTTTTTTTTTGGCATAAAAACATTAATAAGCAACATGAACGTGTTATATAATCCCCAATACTCTGTGTTATTCATTGTTGGTGCCACATTAGTTTCACATTAACTCACTGCTTTAGTTGTCTATTTTAATAAAGACCTCAGTTTGTATTCTTTACTTAGTGTTCCTTCTACCGCATTTCTTACTTCCTAGATAATTAGAGCACCTTTAATGTAAGGTGGCATGCTACAGCATTTGTAAGAATATATTCATAAGGCAGAGGATTTTATTCAAATCCTGACTCCACCACTTATCATCTGAGTGAATTTTGCCACTTGTTTTGACTCCCCAAACCTCAATTTCCTTCCCTTCGAAAGGGCAGGTTATTACTATCTACTTCTTAGAATTTTGAGGACATCATGTGAGTCAAAACTCCATACAGTGCTTAGGAAATTGTGGGCACAGAATGTGTTCTTTTGGTTCTTGACATTCAATTGTTTTCTGCTCTTTGTTGGACCCCTTTCCATGATTCTCCATTGCAGGCTCATGAATAATCAGAGTGTGTTCATGCCCTGTTCCTTCATGAGAGGAATGTATTGTTGGGACACCATTAAGAGCAGTGCTTCACCTGTCAAAAAGGACAGATGTGACAGACACAAGATGTTAACTGAAATCTAAAACGAACATATCATGGCATGATATTTTATGTTTGGTAAAGAAGCTGAGATGTACTGGAACATATACTTAATGGTCAGAGGTTTTCTATTTATTGCCTTGTTGATTACCAATGGTAAGGAAATTCATTTTCTTCTTATTTCTACGAACAATGTGAGGATTGACTATAAGGTAAAGTCCATGGTTTATGTACAGATGTTTGGTTTAAAAATTACATGAAAAAATGTAAAAAGTAGAGTAAAATAATTCTTTTGACACATTTACAATGACTTTAAGACCACAGAACTAGATTTCAATATCTACATTAAAGCTAATTCTATGTATCTTGCCTGTTTAAAGCATACCTTACCAAAATTCCAATGAGAACTAATGTGCTCTCCACCTCAAGGCAGCAGAACTCCCTACTTGGTATTAGAGATAAGGGAATGACCCCCACACACTTTATACAACATACTGTAAATTCTCACAGAAAATAGAATTTCAAATATAACTTGTACTGACTTCTTTGCCTTACACAGGTCCCCATGATCAACCATATGGAGAAAAGCAATCATACCACAGTCATGCAGGTTACGGAATTTATTCTCTTGGGGATCACTGACAACCCTGTCCTGCAAGCACCACTCTTTGGAATCTTTCTGGTCATATACTTGGTCACAGTAGTAGGTAATATGGGTATGGTCATCTTGACCCATTTGGATTCCAAGTTGCACACTCCCATGTACTTTTTCATTAGACATTTGTCAATCACTGATCTTGGTTATTCCACTGTCATTGGCCCAAAGATGATGGTGAACTTCGTGGTGCACAAAAATTCCATTTCCTACATTGGGTGTGCCACCCAGCTGGCAGTCTTTGAGATTTTCATCATCACTGAACTGTTTATCCTCTCAGCAATGGCCTATGATCGCTGTGTAGCCATCCGCAAACCTCTTCTCTACGTGGTCATCATGGCAGAGAAAGTGCGTTGGGGGCTGGTGCTTACTCCCTATCTCTACAGCACGTTTGTGTCTCTGCTTCTCACGGTTAAGTTATTCACTTTGTCCTTCTGTGGCTCTAACATCATCAGGTATTTTTACTGTGATTGTTTGCCCCTGCTTTCCATGCTCTGTTCTGACACACATGAACTGGAACTGATCATTTTGATCTTCTCAGGCTGTAATTTGCTCTCCTCCCTCTTGATTGTTCTCATTTCTTACACATTTATTCTTGTGGCCATTCTCAGAATGAACTCAACAGAAGGGAGGTACAAAGCCTTCTCTACCTGCAGTTCCCATCTGACAGTGGTGGTTGTGTTCTACGGGACATTATTGTTCATTTACCTACAACCCAAATCTAGCCATGCTTTTAATATTGATAAAATGGCCTCCGTGTTTTACACCCTGGTGATCCCCATGCTGAATCCCTTGATCTACAGTCTGAGGAACAAAGATGTAAAAGATGCTTTAAAGAGAAGTTTAACCAGATTCAAAACCCCCACTTAACATCTTAATTTTCACTTCCACATTGTGTTCAACAGTCTTTATTTAATGCTGTGTCAGACCAATTATACCATCAAAAAGTAGAAATATTTTACCAGCTTAAATTTTTCTCTTTTTCTGGATGAAACAATCTTATATCAAACTGCACTATTCTCCACATCAATAGAATAAATATTGCAGTCAGATATTAAGTACCAAAGATGTTCAAGATCATATTGCAATCTATATTATTTATAAATAAGGAAAACCATAACAAATTGTCAGCTGAATTAGACTTGCAGAAGTAAGACTGTCTTAACTAGTGAAAATAGGGCAAAATAATTGGTATTAGACATTTTATACCAGTTGATGGGTGTTAAAGATACATACATTTTCAGGATGAGTAATGTGTCAGCTAGACAGGAGGCAAGAAAATAATTAAATAGGTGATTATAACACAGCATGAATTTATTTTCTTCAGAATCTAGGCTGAGTATAATATATAAGATGCCAATTTAGAATGAGGTTTTTAATCAAATTAATATATTATATCTCAAGATAGATTGGGCATCTTTAAAATTTTTTTAGAAGCCATGTAAAAATTATTCAGTAACTCTAGATCCTCTTTGGCAGCTTCTCAAGCTCTAGTAAAATTTGGTTTTTCAAGTCCCCTTGATAACACTGGTCTAGGATTAAAAGCCTCAAAATAAATGAATTATCTAATCATCTAGGGGACTCAACATTAATATTTTTTAAAATATAATTTAATTCACAGACTAAAAGTAAGTGATACACTGAAGGGTTAATGGCATTTTGATTCCTAAATCTCTTTTGCCTCCATCATGGGATTATGTATATAATAATGTGGATTCTGCCAGCATAATGCTTTCTCCCCATTTGTAAAAACTCTCAAAGCGGATTTCCTGTATGATTTCTGTAATGCACATCTTCGATTCTTTTCTCATGGCTTTTTTATTCAGGAAGCAACATATACTCATTCCTGATAGAATTTTTTGCAAAGACTTTAAACTTTGTGCACGAAGCAGGAAGCCTTCTGGCTTAAAAATATTGAGGAGAGTTGGCTAAACAAAGAAAATTGATTTTTTTTTTTTTTTTTACCATTTTATCCAAACTTCCAAGTGTTCATCTCTTAATGTAACACCGTAGGGTTGAAATCCAGGTGCATTTTGACAAGTCTGCTCTAAGTTAGGCATCAAATTTTATTACTAAATGTAATAACTACTTCCAAAGCTAACTGTTCTCTCAGGAGTCAGACCTGGATGTATTCTCACCACACATAATCAAGGTCCCTCATATATGGCTTTCAACTTCTGTATGGCAGAGGAACAATCCAGAACTGCCAAAGAATGATGAAAATTAAAAAAAAAAAAAAAAAAAAAAAAAAGTTGGAAAGCTCGAAACACCAATTTGAAGACAGTCTAACAGGTACAGTATACAAGACGGTGCAACATTTGTAAAAATAGATAAATGAATTGATGGGAAGTAGTAGACATTCCACCAAAACCCAGGCACACATGTATGTTCAACTGATTATCTTATAAAAAGCTGAAGTAATTTAATGATACCTAATATGTGAATATATAGACCAATATAGATATGGACATAGATACAGATACAGATCTCCCCTTAGTCAGAAACAAAAGGTCAACCAAATAAAATGGTAGAGAATATATGAAATACATTCACAGATAAATAGTATTGACCAATAACTATATGATAAAGAGGCTAAACACCCTTAGTCACCAGAGAAATGAAATTATAATAGCAACAAGAGAACATTTCCCAATACATTACCAAGTATAAAAGAAAATTGTAAATATCAGTTAAAATTTTTTATTTCTTATATTATCATACATTGCTGAAAGGCCTGCAAAATGCTACTTTATTTTGGGAAATAGGTGACAACTTCAAATAAAGCTAAATAAATAACTAACCGTATATTTTAGAAATTCATTTCCTGGATTTTTGTTTATAAGGAATGAAACTATGTCCAGAAAAATGTATGTATGTTTATATTACTGATAGTTCTTATTCAAATAAATAAAAGTGAAATTATCCCACTGTCCCTCCACAAATGAAATGATATATTGAGGGTTGGGGATAAGCCCAGTGGTCTAGTGACCCTGAGTTCAATCCCTGGTACCCAAAAAAAGAAGAAAAGAAAAAAAAGATAAATTCTGTGATGTGGATAGACAGATTATAGATTGATAAATTTATTTTTTTGGTACCAAGATTGAACCTAGAAGTGCTTTAATACTGAGCTACATCTCCAGCTTTTTTTATGCTGTTGTTTGTTGTTGTTGTTCTGTTTTGATTTTTTTAAAGTCCTGAAGTAGGTTCTTACTAAGTTTCCGAGGCTGTCTCAAACTTGTGATCCTTCTGCATTAGCCTCCTAAATAACTGGGTGTATACCACTATTTCTGGCAAATTGTAACGTCATTTTTTAAACAGAATACTGCTCAATAATTGTATAAAATGAACTACATATACATGTAGCAATGTGGATGAATTTCAATGGCATCAGCTACACAAAACCATACCTTATTGTTCTTTTCATGTCATTTTCTAGAACAGGCAGACTAATCTATCATGTAAAAATTATAACAACTATGGCCTGAGATGTGGAATGGTGGAATTTCTTATAAAGAGATACTGAAAAAACATCTTAAGGTGATAAAAACGCCCCTCATACTTAGGAGCAGAAATAACATTTTTCAGATGTTATCCATATACACAAGGCATTGTTTTACATAATCTGCTATTGATTTAATGAAAACCAAAGTGATATGACCCTATTATTTATTTTTTAGGATATTTTTATTTACAGCTGCTAAATAAAATTTGGCTATATATAAGAAGTACATGATGTTGTGATGTACATATATTATGTGAAATGTTTGCTTTGATTAAACTAATTTACATACCCATCACCAAAACTAGTTACCTTCTGTATGTGTATGTGGTAAGAACATTTAATATCTAGTATGTAATAATTATTGTAATAATTATTTAAATATTGTTAACTGTAATCACCATTCTGGACATGAGCTCCCCAAACTTATTCATACTTCATAATTGAAATTTTGTATACTTTGTCCAGTTTCTCTACATAGTACCCACCCCAGAACTTTGTGACTACCATTCCACTCCCTGATTCTATGAGTTTACCTTTCAGATTCCACATAAAAGTTTGAGCATGTAGTAAAATATTATTCTTTCAATATTATCTTCAGTTTTTCTTTCAGAAGTTTTCCTCATATTTCTATATAATCTATATAAACACAATTTTAAAAGAATATACAATATCACAATATGTCTATAATTGTAGTTTCTAGTATTTCACTCTATTAAACAATGATAATATGAATAATTTTATTTACATATTTAATAGCTTTTATCTATAAAATTGATTTTCAGGAGCAGATGATCAAACAAAGATACAATTTATTTATTTATTTTACCTGGAACTGAACTCAGGGGCACTCGACCACTGGGCCACAATCTCCAGCCATTTTTTGTATTTTTATTTAGAGACAGGGTCTCACTGAGTTTCTAAGTGCCTTGCCATTGCTGAGGCAGGCTTTGAACTCATGATGCTCCTGCCTCAGCCTCTCAAATGCTGGGATTATAGGTGTACGCCACTGCACCTGGCACAAAGATATAATTTTTTCAACTGTTTAAAACCAAGGTTTAGAATAAGTACGTTGAAAGGTTTAGAATAATTATGTTTCTCAGTTCATGGTATATTATTATGATAGGGTCAGCCAAGATTCTCTTATTTTTCAGTTTAATATTTTGAGCATTTCAGCATATAAAAATATGTCAAATTGTGCCCAACCCCAAATTTATATGTTTAAAACTTAATTCCTACCACCTCAAATGTGATTGGTTTGAAAACTGGGTATTAAAATAAAGTATGCTCATTTGACTGGTTCCTAACCCATTTAAACTCATCTTTATAGAAAGAGGAGATTAGGATAGAGATAGAGAGAAACACCCAATACCACAATTTTTGTGGGTATTAGCATCCCACAAAAATTAATACATCTTTTATCTTTATTTTCTTATGTAATCACAACCATCAGTTTCAAATAACCACATCAGGCTATTTAATGTGACTGTTTTTTCTTATGTTCTTACCAGATATATATTACCATGAAGTGTGTATATGTTTATGCTTTATATACATGTTATCATGCCACATATCGTCACTTCCAGGATTAAATTAAAGCCTGTAAGGAACAATATTTTTGTATATGTAAAGTGAGCTTAATTTGCCATGCAGATAATTTACCCAAAGTATTGTATTAGATAAAATGTGTATAAATATGCATATATATATTATCTGGTATTTACAAAGGCAGTTATGCATCAGGAAATTCACAGTCATCTTCCAATGTGACATAGGGCTTTGCTTTTAGGTACTGTGATTCTTCTCTAGCAGTGTCTACTCTCCTCACTTGAAATTAAGCACAAGAACTATAAGAATGATTTTATTACATGAGGATTTGGGGCATCTGGGGTTGAATTTCTAGAGGTTGACCTTGTTTAGGAGCCAATCCTTGGTGGCATCTTCCCCAAGGATTTAACTAGCAACGTGTGGGTCCTGGAGCCACCTGTGCCTCAGAGTTAGGGCCTAAGGTATATTTACCCAAAGTATTTGTATTAGATAAAATGTGTATAAATATGCATATATATATTATCTGGTATTTACAAAGGCAGTTATGCATCAGGAAATTCACAGTCATCTTCCAATGTGACATAGGGCTTTGCTTTTAGGTACTGTGATTCTTCTCTAGCAGTGTCTACTCTCCTCACTTGAAATTAAGCACAAGAAGTATAAGAATGATTTTATTACATGAGGATTTCTTTTGGAGGCCATCCACTTAAACATCCACTTAACCCGATTTCTGGGAATAATAATAATGTTGATTCTATTATTGAAGTAGAAAGAGGATAAAATGCATGATAATCATTTTCCTTATACATATAGTTCATTCTGGATGGGAGGCTAGACCATTCATTCCTAGTTCATCCATATTAGTAGTTTTCATCATGGATCTCTGCCTGGAAATGAGGTGCTCTGATAGACTCATTTGATTCACTGTCAACCTCAGCTGTCATGAACTTGAACATAGTTCAATAACAGAGGCTCAGAATGCCACAGACAAAACTCAAGGGGCATCTGGGGTTGAATTTCTAGAGGTTGACCTTGTTTAGGAGCCAATCCTTGGTGGCATCTTCCCCAAGGATTTAACTAGCAACGTGTGGGTCCTGGAGCCACCTGTGCCTCAGAGTTAGGGCCTAAGGTATATAGAGCACACAAACTCTCACTGCTGCAGTCATGTAGAGACTCACATTGGAACCCTAAAAGATTCTCCACTACAGGTGGGTAGAAAATAGTTTACCTAATTTTTGCATAAGGGCCTGAAAAACATCCAAACCATGGCTTACAATATGCCATTCCACTTTGATTTTGGAAGATACTATACATTTCATATAATCAAATAATAATACAATACTTGCACTGTTTGTTTATAATACTTAATGGTTTTTAATAGCAAGGTGTCAAATAAAATCCATTTCTTTCCAAATTTGAGCTATCATAATGTCTCATAGATTTAAGTAAATTTTGTAACTAAAAAAGTATTCATTTTTGCTCATTGAGAATCTATATATCATAATTTTATTCTTGCCATATCATCTAAAATGAAAATTCTATGCTTATAACATTGAAATTATGGAACAAAAGTGAATGTGTGACTTTACAAATGCAAAATTATGTCACTTTTTGAGAGTATAACTATAAAACAATAATTTTCTTATGGAAATTATCAATTAAATCTGATCGTGCACTTGAAATGAAGCACAAAAAAGTATAAGAATGATTTTACGCAAAGTATTTGTATTAGATAAAATACATATAAATATGCATATATAAGCTATCTGGTATTTACAAATGCAGTTATGCATCAGGAAATTCACAGAGAGAATACTGTGCTGCTGCATACTTCCTAATCAATACAATAAGACAAAGTATTTGGGTAAACTAGATTTCTTGCAGTAAAATAAACCTTTCAACACTTTAGTTCATGATATAGCAGAAATAAGGACTTAAATTAGATGTCAAAAATTACAGAGTTGTACTTGAAGAGAGACATTTGTGTAAGCACTTGGAGGACTTTAGCTATGGAAATCTAGATTCCTCATTTGATTAGGTAAAACCTCTATGACAAGTTCAGGGGGAAGTAAAACCCAGGAAGAAAATACATATGTACTGGTTTGCCCTTTGTTCAACTGAGCATCAATATGCTCTAGATCCTACCATTTGATTGCTAAATGTTTAATAAATATTCCATAAACACACAAGGCATGATATCTTAAAAATATCACTTTGATCACTTCATCTAAAACCTCATTCTATAATATTTAAAAATGCCAATGACACTGGCCCATTTGTTAAAACAACCTCACAATGGTCTGTCCTTTGCTTCTCTCATATAACTCATCATATGAATTATGTTGAGAGGAACATCTTGTTTCTATGTGCAGCAAATTTAGCAACTTTTCTCAATGCCGAGCTTCTCCAGTTTGGCCCACACAGCATTCCTACCAGTAGTTTTGTATTTTCTTTTTTAAAATTTCTGCTCATGCCCACCACTAGACTTTACCAATCCTCATAATTCATTACTTTCATAACAGCAAGTGTATTATTTTAAAACTCAAAGCTGATCACATCATTCACCAATCTTGAAATTTGTCTGCGGTTTAACGAAAATCCAGATAGCAACTGTGAGCCATATTATCTGATTCTAATTCTCTTGGTCCTCCTGTCCTAGTCATGGTCTCCTCTTTTATGCTCCACTTTCCACACAGAAAAATCCTAAGTTTTATTTTCCACTCCAGAGTAGCCTTTGCTACATATTCACTGTTACCTGGAGTCACGGACTGTTCTCCCTATGACTCATTAAATAGTTGGTTACATTTCTCTTTTAAGTTAGGGTTATCTCAGAAAAAGATTTTCCTGATATTCCATATGAAATAATTCTCCCAGGTTATGTTAATGCATTTTCTTGTTTAATTTACTCATTACACTTAATATGCACTGCAATTATCTTGTTTATGTTTTCTTAGCCTATTTCTCTGTTCTGTGTAATTGGAATAGCAGGTCTATAAGGTGAAAGACAGGTGATTTATGTGAAGCTTGAACATTTACTGGCACAGAATAAAATTCAATAAATATCTGATTAATGAATAAATATGAATATTGAGTGAAAGAGTCCAAGAAAAGGAATGATGTATGTTGTCAGAAGCAAACATATCACATAAACTATGGTAGGCATTCTATTGGTCTTATTTCTTTACTTCATTTTACATTGTAATTGTATTAATTTTTTTCACATCCAAGTAAACTTTTCTATTCCTTTATTTTTAGAAAGAGAAAATAACAACAGTTCTAGGCATTTACTGTTCAGAAATGTATAAGGAAATAATCTTGAATCTCTGAAAAATAACTCCACAGGTTTAGAGGAGGGACTTTGAAATAGATACCATAGCTGGTTGCACTAGTACAGTCCTGTAATCCCAGTGACTCAGGAACCTGAGGCAGGAAGATTGCAAGTTCAAAGACAGCCTCAGCAACTTAGCTAGGCCCCAAGCTACTAAGTGAGACTCAGTCTCAAAGAATAAAAAGGCCTGGGAATGTAGCTCAGTGGTAAAACGCTTCTGGGTTAAATATATATATATATATATATATATATATATATATATATATATATATATACATACATATATATATATATATATATATATATATGATATATAGATCAAATAGACATGAATAAATAGAAATAAATTTCTTGGGTCAGGCACTAACAATTGTGTCCAAAAAGAGTGTTTTAGTACAACTAATTAAATGCAAGTGATCATCTTTAAAATAGATTCTAGATTTAACCATATTAAAATAGTGAGTGCTTAGCCAGGTGCTGTGGTGCATGCTTGTAATTCCAGTGGCTCATGGCTGAGGCAGGAAGATCGAGAGTTCAAAGGCAGCCTCAGCAAAAGCAAGGCACTAAGCAACTCAGTAAGACCGTATCTCTAAATAAAATATAAAATAGGGCTGGGAGGTGGCTCAGTTGTCAAGTGTCCCTGATTTCAAGTCCTGGCACACAAAAATATAATAAATAAATAAATAAATAAAATAGTGAGTGATTATAGGGAAATGTCTAACCACATTAAAACACAACATAGCAATTATATACATTACAATTACCAAAGAAACTATACAAAATTAAGATATTTACTATTACTGTAATACCAAAAATACTAAAATGGGAAGCCAGTTAATTAAAATTACTAAAGTTAAGATTTGGTAGATTTTATCTTATTATTCAAATAATAAAAATAATTAATGATTAAAGCTATAATGAAAAATAAAAATACAGATGATTGGGTTCTAACCTAGTAATGCTTGTCTAACATGCATGAGGCACTGGTTTCAATTCCCAGCACATAAAAAAATATAGATAAATAAAAAATACTAGTGGAAGGAAATGTGAAGAACTATATAAGTATGTAGAACAAAATGAAAGACAATAGTAAGAATGAAAAGGTAAGAAGCAGTATTTAGTAAAGAATAATGTCAAGGAATTATAAGAATGATCCAGTAAGCTGGGCGTGGTGGTGCACACCTGTAATACCAGCACTTGGGAGGCTGAGGCAGGAGGATCGCGAGTTCAATGCCAGCCTCAGCAATGGTGAGGCACTTAGCAACTCAGTGAGACCCTGTGTCTAAATAAAAATACAAAAAAGGGCTGG
Organism: Tamias sibiricus; assembly: GCA_025594165.1. Classification (NCBI taxonomy): domain Eukaryota; kingdom Metazoa; phylum Chordata; class Mammalia; order Rodentia; family Sciuridae; genus Tamias; species Tamias sibiricus. The sequence goes on along the minus strand of CM046657.1, from coordinate 18,089,613 downwards.
GGAATGTGGCCCAGTGGTCGAGTGCCCCTGAGTTCAATCCTTGGTACCAAAAAAAAAAAAAAAAAAAAAAAAAAAAAAATGATCCAGTATTTACTGATACAATATTTTAAAGAATGAAAGAAAATGTGTAGTCTCAAAGTTGTTCCTAAGGACAGAACTCCATGTATATTTGTCTGAGTTATTAAAACAGAAAAAAATATCAAATGGTTAAGAGACAGGGATTATAAAATATATAAGTCAAACATATATTTAGTCCAAGTTATATAAAAGGACAGAACACAAATTGGAGCACAAGAGTGTCTAGAATCATCTACGCTTGAGGAAAACCATGAGGTCTCAAATCAAGTAGTTTCAGAGAAACATTGGATTATTTAGAATAAAATATTGAGCCTATATCACTCATCGTAACACATGAGTTAAGAATCAAGTCTTCAAAGTTTACAAGCTAAGAACATCTTAATAATTCAAAAAAATTGTGAAGAGGTAAAACCTCAAAATGTCACAGGATGACAGGCCATCTCTTTTACTCATTATACTTATTTTCCTCACTCCACAACATGGCAGGTTTAATTTCTAGACCTAGAACCTGGATGGTAATAACTAAACAACATCAATGCATGATTGAAGGAAAGCTTGCTCCCACAATTAATAGTAGTCATAGAAAATAATATTTAAGATTGTAACCACTCCTTTTCTCCCCCAAATAGACACATTTCCAACTCCTACATGGCTCCTGAAAATATCACCCAGATCACTGAGTTTGTTCTCATAGGTGTCTCAGAACTGGCAGAACTTCAGATTCCTCTTTTCCTTGTTTTCTTGGTCATCTATCGGCTGACGGTGATGGGGAACTTGGGCATCATTACTCTCACCAGCATTGACTCTCAACTTCAAACCCCCATGTACTTTTTCCTCCGACATCTGGCTGTCATCAACCTGGGAAACTCTACTGTCATTGCTCCTAAAATGCTGGTCAACTTCTTAGTAAGTAAGAAAACCACCTCATACTATGAATGTGCCACCCAACTGGGAGGATTCCTGGTTTTCATTGTAGCTGAGATTTTCATGCTGGCGGTGATGGCCTATGACCGCTATGTGGCCATTTGCAACCCCCTGCTCTACATGGTGGTGGTATCACGCCAAATCTGCCTTCTGCTTGTTTCCCTCACCTACTTCTATGGCTTTTGTACAGCTATTATGGTTTCATCTTGTGTATTCTCTGTGTCTTATTGTTCTTCCAACGTCATCAATCATTTTTACTGTGACAATGTCCCTCTGTTAGCACTGTCCTGCTCTGATACTTACGTTCCAGAAACTGTAGTCTTTATATCATCAGCTACAAACTTGTTCTTCTCTATGACTATAGTTCTAATTTCTTATTTCAACATTGTTTTGTCTATTCTAAGGATGCGTTCATCAGAGGGAAGGAAAAAAGCCTTTTCCACCTGTGCTTCACATATGATGGCAGTCACAGTTTTCTATGGGACTCTGCTCTTCATGTATTTGCAGCCTCAAACCAGCCATTCCCTGGACACTGATAAAATGGCATCTGTGTTTTACACCCTGGTCATCCCCATGCTGAACCCCATGATCTACAGCCTGAGGAACAAAGACGTGAAGGCTGCCTTAAGAAGATTCATGAGGAATCCATGCTATTCCCTTAAAGCTATGTAGGTTTTGAACTTGTAAGCAATAAAAGATATGGCTAAGGTTACCAGCCATTAAGTTATAAAAAGAAAAAGTTATGTGACTGAGTTACAAACTTCAAGGTATCCCCAGGACATAAAAATTCTAGGATGTAAGGAACATTAAATGAAAAAATAAAACTGAAGTTCATTGAGTTGTGAAAGTAACATAAAACATACATGTTACTCAGTATCTTTGCCTATGAGTGATAGTGGTCAATATGAAAGAAATTTTTACAGCATTCCAGACAGATATATGTTTTTTAAATTAAATAAATTTGAAATGAGCAAAAACATATGGAAAACAGAAATGCAGCTCATCATTTTTGTTCTTTGGCTTTTGGTGTTGTTTCTTCCTGAGCATAGTTCATATAATGGATCAGCGTACCTTAATATTCTGTAATTACAAATAACTAAAGTCACTTTTACAGCTAAGTAACCAAGATTAAGCTGATAGTTAGATTTAAAACTCCTTATCGCTTTCTTAATATTGCTTGAATGAATAACTGTATTTTACTCATGAGCAGCCTTTAGTACTACATGCTAAGATTGAAATTGTTCTTCCAAGTAATATTATTTATATATATTTTTAAATGTAAGTCCCAGTTTCATGCTAGATAGAATCATAAGCAGAGTAGATTCTGTAACAGTTCTCCTTTTTCTTTACCTAAGCATCAATGTTCTTTAATTCATGATATAAACATCTTCTTCAGTGATATTATAGGACATTTATTTAGTTATGTTCATGTGCACTGTCTACATCACTAGAAGAAAAAAATGTTTATACAGGTTTTTCTGAGGCATGTGTGGTGGCATAGGCCTGTGATCCCTGTGACTCTGAATACCTAGGCATGAGGATTATAAGTTCAAAGTCAGCTGCAGCAACTTATTGAAAACTCTGTCTCAAAATAAAAGAGAAATGGACTGGAGTATGGCACAGTGCTTAAGTATTCCTCAATTCAATCCCTGGTACCAAAAAATGAAAATAAAAATAAAGGTTTGTTGTACTGTCTGTTAACATCTTGATCAATAAGCATGCACCTAAATATGCTGTATACAACCTTGAATGTATGGGGGATGACCAGGCTGTATTTAAGTATAATCAAATCAAAATCATAAGCTATGGGTCATAAAGGCATATTTTAAAAGTTTGAGAGCATTTCTATATAAGACCATAAGAAGAAAATTTGGAAAATATCAAAGAAATAAACTGGAATGTTAAAGTTCTATGTGTATATTCACTTTAATCATTAGGGGCTTTGATATTGAGGAGGTTGTTTTTAATAATAGGTAGTAAATCCTTAGTTATAATAATTAAGATATGAGCAGTGTAATACTACAAGACAAATTACACTCAAAGACATAAAAGTTGTAATGAAAACACATTCAGATTTTCCTTAAGGATGACATATTCAGATATCTTTTATAAAATTTTCTTCCCCTTTCTAGAAGTAGAAAAATCAGGAGAAAATTGTTGTATAAGATTGTGAGTTATAGACTTATCTTCCTTAGTCCCACATTCACTCCCTTTTATTTTGTGTTATATTTCCATCCTAATATAAATGAATATGTATGTAATGTTTTATATATATATATATGTATAAAAATTAGTTTATTGAAATATTATAAAATATATCTAACAATTTTATTCTTATTATTATTCTTGTTTAATAGTGATAAATTGGGTCCCACTGAATTATTTTACAGTTAGCTCTTTTGCCATGAGGATTAATATTTTCACAAGTGAAAGAACAAAATTTTTTCTACCCTACTAATAACTTTATGTTATTAAAATGGCCCCGAATAGTAGATATTTTATTTAAGAAGCAATCTGGATGGCCACAAAGTTATGTGTACTCAAATATAACAAATGACTTATATTGGATTCAATCGAGCCTATTATATGCTGATAATCTCTTTGTAAATGAATTTTTAAGTTAAAATTGTAGGAGCCCTAATTAAGGAGATAGCTAAGATTGCGGTTAGCTCTGAGCCATAAAGATGTTCAAGCATTACCACCTTCTATGGTCTCGTGAGACTTGGCCCGGGACATTGGGAATCAGGTCAGCGCCATTTGCATGGTCTCGGGAGACTTGGCCCGACAGATTGCGGAGCGGGTCCGCGCCATTGGGGGTGGTTGGAGGAGCGTGGTGAGTGTGGAGTTGCTGTTGGAGCCAGAGAGAGAAGCTAGCAGAATAAAGAGCCTGTTTATTTCCAGTCTGCCTCTGAACTTATTCCCACAGGGTCGTTGCTCCAAGCGGCAATCGCTTCAGGCAGTGACACAAAATAAAGACAATAATTATTTCCCAGTTTAAAAACCATTATTTAACCTAAAGTAATAAAATATTTATAAAGTATTATTTACATGTGAAGTCATACTGGGCATTTTTAATGAAGGAGGACAACTATCACTTTTGAAATTAATTAACTAAACATGTTTGGATCTCTAGATCAGCCATGTATCTAGAACTAGCAGAATTTTCCAGAAAATTTTTATTTTATGTAGATCCTGAAGTCATGATACAAATTTCAAGACTGACAATAAACCCACATAGTACTCATAGATACAGAACATTTTCAAAGTTAGATATATGCAAAAATTGGAAAAAATAGAGATGAAATGAAAGGAAATACATACATTCAATTGATTTATCTACTATGATTTTTTATGTATTTCAGTGATACATAACATGGGTATATGAATAGATGAACATTTTAAATATAAAAACATACATATTTAACAACATATATATTTATCACCTATAGTTCAAGATCAAAAAGATAATCTAACAAGAATAGTAATAAATGTTAAACATACTTCAAAGAATAACTATTAATGACCATTAAGCTCATGATAAATCATCAGCATTCTTTCAACATCATTTCATTGGGGAAATAAAAGTACACTAACAATAAAAAAACTTTTACAGCCACATTTTTTAGTGAAATTTAAAATACCCCATTATCCAGGGACCCAATTTCAAGCTGTTTCTGGTTCCAGAAGTTGTCTCACATTGTTGATTGGAATGCACAATTACACTTGTGTTTGGCAAGCATGTAGACAGTTTTAAATGAAATTAAATATACAGCTAATTTCAGCTTGGGGTTTTTTACTTACAGGGAATGACAATGTATGCAGAAAAATACACATACATTCATGTTACTGATAGTTGTATTCAAAATCATTCAAAAAAGAAGAAAATATTTTAACTTCTTTTCAACAAATAAAAAGACAAATTATGGCATATGGGTAAATGACATACTACTCCACATCAGAATGAAATGACCCCCATACAGGCAGCAACAGCAACAGCTTCAAAAGCATTAACCAGAAACACTCTTTTCTTGTTGTTCATTTTATATGACATTCTACAACAGGTGAACTGATCTCTGAAGATTAATATTAAGCAATTTTGGTCTAGAATATGTAACTGGGAAACGAAACGTATCATAAAACCATTATGAAACATTTTAGGGTGATAGACATACTCTGAATTAGGAATGAAAATAACATTTTTCAAATGTATGTGTCAAGTATGAAGTGTAAAACATAATGTTTACAATAGTCTATCTTATTTGTATATCCATCAACTCATATAAGAAAATTTGGGGTGGGTATGGTGAGAACCCTTAATGTCTACTGTTAGCATAATAATTTCAACTATACAGCTGAGTAAATCACCCTGCTGGATATTAGCTCTCCAGAATTTGTTCACTCTCCATGACTGAAACTTTTTTCCCATGGTCAAAATCTCTGAACTCTCCCTATCTCCAGGCCCTTGAGACCACCATTGCACTCTGATTCAATGAGTTTAATTTTTTATACTCCACATAAAGTATGACCATGCAGTAAAATATGATGCTTTTAAAGGAATATATACACTATATGTGTATCTGTATTTTACTACATAAATTTCCAAAGTATATATTCAATTTGCAGTGCTTTACCACATTGAAACAGAATCTTACTAAGATTTTTATTCCTGTATTTAAATAATCTGTAATTAAAAGCAGCATTTCTACCCACTGAAGAATATATCCATCTTCACAAGTTCTTTGTTTCTGGACTTTTTTTTTTTTTGTTTTGTTTTGTTATATTTCTCATTTCATCTCATAGTATCGTGATTGGGCCAGCAAAGCCCCTGATATTTAATTTATTTTTTATTTTCTCTGGTTATAGGCAGAATTTTGTATGCCTCCAAATTCATATATTATAAACCTAACTCCTATTACTGAGAAGAAAATGGTATTTGGAAATGGGTCTTTCAAGAGGCAATTGAGTTAAAATGAGATCCTTAAGCTGCATCCAAATCCAATCCAAAGGGTTCTTTTATGAGAAAAAGAGATGGGGAAAGAGAGAGGGAGATGCACCTGATACATACAGACCAGAAGCAGCCACACCAGGACACAGCTGAGGAGGAGGCCATCAGCAGGCCAAAGGGGTGCCTGATGACAAATCAGAGCTGCTGGACTGAGTGGTGCATGCCTCTAATCCCAGCAGCTTGGGAGGCTTTGGCAAGTTGAAAGCCAGGCTCAGCAATATTGCAATGCCCGAAGCAATTTAGCAAGACGCTGTCTCTAATAAAATATAAAAAAATTGCTAGAGATGTGGCTCAGTGGTTAAGCATCCCTGTGTACTGTGTAGTACTTCATTATGGCAGCTCTCAAAAATTAATAAAAGTTGTATCCTTATTTCTTTACCCAGTCCCAGCCACCACCATCAGGTAACCACCCTTGAGTATTTACTGTGGATATGCTTGTTCCTTATGTTCTTGCAAAGTATGCATTGTTGTGCAATAGGCACATGTTTACAAAAAGACACATGCTCTGTGTCTCCACTTGTAAGTTTAAGTCTACAGGGGACGATCTTATGTAGTATATGCATGTGTGTGTGTGTGTGTGTGTGTGTGTGTGTGTGTGTGTATTTATATCCAAAGAAGGTTTAATCCACAAAGAAGATAATTTCCCAAATGCATATTGTTTTCTAAATATTTTTGGAGACTTATATTCAGGAAGAGAATATATTTTAATTATTCAGTGTTTTAAAAATTCATTTGTACATTAGGAGATTTTTCATCATTTTTAAAAGATCACTTTCCTCAAATACTGTTTGAATCCTCTCCAGTATTGGTCTATTCTTTTTTTTTTAACCTCCTGAACAGCAAGCATAAGGGGAAAATTAAAAGAATTTTATTAAATGAGGACTGATTTTAGAGGGAGTATCCTTCTTTTAATGTCTACTTTATAACTTTCCAGGAAATATTTGCAATGCCATTTCTATTGTTGAAGTACAAGGGATAAAAACCCAACAGAAAAGGTGGCATAATAAACACATCCCTTATAGATGTACACTGTAATTTCAGTGACAATTAGTTTCTAGATCATATATATATATATATATAGTTTATATATATTTTTTCTTCATCTTCCTCCTTCTCCTCTCCTCCTCCTCCTTCTTCTTCTTTTATTTATTTATTTATTTATTTATTTTTGCAATAAATGTGCACTTGGAAATCAGTTGATTTGACAGACAAACTTCAAACACTGTATCCCTGAGATGTCATAGAATTGACAGTCTGTTATTCCTGTTATTCATAGTGTCACAAAGAATAGAAAACCATTGTATGGCTTAATTTATTGGGATGTGGCTTGTTAAGGAAAAATCCTAGTTGGTAATTCCCTGAGGATGTAACAGGAAATATATGGATTCCAGAGCCACCTGTGCCTCAGAGGTAGGATCCAAGGTGTATAGAGCACATGGATTCTCCCTTGCTGCAGCCCAGAGATTCAAACCTGAAGCAGATTCTCATTAGAGGTGGGTAAAAAACATTTGTCTTATTTTCCATAAGGACCTTAAAGACATCCAAACCATAGCTCAAAATAAGCCACTTCACTTTGATTTTGGAAGATACCATTGAAGTCCATAAAATTAAAAAAAAATATAGTACTTACCTAATATTTGTTTTTGATATTTTTAACTGTGTTGAGAAATACAGGGTGTCAAATAGGATACATTTGTATGTTTCCAAATTTAAACTAGCACCATGTCTCATAAAGAAAAGTAGATGGATGACTACTCAAAGTCAAAATCATGCCCCTCCTTAAGGGCATAACTATAGACAACAAATTTCTTCAGGAAATTTGATGAAAAACAAGAAAATATACATAGAAGCATAGTACAGTAGCAATGAAATAATGGAAATATTTACATAAATCTTATATCTTACAGAAGAATAAATCTTCTAGCACTTTAGTACAATCATATAAAAATGACTTTGGTTCATTAGACAAAAAGAAATAAAAAGACTTTTACTTGAGCAGTGGCACTTGTGAGAGAATTGGTATTCAGTGGAAAAAGAGGCAGACTAAATGAGAAACTTGTTAAGATTTTTGGACATTATTTCAATAAAAACTTTGAAATAGAAGAAAAAATATACTTTCATGATTTAGACTGAAGTTTCCAAAATGCTTGTGAAATTAACTGCACCAGTGTGCTCCAGACATAAATATTAACATGTCTAAATGATTGTTAATATTTTATGAACATCTATGACATACTATATGGGAAACATCATTTTGATTGCGCCATTCTTTTGTTTTTTAATATTTATTTATTTGCTTTGGTTGTACACAATGCAATGCATTTATGTTTACGTGGTGTTGAGAATCGAACCCGGGCCGCGTACGTGCTAGGCGAGCGCACTACCACTGAGCCACAACCCCAGCCCTGCTCCATTCTTTTATATGCAAAATATCATTAATACTGACCTAATTGACAAAATCACCTCACAGAAGTCTTCCCGATACCTCTGTCTTTCCCTTATACGTCTCCTACATAATTCTTTCTTTCTGTTTCTAATTTTTCTAATCTAATAACCTCTGTCTCCTACTTCTCCTTCTTGGCTCAGTCAGCATCTTAAAAATCCCATAACTGTGCTTTGTTTCTTTGAACTTCAATTCTGCTCCATTGTTTGTGTTTTCAAATCACTACAATTCATTATCTTCATAACAGTCTGAGTCATATTCTTAAAATGTAAAGCTGATCACATTGTTCACCTATTGTAAAATTTCTTGATGGTGTAATTTCACTTAAAATCTTAATATGTAAAAATCTATTATCTAAGTTCTCTAAGTTATTTTCTACTCCAAAGCATCATCATTGTACATAGTTCCTGTTTCCTGGATTCCTAAAAATGTTCTTCCTGTGCTTCACGGAATAGCTGATTACTTCAGATTTTTTGGGTCTTTTGTTTTCAACTTAAAAGTGACCTTGGAAGACAATCCCTTAATCTCTCTTGTGAAATTGTTGTCCCAGATTTCATATATATGTATATGTATATGTATACATATATATATATATTTTTTTTTTTTTTTGCAGTGCTGGAGATCAAATCTAAGCCCTTTGCATGCTAGACTAGCATTCTACCTATAAGCTACATTCACATGCTCCTAGCTTATCTCAATATATCTTCATGCTCTGTTTAATTCTCATTACACTTACTATACTCTACATTTATGTTCTTCCAATTTTTTTTTTTTTTCTTTGTGGTACCGGGGATTGAACTCAGGGGCACTCGACCACTGGGCCACATCCCCAGCCCTTTTTTGTATTTTATTTAGAGACAGGGTCTCACTGAGTTGCTAAGTGCCTCGCCATTGCTGAGGCTGGCTTTGAACTCGCGATCCTCCTGCCTCAGCCTCCCAAAGTGCTGGGATTACAGGCGTGCGCCACCGCGCCCGGCTTCTTCCAATATTTGACAAGCTTTTTTTTTCTTTCTTTCTTTTATTTTTAGTACCAGTGATTCAAGCCAGGGGTGCTTAACTACTGGCCACATCACCATCCCTTTTAATTTTTTTTTTTTTTTAATTTTGAGAAAGGGTCTTCCTGGGTTGCTTACACTCTCACTAAATTGCTGAGATTGGTTTTGAACCTCTGTCCTCCTGCCCCAGCCTCCCAAGCTGCTGGGATTACAGGCATGTGCCACTGGACCTGGCTTATTTGATTTTTTTTTTTCTGTTCCCTGTAATTAGAATGGCAAATCCATGCGGTGAAGGGCAAGTAATCATCTCAGTTTTCAATGTTGTCTAGAACAGAGTAGAATTTCAATTAATATGTGGTTAATGAATAAATAAGAAAACAATACAAAGAACCTAGTGAATGAGGGATACTTGGTGTCAGAGACAAACTTAGATAGTCAACAATGCTGGGGAGCATTGTGGTTATATTTATCTGATTCTTTGCATCTCATCACTTGATTTATTTCAATGCATAATAATTTTCTCTTTTTACCCTCTTTATCCTACCTTTCAGAGGAAGAGAAAACGTCAACAGCTCCAGGTGTTCACTGCTTAAACATTTATCAAAATATAATCTTTATCCTCAGAAACTTAGCTTCAAGTCTTTAGGTAAGAATATATGACTGGTCTTATTCTTTTACATGTCTCAATTGTCAATTGGGACTGGAAAGGGACTCTAATTGGTTTACTTTGGGGCAGGTGATTATTCTTAAGATAAACAATCTAGGAAAAAAAAATAAATAATATAAAATAGCATGTTATTCCATGACAGATATATTCATTGTAACTATCAGAGCAATATGTACAATAAAAATATTTATTATAATCAACATAAACATAGCTGTCAAATTGTGCAAAAAGGTCAATTAAAGGGATTAACTAAAATTAAGAGCAGATATATTTTAAACTATAAAAACAATATTGAAATGTAATAAATTAAAAAATGATAATAAAAATAAAACAATGTAAAGAATGAAAAGAATTATATAAGCTTATGGAACAAGGAAACAATAATAATGAAAAGGGAGAGGTAGGAAGAAGTACCCAGTAAATCATCATGTCAACAACTTAAAAAGTGGTAAAATTGTCACCTTTAAGACACTTTTTAATGACTCAAAAAGGAAAATAGTCATGTAGAAAAATCCTTGGGTATCTCTACATATTTTTTCTGAGTTAATAAGATGGAAAAGAAAACAGTTAACAGACGTAAAAAATTGAATATGAATGTTAAATGTTCATGTAATACAAGTAATGGAAAATTGAATACAGAGAATGAGAAAGGATAGGGCTTAGAATCATCTGTTCTAGAGAAAGAGGAAAAAAAAAGAAGAAGAAGAAGAAGAAGTACCAGATCAAGAGATCACAAAGAATCATTGGTTGATCTTATTCCTTATGATTCCTCAAGGATCTCTCCTATTCAATGAAAAAGACATGATATTAATCATGGCTTCCAATGTTTGCCAGCTAAGGACACTGATAATTGCATTAGGTGGCAAAGAAGTAGACCCTCAAAATGTTCCATGATGCTGGACCACTTTATAATTTACCATACTTTATCTCTCCATGTGATTGCAAATTTTTAATAAATAAACAAGATGAACATATAATTTAAGGAAATCTCACCCAAGGAATATTCATTATATATGACAACCTTATAACCCTTATAACAATATTATTAACATTGTAACTTTTTTTTTTTTTTTTTTTTTTTACTTCTACAAACAGAAGAATTCCACTACACTCATGGCTCCTAGAAATCTCACGCAGGTGACTGAATTCATTCTCACAGGAGTCTCAGAACTTCCAGAGCTTCAGATTCCTCTCTTCCTGGTCTTCCTGCTCATCTATGGGCTAACAGTCATGGGGAACCTGAGAATCATCACCCTTACCAGTGTTGACTCTCATCTTCAAACCCCAATGTATTATTTCCTCCGACATCTTGCTATTATAAATTTTAGCAACTCTACTGTCATTGCTCCTAAAATGCTGGTCAACTTCTTAGTAAGTAAGAAAAACATTTCATACTATGAATGTGCCACCCAACTGGGAGCATTCCTTGTTTTCATCATAGCTGAAGTTTTCATGCTGGCGGTGATGGCCTATGACCGCTATGTGGCCATTTGCAACCCCCTGCTCTACATGGTGGTGGTATCTCCACAGATCTGTCTTCTGCTGGTTTCACTCACCTACCTGTATAGCTTTTCCACAGCTATTGTGGTTTCATCTTGTGTGTTCTCTGTGTCTTATTGTTCTTCCAATGTCATCAATCATTTTTACTGTGACAATGTCCCTCTGTTAGCACTGTCCTGCTCTGATACTTACATTCCAGAAACAATAATCTTTGTATCTGCTGCAACAAATATGGTTTTTTCTATGAATATAGTTCTAGTATCTTATTTCAACATTGTTTTGTCTATTCTAAGGATGCGTTCAACAGAGGGAAGGAAAAAAGCCTTTTCCACCTGTGCTTCACATATGATGGCAGTCACAGTTTTCTATGGAACTCTGCTCTTCATGTATTTGCAGCCTCAAACCAGCCATTCCCTGGACACTGATAAAATGGCATCTGTGTTTTACACCCTGGTGATTCCCATGCTGAACCCCATGATCTACAGCCTGAGAAACAAGGATGTGAAGGCTGCCTTAAGAAGATTCATGACGAATCCATGCTTTCCCCTTAAAACAATGAAATTTATGAACTTGTAGGTAAAGAAAGAGAAGGATTTGATTACCTTAGTAATCTTAGTTTTGTAATTGAGTTAACAATTTAAAGGTATTTCTAGGAAGAAAAGAGGATCTAGAGTCTAGGATCTAGGATGCAAAGAACATTAAATTAAAAAATAAAGTTTAGTTCATTGAGTTGTGAGGGTAACATAGCAACAAAGATGCTACTTCATACCTCTTCTTACAAGTGAGCTGGTCACCAGTGTGGAAAAAAAAAATAAAAGTTTTGCGGAGTCCTGGCAGATATATGTTTTGAAAAGTCAAACAAATTTAAAATGAGTAAAAGCATTAGGAAAATATAAATAAAGCTGATCATTTTTGTTCTTGGCTTTTGTTGTCATTTCTTCCTGAACATAGTTGATATATTGGATCACTGTACCTTGACAAACTGTAATTACATGTAAATAATGTAATTTTATAGCTAAGTTACCAAAATTGAACTGATACTTCTATTTAAAACTCCGTCTCTTTCTTAATGTTGTTTGAATAACTGAATTCTACTAATAAGTAGCATTTAGCAAAGAATAAGATTGAAATTATGCTTCCAAGTAATGTTATGTATAATTTTAAAAGTAAATTCCAACATACAATATAATTTCATGCTAATTTGATTTACATGCTTAATACATTCTGTAAAGGTTTTTCTTTCTCTTTGTTCTAAATATATTCTTTTATATTTTGTGAAGTTAACATCTTCTACCGTGGTATTACTAGACTTTAATGGGTTCTGTTCATCTACTTTCCTTACATCATTAGAGGAAAAAAATAAATTCATCAATGATTTTGCTTTATTTTTGCAAAGTACTTGATCTGTAAGCATACACCAAAATCTGTTGTGTACAACCTTAAATATGTGGTGGACAACAAGGCCATAGTTGAGAATTACCAAATAGAAATCATAAGCTACTGGCCAAAAAGACATATTTTAAAAGCTTCATAAGCATTCCTGTATAGGATTGCAAGAATATATTTTGGCAAACATCAAAGAATAAACTGGAAAACATATGATAACATTTTGCCTATATTCATTTTTCTCATAAGCACATTTTGACAATGATTTGTTTTAATATAATGGCCAAATATTTAGCCAGAATAATTATGATGTCACAAAAACACTGTAATGCTGTAAGATAAATTAGACTCAGAAACATTGGAATGTTATAATTAAGATATATTCAGAGTTTTATTAAAGTTAACATATTCAGTCTATTTTGTTTTTACAAAGTCTTTTTTCCTGTTGCTTAGAGAAAAAAATAACAAGAGAAATGTGTTGTGAAGGGTTTGACTGTGAGTTAATTGACTTCTCTTTTCTAGTCCCACACTGAATCCCATTTTACTTTGTATTATATTTTCATCTTAATATGTTCACAAAATATACATGTACTATGTATATGTATTGTGTATACATTACATATATACATATATGTCTTTAACTTTCCCATAATATTATCAAATGAAATACATATCTAATAAGAATGTTTTTCTTGTTTAACAGTGACAACACTGGGTTGGTCGCCCAGTTAGGTCTGATTTTGCAATCTGAAATAATATAGTCACAAGTCAAAGAACAAAATTTGTCCCACCCTACTAATTCCTTTAGGTGGCAAATAATTTTTTTTTGAACAGTAGTGCTGGATAGCCACAAAGTCATGTGTAGGCAAATATGGCATATGAAATACATTCATCTCTATCCACATATCTTTATTGATTTTTCAAGTCAAAATGAAAAAAATTATTTCTCAATTTAAAGGCCATTTTAAACCCCCTGTAACCATGGATTTATATAACACTATTTTTACTTCTGCATGAGACCATATGGGGTAATTTTAACAAAGGAGCACAATTGCCTTTTTTTTTTTTTTTTTTTTTTTTTTTTTTTTTTTGGTACTGGGGATTGAACTCAGGGGCACTTGACCACTGGGCCACATCCCCAGCCCTTTTTTGTATTTTATTAGTGACAGGGTCTCACTGAGTTGCTAAGTGCCTCCCATTGCTGAAGCTGGCTTTGAACTCACAATCCTCCTGCCTCAGCCTCCCAAGTGCTGGGATTACGGGTGTGAGCCACAACGCCCGACCACAATTGCCATTTTTGAAATTAATTAACTACAAAAAGTTCAGATCTCTAGATTATCCCTGTTTCTAACACTAGAATTTTTCAGAAAACATTTTGTTTTATGTGGATCCTAAATTCAAAATGCAAAGACTCAAAATATCTACTAAGAATTTCATGTATTTCAATGATATCAAGATATTTGTGTATACAAACATACAAACACACACATATATATTTATCACCTATAGTTCAAGAACAAAGAGAGATAATATAACAAAAATAAAAAAACATTAAATATAAATCAAATCAAATATTAATTATCATTAAGTTCATGATAAAGAGTCTCAATATTCTTAGTCATCTGGAAAATGAAATAACAATAACAATGAGAAACTCTTTCCCAGACACATTTTTCAAATGAAATTAAAAATGCCCCATTATTCAATGACCCAGTTGCAAGCTGCTACTAACTATCAGTTACTACCTCTGGTTCCTGAAGTCATCTTACTTTGCTGATTGGCAAGCATTGATACTTTTCTTTGGCAAATAGGTGAACAATTTTAAATAAAGTTAAATATGCAACTAATTTATGTTCCATGGATTAACCTCAAGGATTTTTACTTAAAGAGAATGACAATATGTTTAGAAAAATACACATACACTCAAGTTACTGAAGTTGTGTACAAAATAATTCAAAGGAATTATTTTGCTCATCAACAAATAAAAAATAAATAATGGCATATGGATAAATAACACACTACTCAGCAACAGAATAAAAGGAACTCCCATGCAGGCAGGCATCAACTGCATGAGCTTCAACAGCATTATCTACATATAAACTTTTTTTGTCATTCTTTTTTTTTTTGATAATGTTCTAGAAGAGGCAAACTGATCTCTGAAGATAAACATAAACACTTTTGACCTGAAATATGCAACTGGGAAGTGTACCACAGAAAGACTTCAGGAAATTTTCAGGATAATAAAATACTCTGAATTAGGAACAGAAACAACATTTTTCAAATGTTAGCCGTATGTGTAAGTTATTACTGGGCTAACAGAAAGAAATAGAATATGATGCTTTTATTTAATTTTCCAGATGTTTTAGTTATTATTGTTGAATTAAAATAGTATATATGTAAAGTGCAAGCCATGTTTTTGATGAACAGTCATGTTCTTCACCTCACATAGCAAACTTTTTCAGAAAGTAGGGTAAGAAAATTTAATATCTGCCATTAGCTTAATTTCAACTGTTGGGTTGAGTAATCTTTTTATAGCCACCATGTTGGACATTAGCTCTACAGAACTTAATTGTCCCCCATAAACAAAGCTTTTTCCTCTTTGGTCAAAATCTTCAAAATGCCCTCATCACCTCCACTGTGAGACCACCACTCCCCTCTTTATAAGTTTAATTGTTTTTAGATTTCACATAAAAATGAGATCATGTAGTAAAGCATGACCCTTTTTTAAGAATATGCAGTATAATACTATGCATTACATTTTACTAAATAAATTTCCAAAGTAAATATATAGTTCCCAGTGTTTGGATAATGACATAATGAATAATGATATTATGGATAATATTTTCTGTATTTTAATAACCTGTAATACCTCTTCAAAATAGATTTAGAGGATCAAGTTTTCTTACCCTTGAAGACATCTGTCTTTATTTTATTTTTTATTTTTTTACCTGAAATGAGATTTAAAACACTTATGTTTCTCATTTCATCTCACAGTATCATCACTGTGCCAGCAAAGCATTCTGTTATTTTAAATTATTAATTTATCCCTCTGATTATAGGAAGAATTTAGTCTGTCCCCAGATTTACATAAATTAGTGTAAAACCCTAATTCCTAGTACCCAGGAGGAGACAGTATTTGGCAATTGTCTTTCAAGAGGCAATTGAGCTAAAGCAAGATACTTAAGTGGTCCTTAATCCAATACAACTGATTCCTTTATAAGAAAAGGAGATGAGGACAGGGAGAGGGAGATGAACCAAACACAAACACAGACCAGGAACAGCCACACCAGGACACAGCTGAGGAGGTGGCCATCTACAGGCTAAGGGGTGTCACATCAGAAATCAAACCCTCTGACACCTGGATCTTGGACTTGAGACTCCTAACTGCAGCAAAACAAATTTACATTGTTTATTTCACTCATTATGTGGTATTTTGTTTCAGCAGCTCTCAAAAATTAGTAAACCTTTTATTCTTATATCTTTACTCAGTGCCAACCACCACCATCAGGTAACCACCCCAAAGCATTTACTCTGGCTGTGCTTGTTCCTTATGTTCTTACAAAGTATGCATTGTTGTCCAATGGGCATAGTTTTACAGTTTACAAAAATGTCATCATCCTCTATATCCCCAGTTGGAAGTTTAAATTGAAGTCTACAGAAAAATCTTGTGTAGTATATATATGTGTGTGTGTATACCTAAAGGGATCTTAATCCCCAAAGAAGAAAAATTTCCCAATGGATACTGGTTTCTAAATATATCTGCTAGATCATATATGCATGACATTAAAATATTCAGTATTTAAAAAAAAAACATTTCTACATTAGGAACTGTATAGTCATTTTTAAACAGCTTTGCTTTTAAATATTGTGTTTTTTTCTTCTCCAGGATTTGTTTACTCTGTTTTATCATCTGAAATGCAAATATAAAGGAAAGATTAAGAGAATAATTATATTAAATGAGGATCACTTTGGGGAGGGGATGTCCTCCTTTTAACATACACTTCATAACTTTCCAGGAAATAATTATAATGTAATTTCTATTGTTGAGGTAAAAGAAATAAACAAACAACAGAGATGGTGCCATAATAAACAAGCTTCTTATAGATTGTTCTAATTTGAGAGACAATTAGTCCCTAGCTCTTATATATTCCATTTTTGCAATAATGAATCTCTACCTGGAGATGAGATTTGACAGGCACATTTTTAATCACTGTATCCACTAGATGTCATGGAATTGACAGTCTGTGGTTCAGACTGATACAAAGAATACAAAGGCATATATGGAGAATTCCCGGAGGAGGGCTCTGTTAAGGAACCAATCCTACGTGGCATCTTCCCTGAGGATGTTAACAGGCAATATGTGGATCTCAGAGCCACCTATGCCTCAGGGGCAGGGTTCAAGGTATATAGAGCACAAAGATTCTCATTGCTACAGTCCAGAGACTCAAACATGAAGCAGATGTTTTATTAGAGGTAGGTAAAACATATTCATCTTTTTTGCATAAGAACGTACCTCAAACACATCCAAACCACTGCTCAAAATAAGCCATTTCAATTTGATTTTGGAAGATACCATGAATTATATAAAACTAAAAAGACAGTACTTACCTTATTATTTGTTGGTGATATTTTTAACCATTTTCAGAAATATGGGTGTCAAATAGGATTATATATATATTCCAAATTAAGATTGACTTCATGTTGCATATACTTAGTAAATTTTATCACTACTGAAACTATGGACTTTTGCTTATTGATTGTGATTATATCACTGCTATATTATCTAAAATTAAAATTTCATGTGTATAGGAGAACTGTGAAGGAAAAGATTTATAGCTATCCAAAGACAAAATCATGCCTCTTCCTGAGAACATAGCCATAGAAAACAAATTTCAGCAGAAAAAATTTTCAGTTAAATCTGATGACATCAGGAATATATATATATATATATATATATATATATATATATATATATATATATATATATATACACAGAAAAATTAGTCTTCTAACATTTCAGTTCAATTATACCCAAAAAATGGCTTTGATTAGTTATTAAAAAAAAAAAAAAAAAAGAATTCCTTTTGAAGTGAGGCACTTGCCCTTCTGGGGAAATAAAATACAGGAAGAAAATACACATTTTCTGATTTGCCCTTAATTCAACAGACCTAAAATTTTAGAATGTTTGTTTAAAAAAATAAATTTTTGGAGGTCACTTAAGCTAGAATCTCACAAAGAGAGGATTGGTTGTTAGTGGGAAAATACGAAGATTAAATGAGGAACACATTGAAATTATTGGTTACTAGTTCAATAAAAACTTTTGAATAGAAAAGAATATACTCTCATGATTTAGACTGAAATTTCTTAAATGCCTGTGAAATTAACCTCACCAATGTGCTTGAGATGTAAATAAAAAATACCCAGAGATTATAAATATTTTCTGAGCACCTAAAAATACTATATTGGAAATATCACTTTGATGACTCCATTCTTTCATGTTCAAAATATCATAAATACTGACCCAAATGCCAAAATCACTTCACAGAAGTCTCCCTAATCTACCTCCCTCTCTTTCCTTCATTTATCTCCCATATAATCTTTGTAATATTTATGTTGATAGTACCTTGTTTAAGATCCTACCTATTCCAATTTACTAAATCTATCTTCAGCTTCTGTCCTGGACTCCACCAACATTATCTTGAAAACCACTTAACTGTCCATTAACTAAGTTTCTTTTTTTTTTTTTTTTTTTAAGTTCTACTCCTGCTCTGCCTCTTGCCTTTTAAAATCACAATTATCTTCATAAGAGCAAAAGTCAATTTCTTAAAACTTAAATCTGATCATGTTATTTACCTATCTTAAAATTTCTGCATAGTTTTTGATCCACTTAAAACCTGAATGAGTAATGTGAGCTCTATTGTCTGATTATATTAACACCCCACTTCCATATTAAAATCCAGTCACACTCTGTTTCATTGAGTTCCCTCTCTTCTCCCATTCAAAAAATGAAATACATTCTCTAAGTTGTTTTCTACTCCAAAGCAAAATTCTACACACTCACTGTGACCTGGAATCCTGTAATGTTCTTGCTGAACATATTCTTGTTTTACAGAATGGCTGATTGCTTGTGATGCTCTAGGTCTTTGGATTTCAATTTCAAGGCCTTGAAAGGCCTTCCTTGAATGATGAGTCTCTTCTGAAATTGTTGTCTAAGGTTATCTTTTGTGTCTGTGTATAATTTTTCATTGTTTTTTTTTGTTTGTTTGTTTGGTTGGTTGGTTGGTTTTTTAGTACTGGAGAAAAAAATCCAGGGCCTTGTGCATGCTAGGCAAGAACCCTACCTATATGCTATATCCCCAGGATCCCACAATTTGTCCTTACATATCTTCATGCTCTTGTTTAATTTACTAGTTACACTTAATACCTCTACAACTATCTTGTTTCTGTTTCTTTAACAAATTTTCTTCTCTTCCCTGTAATTGTAATAGCAGGACCATGAGGTGAAGAGCAAGTAAATATCTGAATCTTGAACATTGTCTAGCATAGAATAGAAATTCAAACAATATTTGGTTAATAAATGGTTTATAAATAAGAAAAAACTATTCAAAGAAACCTAGTGAATGATGGATAGTCCCGTCAGAAACAAACATAGATTCTCAACAAGTACAGGACTTATTTTGGTGGCATATTTCTGATTGTTTTTCATCTTATAACTTCATTTTTTAATGCAAAATTATTTTGTCTTTTTAAAATTTTTTATTCTATGTTTGTAGATGGATAGAAAATGTCAACAGCTCTAGGCTTTTAGTGCTTATACATTTATCACAATATTGGCTTGACTCTAAAGAACTTGAAGTTCAAGTTTTAGGTAAGAATGCATGACGGGTCTTATTCTTTGACATGACTCAATTGTCAGTTGAGACTGTAAAGGGAATTTACCTGGCTTGTTTCATAGCAGTTGATCATCCTTAAAATAAGCAATCTGGGAAAATATTTAATAATATTAAAATAGCATGTTTTCTCTCATATCAAATACATAAAATATTTCTTATAATTACAAAAAATGAAACTGTCAAACTGTACAAAAAGACCAATTAAAGTAATAAACTAAAATTAAGAGCAGATATATTTTAACTGTAAAAAATAATATTTTAACATTTAATAAATAAAAACTATGATAAATAAAATATAATGTAAAGAAATACAGGAATTGTATAAGCTTCTGGAACAAGAAAAAAAAAAAGATAAGTAATGAAGGGAGAGGTAGGAAGAAGTACCCAGTAAATCATCATGTCAACAAGTTACAAAAATGATAAAATTTTCACCATGACAAACTTTTTAAAAGGTGAAAATGGAGGTCAATAATCCAAAATAAGAGCTTTCCGGTCAATAAATCCAAATGTTTTTGTTTGAGTTAATAAAATGGAATGTGTAAATAGTAAACAAACTTAAATGGTTGAATATGCAGGTTAAGTTCAGCTAAAACAACTAATAGAAAAATTGAATACAGAAAATGGGAAGGATAGGGCCTAGAGTCATCTATTCTACAGGAACATATACACATGTGCGCACGCACGCTGCGTGCACACACACACACACACACACAAAGAAAACTCAGATCAAGAGATTGCAAAGAAACTGTAAGAGCCTTGAATGAGGAAGTAGCTAAGATGGTGGCTGGCTGAGAGCCAAAGAGGAGGCGTTTAATTGTTTACACCTGACCTTAATGTAATTAACTAAGAATCTTTCTGTGCCCGTGAACACTGTGTGACACACCTGTAAGTTGAGCTTGTGACACGTGTATACTTGTTAAGGTAAAGACTATTTAAAGAGACTGTGGGGGAAACTTAGGGGGAGAATACAGAGGAGAAAGCAGAGAAGAAGCAAGAATAAAGAACCTACTCATTCCCAGTCTGCCTCCGATTTCTTTCCCGCAGTATCGTTGCTGCAGGCGGGAACAAGAAACATTGGTTTATTTGCTTCTTACAATTCCTAAAGGCTCTATCATGTTCATACAAAAAAAAAGCAAGTTATGAATCATGGCTTTCAATGTTTGCAAGCTAAAAACACTGATGATTCCATTAGATTGCAAGGAAGCAAACCCTTAAAATGTTCCATGATGCTGGACCACCTCATAATTTGCCATATTTTCTCTCTTCAAATGATAACAAATTTTACTTCATAGATCTGAAATTTCGAGTTTGAAGACAAACCAAGACTGATGCATAATTTAAGGAAATATTAAACAAAGAATCAGCCTTGCCATATAATGACCATTCTATAAAAAAATTCCTTAAATTCATAACTCCTTCTTCTTACTTTCTCAAGCAGACAAATTTCCACCAAACTCATGGCTTCTGGAAATGTCACCCGGGTCACAGAGTTTTGTTTTCATGGGAGTCTCAGATCTTCCAGAGCTGCAGGTTCCTCTCTTCCTGGTCTTCCTGCTCATTTATGGGCTGACAGTGATGGGGAACCTGGGCATCATCACCCTCACCAGTGTTGACTCTCGACTTCAAACCCCCATGTACTATTTCCTCCGACATCTGGCTATTATAAATTTTAGCAACTCTACAGTCATTGCCCCTAAAATGCTGGTCAACTTCTTAGTAAGTAAGAAAACCACTTCATACTATGAATGTGCCACCCAACTGGGAGCATTCCTTGTTTTCATCGTAGCTGAAGTTTTCATACTAGCGGTGATGGCCTATGACCGCTATGTGGCCATTTGCAACCCCCTGCTCTACATGGTGGTGGTATCTCGGAGGATTTGCAATCTGCTGGTTTCACTCACCTACCTGTATAGCTTTTCCACAGCTATTGTGGTTTCATCTTGTGTGTTCTCTGTGTCTTATTGTTCTTCCAATGTCATCAATCATTTTTACTGTGACAATGTCCCTCTGTTAGCATTGTCTTGCTCTGATACCTACATTCCAGAAACTGTAGTCTTTATATCAGCAGCTACAAATATCTTGTTCTCTATGACTGTAGTTCTAATTTCTTATTTCAACATTGTTTTGTCTATTCTAAGGATGCGTTCAACAGAGGGAAGGAAAAAAGCCTTTTCCACCTGTGCTTCACATATGATGGCAGTCACAGTTTTCTATGGGACTCTGCTCTTCATGTATTTGCAGCCTCAAACCAGCCCTTATTCCAATCCATGGACACTGATAAAATGGCATCTGTGTTTTACACCCTGGTGATTCCCTTTTATGGTTGTATGCTGAACCCATGATCTACAGTCTGAGGAACAAAGATGTGAAGGCTGCCTTAAGGAGATTCATGAGCAATCCATGCTGTTCCCTTAAAGCAATGTAGTTTTTTAGTGAATGAAGAGGTGGTTAAGATTGTGTGCTAGGACAAAATAAAAAATTAGAGGAAATTTTTTGTTATGTTTTATAAAAATTATTGTAATCTCTAGTTCTTGGTTAGTTGGTTTATATGAATATTATGTTAACAAAATTGATGGATTATTTAACTTACAAATACTCTTAAGATTAATCTTGGCTAACATCAAAGTACTTGGCTGGCAAACATATATTAACATTCTGTGCACATGTTCACTTTCCTTATGAGTGGGCTTCAGTGTTGAAGAATGTTGATATAGACATTAAATCTTCAGTCTTGAAGATTTTGATATAAGGAATGAATTGTTATATAACAAAAAAAATTTGGACTCAGAGACATGCAACGATTGTGATTGGTATAATTTCATAGTTGCCTTAATTTTTTGAAGTTTGTGTGTGCAAATCTACCTCTGGGATTCTCACACACTATTTCTATTGACTTATTTCTTTTTTGAAGATCACAATTTTCTTTCCTTGAATATTTACAGTTTTCAGGGGATTACTTACCTAATATGATGTGGAACTCTGAATTCTGTTCCTCCTACCCTTTCAGATTTGTTGCTCTTATTTCAGTTTGTGGGTTTGTCTGCATGCTCAGTACTAAGATATTTTGCTTGGACACCTTGCAACTATAAAAGCCTATGCCCTTTGCCTATAGCAGCTTGTCTACTAGTCTGTTATGAATCTCCATTACATTTATCAGTGATTTCCCAGTCTGTTGATTACCCAAACTACTGCTGTTATCTCACCCTGTATTATAATACCCACCTTTGCAAGAATAGCCACTGAAGTAACTTTTGTTTTACAAACACCTCTGTGAATGAGTTTTTAAGTGTTATACTCAAAGCAATGCAAAGTACATCTAAAAGCAAATATGTAGGTTTTCATGGTTTACCTCAGTCCTAGGTATTTTAATTTATCCAACATGAAATCAAGTGTGGACATACATACCAAATGTATTACTAATTTATATACTTTGAAAGCAAGCAATGTCCTTCATCAGGAAATTTAATAAAAGTTATGCATCCATAGAAGGAAATCCTTTTCAGCAAGAAATACAAAGAAATAGAAAACCTTCAGTGCATACTACTAAGTGCAGGAAATGGGCCTGAAAGACTACATTATTCCATTCTTAAGATATTACATCAGAGGAAAAATCTAGAGATGATGAACAGACCAGTGGTTTCCAGAAGCTTGAGGGAGAAGATGTGGGAAGGAAGCATTAGGTAGGAGAAGCATATGGGTGTTTTCCTATAATGAAACTATTCAACTCAGCACTGTAATGGTGGCTACACGACACTGTCTTTTTCCAATACTTCCAGAGCAGCACAAAAAGAAAAACTTAATAAATGCTAATTTAACAAATAACTCAAGAGGTCAGAGGACACTAGAAAAGGGTACAGAATGTGACAAAAATATTCTACTATATTAAAAAT
The DNA here is from genome assembly GCA_025594165.1 of Tamias sibiricus. Classification (NCBI taxonomy): domain Eukaryota; kingdom Metazoa; phylum Chordata; class Mammalia; order Rodentia; family Sciuridae; genus Tamias; species Tamias sibiricus. The sequence continues at coordinate 18,065,832 of CM046657.1, read as the reverse complement.
ATGTGGAATGATTTTTTGAATCAGTAGGGAGAAGGGTGCTGGCCTATTAAACCTAAGAGAGACTAGAGATGTGATATGAAAGGCAAGAGGCACTCTGGCAATGAAGCTGTTTCTCATAAGGATAGAGTTTAAAAATTCTAACACCAGTATACATGGATAAAATAGAGGTGATCAATTAAGTGCATGGTTGGCAGCCACATTTCACACTATTGGAGAAGGAGATTAGATTTTCAGGGAGAGGAATCTAGAGTGTTCTGTGTTGTAATGGATTAGTGTTGGAGACAGAATTGAGACTGAGACCTCCATAGGGCACAAGGCCAATGTACTCCTGGGCCTTAACTCATGGTCTGACAACCTTTCAAGGATACTGTGCAAATTCCCAGGATCATAACCTGTTACTTGCCCTGATCTGTGCTCTCTTCCATTCCCACCCATGTGCTCTCTTAACCCTACAGGGACTCATTCTTATCACAGGAAATAGATGTTTATGCGGAATGAGGCAGCAATATGTAAAACTAACCTTTAGCTCCAGGATAGCCAACTGACCATGCCTTCCTCAGAGCTAAAGGATCCTCACAGGAAAATAAAACAGACCTTGGAAATGTACCTAAAGCCAATTAATATTCCTAAACCTTAGAACCTCTTGCAAACAGCCCTTTCACAGGAATAAAATTCTCTCCCTCTTTTTGGGGAACCAGACAGATGATCTGGTCAGTACTGTATCTCCCTTCTCTTAGAAGCCCTAATAAAAAGCCTGCCTGTATGTTCTCTTGCCTGACTTGCTTTTGTTTCTACTATCACAAGTCAAAATTCCTGAGTCCACCATTGTGATGAGTGGTGACAGTGAATGTGAGATGAGTGTCTGAGATTGGGGTCCCTGATGACTTCATGGCTGTGGCATGCTTGGTGCCTGGGAAAGTGTCTATGCAAAGGTGCATAATGCATGAATGCTAATGGTAATGCCATCCATGAGGAGGCTCTGTGCTAGAGTCTTATCAGCCTAGACATTGCTGTCAGGCACACAGCTCCTGGGAATGAAGGAATTCTCTTGTTAAGACAACCATAATGTTTCCTGCCCACATAAGAGTAACTTTAAACGATGGACTTTCTTGAGAGCTACACAATGCTCCTAACATTACACATTGCAACTGTAGAATGTAACTGAGGAATAAACTGCGTAATATTGCTAACTCTGTAACTTTCATGAATACAAAGGGTAATGCTTACATAGTCTTTAATCTGATTAAGGAGGTATATATAATAAAGATTACTGGTGTAATTCTTTCGAACTGCTTCTCCATCAGAGACCAGCGCTCCACCCAATCCCAGCTGTTAATTTCATAATCTGAGTTCCTGAGTGTTATTTCTTCCAATATCCCACCGCCCCTTCCTGGATCCTGCTATTTGGCCACACTGGTCACAGCACAGCATCATTTGGCAAGTCTGCCAGGAAACTGTAAGATGAACTCAGGTGAGACCTGATAGGATGGGGACACTCTGATGTGACTCCTGCCCACCATGCCATGTTTACCTAACGTAGATGCTCTGAGGTTACACATTGAAACAGTTGTAGATATGTTTATATATACATGCCTATATAGCTCTGTTAGCTGACACATATTCTAGAAGATGGTGTTCACCCCAATAGCAAAAACCACACCAGGAACCCAGATAATGTTTTCTAATAACATTTTTTTTCAGTAAAAAGACACAGAACTTCTTTGAAATATGACCAGGAGAAGGAGAAAAGTTTACATGATGATTCCAGAGAATGTTACAGTATCAGAGAGTTAGGGATTAAATAAATAAAATAAAATCTAACATACAGGTAGAAGGAAGTGATAGCATAACTATTTTAAAAAATAGGAAAATATCCTATGCAAAAAAAAATGTAGGACTTTATGTAGATCCTCTTCCTTCAAGGAGATGAACAACTCCCACCTACTCCTTAGATCTGAGTAACACATACTGACTTCTTCCAAAAGAGCACAGTAGGGAAAGGAGCTTAGAGTTCCTTTGGAGTGTGAAATCTGGCAAACATTACTGTTAGAGAGCTGGGGACTTCCAAGAAATGGAGGCACATTGAAGACCACCGTTCAATCCCCAATTTTTGCAAATGAGTCAGAAAATTTTCAGACTTGTAGATCACAGTAGTAGGTATGAGTTTATTGAAGGTATAAGAAAAGGGAAAGGGGACACTTTCAAAGGAGAAAATGGGTCCTCTCAGAAAGGAGAGGGACAATGTGGCTCTCTTGCACTCCAGTTTTACTGGGGGTTTCAGAGAACTTTCCAGAGAGTCCTACCCATGTCGACCTCTCGACTTTTGACTGATAGAAAGATGATATCAGACTTTCAAGTACCCATTGCTTGGTCACCTTGGCCCATGCTGACCAATTCTATCCTTAACTATACATTCTTACAGATGTTATTGTTAGTTGGACTTATCCTCATCCCTTTGAGTTTCAGCATCTGGTCACCAATGGGTTCTTCCCCTTGACATTATCTCAGGCCTGCATTTCTATTGAAGATAACAGGTAATTTGCTGAGGAATATGGCATATCCTGTCCACTTAGGCCAAGCAGGGCTGCAGATAAATTGCTTTTGGGAAAGGAAAGCATGTGGGAGTCAGATTTTGTCATGATGCAATTAGAATGTCAATTGATTTCTAAGATTTTTTCCCCCAAGATTCATGAGCCTAATCATGAGGAAAACATCAGAGAAACCTAATTTAGGGGCCTTTTATAAGATATTTGACCAGTATGCTCTACAACATTGTCAATATTATAAAAATTAAGAAAACCCTAAGAAATTCTGACAACCTAGAAGAGTTTTAAGAAACTATCACAACAAGATGGATCAATCTATTCTGGATGGGATATTCGAACATACATGGACATTGGGTGAAAACCAAAGAAACCAGAATAAGGGATGGAATTTATTAAAAATGGCACAAAGGACCCAGCAGTCATCACTGTTCTCACTCAGGCTGCCGAGAGCCACTGTAGGGCCACACCTTCCTCTTCTCTGTAATTAAATGGAATTTTACTTTGAAGAGTAAATCTCAACATCAAATTAGTTTATGTAGGCAAGTCTAGTATTTTGTTTCCCACAAAAACCTGGGGCCTTTTTATTCTGAAATAATACTGATTAGCAATGTGCTATCAGGAACATAGGCTGGATTTCAGAGAAGACTGTGTACTAATGTTTGGTCACCAAGATCTGGAACTGGGTGGGCTTTCTGCCACTAGGCTGCCACTGCTTCTAGCCACTTTTTGCCAATGCAGACAGGAATTACATTTATCTACAATAACTAATATTAATACACAAATATGTATTTACCTCTGTCTTTCTATCTACCTACCAAGAGAACTTCCTGTGTAGATGACCTTGTGTAAATTGTGATAGCACTGACTAATCCTCCTTCCCAGGGATCATGAAGTTCCCCACAGATTTCTTTCATTTTTTTTTTTTTCTTTTTGACAGTAGAAGTCTTGTTTCTCTTATTTATAACATCATCACTTATCTGGTCAAGTTGATATTAAATATAAGTTTCATCCAGGGCTCACAAAAAAATAACTAAAATCCAGCCTGGTGTGGTGGTACACATCTATAATCCCAGTGGCTCAGGAGGCTGAGGCAGGAAGATTGTGAGTCCAAAGCCAGCCTCAGCAACTTAAGGAGACCCTGCCACTAAAGTTGTGGTTCAGTGGTTAGGTGCCTGAAATCAATACCTGATACAAAAAAAAAAAAAAAAAAAAAAACCTAAAATCCATTCAATGTACTATCTTGAAAGTGGTAATAAGGTCTTCAATAGTCCCAACCAATTTAGCAATTTTCTAGGTTTAATTCTCCAGGATACATCTGGAAATTTTTCATGGCCAAAAAAAAAAAAAATCTTTCTTACTAAAACTGCTCCTTGATCATGATTAAATTCCCATGAAAAAAATTCAGGTATATGTATATATTATGTTTATTGCCACTTACTATCTATAGAATCACTAAAATTTTCAAATGTAATAAGGGTTTGACAGCAAATTAAAAATAAATTTTTTTAGCAGGCAAAATTTTAGACCAAGAAATCTCATATTTCTTCAAAATATATTTGTATTTCTTACAATTTTAGGAGCATATATTTTATCTGTAATAATTTTCCTAGGTAAAAATTACTGACAGTTATTTTATAGGCCTGGTGTATAATATATAATTTATTTCATTTACATGATGTTTATTTCACCGACAAACTTGGGATTCTAGGAATTGCACATTTATTAGTGGCATTATAATTTTATCAATAATTACAAAGACATAACTAAGTGATTTAACATAATTACTTTGTTTAAATAGACACTTCCATAAAATTCTCACATAATAATCCTCTCTGACATCTCAGAAGGGAATGTGAGATAAATAATAGTGTCTCAGGGGAGCCATCTCAGAAGATGTGCGATAAAAAATACACTTTATTTTCAAACTCTTTAGAGGTTTAAAATGAGGACTAAAATAAACAGCATACCGAAACTCAATTTACAGTAGCCAAAGTGGTAAACAATATTGAGACTACTCAGATACTCCTTTAATGGAGACACCCTGGACTTCCCTAAACAGGATCAATGAGAGGACATTAGGTAGCCCCATCTTCCAGTTCTGCCATCCTATGCCACAGATGTAAGAACAGGTGTTCTCCTGGATGAGTTTTTTGTTCAATTCCTCATCAGAGGAGTTTAATTTGTACTGTAGTCACTGAAACACAAGGCAGTGCTATTTCAAGTTGTCTCATACTTTTAACATTTCAATGAAAAATAATTGGTGTTTTACTGTTTCAGAAAGAAAACTGTATCTGAAAAAGAAAAGCTAAGAACCGGAAACTATAAAGCTGTTCTGTAGAGGTTTCATAGGCAATGAAATTTGTTAATTTGTGAAATCAAGTATATAATGCCATATATGTGATATACTGATGGAGTGATTATTGTGGTTTCTTCTAAGTACAATAATAACAATAAGGGGCTGGGGTTATGGCTCAGTGGTAGTCTCTCATGTGTGAGGCCCCAGGTTCAATCCTCAGCACCACAAAAATGAAATAAGGTATTGTGTCCACTGACAACTAAAAATATTTTTAAAATAATAATAATAATAAAAAATGTGGTTCTGTCCCCAATAGCACAATTAAAAATCAATCATCAGATTTATCTACACATGGATAGTCTTCTAATTTCAAGGAATGCTATTTTTCATAGCTTCATTAAATTCCAAGCCCTTGCTGGGCACGGTGGCGCACACCTGTAATCCCAGCACTTTGGGAGGCTGAGGCAGGAGGATCGCGAGTTCAAAGCCAGCCTCAGCAATGGCGAATCACTTAGCAACTCAGTGAGACCCTGTCTCTAAATAAAATACAAAAAAGGGCTGGGGATGTGACCCAGTGGACGAGTGCCCCGTGCCCCTGAGTTCAATCCCTGGTACCACACACACACACACACACACAAAAAAAAAAAAAAAAAAAAAAAAATCCAAGCCCTTAAGGGAATGCTTGTCATTGCTTCATTTCTCTTTTCCATGAATGACAAAATTACAGAGTATTTAATTCAAGAAAATGGCCAGAGGCTACAAGATATTTACATATTGCTCTCTTTCAAAACTGCTCTGAGCTGGGCTTGTGACTATGTAGAGAACAAGTGCTCCTGGCAGAGGAAGTAGCAGGTGCATGAACCCTGAGAGTAGAACAGGGTCACTCAGGATCAGGAACTGCCAGTGCAGCAGTGAAGGCCAAAGTGTGGAGGTCCTGGCAGAGTGTGCAAGGGGTGGTTCTGCAGTGGCAAACAGAGTCATTTTAAACAATGAAACAAAGAACTGTCATTCTAGTCTTGATCCACTAGAAGGCAGCTGAGTGAGTTGGGGCACGTCATTGAGATTCAGTCAGTTCCTCATGGTCACTGAGTTCCATTATAAGTACTTCTACTGGGGCCCAACACAAGGGCCAGCAATGCTGATTCCTCTTCCAAGCAGTGGAACAGGGAATTGATAAAACCCACTTGGCCCTTTCTTTCACTGGGGTATTTTTTTAGAGGATATAGATAAAAACAGATGACACTGGGCATAAAAACTCATAAATAATAATCATTCTCTACTAACTAGAAAGTTAATCACAGACTTTTCTTGTAAACATTGCAGTGTATGGGCTGTGGTTGTAGCTCAGTACTAGGGCACTTGCTTAGCATGTGTGAGGCCCTGGGTTCGATCTTCAGCACCACATAAAGATAAATACATAAAATAAAGGTATAAAATATTTTCAATGCATGGGGAATAAATATGAGGCACCACAGAGAAATTTTGTTTTATCAGTTAAACTAATACTGTAACAAATTCTATAGTTGATGCTGCATATTTTCTCCTGTGTTGTATTATCGGATTCTTGGTGAATGGCTCTAGCTTAAGAATCATCAGCTGTAGTAGATGCTTCCATAAGCAAGGAGACCCATGGTTTCTCAGAATTTTTTTATTTATCTGAAATTTAGAAAATCTAATTAATATTGAACTCATAGATGCAATTAAAAGTAAAAAAGAATGGGGTTATATGGTGTGTTTTGGTAAACATCCACTCAAAGTTAATACTTAAAATGTTAAGTACACATATATCAATCCAGCTTAACTACTAGAAGAAAAATCTTTAATTCACTATGCTTGTAAACCAGGACAGTCAATCTGTGTCCACTGGGAATGGTTTTATTGTATTTTTATTCCCAGACACAGTGTTTTATAAGCTTTATGATGAGATGTAAGAGTGAGGAAATACATATTGCAGCACAGACTAACCCATGAGTTCAGAACTACAACAAGCTAAGCACATGCCCAGAGATTTACCAAATGTCTTGTTCAGACAGTGTTGAGGATGGGACCTTCAAGAAACTAGACACATTTTTCATAGAAAGCTATTTTCAGGATTTTTTTTAAAGATAGTTCCTATTTGCCTTTCAAAGCCAAACTTGAAGAATGACACTAATAATTTAATACAGCAAAAATATTTTTAAATGCCACACTAAATGCAGAGTTATAGATATACTGTTCTTTAAAATCAGGGACTCACATTAATAAAAGTCCCAATGGAGCATGTGTCCTAATATTTTTGATAACATTGTTTTTCTCTTTCTCTGGAGTAAGATCCTTTGGGACAGACACTAACAAAACCAAGCAGCCTGTCCCTATATGTACCCATTATGAGAAAAAAAAAAAGCACATTCTACCTGGGTAGGATGAAAGAATATATTTGACTTTGAAAGAAAAGGTAAGCACTATTTTTCAAATCAAATGCATTTCATGCACGAATTTCACAGTTTTGTGTTTTAAAAGTGAAAAAGAAAATTGAGGAAGAGATGAGAAAAACAAAGGAAGTTTGGATAGAGCTTTGTTTCCTTCTCTTCTAGTGTATTGTGCTTTTCTTGGCTCTGTCTTCAGACTCCATGTCCTGTCTGGATGATCATATTTCTCATTATGTATTATTGAATGATGAACACATGAATTAAAATTGCCTCCTAAGGAAGTACCACATGGACATAATCAAGGGAATGTGAAGCCCAGAATATCTACTCTTTTGATCATAGAGCAGCCTGCGAGGTAACTTTGGGCACTATTTATATGCAATAAAGTTCCCACTCAGTGAAAATAGTGTAGTGTGTTGTAGATTACAGTGCAGATTCAAAATTTTGCTTTTCACTACAAGTACATCATACATAAAAATTTTAAGATGCTGACAATCATAATTTTCATTACATAGAATAGAACAGATTACAGTAACAATAAAAAAAAGTGTAAATGCATTCTACGGAGTGAGTATTATCCTGGACATATTTACTAGCTGTGTGCCTTCTTGGAGCAAGTGTTTATTTCTGTAACTTGTGATAAAAATATTGTTTTACAGTTATTGTTCTACAGAAGTTTCTTGGCTTGAGCAGCAATATAAACAAAAATTTTATTTTCATTCTGTCACCTTTTTCCTCTTTTTTTGTTTTTATTATTAATTTTTTATTTATTTCATTATTTTTGCTTAAAATTGAATGTCATTTTTAATTTAACATGACCTTTAGGAATTTGACACTTATGGGTTCATAGGTCCTTATTTTCTAAGATTTCCATGTTGCTATAACTAGACATTAAAGTGTGTATTAGGAATTCAAGAGAAAGCACAACTAATTTACAATAAAATCAAGATTAAATTATTATTTCTGGGAAGTTATAACTTGCTACATCGTGTCGCACAATAAACATTGATAAGAAAAATAAAAGTAAGATTACTTAAAATGCATTATTGATCATGAAACAATAGCTGTAAGTCAACAAAGGCTGTAAGTATATTCTGAAGAACTGTGAGGAAGCCTTGGATTTTATTTTATTTGTATATTTATTTATAAAGTAATTGCTTAGTATGTAAAGCAAATCATGAGCTTTTCTAAGAAACTCAACTTTATTTTTTAGAAAAAGAGTAAAAGAGACAAAGAGAGAAGGAAACAGTAGGGAAAATATGATATTCCACATGATTTGGAATAATAATTCAATTGTGGAAATTAGCCAAAATGAATAAAAAATAAACGTAGAAAAATATTCAACTTTAAATGTAGTAGAAAAAAAAAAGATTTGCAAGATGTAATTCAAACCTATGTTTTCTTAACAAGAAAGAAAACTCTGAAAGAGACAAAACCTAGTGTATAAATTAACTTATAGAAAAATTTCCAGTATCTCTTAGAAAGCAAATTTAAGTCTTCTCCTAGTTGAAAATATATTATAAACTTATATGAGGAATAATTCTCCTTTTTCATTCCATTATCTAATGTTTTAGAGATGTTGGTAGTGTATTACCTAAATAAAAATTTAGAAATGATTTAGGTTTTTAATACTAGAATAAATGGGATATTTTATGTAGAGAGCATACTGATGAAAAAATGTGCACTCCAGTGTACAAAATGTGGATTTGAAAGCCCACTATACTTAAATTGGTTGTATGAAGTTCTTGCTGTTTTATTCACTTCTTTGCCATTTGCAAATTGGGCATATTTACATTAAGTTTTAGTGAGATTAAACAAAGGCTATTATATACCATGTTGTGCCTTCCAAGAAGTTATCTATTTTCAATATTTGAATTAATAACATATCACCATATGTTACGAGTAGACTGTCTTTATGTAAAACATATTATGTAAAACATAATTAATAAAAAATAGAAAAACATAAAACCATATCTCTGTGAACACTGGGACAATGAGCAGATTTGTTCGCACAGGCAAAATAACAAATCTGTCAGAGAGATGCAACTCTCAGAGGATTCAGCTTATGTTGTAAATATCAAATCTGTTCAATAAAACCATAGCAATTTAACAAGTCAGGCTATACATTTAAATAACTTGAGGTACAAAATCTTTGAGCAGGAACTGAGACAATGTCAGCCACTTCACAGCACTTATTTTTGAATAAACAATGAATTCAGAAAATAAAAATATTCTTTTTCCACAAATCTTTCTGTCAGCTACCCATCTTATTTCCAGAATCTCTGAATGCCAGCAATCCTTAATACTGGGAGAAAAACAAACCCACAAAAATCTCTTTACAAGATATCAAAGTATAAAAAACACCTTTAGGGTAATCATACTATAAATACATATTCGAACTTACTTATTCTCTCTTCTTCTCCATCCTGATGTCCTGAAGACAAATGGCTCAGAAAAATTGCACCCAAGTGACAGAGTTCATTCTTGTGGGCCTCACAGATCACCAGGAGCTGAAGATGCCCCTCTTTGTGATGTTCTTATCCATCTATCTTTTCACTGTGGTAGGCAACCTGGGTTTGATCCTGGTCATTAGAACAGATTCAAGACTCAACACACCCATGTACTTCTTCCTTAGCAACCTGGCTTTTGTGGATTTCTGTTACTCTTCTGTCATCACCCCCAAAATGCTTGGGAATTTCTTGTACCAACAAAATGTAATATCCTTCAGTGCATGTGCTGCACAGTTAGGCTGCTTCCTCAGCTTCATGATATCGGAGTGCCTGTTACTGGCTTCCATGGCTTATGACAGATATGTAGCCATTTGCAACCCTCTGCTCTACATGATCACAATGTCCCCAGCTGCCTGTATTCAGCTTGTAGCTGTACCCTATGGTTACAGCTTCCTGATGGCACTGTTTCATACTGTCCTTACTTTCCGCCTCTGCTATTGCCACTCCAACACTGTCAATCATTTCTACTGTGATGACATGCCCCTCCTCAGACTGGCTTGCTCAGATACACGCGCCAAACAGCTATGGGTTTTGACCTGTGCTGGTGTCACATTCATTTCCTCTGTTCTCATAGTCTTTGTCTCCTACATGTTCATTATTTCTTCCATCCTGAAGATGCGCTCAGCTGAGGGAAGACGCAAAGCCTTCTCCACATGTAGCTCCCACATGCTGGCAGTGACCATATTCTATGGGACCTTGATCTTCATGTATTTACAGCCCAGCTCTAAGCATTCACTTGACACGGATAAGATGGCCTCTGTCTTCTACACAGTGATCATCCCCATGTTGAACCCCTTGATCTATAGCCTCAGGAACAAGGATGTGAAAGAGGCTCTGAAGAAAATGATTATGAACAGACAACAGGCTTTTGTTTCCATTAAACTAAAAAAATGACTTCAATAAACAAAAATAGAGTTTCCTTCATCCTCTCCTTTTTCCTGTTAATAAAACTAGTTATGATGCCTTGGTCTTGTCTTATAATCAATAAAGATTTGTTCATTAAAAAATGAAATCACTCTCTGTATTTTTTTGGTACACAATTTTGACATTACACATGTAGAGGATACCATAATGGTTTACATCATAATTTATCACCTAAATTTTTCTTTAAATTATCTCATTTGATAGGTATAAAACTAGATGGTGGTCTATAATAGACAAAAGCAAAGGCACCATGAATGCCCAGTCTAGGATTATAAGAGTGCTTTCACATTATCCCAATTAATTTTTTTAACTTCTCTTGTCTGTCAGTTTTTATTTCAGATATTTTGGGGTTTATTTGTCATTTTTGCATGAATTTATAATTGCTAAATTTGCTTGTTTTTCTCCTGTTACCTAAAGTCTCTATATTTTCTGGTAGTGGTTATTGTCTGTATTTTTTTTTTCACTGTCTTATGGTAACCTATTCAGCTTTCTCTTGGTTGTTAATTGCATGAATCAGTATCCCATACTTTTGTGTTTTTAGTGTAGTTAAGGTTTCTTAAGAACAGCAGTTTTGACTCTTTAATAAACTCAATAGCTCTTCCTTTTTATTATTTAATCCATTTTTTTTTTTTGTAATTATTGATGAAATTGAATCTATGTCTGTTATTTCACTAACTACATTCTAAATAGTTCATACTTTTATGTTTCTTTATTTTAGCACTTCTCGCCTCTTTTGTTTTGAAATATTTTACTTAGATATTTAATTCCTAATTTGTTAAGTAATCAAGCACACACACCTACACACACACACACACATACATACATCTGGCACATAGCCTCCAAACCAGTTGTTGTTTTTGTTCACCCTATTTGATATTGCTGTGGGTTTTGTTTTATTTGCTTACTCAGTAACTCTTCTGGAGTAATCCTGTAAAATCTATCTTTCCTCTAGTGTGGGGTCCTATAGTTTAAATGTTGACTATGCCCAAAAGGCCTATGTGTCCAAACACCACAAACACTGCCATTTAATATGGTTCATCCAGTTTTTCTTGACTAAACATTTTTCACATTATTTTAAAAATTTGAATGATTCCAAGAGTTCTGGAAATTTGGATTTTCAAATGTGTGCTGGTGTTTTTCTTGATTTTATGTAGGGATTCATTCATAGAAGTCCTTACCACACAATTCCAGAAGTCCCTCACATTTCTTTTTCTTGATCAAAAACATAAGAATGAATTAGTGTTATGGTTTAGGTATGAGGTATCTTTCAAAAGCACACATGTAAGACAATGCAAAAAAGAATAGAGGTGAAATGATTAAATTATCAGAGCTAAACCTAATTGTTGTGTTGATCCACTCATGAGGATTAACTGAGTGATAATCATAGGCTGGTAGGGTGTGGCTGGAGGAGATGGGTCATTGGGGGGTGTTTCTGTTTGATATATATTTTATCCTTGGCTAGAGAAGAAGTATCTCTCTCTACTTCCTGATTCTAGGTTCTGATGTCACCCTTCTGCCACAAAGTTCTGCTTCATCTCAATCCCAAGGCAAAGGTGTCACTTATAGACTGAAGTCTCTGAAACCATGAACCCCCAAATAAACTTTTCATCTTCTAATTATTCTTGTCAGGTCTTTTGGTCACAGAGCCCAAAATAGCAGACTACAAAAGAAATTGCTACAAAGACATAGCATCATTGTTATGACTAACCTCCTTACTATGTGGTTCAGAAATTTTAGAGCTTTTTGGAATATGTGAGTGGAATTTTGAAAATTTTAGAGATGAAATATGGAAAAGCTTTAGAATATTGTGAGCGTAGCCATAGCTTAATAGGTGACTCTGGTAGGAGCTCAAAATACCAGAGTGCTGATAGGACTATGGACAGTGAAGACTAGGCTCATAAAATTTCAAAGAGGTAAGACTCTATTGGAAATTGAACTAAAGATCATTTGTGCTAAATTCTGGCTAAGAAGTTGTCTACATTTTACCCATGTTCTGAGATTTTTCTGAGATGTTGAAATTAAGGGTGATGGACTGCTTAACCTGGCAGAAGAAATTTCTGGGAAGCATGGCAATCAAGCAGTGGCGTGGATATTGCTGGTGGGTTTTGGGAAAGTTTATTGTGGTAATCCGGAGTATAAAGTAAGGTAGAAAAATTTGAAAAACTTGTATTTTGGCCAGAAAACTGTGAGTAAAACTGGGACTAAGAAAACTGTGGTTGTTAAGGGCATTATAGCCACTAAACAAATGCTAAATGCTTTCCCCAGAGATATTAGGAAATAAGATTTGAGAGCATCTCAGGAATTGGCAATACCACAGGCTAAGGGTGCAAAAGTACAAATTCCTTTGAGAAGAAACCATGGGACCACTCTGCTTGCACGGGGGCCCAGAAAGTTGTTTCAACATGCTCAGCCACCAAGGCACTCAGAGGCTGCTGCAGCCAGAGTTCCAGGTGTATTCAATTAGACCATTATAATTATACATAGTCTTTAGATTCATTATGACAAAATCATACATGAAAGGCATTTGATTTCAATCCTCATTTCCCCCTCTTTTTCTTTCCTCCTTCTACTCCTATTCATCCTTCTCTACTAATCTTCTTTTCACGCCTTTATTTATTTATTTATGATTTTTTTTCTACACATACATAAAAGTGTAATTCCCTTTGGTACATTTACATATGCATATAAAAGCATTTTATTAAAATTATTCTCCTTTCCCTTCCACTATCTCTCCCTCTGGGTCTTAACCCAAGTTTCTACATGAAACATTGACACTATCACCTTAGCAACATGGAGATTAATTCTTTCAACCTAAAATTTTCTCTTTGCATTTCATAATCAAATATTCTCATTTCTCCTAGACTTTTTTCCAATGATTTGTTGCACTTATATATTTTAAGCTTACTGTGTGTAAACTCATTTTGTAAAAATCTCCTGTCTAATTGAGTTTTATAAAAGACATACTTGGATATATGGCCTATCCTCAGTTACATGTTGACCTCCCTAAATTGTTAGGAAGATAGCAGAAAATTATGCTTTTAGAAAACAAAAATTATTTCATGATTTCTTTTTATCCCTCCACCTTATTCCTCACAAACTTTTTTGCATTGTATAGAATTATTTTTCTTTCTCAGAGATATTCCCTTATTCAATTCAGGCTGTCATAATAAAATATCTTGCAATGGGCAAATTAAATGATTGTAATTGATTTCACCACCATTCTGGAAGCCAGAAGCCCAAGATCAAATTTTTTTTTCTGATTTGATTACTAGTTGGACGTGTCTTTCTACCTTTTAAGCAGCTTCCATCTTTCTGTGTGCTCACACAACCTCTTTGTGAGGAGACAGAAAAGAGGAGACAGACAAAGAGAGAGGGAGAAAGTACACTCTGGGTGTCTCTTTAACTAAGGTCACTAATCTATCATGAAACCCCAACTATCATGTCCTCTTCTAATCCTGATTACTTCCCAAAGGCACCACCATCAAATACCATCACATTGGGGGTTAGGGTTCAAAATATAGATGAGGGGGTGTAATGCACTAGTACATTCTTCCCTGATAAATATAAAAAGCATGTTCTTTCCATGTTATGGCCTCAGTTGCTTAAGAAAATAATCTTAAAGAGTACTCTTTGGACCAGATAAAAATGAATTAAGTGATAATTCATATAAATCATGAGCATTTCAAAGAGGAAATCAGACAGTACATTATGTTTTAAAATACTCTGGAACAGGGCCTTGGGAGTTGGCTACTTGCTTTTTTGAAAGATACATTGTAAGAATATTCACAATGCAATTCTTTTTTTTCTTATGTTCAAAGATAAATTCAAACCCTGCCGTTAAGCAACAACACCAGTATGAACAATGAAAACAAGAATCATTTAAGAATAGCATTCCCATAATGGGAGTACTAGGGCAGTAATGTGATGCTACCTGCAGAGTGGTGATCTGCAATTCCTCAAAACCACAGAAGAAGGCTAATTCATCTCTAGTCTACCTTGGGAATAGGCAGTAATTTTTATGATGATCTTATTTGCATCATACTTCCTTTGGGATACAGTTGCTAACAAAACCCTTTAGGTTGTTGCTGCCCAAACACCTGTGCATATGAAATAGGAACACCTTCTACCCAAGTAAGTGGAAAGAATATACTTCAAAATTGGGACCAAAATAAACATTTTAAAATTGAAGTAGAATAGAATACAATAGACTTTAGATTAAAATATTTTAGCCAAGAATGTTGGCACAGGACTGAAATCTCAGCAGCTCCAGAGGCTGAGGCAGGAGAAACACAAGTTCAAAGCCAGCCTCAGCAAAGGCAAGGTGCTAATAAAGTCAATGAGACCCTGTCTCTAAATAAAATTAAAAATAGGGCTGGGGATGTGGCTCAGTAGTTTGAGTATCCCTGGGTTCAATCCCTAGTACCAAAAAAAAAAAAAAAAAAAAAAAAGTGGTAGTGGCACTTTCTGATATAAAGCTAAATAGTATTTCCTCTACTTTTTAAAAGTTATATATTCATACATTATTGTATAAAATGTATGTCCTTTTATTTTGAACTGGAAAAATATTTGAGGGCCTGGGACTATGTGAGGCCCTGGGTTTGATCCTTAGCACCACATAAATAAAATAAAGGTATTGTGTTCACCTACAACTAAAAAAAAAAAAAAAAAAAAAAAAAAAGATTTTTGAGAATTCCAAGATAGAATGTATTAGATGATTTAGGAAAGTTAGTCATTTAATCAGCTAGTTTGCAATCAATGTTAAAATGAGAAGAGAGCATACCCAAAGGAAATCATCAATATCCCACTTAATAACTTTGATATAAATAAAGATATCATTGATATTATTTATAAACAAGGGACATTAGGTATTGAAATGTTGTTGCAAAAATGAATCTAAAATTTTCCATTACTCAAAATTTAGAAGGGGTTGCAGTAGGAAATGATTGAAAAAGTCATGATTTCCACTTGTGAGCCTACAATCTCTCAAAAGAAGAGATATGCAAACATTTGTGTGAGATGAATTGTAAATGAGTTTTGCATAAAATGTTTCCATAGCACAAAGATGAAAGGTGGTAACCCAGCCTGGGGATGAAAAATCACAGAAGCCTAGAAGGATAAATTTCCTTTATCCTTCCAACTCTATATCTACTTTACACCAGGTATACATGAGCATAGGGAAAAGAATATATGAAAGCAGGTGATCCTGTATTCTACTGGAGGACTGCAAGACCATTGTCTTCATTAAATTTCTGTGTATTACTTTTGGCAGAAGAAGAGAGATGTGGCTGGAATTAACATGGGTAATATTGCAAAAGGTCATATGAAATGCCTTTCCAAGTATAATGCATACTCTACCTTTGAGATAAAACAAAGTAGCAAACTGAACTTCAAATAAGTATAAACAGTGTGGCCTTATCAGGGACTTCCAGACGCGGAAAATGAAATTTCAATAAATTAGCTTCCCAATCACAACCATGCACCACATGACAATGTTCAAGTCAACGGTGGACCATATGTATGATGGTGGCCCCATAAGCTTATATTACCTCATGATGTTACAGTCATGTTAGGTTGTGCAAATACTCTGAGATTTGCACACAATAACAAATTTTCTTTCTGGTGCATTCTCAGAGTGTATCATGGCTATTAATAAACTTGTGACTATTCTTTTTTTTTTTTTTTTTTTGGTACCGGGGATTGAACTCAGGGGCACTTGACCACTGGGCCACATCCCCAGCCCTTTTTTGTATTTTTATTAGAAGCAGGGTCTCACTGAGTTACTAAGTGCCTCGCCATTGCTGAGGCTGGCTTTGAACTCGCGATCCTCCTGCCTCAGCCTCCCAAAGTGCTGGGATTACAGGCGTGCACCACCGTGCCTGGCGTGACTATTCTTAAAAGAGGATTTATAAATTTGTAGGAACACATACTAAGCTGGAAAAATCTTTTACCATCTATCTATCTCAGGATCTCAGGTAATGTTAAGCAACAGCATTGATCATGGATCAGCTTATTATTAGTGGTTGTTCTCATTATAGAAAGTGGTAGATACACATATGCATACATACTAAAACACTGGTATTCATGTCTATACTCCATGAATATTTAACTTCTTTCTTTCCAATAGATCTAATAGCATGAGTCAATCCAGAGGGAATCTTTTCATTTATTTACTCTTAAAGAGGGACCTTACTTCTATTTCATATTTTAATGTAGAGCCAAGAACATTTTAAAACTTCGTTGAAGAGACAAAACCTCACCAGTGCCTTTCATTGCCCCTGAGTTCAATCCCCGGTAACTCAAGCTCCATATTTTGTAATGCTATGCCACATTACCTTTCTGTAAAGAAGGGAAATCATCATGATAAAATAAGTGGGCTATTGTATAAGTAAGACTGTACCTGTTGGAAGGAAAGCCTGTTGGTGTAAAGAGTCAGAATAGATGATCGACATAATTCAGCAAGTATTTTCTGAGGATCTACTAAATAGCGACCTCTGTGCTACAAGTTCTAGAAATAGAAAAGGACTTTCATATGCTTTTCTCCAAAGATAATTATGTTTCTTAAGGTTTTGATTCAGAGGTAAAAGATACTTGGTTTTCAAACATAAATCTTGGTGAATGCATATGCATATGTATATAGACATACCTGCACACATATATGTAGAAGCACATATGTGCACACAAAGATAAATCCAGTCTCTCTCTCCAAGACTCATGTATTTCCTTAACAGGGATATAGCGTAAAATGATTGCTACAAGTACTCAATGTTTAGAAAAGTGACATTTTGTTAGAAAAGTAACTAAAGAAAATGTCCTGAGGAGATGAAGGTATTTTTGCTTTGGGGAGGTGGTTGTATAGAAGCAGTATATGTTTGTATTTCTGAAAGTGGTGGCAAACTTGATAGTCTTGGGGAGGGGAAGGGCAGAGAGCTAAACCATCTCTATGAAACATTATTGAAAAGTGAAAACAGTATTTTAATAGCATACAATATATATATTTATAAAAGAAAATGATGCATTCTGTTAATTCTTCTGGATTTGTGTAATCATATATCTAGATACAAGAGAATCACTTTTTTAAAGATATTTCAATATATTCTATGATAGTTTATAACATGTGTTTCTTATATTGGATCATGGATCAAAATGCATGATCAAAAGTCAAGACAAGAGTTTCAGTTTGAGCAGTTCTAAGCACTAATGCATAATATTTCTATTTTAAAATAATGTTTCTTAAGAATGAAGATACATTTTTGGTTTTTCATATGCAAATTATAATATATGATACTCAAGATATATATGTTCATCTTTTCCTCCATGTAGACATTGCTGTCATTAGACATCAACAAATCTATGTGTGAGGTTGGCAAGAGAAAATGTAGCACATTTATTTAATATAAACCAAAAATAAATTAGAATACTTTAAAGTGACTACTTTCCATGAAGTACATCCTTAATAAACATTCTAGAGCAAATAAATACAAACTCTATAATCTGAAACCATTTTAAGATAACCACAAAATATGCTTCAAGATGCATTAGTCAAAATTAAAGATAGGAAATAGAAGCTATTTTGTTTGTATATTTATACCAACTCTAATTTCTTATGTTTATAAAGCAGTGTATATGTTTTCATCATTTTTTTTTTAATTTTTCATGCAATTGCAGGGAGAAATAAGATATTTCATTAAGGAATTGGGTACCAAGAAACTTTATGTATATATGTGTCATGCTGTCCTAAACCAAACTTTATGTGTATCTTTGTTTTCCAACTATGAACATATTCCAACATGTTTCCAACATATTTCTTTTAAAATAATATACTAATGATGCAGTTCTTGGATAAAATATTTCCCAAAATATTAGAAATAAGGAAAAGTTAACAAGGGCAGAAAAAGGAGGAGCAGCACAGATAAAAAACATGCACCAGTACCTGTCCAGCAGGATCAGACATAGTGAACAAGAAAAAAGGAAGGACAAACAAATGTGGTAGGTGATTTTTAATCCAAAGAATTCCTGTTGGGCAACTGGGCATTTTGCTCCTCACCTTTTGTTTCTAACTTCCTTTCAAAGAACATGTTAAGTGAAAAGATGATGGCAGCTCGCTGTATCAAAGCTCAGTTATCAGTTTGCTTATTCCTGTATCTTTAGTCTTTTGTGGATGCCTATGATGTGTTGTGTGGTAACCCTGGAAAGTCAATAATTTTATAACTTATTTATTTATTTATTCTAATCAGCAATGCTCTTCAATTCATTGTACACAAATAGAGTATGATTTTCACTTCTCTGGACACGAAGTAGGGTCACACCATTTGTGCAATCTTACCTAAGGTAAAGACGTCCGTCTCATTCCACCATCCTTCCTATCCCCATGTCCCCTCCTCACCCCCCCCCCCCCACTTATCCAATATTTTAGGCAACATTTTATCAAAGAACTGCATTGTTAGCTTGAGTTTTAGAGTGTCTAATTACAGAACAAAACTGAAAACACAACCAAAACTAAAAACAATCACAAGTCAATTTTATAGATCCTTTATTAAAGTCATCTCATTGTGACAGTTGGTGGGGACTAATCTATGCAGCAGGAAGATTATTTTACTTTTGATGGGGACAGGTTTTGGTCATGTGAATATGCCCATAGCCATGGAACTTGCTACAGTAATAATAGCACATCTCAAAAAGCAACGAAATCAATACCTATGGTATACTATCTCAGTTTTTTTTTTCTTTTCTTCCTCTTTCCTGTGTGTTCTCTCTCTCTCTCTCTCTCTCTCTCTCTCTCTCTCTCTCTCTCTCTCTCCTATATTAAAGGGTTAAACTTGGTGGTTGTCAGAGTTTTTTTTTTTTTTTTTTTTTTACAAGAGAACTATTAGTAAAAAACAATCTGATACATTAAGGCCCTACTATTTCCTTCTAATCTTTCAGCAGGGCCCAAGGGAGGCTAAAGTTTAGATCAGTCTATTCTCCACAAGAACTTTGATTCACTATTAAATTCCATCCAATGAAGATGACTTTGCCATCCCATGGTCATCAGCAGGCTCTGTGTGGGACAATGCAGAATCCTCCTAGTATAAAGGGACATTGTTCTTTCTTTTAAGTTACCCAGGTTGAATAGACTCATGGAAAATCACATGCACAAGAGATCTATGAAATCAATAATAGTATGAATCCCTAGGGTGCCATGGGGAGAGAAATTAAGGAAATAACTACTTTGCTTAATACACGGTTGTTCATGTATTATGGCATGTCATGTTTATGATAAGAGCAAACCAGAGAGAGAGAGAGAGAGACAGAGAGAGAAAGAGGGAGAGAAGGAGCAGGAGAAAAGAGGAGAGGAAGGGAGAGGGATTCTCTTAATGGCAAAATAAAAGTTATAACTACTTGTAGTGTTACCAATCAGATTGTATATATGTCTTGCCTTGGAGATAAAAATTAGAAATGAGAAGTACATGCCTAAAATTTCTGGTGTTGTACCCAATTCGCAGGAAAAAGAGTATCACAAGCCACTCACATAACAACCAAGAAGCGTTTATTCCTGCCGGGGCCACCAACTCTGACCCGCACAAGGCAGGGTGGTAGAAGATGGTGCCCACTTGTGGCAAGGGCAGGGTTTATAAAGCACAGGGTTAGTAGGCCATCAGGTGGAGACTGTTTAAGGGTGGGTTAATATGCCCTTAGGTGGAGAGAGTTTAAGGGTGGGGTAGTCTCCCTCCACCCTAGGATTCTATTGCAGGTGTTGTGTAACCTGGTTGTTTGTTCCAGGTTTATTCTGGGAACAGGGGGTGGATCTGACCTTAAAATGGAGGGTAATCTAGAACGGAGTAGCCTTTGCTTATCACACTGGAGGCTGCTTTAATGTATGGCAAATTTCTGATATATTAATAATACGTGGTAAAAAAAAATCACAAATTATGAAATTAACTTTAGTTCTGAAGTTAAGCTATTATAATTAATAAAATCTCATAATTACAAAATTAAAAATATATATACTAATGAACCAGGTTCAGTGGTGCACACCTGTGAATCCCAGCAGCTCCTGAGGATAAGACAGGAGAACAGCAAGTTCAAAGCCAACCTCAGCAATGGTGAGGCACAAAGCAACTCAGGGAGATGCCCGTCTCTAAATAAAATACAAAATAGGGCTGGGCATGTGGCTCAGTGGTTGAGTGTCCCTGAGTTCAATCCCTGGTACCCCCCAAAAAATAGTAAAATAAAATTAATGTAAAAATAATTCTAATATATGGGTTTTTTTGCTTACTTTTTGGCAGCGGGGATTGAATTTAGGGGCACTCAACCACTGGCCACATCCCCAGCCCTATTTTGTATTTATTTAGAGACAAACTCTCACTGAGTTGCTTAGCACCTCACTTTTACTGAGGCCGGTTTTGAACTCCTGATCCCCCTGCCTCAGCCTCGTGAGCCTCTTGGATTATAGGTGTGTGCCACTGCGCCTGCTCTAATATGTTTTTAAGTAAATGCTAAAGATATGGCAGGATCTGTACAAACTGATGCAAATCTATTGGAAAGTAAATGCTTCTTTTATTTGAATAAAGCAAAATATTTTTAAAGCTTGTAGATGTTCATTGCTTTTGACGTGGTCAGTTGATACTTCCCCTATAACAATGTCTTTGCAACTCTATATGAGGAAACATGTGGAGAAACAAGTGTTGGGCATGTGTTGGTGGAATAAATTTGCATGAACAATTGCTCCAAATATTTATAGGTCTTTGCCTGTACTGGTATTATGTCTCTTTCCTCCCTTCTGATTGTCTTTATCTCCTATATATACATTATTTCTGCCTCCTATGCATTCTCTTAGATGAGGTAAGATAACTACATTGACAATATAATGATGAGGTTTAGAGACTCCTGAGTCTACAGATATGGGTTTGAATTCCAGCTGTCTGAAATCAGTTTCTTAAACTATTGGAGACTTCTTTCCATCATTTGTATAATGAGTTTATTTTTGTGTCTTTCATAATGTTAAACTTCTGCAATATTATGAAGATGTATAGGAAGCTATAGTGAGCTCTTTGTGGTAAGTAATGAAATTAAAATGAAAAAAAAAAAAAAAAAAAAAAACAGAGAATTCCAATATGTCAGCATGGGAACAATGTGGAGTTCATGCTAGACAGGTGTGATGGCTTAAGTGACAATCTTAGAATAGACTTGTTTCTTTATGCTACTAATATCAACATTTCTTAACAAAGTACTATTTTTAAATGTTTGAAAGATTAATGTTAAATTTTAAATAAGACAATGCAAAGAACTGTGAATAATGAATGAGTCACTGTAGACTGACTCCTAACCTTCAACTCTTGACCTCATAAATACAATTTGGAGGATTGTATTTATAAAATTGTAAATTTAATTAATTTTGTGTTTTTCAGAAAACATCTCCTTTTGATCTTCATTCCACCCCCAGTCTTTTAATGTTAATAATTTTAATTACAGTACTATCATATTTGCAATTAAATTACTTCATAGAATATTAAATAAATGTAGAAATATTAAGCTTGATTAGACTCTCCATCTTCTTCATTCACATGTTCCAAAAACACATGGCTCAGAAAAATTGCACCCAAGTGACAGAGTTCATTCTTGTGGGCCTCACGGATCGCCAGGAGCTGAAGATGCCCCTCTTTGTGATGTTCTTATCCATCTATCTTTTCACTGCGGTAGGCAACCTGGGTTTGATCCTGGTCATTAGAACAGATTCAAGACTCAACACACCCATGTACTTCTTCCTCAGCAACCTGGCTTTTGTGGATTTCTGTTACTCTTCTGTCATCACCCCCAAAATGCTTGGAAATTTCTTGTACCAACAAAACGTAATATCCTTCAGTGCATGTGCTGCACAGTTAGGCTGCTTCCTGGCCTTCATGACAGCGGAGTGCTTGTTACTGGCTTCCATGGCTTATGACAGATATGTGGCCATATGTAGCCCTCTGCTCTATATGGTGGTAATGTCCCCAGGAATCTGTGTTCAACTTGTAGCTGTCCCCTACGGCTATAGCATCCTGGTTGCGCTCTTTCACGCAATCCTCACTTTCCGTCTCTGCTTCTGCCGCTCCAACATCATCAACCATTTCTACTGTGATGACATGCCCCTCCTCAGACTAACATGCTCGGACACCCGCTCCAAACAGCTGTGGATCTTTGTCTGCGCTGGTATCATGTTTATTTCCTCCCTTCTGACTGTCTTTGTCTCCTATACGTACATTATTTCTGCCATCCTGAGGATGCGCTCAGCTGAGGGAAGACGCAAAGCTTTCTCCACGTGTGGCTCCCACGTGCTGGCAGTGACCTTATTCTACGGGACCCTGTTCTTTATGTACTTACAGCCCAGCTCTAACCATTCTCTTGACACAGATAAGATGGCCTCTGTCTTCTACACAGTGATCATCCCTGTGCTGAACCCCTTGATCTATAGCCTCAGGAACAAGGAGGTCAAAGAGGCTCTGAAGAAAATCCTCATCCAGAGAAACAAGGCTTTTATGTTTATGAAATTAAGAAAGTGACTGGAATACATAAAAGTGGACTTTTTTGTGTGTTCCTTTTTTTTTTTTTTTTTTGCCACTGAAAATCTGTCAGCATGATTGTTTCTTAATATGTGATTTACATTCATCTGTTCATTTTTATAACACATTCTTCTGTAAATTTTCACTTAGAATGTGACTTTTGGTATAAAAAGAACTGTAAGAATTTATACATTTCTCTCATTTTTTTTTCAAATGGAAAATTTATGAACTATAGTTTTCTGGTCCAGAAGAATTTGTACCAGTTTTCCCAGTTTTTCAATGAAACATACATAAAAACTGTCAATGTATATGTAATTATAGGCAGAGCATAGACAAAAGTTCAGAATCCCTTCTACACCAATCCTCACTTCTGAATTCTAAGGCTGCATTAACAATTTTCCATGTGAAAATCAAAGGTGTGTAGTATAATAGTTTTTCTCAGGCCCAAATTTATTGAAACCATGCATGATAGTATAAAACTACCCAATAATTTGCATCAACCACCTTGTCTGTATTAAAGCAAATATTCCAATCTTATCTTGCCACTGATGGAACATGACCTTCTACTCTCCTGGAATTCTTTAAGTGAGACGATTTCTTATGCCTAAGGACCACATAATGTTTTCTTCCCCAAGATTATCTAAAAATATGTAATTAAGAAATAGAATTATATTTCAGTCTACCATTGAATTACATTTCAGGAGGAAGGAACTCAAATTCTAAACAAATATGTCCATAGTGATTGACACCTCATAGATCATTTTGCCACTAGCTGGGATTACATATAGTTATGCTAGGGAAATTATGTCTAGGTGACCTGGTTATTGTTTATTAAAGAATAGATTACAACACAATGTCCAGTAGGCAAAGCATCCCAATGCAAAGAGAAGATGCCTCCTAGTCAAAGATGGTGTTTAGATCCCAAACACATCATTATAGTATATACATGTTCACATCAGCTATTTCTCTAATTAAATGAGAACATTGTTACTCAACCAGTCTTTTTGAGGATTAAGCAATATCAAAAGTTCATGGTGGGAATTTGTGTATTATCTACCTTTCTTCTATGAGCCAGAAGACTTGGATTCTAGTTCCAACATTATTAATTATAATTCACATGAACTAGAAGAAGCAATTTACAATGAGGATGACACTACACAGCAACTGATAACCATATTTATGTTTTCTCTCTTTTATATATATACATATATATATGTATATATATACATATATATACATATATATATTTCTCTCTTTTTTTATATATATACATATATATGTATATATATAAAAAAAAAACATAAATATGGTTATCAGTTGTTGTGTAGTATATATATAATATCATATATATATATGTATGTATCAAAGAAAAAATGATATATTTATGTATTTGCATATGCAAGACAAAAATGTGATGTTGATTTGACCATTTTCAATCACACAGAAGAGTTCTATCTATGTGACTCACGCTTATCTCTTTATTTAAATATTTATGTATTTATTAGTTGTACACAATGCCTTTATTTATTTTTATGTGGTGCTGAGGATCAAACCTGGACCATGCACATGCTAGGCGAGCACTCTACCGCTAAGCCACAACCCCAGCCCACACGCTTATCTCTTAATAATTTTTTGGTGTCAAATTCTTGCACAGGGCTGTGGTTGTGGCTCAGTGATAGAGTGCTTGCCTAGCACATGCGAGGTGCTAGGTTTGATCCTCAGCACCATATAAAAATAAATAAATAAAATAAAGTTATTGTGTCTGACTACAACTAAAAAAATTATATTAAAAATATTCTTACACAAATATGGGCACCAGAGAACACAAATATAGAGATACCAATAGAAAAAATGAAGTTATCAACATACATAAACATGAACTGCATTGCAACATAAAAGTATCATATAAAATCAAAATCAAGTTGTCAAAACATAGTATAGTATAAAAATATAGAAAATAACTAAAATTGAATCAGACAAAAAGATAGAAGAAAGGAAGAGGCAAGGAAGGGTGGGGAGATAGATTAACCACAGTGTCACCTCATAGATATAATTGCTATTAACCATGGAAATCAGAGTCACCTCCCTATGCATGTCATTTCTTCCTATAGGACAAGCTCAAGCCCTACAGCACTAAATCTTGGAGCTGCTGGGCATGTCCTGTTTTGAGGCACAGTGGTTCAGACAACTCCCAGGTCAGGCTGGGCAGCTCAGGTGTCGTGATAACATGGTGAACTGTTCAGTTTCTCCAAGGATCTAATAACAAGTTAAATACTTTATTCTCAAAAGACAAATAATTATTCCGTGAAGAAATTCTCTCTCTTTCCCCCCAAATCATAAAAATCTCTACTGTAATTCCCTTTAGAGGTTTTACAAGGCTTTATAAACACCCCTACCTTTCATGAAATTTCAAGTTTTACTAGAATTGCCGTGTTGCTTTGCCCACATAGTACAGCAGCTTCCCCTGCAGGAAAAATTAGTTTGCAGAGTAATTTTTTGCTCTGGATACAGCTTATGCCATGTGGTCTTTGAATTAATCAGCAAGTGTGTGTAAGAGCAGCATAAAATAATAAGGTATAAGAAGACACCGAAGTTAAATGCTGTAATTTACTCTTCACCTTTAAAGTTTAATTTCAATATGTCCCAGACCACTAAAACAAATCATAAGAAGTTTCAAAGAACTGGTCATCTGAATCTTCTGGGATTATTAAATAGCAGTTGGTATTCACATGGTTTTTCCACCTACTTAAGGCTATAATTTCATCTTTACCTGGTCCAATCAAATTAATATGAGGTATGTAATAGTATTTAACCCTGTATCATAACATTTGATTTTGAGATTTAAAATCTAGAGTGTGCTTTGGCTATCTCCCAGTGTGGATAAAATGAGAGAAAGGGATTTTTTGTGATTATTGGAGTGAGAAGGGATTAGATATGTGTTTAATTTTATGAGAGAGAATTATGTCATGTTATAATGAAGGATGATGCTGTTAATGTATTTATTTGGATGCTAAATTTTATTACAATGGATATCTGTTGGTGCTAGATTGTCAAAAGAAGGAATTTCCCTAATCCCTGTCATCAGTTTGACTTTACAACTTCTGCTAGAGTTGAGAATTGATGACTTACTAAGTCCCTTTCCCTTAAAGTTCTGAGTCAAAGTCTCATTAAGAGGACATGCATTATATCTGGAAGGCACAGGAAAAAACCGAGGCCACTGTTTTCATAGGATATGGCAGACAGACATCCAAAGTGGTGACATTAATATTTGACTATTTCTGCAGATCTCTCTGAGACCTACCACTTGAGGCCACAGCCTTCTCTTGAACCTCTCTGCAGTCACACCTGTGTGTCAGGTCTGTGTTCTTAAAATGATTTTCACTGATGTTCCAGCTTCAGCCTTCTTAATCTTTACTGTTCTGTTTGTTCCAAAATTACTGCAGGTCTTAACTGTAATAGTAAATCCCTGAAATCTATTATATTTTAAGTGGTTGTGTTTTTCTGACTGAACTAAGAAAGAGACAGTAAACAGTATTTAAATTACTGCCAGTCTTAACTGTACTATTAAATCCCTGAAATCTATAATATTTTAAGTGGTTCTGTTTTTCTGACTAAACTAAGAAAGAGACAGTAAACAGTATTTGAACAGTGTCACTCAAGGAATACATAATGGTTTCAACATATAAGCAACTGCTTATATAAAATATATATATTATATATATATATATATTTTTTTATATACATGGTGTCACAGAGTTTCACTTCAGATAAATAGAAAATATCACACTGTAAGAAGACCATTTGCATATTGCCTAGATTTGTGTCCTCAGATATAGAAAAGCTGAAGAAACAGAAGAAAAAGTTGGAGATGTTCAGGTAGTTGAATAAATTTCAAGGCAAGAGCTCCAGAGAAAACTGAACAGTGAATGTCATTGACAATCCCCAAGATACTGACAGCCAGCAGGGGAAGGAATCAAAGATGGGTATCTGATGCTTCTCAAATGAGCCAATGGCTGATTATGAAAATAGTGATAGCCTGCATGTCACTAAAGCATGGCAGTAGGCAGTAGAGCTTCTTAAGGACAAGCTGAACTTATACGACAATGGTTATGATGATAGTAGCTATTACTAGTATTATCATTACTACTGATAATGATAATTGAGCACTTTTCAGGTATTTGAGTATGTCATCAATTTCCAGGTATCCAATATTTTGGAACTTGTGAAACTTCAGGCCTTTTTGGAAAGCAAACACTATTTTCATCAGCTGAAGGTAGGGGTTTGGGGATAAAGTGTTAGCACTTGGGCCATAAGGATCTTATTAGAGAATCGATTTCACCAAACATTGAAAAGTTATTGTATCAAATAATGGAGAGGGCATCTAGCTTGTCCATCTATAGGGCTGATGTGAAGATTATCTGAGAAGATACAGAAGACAGGAGAAAGGATAGGGCTAGGTGTGTAGCTCAGTGGTAGAGCACTTGCTTAGCATATGTGAGACCCTAAATTCAATCTCCAGAAACCCCCACAAAAAAAAAAAAAATAGGAACAATGAAAATTGCATCTCTCTGTTCTGCTCAAAGGAAGAATTTTAATTGTGTCATCTTTCTGATAACTAGAAATCAATGTGAATAAAAGAAAGTACAGAGTAGTAACATTTTATTTTCCCTCTGTCACTGGATAATTAATGACATAAGAAAAAAAAAAGATTTCTGAATTATCTAAATATATATTATTAATCCTTAAGAGGAAAATTGTACATATGTGTTTGGTATGTCTAGGTACATGTATGTTTTTTTCAAAACAGTACTGACTTTTTTTACTTTTCTCTATAAAATTCCTAAATACTACATATTGACAAAAGTAAATTCAGAGCATGCAGAAAGAATATTCTATAAATACCCCAAACTGTATTGCTAGAGATATACTGTCAATATTTTGGCTTATGGCCTTATATGTTACTATTAAACTGTTTTCTTCATATGGTTAAAAAAGTTTTCTCATATTCTTATTTTCACACATTGTTGTTTTCTTTTTTTTATTCGAAGTTGTTATATATGACAGCAGAATGCATTACAATGACTTATGTTTAATATAGGTTTATCTACACACACGCACACACATGCACACACACACACACACACACACACACACACACACCTCCCTAAAAACTTTTAAAGACTTTTCTGCCTCGGATTCCCACCTCACCTGCATCTCAGGTAAAGTATTCAGAAAGTCCAAGCGTAACTGAGAGTACACATCACAGTTCTCCTTTGAGTAAACGTAGCACATCTTTGTAAGCCTTTCCTATTCTAATACCAACCTGGATTATTTCCTACAGAATCAAGATAACACAGAAGGTGTGCTCTGGAGGGGTTCACTACAGAAACTTCTACATCGGCTCAATGGCCAAACACAATCATTCAGCAGTGACTGAGTTCATCCTCCTGGGGCTTACAGATGATCCCGAGTTTCAGGTCATGGTTTTTGTGATCCTTCTCATCATCTATTTAGTGAGTGTCATAAGTAATCTTGGATTGATTGTTCTCATCCAATTCAGTCCTCAGCTTCAATCACCCATGTACTTTTTCCTCAGCCACCTGGCTTTTGTTGATTTTTGTTATACCTCCTCTGTGACCCCAAATGCCTTGGTTAATTGTTTGTGTGAAATTAAAAGCATATCCTTTTATGCCTGTGCAGCTCAAGTGTGTTTCTTTGTAACATTTTCAGTGTGTGAAGTTTTCCTGCTCTCCGCGATGGCCTATGATAGATACGTGGCTATCTGCAATCCCTTGCGCTATATAATTCTCATGCCTAGGAAACTCTGCTTCCAAATAGTCACTAGCATATATATTTATGGATTTGTCACAGGACTTATACAGACAGTGAGCACATTCATTTTGTCTTTCTGTGACTCAAACGTGGTCAACCAGTTCTTCTGTGATGATATCCCCTTGATTCCACTGGCTTGCTCTGACACCCAAGTCAAGGAGTTGATGTTGCTGACCATGGCCGGGTTCAACGTGTGCTTCTCTCTGCTCGTAGTTCTCATCTCCTACATGTTTATTGTGTCTGCAATCCTGAAGAAGCACTCAGCTAAAGGAAGACAGAAAGTTTTTTCTACCTGTGCTTCTCACTTATCTTCAATTACCATGTACTATGGGACAATCATTTTTATGTACTTACAACCCAAATCTAACCATTCCCTGAATACGGCTTTGGTTTTCTTTTTTTTTACAAATTTGCTTCGGTTTTTTACATACAACTGTAGTAGTTCTATGAGTGATCCCCATGCTGAATCCCTTGATTTACAGCTTAAGGAATAAGGAGGTAAAAAATTCTGTAAAGAGGTTTATAGATAAAGTTCATTTGAGTAGCAATAAATGAGCTAGGTTGTTGCTGAAAAAATGAAGGAATGGATCACAGGAGAGTTAGTAAGTCTAGATATGTCTGGGATCACAGTGCTGACGCCTGTTAGGAAATAAAGACAAGCCTCTTATCTGTGGACTTAGGTTCCTTGTTTCTCTAGAATGGAGGCTTAATGTATACATTATGTAGACATAAATAGTATGTACATAATAGGATTTTGATAATTATTTTTTGAATAGTTTTTTAACTAAAAAGAGACAAAAATAAGTCTTCCAAATGGATTTGGGGCTTAAACTTTAGCACCTCTTGGCCATAAAGAGAGTTTTTATTGCAAAAAATATAGGAGAGGATCTTAAAAATTTTTAATGTAAACTGAAGATTACAAAAATAAAAAGTATGAAATGGTGACTTTATTTCAAATGGATTTGGGGTCCTCAGAACTTTAGGGCCTACATTGAAAAACATGAGCCATAGCATGAATTATGCAAAGAGGAGGCAAAATTTTATTGCATGAATGCTCTGGAAATATACAAACATTGAGATAGAGAATATGCTGTTTTTAAGTTTTATTAGATAATTCTATTCCCAGTTTTCCAAGAAATCTCCATACTGCTTTTTTGCAGTTGTTGTCTTGTTGTCGTGTAAGTACTTCCAGCAGTTTATTGACTGTATAAAAATCTTGTATTTTTTTTTTCACAATTTCAGCAGATTGTGATGGCATAAGCAAATGCAGCTTGTCATTCAACTGCTATTGTGACATAGTTTTGTTTCATTTCATTCCACAAGAGTAATATTATCTTTTACTTGTTCTGCTTATTTACAAAATGTTGTGTAAAACATGCAGACTGTTACCTCACAGAGTAACTTTCAGACTCATTCTGGATCTATTTAACCATGCCTTAGTTGCTTCAATATCTAAATCACTGTTTTATTGAAGAACACAAAACTGCCAGCATACAAGTAAATATTTATTTTCTGCTCATCATTCAGAAATTATAATAAGCACAAAAGTTTTAAACAAGACTCTCAGTTGGTAATTTTCATATCAACTATTAACATCTGAGGATCTCCAAATCTGATCATCTCTGTGTTGAGTGATACTTAAAATGTGGATACTATTTTTTTTTCCAAACAAATTATTCATTACAGTGTATTTTGTGAAGGTGGGATTTTAAAAACTCTTGCTATTTTCAAGGTTTTACTTTCAAGAGTAAGTGAAATTCAACTTTCACTAATAATAAAAATAACTTTTATCAAATGTGTCTATTGTCTCGTTGGTTTGGTGAACAATATAAAGCTATTACCTCTGGTACTTTGCACAAAAATAATTTTGTCAATCAGTGTGCAAACCCTATTTAATGAACAAAGAAATCAAGACAGTGGGCTTAGCTTTTGCATACATAGTCATGCACATGCAATAAGCACACAGATGCCTATGCTTGAGCCAAGATCTGAATTCGGTTTTACTAGATTCTAGTGCTCAATTTCACAATGATTTAATTAAACTTTCAAATACTGAGCAAATAAGATGGACTATGGTTTAAAGGATTCCCTAGATGTCACCCAAAGTGTAGCTACATTAATAACATTTTATAGTGTTACAAATTGCTGTATGGCAGAGATAAAGGGAAGCCTCAAATGGCTCATACACCTGCATTCAACCTTGATGTTTGTTACAGTGTGAAAAGAAACACACATACACATTAGCAGGAAGCATTCTCAAGGTCAATCTTTAGTCCTTTCCATTTAATGATGCTGAGTTCAAGCATCTCGGGGATTCTCCAGCTTTCATGAGACACTTTGCCCCTGGCCACTCCAATCAAGTAGAGTCATCTTCCAAAGCAGCAATGTAATCTTGGTAATTCCAGTTTCCAGTTTTATCCCTAGACAAGTTTCTCTAAGACACTTAACAATTCTGGGACACATTTTTCTAATCCATGAAATGAAACATCTTATACATTTTAAAATTCTAAATATACTCTGCTTTTTTGATTTCACATTATTTAGTCTTAACCTGGAATCTTCAGTTACAGGCAGAGTTTCAGTACGGAATGGTTTTTGGAGGTTTAAAATTCTAGGACAGTAACAGTAAAGGGAAAGTAGGGTGATAGGGAAAGAGAGATGATTAACTACAGGCTGAACATCAGTGAACATGAAGAGGCACAGAGTTGCTTGTTCACATGGTGTGTTTCTAGACATGGTATAGAGAAACACCAACCTTCAAAACAGTAGGCCTAGTGACACAGTAGCTTCCAGATCTAATTGGTATTCACCTGCCTCCTCCACCAGCGCATCTGCACTGCCCCATCCTCAACCAGTATTTTGGAAGGTCTAATGTTTTACTGTGCTTCATTATCTTGTGGGATAAACCAGACACTCATCATAATGTATTCTGAGACTTTGCTACATGGCCCTTGTAGTGTTACATTTCCAGAAAGCAGCAATTGATAATTATCACTGACTATAAAATATTATGACATGCTACAACGAATCTGTGAATTCTAATTACATGCACTCTTGTCCACATTATAGGATAGAATCCCAAATGCTTCCAGATGGGAGGGTTGATTACCTGTCGTGGTTTGGTCATGAAGTATCCCCCAAAGACTTATGGTTGAACTTTTGGTCCCCAGTGCAGGAATGTTCACAGGTGAAGCTTTCAGGAAATGATTGGACAAAGAGGGCCCTGATCTCATCAGTGGATTAATCCAGTGATAGTTGAATGGAGTATTAGGAGGTGGTGACAACTATACAGAGTGACGTATGGTTGGAGGAAGTAGGTCATTGGAGGTATGCTCTGGAAGGGTATTACTTGCTCCTTCTCACTTTCTCTTTCTCCCTCCACCCCCTCTTCCTTGCTGCCATGATCTTAACACTTGAACAGCTTTTTTCCACCATGATATTCTGCCTCACCTCAGGCTCAAAGCACCTGACCGTGCACTGAAGCCTCTGAAACTATGAGCCAACATAGACTTTTCCTCCTCTGAGTTGTTCTAGTCAAGTATTTTGGTCACAGTGATGCAAAATTGACTTAACATACTACCGGACTAATAGAGTCAGTCCTTTCTTTTCTGATTCACCGGCAAAGGAACACCATGTACCTGGGTGACAGTCATAGCCTCCAGTGCAGTGACTCCTGTGTTCCTCCAGATAAGTGCTTCTCTTTGGGAACTAAACTTTTAACCTGGCAGAACCCGCAGCTGTTGAGACAGAAAGCACAGATTCCTCAAGTAAGTCATTAGATGTGATGAAAAGAGGGGTTATTTCTGCTTTTACTCTTGGTTCCCAGTGCCTTTCACTCTAACTAAGGTGAACACAGTCGCATTTATTAGACACAAGTTCAATGAATGCCGTGTATCTTAGAGTTAAGTTTCCCAACCCAATGAGAAGGAGCAGTCCCCAGGTGATGTCTCAGTTCACCATACATAAGGCCATTCTCCTTTCCATCAGTTCAGCTGTTTCCATGTGATAATGTGCACAGTGACACGTGATTCAGTCATACACACTATGCTTGTAGCCTCTATTTTTGTGAAAATTTTCCCTTTTCCTGAAGCTACACTGCAGGATACAATGACAATAAAGAAGGCATTCTTTAAGTCCTCAGATACAATGAAGGTCAAGGTGGTGCAAGTAGGAAAAGCCAATTCCTGTTGAGAATGTGTGTTGATTGCCATAGAAGGAAAATTCTCCTGCCCTATCATGACACAGGTTTGATGAGAGTAGCCGGCTGCAATTGATGGCAGTTTCACTAAAGTAACAAAGCATACAAATAACCCTGAAATTTACATTACTGTTGGCAAACTGAACCCTGAACCTTGGCATATCTAGCTCAGAATTGGAAACAGAGATCCCTCTTGGAAGGCCCATGCCTTTGTGGCAACACAGGGAATGACATTTAGAAGAAACCTTGGCTAATAACCACAGGCCAAATCCTCTAAAGCTATTTCGTAATTTGTGAGCTAGTGCACTGGTGTGTGTTTTCCCCAAAGACAAAGCCAGAAAATTCAAAATCCCATCTATCTTTAATGCCAATAAAGTATGTCTGTTAAAGAAAAAAGAAAGAAAATGGTGATAATTAAAAATAAAAAGAAAAAAAATACATCAAATTAGATGCCCAGAAATAAATTGTGTTAATATTTTGATGTTTCCTTTTTATGTCATATTTTCTCATTTATTCTTGCAACTGATGTAGCCAATGTATAATTTGTTGAGATCAACTTATAACTTAAAGCATTTTGAAATAGACTGTCATAACCACTTTCATTTTTAAAGATACAATGTATTTTTCTTTTTTCTTCAAGAAAAGTATGACAGATTTTACTGTTGTATTGATTATTAATTTTTATTGTTTTTTTTAGTTTTATATAATGTTAGGATTCATTTTGACATAATTGTAAAAGCATGGAATATAATTTTCTCTAATTTTTCCTCCTGTCCTCCCTCCCATTACCTTCCCTATATTCTACTAATTGTTCTGCTGTTTACTTATAGTTTTATTTTAATTAGTGTGATTATTAAATGTTAATGTAAATATGGTCTTCCTTGACAACTCCCAAGTGAATTCTACATCTTGGAACTTCTGCTATACCCAATCTTTTCACCCTGAAAATATAAGTAAAATTCAGGCATCATTCAGAATTCTAACTTGACTACATTTAACCTAAAATCCTGGTTAATCATGGCTATCTTTTCACATTCAATTAGTTAATTTGTTGTAGAGTCAAGATTATTCAGAACTTGTTTGGAGAAGTTCTCCTGGAGGGACCCAGTGTCAATTACATAACAAAAGGCAATCATTCAGCATTAACTGAGTCCTCCCTCTTGGAATTCAAAAGTAATCCACAACTTCCAGCCATTCTCTTTGATATATTCCTTCAGATTTACTTAGTTTCTGTGATGGGTAAACTTCCAATAAATCAAATCAGTTCTCAACTTCATGACCCCCTGTATTTTCCTACCAGGCATTTATTGATTTTTATAGTACCTTTTTCATTAGTCCAGAACCCTTAT
Source organism: Tamias sibiricus (assembly GCA_025594165.1). Taxonomy (NCBI): domain Eukaryota; kingdom Metazoa; phylum Chordata; class Mammalia; order Rodentia; family Sciuridae; genus Tamias; species Tamias sibiricus. The sequence continues at coordinate 18,031,251 of CM046657.1, read as the reverse complement.
GAATTCTCTGAGTATGAATTTAAGAGAATGTCATTTTATGTATTTGTTCGCAAAGTGCTTTGCTTTATATGTTTGGGAGTTGTTACTGATATCTGTCACAGCATACAATCAGTATATCTCTATCTACACTTTATATAGTTCTTATGCCTGGTAAAGAGAATTCAAATTCTCACTAGATCCTACATTTATGGACACATTGGGAGATTCCTACAGAGACTGCCTTCTACACATCTTTCTGTTGACTGACATTGCCAACCAGTTCTACTGTGATGCTGTTCCCTTGATTGCTCTGGCTTGTTTTGACACCCATGTTCAGGAGCTGATATTAATCATTGCTGAGTTTGACAATTTTTTTTTTTTCTTACAGTATTTTTTGTCTCCTATACATTCATTTATTTTCGCCAACCTAAGGATCCACTGCTGTAGAAAGACAGAAAGTATTTTCTTCCTATTACAATATAGTCATGCATTTTCTATTACTATGTATTATTGGGCCCTCAGTTTTAGGTACATACTTCACAAGTCAAGCCACCCACTGGGTAAAGAAATTTGCTTTCGTGCTCTAATAGTGGTGATTCTCATGTTAAACCCACTGGTCTATAGCTTGAGGAATCAGGAAGTGAAAAGTGCTAGAAAAAAATTATTTAAAATATGTATCCTAATAATAAGTGATTTTGTTGTTGTTGTTGTTATTACTTGAATCAAGGAGTATATAATTATGCAGTGCTAGTACATGTAGGAGCCTGTGTTCTTTGAGGCTTATTTTTCTGATAATCATGTCCTTCAAAATAGACATTATTGCTTTGGCTCATACATATTAAGCATATCATAAATGTTGGTCCATTTAAGTTTTTAATTCTAAAAGAGAGGGAAACATTCATTCTCTCTGACCATGACATACTTCAACATTAAATAGAGATGAAGAATAAAACAGATTCAGGGAGATCCTGGTGGTTGTAGCTGACTGCTGCACACGGTCCATGATGGATCCTTTGTCTCTATTTGTGCACCTGTGCATTTCCTTCCTTTATGAATTTGGCCCTGTGACTTGCTTAACGTAATAGAATGCCAAAAGAGTGTGTGGTATTTGTGTAACTTCTAAGGCTGAACCCTGAAAGTTATGAAAACTTCTGCCTTTTTTTCACTGGGGAAGTTAAGTGTCAGAACCCAATTCTCATGTTGTTGAAAGCCCCAAGTAGACTCCACATAGATAAAAAACAAAACACCCCAGCTGACAGATTCACCACTGTAAGCACTGGGTCAGAGGCTACCCAGAGCCTCACAGTCCATGTGCTGTCACATAGTGACCAATTGAGAAAATAATTATCTGACAGAATTATCAGAGACAATCAATGATCACTTTAGGACCCTGTGATCTTTTTTTGAGATAGCCCAAACAAAAGTGATTACATAATAAATTGTAGTGTTTTAAAAATTTAATTGGTCTGAAGAAGAAATCCTGAAAAACAGACTATGTGAATTTGACATAAGGAAAAATATACTTGAAACAATTCTAAAATTATTGAAGAACAGATTTCCAGAGGACCAAAGCTATACACATGTAGATATCTGTCAAGATTTCTTGAATTCCTTTCAAGTTTCTGAGAAAAATGATAAGTATAAGCATTAGAAATGAGCTATAAAAGAGAAAGTATATATTGGCTTCTTTATAATTTGTGTCTACTATTTTTATAGTTGTTTTAGTTCTTGCAGGGAAAATGGTGTCATGAAATATCACAGAAAAAGTGATTTAAGGATAAAATATTCACATTCAAGAAGACCACCCTCCTTTACTCCCTCCCTCCTTTCCTCCTTCCTTCCTTCCTTTCTTTCTCTGCTTCTTTTTATTTTCTTGCTTTTGTATAAATGATTGTCTATCGCTTTTCTACCTCTGTTTGTTATTCATTCTACACCTATATGAATGTTGAGGATGCACATAAACAGTTTATTAGATTTAAAGAAAGAAATGTTACATTTTCTGTAATTTTAATATTTTTAAATGCTTTCTAATGGGTTTCATGAAACAAAATTGAGTTTATTTTGAATTAATTTTTGACTCAATAAAAATCTTCAGGCAACAAATTTCTGAGATTGAACTAAATGTGCCACCAGGCCAATAAGTAATTCATAGTTTAATTATTATTTGCTTCCCTCAACAAATTTGAATTGAATTTCAAATGTAATGTTGGATCTTTAGTACAAGGTAAATCATTTCTTGATAGTCTTGCAAAGCTCAATAGCAAGCTAATTTACATTAATCTAATTTCTACTATGACTCTTAATAAAATTCATGACTATACAGGACATATAAAAAGCAATTCAAAACTAGTTAATTATTTTGTAAGTTATTTCTCATTTGTTAGCATAATATTTGCTATTATTTATTGATTCTTTATTACATTTAGCCTCAATAGAGTGATCTGCCTTTCATGATTATTTTTTCGTGTTAGCAAATTGGTTCCCAAAAGATCAACCATAACATAATTATTTATGTTTGTGAAACATCATTATATTTTTGGTTCAGCAATTGATTAAAATGATGTAATTCAAGGAAAATATTCTAGAGGGACCAACAGATCATAACAAATATACTCACAATGCTTAAGTAATGTTAAGTTCTACTGGCATCCATCAAGTTTGCCTCGGGGTATGTGAGACACCTTTAGGTTCTGTCCTGGATTACTCAAAAACAAAATGTAGTGGGGTAAAACAGAAAGGTAATTGAAGTGGTAAAAATGGATTTGGAGGAACATAATCTTTGAATCATTTGTTCAATTATTTAAATAATATATTTGACTTATCTACTAATTGTTGAATCCTGAAATATATAAGTATTTGGTATATGAGAGACATTGAAGGAATGAGAAAAGTTAACAAAAGAAAGGTTTATTTATTCAGAGTTTAATTAACCATATTAAAAAGTTAGGGCTATATCCCAAATTTAAAACGAAACAAGCTAAGATTGGCAGGTTAAAAAGATGCCATATATTTCTAATCATTTCTCTGTGCCATATGCACAGAGAAGGTGGTGAAGCTTGTTGCTATAACAACTAGAAGCTAATATTCCAGAATCATGACTTGAAGCCCAAATAAATAAAATATAGAAGGTGTTAGAAGTAGACATATATGACAAAAAAGGGGTTATATACTCAGTAATGTTCAATAATTGATTTTTTATTGGTGAGAGTTAGAAGGATATACAAAATGTATTTTTCAAATACTGTCTCATTTGGGTGACTGAATGGAAAATGGTATCATCACTTATTTACACTATCTGTACTCCAATGAATATAGGTAGGGTTGGGTGGTTTTTGAATTGATGAATTCTCTTTGAATATATCAAATTTAGGAACCTGTGAAATATCTCATTTATATTGCCTGGGAAGCAATTATATATGTGTGTCTGAAGTTTATAGGAGAAATTGTGGCTTACAGAGCTAGACTTTTGTATCACCAGCATATAAATGACACTGGTTCCCATAGCATCAGATGACAACCCCCAACAAGAATGTGCAAACATGACACAAGTTGGTCTAAGAAGAACACTATAAAAAGAGTGTTGCTTCAAGCATAAACAAAGTAAACAGCCATCTAAAGTAAAAGTGAACAGAAAGATGGCAACTTAGACCCCCCTCCTCCACAAAAGTGGGGACTAATGTAGAAGCAGGTAGTTTCATGGGAATGGTAACTAGAAATGGAAAATTCCGAGCTTTTTAACCTCAGAAATGTTGGCCTCTACTGAGAGTAAATGGTGAGGTAGCTGTGGGGGAACATGAAATAATTCAAAGGGTTTGAAATTGCTACCTGCAAACTGGGAGACAGAACATTGCTTCAAGAAAAAGAAGATTAAGCCAATGACTAGTTGATTTTTAATATAAGCTGATTATAACTCAATTTTGTTCAGCCATTATTCTTGATAGTTTAGATAAAATTTCTAAAAAAGAACATTTAAAATTCCCATAGTTAGATATATCTGTGTATTGGGAAGTATTGAACAAAGAAGGTGATATATAAATAAACAAGAAGTGATTTGTGGCATTTAAAGAATCAATATAAGTAAATAAATGAAAAGTCATAGTCCATAAGGAGATAAAAATAAAATGGCAAAGTTTGTGATCATAGGTAATATTTTAATTTGGCATATTTAGCACTTGATTGATTTCCAGATACAACACTTTTCAACAGGTAGCCTTGGGAGTGTGAAACTGAGGTAGAATTGTAAGATTGGTGATATCAAAGATGTCCAGAGCTTCAGAATTCATTTTTTTTAATGCTTAAGGTTTTTTTTTTTAATTTTTTATTTGTTTTAATTAGTTATACATGACGGTAGAATGCATTCATGCACTTTGATATATATTATACATAAATGGGATATAATTTCTCATTTTTCTGATTGTACATGTTGTAGAACCACATTGGTCATGCAGTCATATACGTACATAAGGTAATAACATCTGTTTCATTCTACTACCTTCCAATCCCTATGTCCCCTCCCCTCCCTTCACTTATCTCTACCAAATCTAAAGTAACTCTATTCTTCCCCCTTATTGTGAATAAACATCCCCAAATCAGAGAAAACATTCGGCCTTGGTTTGGGGGGATTGGCTTTTTTTCACTTAGCATGATATTATTGAGAACATATATGTTAACTGTGTGGGAACAGATGACAATTTTGTGAGTCAATGATTATCTAGGAAATATATAAGGGACAAAATATACCACTGTGAAAGGCTCAAAGCATCAGTGGGGTTCACAGAAATGCAAAATGTAATAATATATATGAAATAATACCAGAAGCATAAACAATCCTTATCTCCCTTGCCAAACCTGAAATATGGAGAGAGTTCTAAATTGAACAGACATGTGGTCTGAAGAGAGGTAAGTTCTCATGAAGTAGCCTAGTTTCATTATAAGAAAAGAAGAATCAAAAGATTGGCAATGTTGGAGATTTTGGTATCAGAGTGAAAGTTACCTGTGTAGCTTTCAGAGCACATAAGTCTAAGTATCAAAGGAAAAAGAATGAAGAGAAATAAAGATTAGAGATGACCAATTAGTGATTCAGTGTAATAATATTTCAAAATGTCACAATGATTAAGCCCTTATAGTTATCATTATGTGAGACTGCACACAGGTTTCTCTATAGGGTAAACATCAATCCAAACAATATCAACACCAACAACAGCTGAAATTGTTGGCACATAATATGAGATTATCACTGTTTGACTTGACATAAATGGATTCACAGGTCCCCTGTCCAAAGTTGCCTTGATCTCTGGTTGATAGGGAAATTTCCCTTGTTTGCATAAACTAGTAATTGATGTTAGAGAATCAAGTTATGTGTTATTCTGTTTCACTGTATGCCAGTCATGAAAGGGGCTCAGCCTCAGTTCCCATAATTGAAAATCATAATAATTGAAAATAAGTAGGAATCAAAAATATAAAAATAAAAAATAAAAAATAAAAATCATTGGGAAAATATAAGTTATAGAAATCACCAGTTTCCAATGTTTAGTTTAGAATCTTTCCTAGTAGCCCTTATGAATTCAATTTTTTTAAAAAATTATTATTCCCACTCATTAAATTTTCCAAAAGAATCAGTGTGATCTTGTTTAAAGTATTTTGATAATTGCAAAAGAAGATTTTTTCTGCATTCAAACAATTCTCTTTTTTTTCTCTTATTAACAACCCATATGACATAGGTTATACAATTATGCAAAACTTTAAAACACCATCTTCCTATCTTTATGAACCCTTGTGAAGTTGCACGCTTCGCAATTTCTACCTGGGAAATATCATTTCGTTCTGATAGAGGACACAACACGAAGAGGTTCCTTTGAATGTTCTCAACAGAAGATCAGAGCATGAGAATCATCTCTGGACCTCAGCTTGATGACTGTTAACAGGAAGGCTATTCCTCAAAAGGTGTGCTCTGAAGCGCTTTGTTGAAGACAACCTCTTACACCTCTTCTATGGCTATTGGTAATCACTCATCAGTGTCTGAATTTATCCTCTCAGGGCTCACAGATAATCCAGAACTTCAAATCATCCTTTTTGGTGTCTTCCTAATCATCTACTTAGCTAGTGTCATGGGTAATCTTGGAGTAATTGTGCTAATCCAAATCAGTCCTCAGCTTCACACACCCATGTATTTTTTCCTCAGTCCATCTGGCATTTGTTGACTTTTGTTTCACCTCCTCAGCCACCCCAAACATGCTGGTGAATCTCCTGCTTCAAATTAAAAGTATAGTGTTTTTTGCATGTGCCATTCAGGTCTGCTGCTTCATCACATTTGCAGTCTGTGAATTATACTTGCTGTCAATCATGGCGTATGATCGGTATGTTGCTATCTGTAACCCTTTACTTTATGTCATTCTCATGCCTAGGAAACTCTGTATGCAAATAGTTGCTAGCACATACATCTATGGATTCACAGTGGGTCTTGCACAGACAGTAGCAACATTCCACCTTTCTTTCTGTGACTCCAATGTGCTCAACCACTTCTACTGTGATGATGTCCCCTTAATGGCTCTGGCCTGTTCTGACACTCACATCAAAGAACTGATGTTGTTAATCATCGCTGGGTTCAATACCCTGTGCTCTTTAGTGGTTGTTATCATTTCTTACGTCTTCATCCTGTTTGCCATCCTGAGGATTCATTCAGCTGAAGGAAGACAGAAGGCATTCTCTACCTGTGCATCCCACCTGACCTCCATCACAATATTTTATGGGACAATTATTTTTATGTACCTGCAGCCTAAGTCAAGCCACTCCATGAACACAGATAAATTTGCTTCAGTGTTTTATGTAGTCATAATTCCCATGTTAAACCCATTGATCTATAGCTTGAGAAATAACAAGGTAAAGAGTGCTCTGAAAAGAATGATAGACAAGTTGTGTTTGTTTATAAAATAGTCTAGTAGTCACTGGGCAAAGATCCAAGGACTTTGAGTTGGGTGTTTGCTACATAATAGTGCTGCTTATGGTAGAGACTGATACTTCACTTTGAGTGCTCAGATTCACTCAGTCTTATCCTCCTTATTTCTGTTTCAATAATTTTCACATGAAAGGCTTTTTGCAATTTTGAGTTGTTGGATTTTAAAGGAGGGGAGGATAACAGAAAGGCAGAGAGATTTTAATCTTTTTTAATCACACATCAATAACTGAAGAAACAGAATTGGGAAGTAGAGGTTTTATCTGAACTCTGTGAGACACTGAGAAACATAGGTTATACTGAAGTAGATCAATATCTGTATCTTATATTTCAAGTTTGCTGCATAAATAACCTGGAAAAAAAAAACACAGTTTAATAGCAAGGATTTATTGGTTTTAAGATGCAGGGTAAACTCCACTTTATCTGTTTTTTTTTATTTTCTGGGAAGGACAGTGCTAGCAGATTTATATTGACCAAGAGTGTTTAGTCTGCACCTGGTCAAATAACTAAAACCACTTTACACCATTATATATTCACTGCTTTTTTTTGCAATGAACACCATGGGTGTTTTACACTTTTGTACCTCAGTTTTCTCACTTGCAAAAAGCAGCAAGAGTTCCTTTCTCCTGGGGTGATTTTAAGAGTAAAGAAGATTTTATATATATAAAGGGGATTTTCTAGCTCCTAGCATAGTAGGTATTATAATTATGAACATATTTATTGTACCAGTGATTCCTTTCATTTGATTTTAGGTGATTGTGTAATAGCCTTTTGTGAAATAGATGGTAACATGGTTTTCTTCACTATAAAATCCACAAAATGAAAATGGAGAAACTGAAGAGTTATTTCATTGTGATTATTATTATTATTTTTTTTTTTTTTTTTTTTGGAGGGTGGTGGTACTGGGGATTGAACTGAGGGGCTCTTAAACCACATCCCCAGCCCTTTTTATTTTTTCTTTTATTTTGAGACAGGGTCTCACCCAAATTGTTTAGGGCCTTGCTAAGTTGCTGAGGCTGGCTTTAAACCCACAATCTTCCTGCCTCAGCCTCCCAAACAACTGGGATTACAAGCAAGTCACTGCACCCAGATAATTTTGATATTTTAAACAATTTAATTCCTTTAAATTTGTGTGTGTGCTGAGGAACCTATTTTAAATTGAGAAATGAGGATTTTTTTTTTAGGTTCTGTTAATTAACTACCTAAAATATGCATATTTTTTCATGAAAAAGCCACTTTTATTACAGTTATCAAAAATTAGACTAATAAGTTATAAATTTATTTATTTCCAGACATTTAAAAGTAAAAATAACTCGGCATTTGCTGAATGCTTTTCCTTTGTCAAGATGGGTAAAGAATTAAAATAGTCAAAGCATTTTATCATTATATGTAATTCACTAACACATACAGAGTTAAACCAGAAGATCCAAGATTTGAATTCAATTTTATCAACCATATAACTTAATTTTTAAATGACTATATTATATTTGCAACTAGTTACATAACATCAGGAACTTTTTGTTTTTTCCACACTGAATGGTGAGTCACAAAAATGTCACTCCAAACCTAGGTTTACATTAAAAATTTTTAAGCAGTTAAGAAACACAAAAATGATCTGTGCGCCTGATCCTGGCATAGAAATTGTACACTTCTCCATACTGTTATTTTATCCTGGAAAGTAAAATAAAAGGAGAAGCCAGCATGCATAATGCAGGGGACTTTCTATCTTTATCATCCTTTGCTGCCAGTAATGTTGACATCAAATGTTTCTCAAATTTTTCATCACCTATAAAAACTAGATTCTTAACTGTTCCTCTAAAGCCTATGCATGTTTTACTTCAGCACTTGGACATCACTGATTCCCTTTGCTATTATGGGACTACCTTGGTTGAGAAGAAAAGAACCCTTGACAAGTCCAAGGGACAATCATTTCACACACAAATTGATATTTTTAAAAGAAATTATAATTTGATGGGATTAAACTTGTATAATTATTTATATATAAAAGCCAGCCATTTCTCCTTAATTAAATTAAATTACTTGAAGATCAAATTAAGTGCTATGAAGACTAAAGGAAAAACTATATAGTCTATAAATGTGTAACTACTAGTGGTTTTTCATAGATTATACTCTAGTACTACTTAGACTAAACTACTGTAGAAAATATATGGGTTTTCCTCAACTAATACATATGAAATGTAATTGAGGAAATAGGACTATGGGCAAACATACAAAACAAAGTACTTAAATTTAGAATATTTACTTTACAGATGTATGCCTGAAAATCTTGTGTCTATGAATAAAGTGATTTTGCAATTAAAGTATGTTCTTAAAGATTTTTAAAGTCTTCCTTTTTTATTTATATATATTATATTATTTTGATACTTTGAATTGAACCCAGGAGTGCTTTACATTGATCCACATCCCAACCCATTATTTTTTTTTTTTTTATTTTGAGACAGGATCTTGCTAAGTTGTTCAGAGCCTCGCTAAGTTGCTGAGACTGGCTTTGAATTTATGATCATCCTGCCTCAGTCTCCCAAGAAGATGAGGTTTTTTAAAATAATAATAGTCATAGAGTAAGGGCTGTTTTTTTTTTTTTTGTTTTTTTTTTTTTTTTTTTTTTTTGGTACCAGGGATTCCCTTAGCCACTGAACCACATCTCCAGCACTTTTTTATATTTTATTTATTCACTAAGTTTCTTAGGGCCTCACTAAGTTGCTGAGACTGGCTTGGAACTCCAATCCTCCTGCCTCAGCCTCCTAAGCTGCTAGGATTACAAGTGGGCATCACCACACCATACACTGTGTTTTTTTTACAGCACTGAAATCCCTCAAAAACTGAAAAGAACTGAAAAGTAGCTAAAGATAGAAAATCTAAATGAATTATAAAGCTTTTCATATCAATATGCAAAAAAAAAAATACTTGGAATTTTATTTGTTAGGCCACTAATAAATTATAGACACAAAAACAAAATAAACAAACAACCCCAGCCCTTTTAATTTTTTTTATTTATTTATTTTTTAAGATATGGTCTGGCTAAGTTGCTTAGGACCTCACTAAGTTGCTGAGGGTGGCCTTCACCTTTGTGATACTCTTGCCTCAGCCTCTGGAGTTGCTGGGATTACAGGCATGTGCCAACACAACAAGCAATCAAATTTGATTTATAAGAAAAGGTACTACTGATGGTTCATGTCACTGAAGATAATGAAGCTGATGCTCACCCCATCTCTGTTAGGTGCCAGACATGTGCCAAGGTGTTTGCACCATCTTCTCAATGCTCATGCCACAATTTGGAAATAATCCTTTTTGCCTATTTTATTAGTAATAGGAGCTTTATGTATACAAATCTGGGGATAGAAAAACTAAAATATGGGGCCAATACTTTCTGAATTCAGGCATGATTTTCACTTTTCTTGGGCCCTGATAAAATTTGTTATATCCATTTTTTTTTTTTTCTTTCCAAGTCAGACTCTCTATTAGATATACAGACTAAACTAGACTCTATTCTGATATAAAAGCATCATAGAGGCCATAGACAGAGGAGTGAAAAAATACAATATTTATTTAAAGGTACCTGGAGATAAAATATATAATGTTGATTTCGATGTTGATTTTGATACTTTGAGGAACTATATTGAAGATATAAACTCATTCACCCAAAGCACTTTCCAGAAGTGCAGTTCTAGATGCAGTACAGACCTGTGTGTCTGCTCATGAAGAAGCTTAATAAAATGTCTTTGAGTTGCTTATCTCATATTCTTAAGAAAAGTTAGATTACTTTGATATGTGATTGTGAATAGCAAGGAATTAAAATTATGCACAGACATAAAAACCTCAATTCAATAGTGTTTAAACATCACTATCTTAAATAATTCTATGAAGCAAAAAGTTGGAAAAGGCCCCAGAAACCAGTATTTCTCAAGATTTCATAGACCTGGATTTCTTTACCCTGTAAAAAGAGGGACTAAGATGCTTCTATTTGTCATGTTTGTGATATGTGAGACTATTGTGTGTACCTACCATACAAACATACACTCACAAGACAAAGTATAATAATAGAACACCTGGCTTTTTCTATTAAGTTCATTTTCTAAAACTGGAAAACACATGAAACTAACAAGTTCTAAAAGTATGTCATAGATGCATACCTGAATCATTTACAAATGAAATGTTGAACAGAAAATAATCGCATTTTACTGCAGATTTCAACTACATTCTATGTAATGGCTTAAGATTCCAGTTTTATAATTTCTTTCCAAAACAAAATGTGATAATATTAAAACAATAGTTTATTGCATTAATGTCAAAATAATAAACACATATCAGATCAGTAATTTTAATTGTCATGATCTACTTCAATTAAAAACAGTCTTAGCACTTTTGTATTTCTTGTTCCTTCAATTATATTTGAAGACCTGTTATGTAACTAATTGACTATTCTTCATTCTCAATACCCACTTTGTTAAAAAAAAAAAAAAAAAAAAAAAAAAACTCAAAAAGATAAAAACCTCAGATCAATTTGAAATTGCATTTAGAATTGTCATATTACTGGTTACTTTACCTAAGATGACTAATAAATAATAGATCTATAGGTGAAACCCCATATGCCTCTTAATTTTATTTGATTGTATAAGTGCCTGGCAGATAGAAAAAAAATCCATACAAACATACACTCACAAGACAAAGTATAATAATAGAACACCTGGCTTGTGTCCTAGTTGTGTCAATTTCACTTAATGACACGAAAGGCTAATGAATTAATCTTTTATAGAAAAATTTATATATGTAACACAAAGCACTTACTACAACTGCTTATAGCTCTATGCATTTCATAAACATTAACCCATGCAATCCTCAAGACAAGCCAATGAGTTTGTTCCTCTTATTTTTCAGTGTTGGAAACAAGAATTGCACAGAGTGGAGGTGGGTTGTCCAAGTTTGCTTGCAAAATAAATGAAGGCAATAGCTTTCAGACTCAGGCAAACTTGTTCCAGAGTCCAAAGCTCTAAAAAAGCAAGCCTCTGCCTTTGCTTGGGATACACATATGTGTTTGCACATGTAAGTGTGCCTTCCTTTGCAATTGAACATGACTTCAGTGGTCTTGCAAAGCAATAATGGCCTGAACAGGACTTTTTATATCATGCTGCCTTTCAAGGTCTGCTTGGGTCCTTGGAGAGTATGTTAAAATCTGTGCAAGGAACAGTGGTATTTTCAGTTGGTTGGGAAAGAGTTACAAGAAAAAGTTCTATTCACTTCCCTCTTGCATTTAAAAAAAATCATTTCATTACTATTTTACTAATTTTAATATTTTTAAGGTTTCCCAGCCTTTACCCAAGGCTTTCTTGGAGGCATCTTTCACCTCTTTGTTCCTGAGACTGTAGATCAGGGGGGTTCAACATGGGGATCACCACGGTGTAGAACACAGAGGCCATTTTGTCTGTGTCCAAGGAGTGGTTTGATTTGGGCTGCAGGTACATAAAGATGAGTGTGCCATAGAAAAAAGTAACAGCCACCATGTGGGAGCCACAGGTGGAGATGGCCTTGCGACGTCCCTGGGTGGAGCGGATCCTTAGGATGGCGGCAATGATGAAGAGGTAGGAGGTGAGGACGATGGAGGAAGAGCAGATCATATCAAAGCCAGCAAAAGCAAAAATCAGAATTTCTTTCATGTGTGTATCTGAGCAGGACAGAGCGAGGAGGGGGAGGTCATCACAGTAGAAATGATTAATTACATTGGGGCCACAGTAAGTCAGACAGAAAGTGATAATGGTGTGGAAAAGGGCAACCAGAAAGCTGTACCCATAAGGAACTGCCACTAACTGGATGCAGACTCTTTTTGACATCGGTGTGGAGTAATGCAGGGGGCTACAGATGGCAGCATACTGGTCGTAGGCCATGGAGGCCAGAAGGAAACACTCAGTGATCATGAAGGTGAGAAAACAGCCCAGCTGTGTTGCACAAGCATGAAAAGATATAATGTTGTATTGCACAACAAAATTCACCATCATCTTCAGCGTAATCGCGGAGGAATAACAAAGGTCGACAAAAGCCAAGTGATGAGGAAATAGTACATGGGTGTGTGGAGTCAAGCATCAATCCTGATTAAGGTAATCAGTCCGACATTGCCCAGCACTGTGACCAGATAGATAATTAAAAACACCACGAAGCACGGGGCCTGCAGCTCAGGCCGGTCTGTAATTCCCTTGAAAATGAATTCAGTGACATAGGAGATGTTAACTTCAGCCATTTATTCTGGAAGATTTTGTGGTTTTTACTGTAGGTAAGAATAAAAATAACATTTCTCATGGCTCCTTCTAGTGCTGGGGGAAATCATCAGCATCTTCTTACTCTGAACCATGTCACTATGAGAGTAAAACATGTACCTTAAATCTCTAATGAGGGTTTTCCATTCTGGTCTCAGGGAAGGGTGTGGCTTACTTACAGAAGAGTGGTCTAAGAGTTACTTCAGTTTGTTAATTATAGAAAATAAAAGAGGATGTTGTTGATTAAAATTCAATTTTATGAATTCATTTGAGACAATAGCTCAGTTTTCTTACCACCACTAGCTTGTCTATGCATGTAGAGGTATAGCAGCACAAAAAAAAGACAATTCATAAATAGAGCCACATTTATATTCCAGCATTGTTCAATTTTGTGCATGTTCCATAAGATATACTGAAACCATATCATATTGATTTTATACATTAATGTATATATATTAATATATGTCAAAATAATTTAAACTACCCAGGACCTGCTAACTTTCCTACATGTTCTCTACCATTTATAGAATAAGTAATCTATGCTCTAGAAGTTAAAAAAAAATTGACATAAATATGGGCAAAAGCACAATTTATTTACACAGATATTAAGAAGGCCTGGATTTTCTTATAAATAAATATTCACACAGATTCTTTGTTTCACTAAAGAATATTTAGTATCATGGGTTCTCTTGCATACAAAACTTAAACATACTCAACTTTTTCTTACAATGTTGCTCTTTTTTTATTTCCAATTTTGAAGTCATTATTTGAATTTTAACTGAGGTTAACCATACAATACCACACATGTAAAAGAAAATTAGACCATACTATCTGAAAAACAGTGTGAGAGGAAGAAGTTTACTTTTACATTATTATAATATTTTAATTAACCAGAGCCATCTTTGTATTAAAATTTCATAAGTCATTGCTTTTATAAAATTTCAAGCTGTGTGGAGATTTCAAGCTACATTCAAACCAAATCAAAGGGAAGCATAAAAATATAAACTTCGATTAGAACCTGATGGTTGAGTATTTACTATTAAGAAAAATGGAATGTGTAGAGCCACATTGTAGCAGAGAAGCAAAGTTCACCATGGAGTTGCATACTAAGCTATAGCTTAAATTTGAAATTTGAAAAACTTACAAATCACAGAGACAAAATTACCTTTGAAATATGTAAAAATGCTCATAAAATACTTTACTTATGGTGTGTCTATCTTACAACTGTCTAGATTATTATATAATTATTTTTAAAAAATATATTTTTTAGTTGTAGTTAGACACAATACTTTTATTTTATTTATTAATTTTTACGTGGTTCTAAGGATCCAACCCAGGGCTGCACATGTGCTAGTTAAACACTCTACTGCTGAGCCACAACCCCAGCCTCTGTCATTCTTGATATGTTTAAAGTAATTTGTAACTGCCAAATAATTTCTATAAGTTGTTCAGAAGCAATCACTATCCCAAAGTCTGACGATTTTTTCAGTCATTTCCATATCTCTGTCAGATTTTCAGGGGACTCTCTTTAATCACTGACATCTAAACAACAAATTATTTTCATAAACTCCAATTATTTCTGGCTTCATTGCATCTTTTCTAAAGCATGTTTGTCTCAAATTCTCCTGTCCACTGAAATCACCTGTAGTTTTTTAATAGCCCCCGTGTTCAGGTGCCACATATCAATTTATCAGAACATATAGGGGCATCCACAGACTAAATTTAAATTATATTTTTTTAGTTGGACACAATACCTTTATTTTATTTATTAATTTTTATGTGGTGCTGAAGATTGAACCCAGTGCCTTGCATGTACTAGGCGAGCGCTCTACCACTGAGCTACACCCCAGCCCCTAGACCAGCATTTTTAAAACCTCCCCAGGTTCTTCTAAAGTTCAGCCATGTTTGAGAACCAGTAGCCTAAAGAACAAATTCAGTGATGGTAATGGCAAGCAGAGTCAGTCGTGTTTTCAGAATTATTTATTTCTCTTTTGGACTTTATTTGCCTGAAGAGTAGTTGAATTAGTTCAAGTCTATGACTCCACCATGCCAGTGGAATTCAAATTTGAATATGCCTATTTTTATTCCTATGAAAGAAACTCAACCAGGGTTATCTGAACAAGAAGAGTTTTAAGAAAATTGGTTGTCAGTTTCTTTATTTACATGTATTGCTTTCTGAACATGAATGTCTGAGAAGGTATCTCAGCTTCTGGTTCTTATTTAATCTTCCTTTTTCAAAGTCTACCCTCCCCTGACTTTATGAATAAGGGCTGACTTATCATTCTCCTGTATTCCTATTATTTTTTTCCCCAAGGTGTAAAAATATTTTGGATTCTAGACAATTCAGATATTTGTAGTAATTCTTTTCATAAATACACCACAGGATTCAAATGTCATTAATAAGAAAAATTTCATATATGTTAAATTTATGTTTAATCACTATTTGTAAATATTGGAAAAGTGTAGGTTGTTTCAATTATTTTATAGTAATATATATTTAACCATAGGTTTTAATCATATATACATACATATAAATACACACCTAAAAGGAACTACTATTATATATATATATACATATATATATACACACATATATGTGTATCTAGTATATGTGTATGTGTACACACAAACATCTTTTTAAAAATTTATTTACTTTAGCAAAATGCAATGCTTTATGGTGCTGAATCAAACCCGGGCGGCGCACAAGGCGAGCGCTCTGCTGCTGACCACAACCCCAGCCCCACAAACATCTTTTTTAAAATGCCAATTATAAAAACTAAAAAATTACATCTTTGTACCTATTTAAAACTATTCATGAAAAATTTTAGTTACTTATTTAACCGTGTAACTTGAGGGCAATGTTTGCTCTTCTAATTATTTTAGTGAGCACCAAAATGTATCAGTTTTTATGAATTTTAGTCCCTCTGGTAGTTGAGACTAACAAATAGTTTCATATATTTGTTTCTGTCCTGGCATCTGTTGGTTTTATTTTGCCCATTTGGATTCAAAATATATGTGCAGAATAAACTAAATATCCTTTCTCACTCTAATTCTTAAAGAGCCTTGCTTTTAAGAATTGGGATATGTCTGGTGTTTCACACCTCTGCTATCTGACAGCAGCATTGTTGGAACAGAAAAGTAGTCAACAATGGGAAAAGAAGAAAATGATGCTCAGGGAACCTGCTTTCTCCTATCCACTACAGACTTGACCAAATATTTCTTGATTTGCTTGTTTCCTGGTATTATACACATCCTGCCTGGGTTTAGTCAGGGTTTGCAGGTCTCTTCCAAGTACAGCATCTTTCATCTGGGCTGCACCAGGATTGTTTTCCTCCCCAGAACCCACCAAGAAGGTGCAGAGGCACACTGAGTAGTACCACAGGTGTTCAGGTTCAGTGACTTTAAAATGACATGACCTGGCACAAAAGAGGCTGGAAAGCCCTGGATTAAGGCCATTTTCCATCAATCCTGATTAAAGCCAAACACATTTTTTGTTTTGTTTCATTTTTTTAAGAAGCAGAATTAGGCAAATTCAAAAAAGTTATAATGTCAATTCATTAAGAGACAAATATTATCTTATGTTCTGAATGCTATTGGAGCAAAGGGCAAGGATTTACACACATGCACACAACACACATATACACCCACACACCTGTTACCAACATGTAAACAGAGAGTCATTCTTAGTGAAACATTTTCATAAAAGGATTTTAGATAAGGAAATGGACTTAAGGTATGAAATGTAGTCCCAATTACATTGATATCCAGTTCACCAAGGAGAGAGGTCCTAGTGGGGGGCTGGGATACTGGTGGAGGGTTGTCTGCTGTATTCATACAGAGACTCCATCTGACTCACCTTCTCAGCAATGAGCTTGGCTCCTAGCGAGCTCATTCTGAAGTTTTCTGGGTGATTATTAGTCCCTAGGTCCCTCTGGATTTCAACTTGACCTCTAGAGGTAGCAGAAGTCTGTGATATTATCTTCCATGCTTTCCTCAGTGTATTCTGAGCTGGATAAATTATATTGGGGGATTTTTTTTTTAAATTCCCTTAACAATATGTATTTTAAAGGAACTCTACTTAAATACACCAATTAGATATTTCCATGAAGGCAAAGATAGAATCCACTACCAGAAACAACATAATAAACCATAAAAGTTCATTTTGATTGAGAACTCAAGTTTTGTGAAATTACTAAAAAAATACTTAGATCCTGATTAACAAAATTGAACAAGGTCCACATCCTTTTAAAAACACAATTTCCCCCAATTTTAAAAACAAAATAAAGTCTTACCTTCCTTACAATGTTTTTCTAAGTATTGAATGAGTTGTGTTAAAGTGTTCCATAAACTCTCCAGTAAGTAGCAAGTGTTCAAGAGATATTTTTCTGTAAAGGTAACATAAAATCAGTATTATAAATAAGATCACAATACTCCAAATGTTAGCATAAAAACATTTTTACTAGTTTCTGCCTCCATCTTGGTGAATCTGGAAAATTTAGTACATCTTTCTGGTGACCATCATAGCATCTTTAATAAAGGTGATGGACTGTTTCCACTCTTCTTAGAAATCATGTATATCATGTATTCATTTGCTCATTTCTCACTCTGTCTTGCAGATATATGTGTGTACTGTGTGTGTGAGAAATTAGACACATATATATGTCTGTAGGCATGTACAATTTATTATTGCAAGTTCTCTAGTTCTAATTACCTTATTTTTTTTTTTAGGTTCATTCCATTTTGTGCCACTGAATCTATTATTTTTCTATGATTGATTTGCCTTTCTATTTCTTTTGTATGTATCTTTTAATAGAAAGGAGGGATACTTTCTTTCCTTGCTATCAGTTCAGGACACTGGATGACATTGATTTTGTAGAATACCAAGAACTCCTTCTGACACATTTTGTGTTTGCCTTTCTAAATTAAAATTGACTTCAGTCTTTATTATGAATGGTAAAATTCAGTTTCTTCTCAAATTTCAATTCAAGAATATGTATGAAACAAAAAATTAAGGTGTGTGTGTGCGAGCATGTGCATGTGTGTGTAATAAAGCTGAGCAGTTGTCAAATTCTATAAAAAGTTTGTCTGTTGCCCTCAATTCCTCATATTCTTCACCCTTTGCAATATAGCTTTCTCTCCATCACTGAGGCTGGTCCTTCCTTGGTTATCTATCTTACTACAGAAACATTGAGTATATTCTATTTTTAGCTGAATCTTATCTAATATTTGAAAATGGTGTGCATTTTCTCACTCCTTTTCTTTTGCAACAGCACCTGTTTTTTTGATTTTTCTCCTACCTCACTGATTTCAGATTCACTTTCAACTTTATCTTTTTAGCTGTTAGTTATTTGAGTTTCTTATGTTTACAGATCCATTTTTATATGCACAACTACTAGAGTTATCAACTAATCTTAAATTTGTTTCTCTTATACACCTCTTCTCAACTTCAGAGGTATACTTAGAAGTTTTAAGTATGAATTTGCTGGATCAAAGCCAACACAAATTCTAAACACACAATACTAATTTCCCATCATCGTGGTCCCAAATCAGGTCCCTGTCTTGTGTGTTTCATTTTGGTGAATGGCACTCCTCTGTGTCCTACTATGTCAATCAAATATGAATATCCTCCCAAGCCCTCTGTCTTCCCAAGCTTTCTATCTAATTTACTTCTTGGTTTATCACCTTTCTGATGCTTTTTTTTCCATCTCTATTGCTATATTCCAATGCCCAACTAACATCCTTTATTTTTTAAGACTGTTAAAACTATATTCTAGTTAGTTCTTTCTAAAAAAGTTCTTGAAACACAAACTTTATTGAATAACCCCACTGATTCAAAATGCTTCAATTACCCCCACTCTAAGAATCCAGATCAAGTTCCACACAATGGTCTTCAGGATCCTACCTGGTATGTTTGGGATACCTTTCAGTCTACTTTGCTCTCACTCCAACAGTACATTTTTTTTTTTTTAATTCTCATCATCATATCTTTCTTTGTTTTCCTTCAGTGCTCTGAGATGTTTCTTTATAAGACATTTTTTTTTTTTATTCTTAAATGTGATTCTACCTCTCTTCCTATTTGCTAAGTTTTACTTGGAGACTCAAACTTAATATCATTTACCAGAGGAATTTTCACTGAAATCTGAACTTTGTTGGTTTTCCCTTTATATCATATCAGTATCAAATGCTTTTATTTGGAAGGAGTTACTTCAATTTATGATTTGTCTATTTACTTCAGGTCTTTTTTCCAATAACTTATAAGCCCGTGATGACAGGGACAGTGTGTATTTCGTTCACCACTGTGTCCCTGACTCCTGGCACAGTTCTATAATGTCAAAAAAACAATAATATAATGTCAACCACTGTTTCAGTAGGTCTCTATATTAGCGTATTCAACCCACATAATGACCTATCATGTAAGTGCTATTATTATCTGTTTGCAAAAGTGGAAACTGAAGGCTAGATGGCTCACGAACATTATTAAGTTCCTACACCAAAGATTGGCAAGAGCTATGATTTTAATGCCAGAAACATGACCACTATTTACATGCCTTCCCCATTCTCCAAAGACAGGACTATTGATCTTCATAGATTGCATCTCTCAGGAATGCTTGATGGCAGGGTTAATTGGATTTACCAATGGAAACAGAAGATTGGACAGCATTTGAGAGGGTGGTCAGGGTATTTGATTCCCACTATCTCCTTGCTTTGGCACATGTTTCTCTTTACTCAGCTCCAACCAGAAGGCAAGTTCTCATCCATAAGCGTAGCTCTCTTTGGGCTCCTAAATCTCTGTGTCCCTTCAGCCATTGAGATAATGTTAAGATTGCACTACTGTTAGATTCCAGAGTCACCTCATTATTTGAAATATTATGGGTTTACTTTTAAGAATGTGATAATTAAGTATCTAATTGCATTGAAATTCATCCATTTTTTCTTGATAGTTAAATGTTTTAATAATTTATAGAAAGATATATCACCTCTAGGTATTTAGGTAAGAGTGAATACATTCTAAGTCCTTTGAATATAGTGAAGCACTTCAGTCAAGACTTAACAAATGAACAGGGTTGTTATCTTCTGAAATGCAGAAATGCTCTCTAAAGTGTAGTCATCTTTACTATATGTTTAACATATTAACTCTTGACATTTTATGCAAGAATCAAACTTACATATTTGAAAAAGATTATGTATGGAAATGGGGAAAAATAAAACAGTCCCTAACTCTCTGTGAGCCAGTGTATTAGACAGTTTCATATTACTATTTTGAAATAGCCAAGACAATGAATTTATAAAGAAAAAAAAAAGTTTATTTTGGCTCAAAGATTAGAGATTCCAGTTTGATCCCCATTGATCTGGCACTCTGAAGAGAGTGGCACAATATTATTTGATCACATAGTAGATCAAATTATGATGACCTAATGAGTTCCTGTAAGGGCTGATCTCCTAAATAGTACCTGTATGGAAACCAAGATTTTAGCACATAGACCACTGCAGGACACAATCTATGAAATGCTGAGAAGTCTGAAATTTACTTCAAAGATAACATTGGAGAGATAATGAATGAAACACATCTACCTGACCACAGATAGAGATATTGAAGCTGGTAAATATTAGAAGGGGGTTGTCATAACAATTATTCTAATTTTGTAAGTTTTTAGAAAAAATCCATAATGAGTAGTAATTTTTCAAGTGTTTATTACACAATAATTTATTGAGTAAAAATGGAAAAGATTAAGTTTTTAAAATAGTTTTATTCATTTGGGATTAGAAGTATTAGTGTATCTATTAAATATTACTCTGGAGTATGGCAAATCTACATAAAGGAAAAATAAGTCACACATACTTCTAGAAGGAAAAAATAAAATGTTTTATGATTAATATGATCAGTAAAATCCAGGGAAATAAGTTAATCACAATAGTGAAAGTTCATCAAAAAATGAAACCTGTATGTACTACATATAAAATGTTTACAAATACAATAGGAAACAAAAATGTTCTTTATACTAGTGTGAGATCTATTATGTAATGATGAACTAAAAATACATCAAAAATATCCACACAAAAGCACAAAAGATATAAAATATTTTGGTTTACAAGTATAATGAAAATGATAATATTTTACCTCACACATGCTTTTCTTTGACTTTCCAATTTGTCACTTGTAAAAATAATAGAAGAACAAGGAGAAGAAACATTTGTCACAATACATAAGGACCTGGAGTGACAGCAGAGTCTCAGCCCCCAGTTCGTAGCCTACAGAGCAAGACTACTACAGAGATAATTATAATGCTACAAGGAAAGTATAACAATGATGCAAGATGGCCAAGAGCAGTTGCTGAAAAATAAGTTAAATTTTATTTTTCTTTTGAGATTATGTATAGGGGAAATGAATGAATATAGTGTAAGTTTTTTCAAGAAATGAGCTTTTAGAGCTTGAACCTGAAGAATGAGAAAGTAACAGACATTAAAAAGTATTTCAGTGACATGCTAAGGGCAAAGACAAGAAACACAGCTCCAGTCAACAAAGGAGAGGAAGATTTATAGCAGGCAGGGAATGGAAGTTACAAGGAGGGGACCATGATCTCAGAAAAATGGTAAATATACAAATATGATAAAAGTAGTAATAGCATTGTCAAAACATGTTTAAACAAAACAGGAACTGAACTTGATGGAATATCATGCTGTGAACTTGAATGCAACTATTATTTGTGGAAATTAATAAAGAAAGAATAAAATTCAAAATGAAAAATAAAACTGCCCAATATTTAGAGATGTATGTATTTAATTTATATATTTAATTCAGTACTCTCTGCCTTGTTTTGCTGGATTTATAATTAGAAGAGTAGGAAAAATTTTGGAAGGAATTTAAAAAAACTTCTTTAACATATATCAAATAAGGTAATTAAGGATGACTACTCAAGACCATCACAATAGGTAGAGGGACCGTTCCAATGGCATGTTGTAATGGGGAGAGAGATTAGGTTCAACTCTGGAAAAAAAAAAAAAAAAAAAAAAAAAAAAAACATGGAATAGTGGGATTTATAGCCAAAGAACAGGGATGAGGGTGGGAGGCAATGGATGGAAATGACTCCAAGGAAACCTCCAGATAAGGGAGATTCTAGCTAAATTGAGCTAATAGGATTCCCGCAGAAGATAGACCAGGGTGATATTTATCAATCTAAAACCTGTATTTTGTATATTTTTCTATATTTATCTTTCTCTACATTTATATATTAGGATTTTGCTGAATATATACCAGGGTGAGAGAAAGAAAGAAAGCATTTAATAAGATTATTCATCCTAAATTCTTACATCTGAATTTAAGATAATACATTTATCAGCTGTGCCTGAGTCAAAATCTTTAAAAACATCTGAACTTTCCCTATCTGAAACGTGAGTTCATTTAACCTACATCATGCTGTCTTTGCAAGGATTAATGATTTATTTAAAGAGCAATTTTTAATATCTTCCCTGAATCATAATAAGGAATGAATAAATGTTAGACACTGTGATTAGTAGTAGCACTATCATTCTGTTCATAAACTGTATAGCATCAATGATTTGCAGTTTTGAAAGCAGTTTAATATCCACTATTATTTTACTCTTCAAAACGTCTTATGCTATAAGCATCCTTTTTAATCTCTTAATTGAGTTTCAGAGTTTATGACCTCCCCAAGAGGACACAGGAAAAAGTTAAAGAGCCCAGGCACAAACCTAAATCTAGTTCTAAATTCTCTTCTCTACCATGGAAGTTCTTTTCTCCCCAAGGAAAGTGCTTCCAGGTAGGTGAAATAGCTATCCCCAAAGAGTCCTAATGGTCTCAACACACTCAAAATATATGCTTATTCATTAATCCTAATGAAAAAGTCAAAACTTTGCATGTTTGTTGATATTGGTTTCAGTTAATATGTCCCCATGAAAAAGTTTAGAAACCAGTTATTTTAACAAGGCCCCTGGAAACTGATTAGTGAGCAAACTCACATGGTAGCCAATACAGCAGGGATTTCTTTCAGCAAGGAAGAGTTTCATAATAAGACCCAGAGAGGCTTGTTTTATCATCAATACCCAAGCAAACTCTGGCTTCAGTTTCTCTTCCCTTAATGATCAGTAATTATTTCATCAAAAAATTTTAAAAAATGAATAATGAAAGTTACAGCTAATGGCACTTTTCCTAATGTTGTCATATACTCTGAATTTTTGATGTCTGACTAGAAATAGAATCACTAAGTTAACTCATTTCAGGTTATATAGTATGGACAAGCAACAGAGACTTGGGGACTCTTGAATTCTGTAGTTAAATATTGCATATTAGCCTGTATAAAATCATTTGGGAATTTGATCATTGCTTTACGTTTTTCAAATTCCGTGACAAACTACAATTTTATCACAGATACAATTTTGACAGGTATTATGATTAGAAGTCCCTAGTAGAATGCATTAAAGGAAAATGAGGCTGTGTTTCCCTCTTTTCTGAACAAAGTAACCAAAAAGCCAGCAGTTAAATTCCTACTCACTTGGAGGTAGAAAACAAATATCAAATGTGGTAGTCATATATTCTAATAGCATAAGATGGCATTAGGCCATATCTGCTCAGTTTGGATAGGGACAATGGTATCTAAGCTGCAATAATTAAGCAGATTATTAGATTCTGCACAGTTTGATAGAATTGGATTATGAATCAAGCTAAGAGGAAATGCTTATGAATATATTTTAATTACTTCTGGAAAATAAGAAGCCACAAAATTGCAGTGTCAAAGCATAACTTATTGTAAAAGAAATTAAGTCACTTAGTAAAAATTGTAAAAGTAAACTTGCTTGAAGTAAAATATGAAGTTTTTAGTTTAAAATATCAGTGAACTCATTTTATGTGACAGGTGTTTACAGTTGAAGGCATACACAGATGATTTCTCATGTATGGCCACATAAATATTCTGCAATTTAATAAGAAAGACTGAAACTAAACACATTAAGAATAAACAAAAAGAAAAAAAAAAAAAGGTGATTGAATAAGATGGACATTATCCTAAATGCATGATTGAAGACCTGAATAGTATGAATATACTTTGTATACAAACAGTTATGTGTAAAAAGATGCCCTATATTGCATTATGAATTGTAATACATACTAATATTATAAATAAAAAATAGGGGAAAAAAAGAATGTGGATAACCTGTTCATGACCAAAAGGATTTGCAAAAATTAACTGTAAATAATTTACTTGGTTAAGTTGGTATTACTAAGTTGTAAGTGAATATCCAATAAAATAAAATAAAAAGGAAAAAAAAAAAGAATAAAAAAATATGGTTGAAAGCCTTACATTACTTGAGTTTAGAACAAAAATGAAGGGAAAATGAATATATGGAAATCAGCACAATCAATGACAAAGAGATTTATATAACTGATGGGCATGTGTAGCAATAAGGGGACACTGCCTGCTGTTTCCAACCAAACACCCTGCATGACACAAAACACCCATCATTCCTGTTATTCTGCTTTATTTTCTTCATGTGCAAATAGAGAACAAGAAATAAAAAGGCTATCTATTATATGTATGTAATATGTGTATGTGTATGTTATACATTGTAACCAGAAATCAGGGGTAGGGATGTAGTTTAGTGGTAGAACACTTTCCTACCATGTGCAAGTCCCTGGGTTCAATTACTGGAAAGGTAAAGAGCATAGGAACCAACAACAACCGCTGAAACAGGAGTTGTTTTAAGTGTCCAGTTCATGTAACTCATGAAAGTCACTCACAAGGTTTAGTCTAAGAACACTGTATGCATTTTAGCATGGTTTCACACTAGCAAATGTGATTCTCTTCTTAATAATCCTCATGTATTGTCAGCAGAAAGGATATTATCAGAAAGAAAAAATGGACATTAAAAGTACTATCTGAGGATTTGGGGTGAACTTAGTGTTACAGCACTTGCTTAAGCTATGTGAGACTCTGGGAGCGATCCCCAGCAGTGAAAAGAGAAGAAAACAAAACAAAAACAAATAAACACATATAATTTCAGTTATCTTATATTAGACAAAGGTGCCAAAAATGTACAGCCTTTTCAACAAATGGTGCTGGGAAAACTGGAAATCCATATGCAACAAAATGAAATTAAACTTGTATCTCTCACCATGCACAAAACTCAATTCAAAGTGGATCAAGAACCTAGGAATTAGATCTGAGACAATACGCCTAATAGAAAAAGTAAGCTCCAATTTCCAACATGTCGGATTAGGCCCCAAGTTCCTTAATAAGAATCCTGTAGTGCAAGAACTATTACCAAGAATTAATGAATGGGATAGATTTAAGCTAGAAAGCTTCTTCTCAGCAAAAGAAACAATCAGTGAGGTGAACAGAGAGTCAACTAATTGGGAACAAATATTTAATACATGCACATCAGATAGAGCACTAATTTCTAGAATATATAAAGAACTCAAAAAACTTTACACCAAAAAACAAAATAACCCAATCAATAAATGGGCTAAGGAACTGAAAAGACACTTCTCAGAAGAAGATATACAATCAATCAACAAATACATGAAAAAATGCTCAACCTCTCTGGCAATTAGAGAAATGCAAATAAAAACTACTCTAAGATTTCATTTCACTCCAGTCAGAATGGCAGCTATCAAGAACACAAACAACAATAAATGTTGGAGAGGATATGGGAAAAAAAGCACACTCATACATTGCTGGTGGGACTGCAAAATGGTGCAACCGCTATGGAAAGCAGTATGGAGATTTCTTGGGAAAATGGGAATGGAACCACCCTATGACCCAGCCATCCCACTCCTGGGTCTGTTCCCAAAAGACTTAAAAACAGCATATTACAGTGACACAGCCACTTCAATGTTTATAGCAGCACAATTCATAATAGCTAGGTTGTGGAACCAACATAGATGTCCCTCAGTAGATGAGTGGATAAAGAAAATGTGGTATATATACAAAATGGAATTTTACTCAGCAATAAGAGAGAATAAAATAATGGCATTTGCAGGTAAATGGATGAAGTTGGAGAATATAATGCTAAGTGAAATTAGTCAATCTCAAAAATCCAAATACCAAATGTTTTCTCTGATATAAGGAGGTTAGTTCACAGTGTGATTGGATGGGGGTACATAGGATTAGAGGAACACTAGAATGGTCAAAGGAAAGGGAGGGCAAGGGAGGGAGCAGGGGGGGAGAAGGGGGGAAAAATGGTGGTTGAATGAGATGGATATCACTATCCTAAATGCATGATTAAAGATCTGAATGGTACTTATATACTTTGTATACAAGCAGTTGTATGTAAAAAATGATATACTTGTGCATTATGACTAAGTAAATAAATAATCTAAAAAAAAAAAAAACACAAGTAAAAATAAAACAAATAAACAAACAAAAAACCCAAAATACAAATAACTAACAAAAACTCCAAATCCTACATGGTAGAATTAAATAACAAAAAAAATACAAATTTATTGTCAAGATAATGTATCTCTTTGCCTGATATTTTAAGGGGTGAAGCTTATTCTTATTAATAATTTTTGTTGTATTTTTTTAATTTATTAGTATAATTCAGTAAATTAAGACAAAAAGAAGGGCATTTCTCTCAATATTTTTAAAAAGTATTTAGCAAAAACTAAAATTTTATCATAAATAAAATTTCTAGGAAAACAGCAGTAAGAAAAATGTTAACATAATAAGAAAGACTATCTGTCAAAAATCAGTAGTAACTATCATATTTAATGAAGAAAAAGTAGAAACAGCCTGATACAGTGTCACATACCTGTAATCCCAGAGGCTCAGGAGACTGAGGCATGAGGATTGAATGTTCAAAGACAGCCCCAGCAACAGCGAGGCACTGAGCAACTCAATGAGACCCTGTCTCTAAATAAAATACAAAATAGGGCTGGGGATGAAGCTCAGTGGTCAAGTGCTCCCGAGTTCAATCTCTGGTACCACCCCCCCCCCCCCTACTAAAAAAAAAATAGAAACAACTCAACTACATCAGGGAAGAGAGATACCTGCTATTTCCATTATATTTCTTCCTAAAACTCTAGTATAGGGATCCCTGTGAAAGTGGTGGACAACAAGAGAAATATAGACTAGGAATAAATATAGCAAAGCAGTAAAGAAAAGATGAAAAAATTATTTAAATACTAGCAAAGAGGTGACAGTTTTCCCATTCCTTCTGTATGAACTGAGACACTATTAAAACTAATAAAATGATACTAATGTGGTCAGTTATAGTATACACATATTCATACATACATGTATGTAATATTTCATTATGTATCACTGTCAATCACAAAATATTGCATTATTTTGTACTATTTAAAGGAGTATAGTTAAAGTTGTAACAGATTAGTTTATGATATGTGAAAGCATTGACTCAGAAGCTCCTACCCAACAATGATAATTAACTGCTGGCTTTCAGTTTCCTTTCCAGTTTAGTGTGCTGATAGAAAATGTAGCAGGAAGCAAGGAAGTATAATTTCTGTGTATCCTTGTGTCATTTTATGTAATTGCCAGCTCTTTGTACCCTGGACATCATCATTCCTCATTCTGTCTCTGTCCTCCACTAGATTCACAACCAGTTACTTCTTAAAATGTCATGAAATAGTAGTTCCTGTACCCGACTAGGCGAAGGGATGCCAATAGAGCTGGCAAAGCATTATTTCTGGGTGTGTCTGTGAGTATGTTTCTGGAACAGATTAGCATTTGAATAATCAGACTAAGTAAAGAAGATTGCCCTCACCAATGTGATCAGATAAAATTCAATTTGTTGAGGACCCAGAAGGAACCAAAGAATGGAGGAAGGGTGATTCTCTCTTGCTTCTTGACCTAAAACATCTATCTATCCTCTCTTGCACTCAAATGCCAGCTCCTAGTTCTTGGGCCTTCAGAGTCTTCAGACTTAAAGCAACCCACCCTCATCAACCTCAGTTCTCCAATATGCACCCTCAGATAGAAGTAAAGACTGTCAGGTTTCCTGATCCTCAGGTCTTTGAATTCACACTGAGTGATGCCAACATCAATCATTATTTCTGGTCTTTCTTTGCAGATGGCAAATTGTGTGACTTCTCAGCCTCCATAAAGGAATGATGAACAGTTCCTGAAAGTTACTGTAATCAGTCTCTCTACCTATCTATCTATTGCCCATTGGTTCTCTTTCTCTAGAGAACCTTGACTAACATATGTAATTACCATGTCCTTTAACAGGATATTTTCACTGTACAAATCCGAAAGTCAGGATCAGGGTTTTTTGTACCTTATCACCGGGCAAAATGCAGACTTATGTCTAAATATTAATTACCATGTCCTTTGACTAAGCAAAGCCCACACTTGGATTTCCACAAATTCTTTGAAATTTTGAGTGTTTGAGGAAACATTTCTATTATTCTAGAACAAACTTCACTGTAGCTTTCATGAAACTTGAAAGCCAAAGGTGGAATGGAATGGAATAGTTTAAAACCAAGTAATAGATATAGTTGCTGTTGGAGCCCAAAGAATCAAACTGTGATTGGGTGATTTTAAAGTAACTTCAACATCCAACTGTAATGCATTAGACTTATTCTTTCATTTATCCCTTCTAATATTTGATATCAATCTTGTACTTTGTATCATGATATCCTTGAAGGGCAAACACAAACATATTTCTGACTGACAGTACTGCCTGATGGTTTGATGAAGGAAGCAGATAGCAAGCAGCCAAATACTTTAAAAATGTTGAAGTTCAAAATGAAGCAGTGAAGCCCTTAGAAAGTGAACATGCCCAAGAAGGGTACTGAGGCAGTTAGCATGCAACCAAGACTGAGCTATTGCAGCCCCAAAGTGACTTATTTCTCAGTCCCATAAGCTGGGAAACTTATATCAGGTACTGCATACCAGTTTGTGCATGATAGGAGCATGTGTGATACAAGGTGGCAAGTATCAACTTGCAAATAATGGTCAAAGGGAAGGGAGGGGAAGGGAGGGAGCAAGAGGAGAAGGGGGAAAAAAGTGGTTGAATAAGATGGATATCATTATTTAAATGCCTAAGCCTGATTTTTTTTATATGTAAAAAAATAATACTACTATAAATAAAAATTTTAAAAAGAGACAAATTATCAACCTTGAAATTTTGAGAAGCCCACTAGATTCTATTATAAAGATCACCTTTGCCTTACTAGTCTGCCAATGACAGCATTGGTTTAAAGACAGTTTATGGTTTCAATCTGAGTGATTGACGAGGAAGAATGCATTAACTTCTAAAATGTTTCACTTTCAGTGTCTAATATAACCCTTGCACAAATGTGGAAGAGTGAATAAATGAAAAGCATGAAAAAAAAAAATGCAATATGAACTCTTTTCTTGCTCATAGTGAACCCCCTGCTCAGGGAAAATCCCCCAGCTCCATGGGGGAGGAATATGACATGCACCATTGTACTAGTGGCCCCATCCTTTTATGAAAAATATACTGGGGTAATCACATGACTAAGGATAAGCCAATTAGATGTTATTTTGGGGAGCTTAGAATTGTAATCCCATAATTTCAGTGAATTTTAGCTGATCACTTATTTGGCTCAAGTGAATTCTAGAGCTGAGACTTCCTTGGGCATTAAGAAACAAAAAGGTGGTCTGCAGAGAAAGAAAAATAAAATAACTCAGATAAGAAGAATCCATGTAAACTTAGAGATAGAAAAAGAGTATGGCTATGTGCTCCTACAATGTGAAAGTCCCAAGTACTGTTTTCATATGAAGTTCCATTGTATTCTTCTCTTAACTTTCATAAAATAACCCTGCAATTGTATATTAAAAAGAACCTTTGGGTTGAAGATTATATCTTAAAAAGATAAAGTTTGTCTAGTATGCTCAAAGCCTTGGTTTGATCATTAGCACTTCAAAGCAAACAAAAAACTAACCTTGCCCCATATTTAATTTTTTTAAAGAATTTGTATCTTTGTGACTTTAAATAAAAATAGCACTTTTAAAATATAAGACAACGAGATGGGTGAATGGATTTTAATTCAAACTATCTACTGAATTATAAAATTGTGTTACTGAGACCAATGAGTTATGATAAGTGTAAGAATGCTTCTAGTAATACAGGAAATGTTGTCCTGTGAATAATAGAAAAAATAAAGCCATGATGATGGTATGTGTCCTGGGTACACATGAGACCTTTTCTATTCTGTTATGATTAACATTTTTTTTTTTTCTGTGATTCTTGTCCTCGTCTCACCAACAAGATCAAGATTTAGACTCAGGTATGATCAGTAACCAAAATCTG
Source organism: Tamias sibiricus (assembly GCA_025594165.1). Classification (NCBI taxonomy): domain Eukaryota; kingdom Metazoa; phylum Chordata; class Mammalia; order Rodentia; family Sciuridae; genus Tamias; species Tamias sibiricus. Next base: position 18,000,804 of record CM046657.1, on the reverse strand, counting down.
TCTGCATTTAGTCTATGGTATATCAGCAAGGAAGGAAGAAGATCACTGTTTGTGTGTTTTTAAAGTCAAAGCCCAGTTTTACCACATGCTGCTCAAGTGACATCTGGCACTATCTCTAATTTCCATTAAATGGGCTACTCAAACCAACTCTAAGTTGTGGACAAAAAGGATGAAAAGTTGTTTTAACTTTGTTAATTGATGAGTGAATGATGCTAGAGCTGAGGAACTAAAAACATATTTTTTTCCTAGTGAACATTTTATTCAGCCATGTGGGAATTGCATCAGATATCATCAGAGTTATTTCCAAATTTATTTGAATATATTATTAAGCTTAAGTGATAACATAAGAACAGAGAATTTCATAAACAGAACTATTGGATGCAAGTCTCAATTCAATCATGTAATAGTCACATACATTATAGAAACTACTGACTCAATAAATGAAAGGGAAGTGAATGATATATAGGAATTATGGAAAAAAATTCCTGATAAGCAGATAGAGCCTCCAAAAGTTACAGTATATAATATAAGTGTTAAATGCAATACATTCTATAGATATGTTACATATATATACATGTGTGTATATATATACACATATATATATGATATGCACAATATGTATACATATATGATAAGCTTGTGTAAATGTATTTTTTGTGTGTGTGATTGATGACCTGGAACAGTGTTGTGTTTTATGACCTTTACTTCCACAATCCAAACTTTTCCTCACATTGACATATCACATGGAATATTGTCTGCTAAGCATGTTTTTTCATAAATTGTCTTTCAACTTTATTTAGATAAATCTGAAATTTAGACTTCATATAACCACAAACATGATAAATCTGAAAAAAATTATCATCAATAGAAATTAATAAAAGTTCTATAAATAGTGAAGTATTTATTTAAAACACTGAACTGTGCACTGCGGAAAACATCCCATGTATTATATTTAAATAAATACTGCAAAAAATGACTATTAAAATTCAATCAGAAATGTTTGAAAACCATGATAGCTTAAGTCATTCTAAGTTATCACACAGCAGATTTTATGGTTAAATATAAATGTTAGACCTTATATGAAGGCACCAATGTTATATTCCACTATAGATTTTAAATCTTTTAAAATATTTTCCTCACCCAAGATCAAAATCATCATTAAAGCTTGAATTGTTTTAGTTGTTTCCAAGGCAATGCATTCAGAATGCCACATAATGGCTTTGTATATCATTAACTGATATTGAGGGAAACACGCCTATATAGAGTAGAGAAATTATCGTGAAATCCTTGATTGTCAATATCCAAGGGCAAGCCCTCTAAAAGGAAATGTTTGATCATGGTTATTTTTTAGTTTTCCAATCTATGGCATTAAATAGCTAAGAGAAGTAATAACTCAGATATTAAAAAAAAAAAAAAAACTGTGAGGGAGGAAAAAAAAAACTCACAATGGTAAGAAATAAGGACTAAACTAAACATTGGTAATGTCAGTAGAATTTAAATTTATTGACTCTTTGAAAAGGGATTCCCGTACCTCTTCCACTGAGGAGCTTCCTAGATTTGGGCCAGTTATTGCAAAACCAGCAAGCAAGGGAAAAAACACTTTGTTACTTTTGAGGGCTTTCTCAGGATAGAATGGATCATAATTCACCTTCCTCAGGTGTAGCCAGGAACCCAATAGAAACCAGTTGCAATGTGGAAACCAAGCAGAAATGAAATGCACTGGTTTTCTAAATCTACCATAACAATGTGTCACAAACTAACTGGTTTAACATGAAAAACATATTTCCGCATAAGTCTGGAGGCTAGAAATCCCAAATCAAGGTCTTGAAAAGACCTTGCTCCTTCTGCAGACTATAGGGAAGAATCTTCACTTTTCTCCTTACTTCTGCTAACCACAGGTATTTCTTGGCATATAGCTGCATAATGCCAGTCTCTGCTTCCTTCTTCATGTAACTGTTTCCTCTCTGTGTGCATCCGAACTTCTCTCTTCTCATAAGGACATCAATCACAATTGATAAGGGACAATCAATCACTATACGTCATACCAAGTAATGACATACCTAATAACCCTCTTTCTGAAAAATGCATTGAGATATTCTCTGAGTCAAAACTTCCACATATATTTTGCAAAGACACAATATAATCCATGATAAGCAATAATGGATTCCCTCCAATTTATAATTAATGCATGGTACAGAGGAAACAGGTGTGAATTCCTAGGCCCCATAAAGGAGCTTATAAGTGTCTGGAAAGGCAAGTAGAGAGAAATAGCCTGGAAGTTAGAACAGGAAGGATTGATGTATAATCACCGTATCTACCAATCAGAGGCCATGACAAATTAGAGGACTCCACAAATGGCGAGGCAAAAGAGATACAGATTAATATGTAATTTTCCCTAAGAAATGGTGACATTCAGAGTGAAGGTGCTCAGAAACATGCTTCTGAATGGTTCTATAAGAACACTAGAAGGGAGGATTAGTGTACCCTAAGTAACTAGGGAACTCCTGAATACTGCAATATAAGAAGATTATATAACATTCTCATGTGACAGTGTGAGTCAAGGTTTTGAGTTAGGCAATTAGACCCTCAATATGTGCCGGGGACCAGCTCCGGCTGGGGGGGGGGTCGAGGACTTCGGCGAGGAGGTGAGAGAAAGACCACGCAGCACACAAGTCTGGAGGCTAACTCTAACTTTACTTATTTTACCCGAGTTTTTATAGCCCAGACAGCACAGTCTTTTGCATTACAGCTTTTGAGGTTACATTAAAGAATTTCAGAGTTATACATTATGAAAGAAACAAGTTACATTAAGGAATTTAATTTCAGAGTTATACATTATGAAGGAAACAAGTTACATTAAGGAATTTCAGGGTTATACATTTTTGGGGAAAACAGGATATTGTTCTAAGTACATATTACTGATGAAACTTATCTAAAGATGTAAAAAAAGCATATATTGATCAGTCTTAAATGTCAAGAACAATCGTATAGCAGTACAAAACATGTTTTCACCTAAACCTATTTCCATAACCCCTCAAGTCCACTCATGATTTCTCACAGCTAGATTGCTCCAATACATTATAGCTAAACCTTAACTGAACTCAACTTACTATTGTTTCCTATAATGACTTTGTTCTGAACTAGAAAGAAGGAAGTATAGCTATTTCTCAGAAGTTAAGCTAATAGGTAATTTTCCTTTGATCAGGTGTTAGATCTAAGGGGTCTCTACCATGGAAAACTTATATCAATATATCTTAAACTAATATCCTAAACTTACCTAAGATAAAAGAATCCTTATCAATCACAAGAAAGCCTTATAACTATAACTTAAAGCCTTATAACTATAACTTAGAAAAGTCTGAACTATGGGGCACAGCAAGAGCCACAAGTTTAATCATTACTTACAAGCCTAAAACCTGTTTTTCTCATGTACTAATGAATTTGCTATAGAGCTCCTGACTCAGACTTCACAATGTAAATTTGTGTGATCAGATTTATGTTTAATAGCTAACTTATGAGCCCCTAGTGGTCACGCAGAAACACAGTGAGAATAGGGAGATAGAATTAACCATCGCGGCGCCATTTTTGTCTAACATCGTTCCTGGAAGAGGGAGAGATGCCTTGCTTTCTCTCCCTATTATTTCAGACAAGGAGCCTTGCTCACTTGTCCCAAGGAAGATGTGACAAATATGAAGTTTTGACGTCTTGGTCTAGGGCAACCACTTCAGTTTGAGGGAGAGGAGCCCTGTGTACTGGCTTTGGTATTGATAATATAATTTTTTTATTTTATTTTTATTTTTGGTACTAGGGATTGAACTCAGGGGCACTCAAGCACTGAGCCACATCCCCAACCCTACTTTGTATTGTATTTCATTTAGAGACAGGGTCTCACTGAGTTGCTTAGTGCCTTGCTTTTGCTGAGGTTGGCTTTGAACTTGTGATCCTCCTGCTTCAGCTTCCCAAATCACTGGGATTACAGGCATTTGCGACTATACCTGACTTGAGAAGATAACTTTTAGATGTTATACATAACTTTCTATTCACAACTCATTGACAAATTTATAGTGACTAATAATAATAATAATAATAATAATAATAATAAAGAAGATGGGGACTCAGATCTAGTTATACTTCTAAGGTACTTCTTTTCTAAAAGAACAAGTGAAATACTATAGACTGAGGAATATCACCACCATGACAATCACCAGAAATAGGGGTTTTAAATGTCCTGTTATGATACCGATCTCTGTGCAAGTAGGTATCGCTTGGGCAGCTCTAGTTTTTTTTTACTTCACCCCCACTCCTTTAAAGCAAATTTGTATAATTTGAAAACAGAGTAGTACTGCAAACATAATTTCTGTACAAACCAGCACTACTCTTACACATCCTTGTTTGTATTTTTATTAGAGACAGGGTCTCAGAATCAACATTTTTGAAAAAGCTATCCTTGTGCCACCACGCCCGGCCCCCAGAATCAACATTTTTGATAAAGCTATCCTGATTTTCATTAGATGCATTCTAAGTTGTTGGGGAAATGGCCCATAGTAAATTGGCAGAGATAACGATACTTTTTGCACTTGAATTATGCCATATCACCAGAGGCATTACCGACATTTATGTACTTACTGCTCAGATTCCTTCCACACATACAAAAGTGTGCACCCTTTTAATTGTATCAACAGTTACCTGAAGTTAAACTCTGTCATCATAAAATATTTCTCCTTCACATTTGACCTTACGCTGGTAAGTAGCAAGGGACACCAAAAGTACACAAATACATATGTTGCCTAAAACAGGAACAGAACGTAAAATAAATAGATTGTGGATGCTCCCAATATAAATAGATTAAACAGTGCATTTTTAAGAATTTTTAACTAGGCCAAAATGTGGCACCATTTTGAAGTGGTACATTTGAATGCACAGCCACTTGAATGGTTGAAAACTTGTATATACTGACAACTGGATTAGAGTTGCTAATTGAGACTCAAATAATACAACATTAATGAGAGAAAGCTGGAAGCAAACAATTTCAAGTAATATTAACAACAAAAGCATAATGTAATAATATTCTATTGCTAAAAGTTAGACTTTAAATATTAGAAAATCCACACTCATTTGCTTTTTTTTTTTTTTTTTTTTTGTGGTACAAGGGATTGAACTCAGGGGTACTCGACCACTGAACCACATCCCCATACTTATTTTGTATTCTATTTAGAGACAGACAAGGTCTCACTGAGTTGCTCAGCACCTCTCAGTTGCTGAGGCTGGCTTTGAACTCGTGATTCTCCTGTCTCAGCCTCCCAAGTGGCTGGGATTATAGGTGTACACCACCATGCCCAGCTCATTTGTCTTTTGATTGTGATGAATGTTGAAAATTCTCTTGTACAAGATATTTTACATGCTAACATCAATAAATTTACATTAACGTCTGAACCAAGGAATTAAGGTGGGAAAATGTTGTACTGAAATACAAACAATTAACTGTCAAAAATACACACTGAGGACAAACCTTATGACTATAATAAAACATTACTTGAAGATTCTAAATACAATTTCACTGGTAAAAAACCATCCATTATGTATGAAGATTTAAAACACCTTTTAGTCAATCAGCCCCATCAAATTTCTATAGTCATGGAAAATAAATGAATTATTACTTTTTCTGCTGGGATCATGTATTTCATATGAAATTTAAGATGAGGAAGTGCATATCAAAAATGCCTTAAGAAATAAAGTTCAATTGTAAAAATAAAAATACTCTTCCAAATTAACATTTATTTTTCTAAAGTTGTAAAAACCTCCAATAACCACAAGGGCATAATTTTACATCTATTGTGAGTAGGTCCTATGACAATTTCAATAATAGTGTTGCATATATAGGATAAAACACACTTAATAATTAGGGTGGATGCATAAGGTAAATCATCACTCTGTTGGAATGGGCCTTTTAGTGTATGCAAGAGTTTATATTAGATAGTAGTTTTTGAGCAAGGAATTTATGATTAGTCATGCATCACAGGAACTGACACACCATTTAAATACCTATTGCAATTTTACTGCCCCAAGTTGGCCTTGGCAATTGCTTTGTTGACTGCCTCTTTCACATCCTTGTTCCTCAGACTGTAGATCATGGGATTCATTATAGGAATCACTGTGGTATAAAATGCGGCCACCATTTTGCCCTGTTCTACAGACTCCTCAGTTGGCCGCCTGAGGTACATGAATATGAGGGTACCATAAAACATGGAAACAGCAGTCAAATGGGACCCACAGGTGGAAAAGGCCTTCTTCCTCCCATCAGCAGAGCGCATACGCAGCACCGCAACAACAATGAGGGTGTAGGAGATGAGGACCACTGACAGGGAATACGTGAAGTTAATTCCAGCAATAATAATCATCGTGAACTCTTTGATGCGCACTCCTCCACAAGCAATCTTGATGAGTGGAGGATCTGCACAATAGAAGTGGTTGATTTCAAAATTTCCACAGAAGTATAAGCCGTATGTCCATAATGTGCATATCAAACTCACAGAGAATCCGTAGATGTAAGGCACAGAGATGAGCCGAACACACACAATCCTGGACATTTTACTGCCATAGAGTAAAGGGTTGCAGATGGCCATGTAGCGATCGAAAGCCATCACTGCCAAGATGTAGACCTCCACATGGACAAGGGCGATGAAAAAGTAGCACTGCACCAAGCAGCCCACATAAGAGATAGTCTTGTTCTCTGACAGTAGGTTTTCCAGCATCTTGGGGGTAACATTGGAGGAGAACCACACATCCACGAAAGACAAGTGACTCAGGAAAAAGTACATAGGGCTCTGAAGCTGTGGGCTGATCTTGATCAGAAAGATCATGCCGATATTCCCTAGCAGAGTGATCATGTAAACCACTAGGAACACCACAAAAAAGAGTACCTGGAGATCCCGACGTCTGGTCAACCCCACGAGAATGAACTCTGTTACATCAGTGAAATTTGGCATTGCCTTAATAGAGACTCAGTCTGTGCTGCTATGGAGAAATTCATTAAAAGTATATGTGAATATACTTTTTTAGTCTTGAAAGTTTTGAATTACACTTACCTTTATCCTACTTAAACAATGTAAAATATAATGCAGATTTATCACTATATGAAAAATGGATTAGGAACATAATAAGCCCTATAATATTAAATCTAAGTACCCTTCTAGAGTGCTTTCATGATAGTAGCACATTTATTTTGGCTCTTGATAAGTGTGAAAATAAGTAGATGGAAATTGTGCAATTTGGTTTTGAATGGAGTGGATGGAAGTCTTTCCATTGTAAAAAATTCTGACCTTAATTAAATTCCTATATTCTCTCATTATCAAAGGTTGGATTTCATGCTATTTCTGAATGTTACTACTTTTTTTGTTTTAATGTGAAATATGTTAAATATAGCATCAAGACATTGCAAGAAATATCAGTTAATACTACTGTAATTTCAATCTCTTTCAAGTACATATATTTTCTTCCTTTACATATAATCCTTAGCTGAGTACTAGTGGGGTTAGTCTTATTTACCATGGAACTCTTAAAACTATCTGACTTAGTAATTATATGTACTAGATATTCAGAAATTGTTACACATAATTTTTTTAAAAAGCATCCCGATCTATACATCGGCTTCACAATTCATACCTGAGCATTTCAGATCACACATTAATTATTTAAATAATAATAATAACATTCTCTGAGAATTTTTAGATGCAACTGTTCCAGGTTGATAATATTTGTAGGAATAGCTAGCTTTTAATGAAGGTTCTCCAAATCATTTGCATGCAGTTTCCTTTGAAACAAATTCTATTAACATGTCCATGTTATAAATTAAGAAAGGGAAGCATTGAGAGGTTTAAAGGTCCTTGGATCAGAAATTGAAATTAGCAAAGCTGGAGTGAAAATCAAACAATTTACTTTCATTTTTTATATTTTTAACAATCCTCTCTTGCTACCTATCTGATAGCTTATTCTACAAAGATATTCCTTTTATTTTAAAATCTCTTTAGATCATTCTCCAAAAGAAATGAAAGTAAACCCTGTGATACTTCATTCATGGATCTTATGAGCTTTGGGGACCCTAGAGAAGGGTGGACTATATACACAGCAGACCACTGCTTTTCCCCATTCCTCCAGGTTTAAATTGGGTCCAATTGCAAGCCACTCCTGTGATAAAACAGTTTATTACATAGATATGTGTTCTCTATCCAAAAATCAAGCAGGTAGATTTTGCAATTGACATATAAGAAATCTAACTTATATTTTACAAAATGAAATTTGTTTTCCATGAAGTTGTTTAAATTACTGCATTAATGGTCCCCACTGCCTCATTATTCCTAAATCCATTCATCTATATTTTAAAAGAATGAGAAAATCAATGGTCTAGTAAAATAATTTGATAGCAACAAAATCTATGAATAAACACACAGTTTTCTTTTTAAAAAGAGAATGTAAAATTATGAAGATCTGACTGCATGAATCTGTTTGCAAAAATATATAAAACCCACAGACCTACCATCAGCAGAAGATAACAGCAAATGGAAGTTTCTCATTATTTATAATATAATCTTTAGCGTTAGAACCTTTGGGAATATCTCTCTAAGGTACTGTCTAGGTAATTATTAAAGAAATAATGACTAAAATTCTAGAAATATCTCAGGGGTAGAAGTCAAGGAGTGCTGATGGGAAGAATATTCTTAATATAGAGATATGAAAATACTTGACACAGTGACACAATTTTTCTCCCACCACCACATAGGTTTTGTTTCTTTATTTCTTTATTTTTTATTCACACATTAGCAGTTATAGATCTCAGTAATATTACTGGTGTGCATGATGTGAAGTGCTGTGCATTTACTTTTCTTCCTTTTATGCACCTGGAGTAAGGAGATGGTGAAGCCAGAATTAGCCAGGCAGATAGGCAAGGGTCAGATCCAGAGAATGAAATAATTGAAATGTTAATTCCTTCAGAGCCCTTCCTTCACCCTATCAAGAAAAACTGCCACTGCTCCAACCTGTTGTTAAGGTAACCTGTCCCAGGAATTGCCCCTCCCTACAGGGAGTTATAAAGTTGTTAATTAATGTGTCCTGGGCTGCTCCATTCTGCCCTTCCCCCTTTAGCCCACCTGTTTCCCACTTTTTGGCCATCCCACCAAGCAATGGGACAGGGGGGAGTAGTCACTTATGCAGGAAGGAGAGAGATTAGGGGAAGATAGCAGAAGAATAAAGGAAGCCTAAGACTTATAAAAAGGCAGAACATCCTCGCTTCTTGGGATAAGGATACCAGTTGTAAGGATGGCTTTGGGCCTTAGCCTAAACAACTCCATGTAAAAACTCCAGTTTGAAACCTGCAGTCCCCACCAGGCCTGCCTACGGAGAATATAGTCATGAGGCATAACCTGATAAAGTAAGTCACTCCTCACAACCCTGGCTTAAACCCAGAGTGAAGTTGTGGTCATGTTACCCTTGCCCTGATAATTCCCTGCCAACAGCCAGACATGAGAAAATCAGGGTAGGGACCACAAGACCAGATGCTCTAGTCTCAGGACATACAATGTCACTGAGAAACCCTGTAGCAACTGATAGTGATTGAAATGGCAGTCAGAAGCCCTAAAAGTAAGTATAAATGATGCAGCCAATGAACAGACATTCAGGGATCCAACACTGACGCCCACTTGCTGGAGAGCCTGATGAGGACCTGGACTGGCATCCCAGCTCTTCTCATCTGCCTGAACCTCTGCGTAGTCCTCACCGCTCTAAAACTCTATAGCTTCCTCTTGACCCTGGTGAGAAAAAGACTTCTTTTTACAACCTTCTCCTCAGCCAGCAGTCAACTCCACCCCAGGAGAAGCCTCTTTCAGTTCCTGACCTGCTTACTGTGGTCTGAGTGAGTGGGCATCTGCTGGGCTTACAGCCTAAGGCTTGAGACCTTTGATCTGGTGCTTGAGCTTAGCATGCAGAGGGACTGTCTGTCATGAGCCTGTCATGATTAAGTGTGTTTGCAGTGCTTAGAATTAATCTAGAATTGTTTGCTGCGAATTGATTATGTCTATTGCAGAGCCTAGTATTAAGTATTGTCATTTTCTTGATTAAGAACCTATAGAGTGAAATTGTGTTGAGTGATTTGAGTGAATAAAGCATTGAAAAGGGCAAAAGTGCGGGACATTCTTTATTTCTCCCCCTTAACTGCATAGGTCAAACCTTTGCCCATTGCAACACTGGCCTAAATATTATTGTTTTCCAAGACAAATTAGTTTCTAAAAGGGCAAGTAAACATTTCACAAATTCATCAGGAACTCATTTAAATAAAAAAAAAGAAATAAAATGTATGAGATACAATTAATTATAATTAGATGGTAATTTAAACGTAGTGCACATATAAACTTTTGTTCAAGTGATCTTTTCAACTTATCACTTTATTACTTTTGACCTAATATTGAATGTTTTCATCATCAAGAAGGGTAAGCCAGGTATGGTGGTGCACACCTGTAATCCCAGCACTTGTGAGGCTGAGGCAGGAGGATCGTGAGTTCAAAGCCAGCCTCAGCAATGGCGAAGCACTTAGCAACTCAGTGAGACCCTGTCTCTAATAAAATACAAAAAAGGGCTAGGGGTGTGGCCCAGTGGTCGAGTGCCCCTGAGTTCAATCCTCGGTACCAAAAAAAAAAAAAAAAAAAAAAAAAAAAAAAAAAGGGAAAAGAAACAGTAAATCAACTGAAGTTTTTAAAAATTTACATTGCTTTCTGTTTTCCTTTTCCGTCCACAAAAAGTCTTTGGGCAAATGTATTGATAAATACTAGGAAAATAAACAATAGAAAACGAAATCTAGAAATGCTAGAAAACAAAATCAACTCAACATTATTTTATTTTGTTAAAGATGTTTTGTTAATCAGTTTGTTCATGGCTTCTTTCACATCCTTGTTCCTGAGACTGTAGATCAAAGGATTCAACATGGGGATCACTGTGGTGTAGAACATAGCCACCATCTTCCCCTGCTCCAGGGACTCTTCTGTGGGACATCTAAGATACATGAAGATCAGAGTACCATAAAATATGGCCACAGCAGTCAGATGGGAACCACAGGTGAGAAGGCCTTGCGCCTCCCTTCTGCTGAGTGCATTCTTAGAATGGCAATGAGAATGAATAGATAAGAGATGATAACCACAGTCAGGGAGTATGTGAAGTTAATGCCTGCAAGTATGAGCATTGCGTATTCTTTCACGAAGGTCCCAGCACAAGCCATTTTGATGAGAGGAGGATCTGCACAGTAGAAGTGGTTGATCTCAATTTTCCCACAGAAATACAAGCCATATGTCCACAATGTTGCTGCCAGACTGGTGAGAAAACCATATACATAAGGGAAGGAAATCAGGCGGATACAGAGGACCCTTGACATCTTGCTGCCATAGAGAAGAGGGTTCCCAATTGCCATGTATCTATCAAAGGCCATCACAGCAAGAATAAAAATTTCTACATAGACCAGGGCGATTAAGAAAAATCACTGAACTAGACAACCAGCTTATGAAATAGTTTTTGTCTTTGATTACAGGTTTTCTAACATCTTAGGGGTGACATTGGAAGAAAACCACACATCAACAAATGACAAATGGCTGAGAAAAAAAATACATGGGGCAGCTAAGCTGTGGGCTGATCTTAATGAATATAATCATTCCAATATTACCCAACACAGTGATAACATAGACCATGAGAAAAATGAAGAAGAAGAGAACTTGCCATTCCTTATGGTTGGTAAATCCCAACAGAATAAATTCTGTCACATCCGTGAAATTCAGCATTTTGTCAATGAGTTACAAATCTCTGTAAAAGTAAAATGAATTAAATTAAAGAGAGATGTTAATGTAAACAAATGCTTTCAAAGACTAGAATACATTGTTAAAGCATTATAATGTGGGCAGAAATTGGAAGAATAATTGACAGTTTGGTGGGTATCCAGATGCATTCTAGGAAGGGTTATTGGATAGTTTGAAAATTTATTTCAAAAGACATAACATATAATGTAAATGTCTTCTAGAAATGTTTTACAAGTTATATTGGTAGGAAAACAATATTAATTTCTATAAACATAGCAGATATTATTGGGAAAAAAATCCATATATGTATTAAATATTGTATTGGCTAAGCTGTATGAACTGTCCAATATCTTAAGAGATACAGAAGCTATCTAGTTTAACTGTGAGGAGTTCTGTAGGGAAGAAATATACTACATTTACTTTTCATATTTTACTTATAATTTATATGCATTCAGGTTTATGTATGTATTTTTAAATTTAATACATATGTATGAAGTGAGAGATTCAATTTACTTCAATGAACATTCACAGTCTATAAAACACAAAATACAAATCTATCCAATAAGAACCTGACAAAGCTTCTCAGCAGGTAGTGTCCTACTTTTGGGTTGCTAAATATCATGTCTAGAGTAAATAATTATTCCTAAGTCCTTTTCTTAACCTGTAGGATTATACATTGTTCTATCACAATCTGATAAACCATACCCATAGTTAGCACAGTTTAGCTACTAGGAAAGACAGAGCACATGAAAACAGGCATCACTGTCATGGAAATAAGTGACTCTTCCCTATAATGATAATTCACAACTTTTCACTAACTCAAGCTAGAACAAAAATTTGCCCCATGTAGAAGGAAAAGCTACCAGCCAAAATAGAATAGACTGACTCTCTATGACCCCAGTGTGCCCAACAAATTAACGAGAGTGCAAGGCATGAACTAGTGAATAAATATTTATTAAAAAGTTAAATATACATAAAGTTGCCACAAATTTTAAAAAAAAACTACCTTAGAATATATTTATATATAGACTGCAAAATCTGCTACAAAGTTGTGCAAACTGTTTTTAAAAATTTTTAATTCAACCCTGATGAGATTTCAAACACATCAGTAGATCACACATGCTGTCTGATACAACAGATCATAACTGCTGCATGTTTGGTGCTAAATTTTTGTCCTTTTTGTAATTTTCAGATATTAACACTAGAAGAATTATTATCTGGAGAGTTCAATCTGATTATGTGGCACCAAAGATCATCCAACATAAACAAATGGCAGAAAAAAACCTGGTTGATGATTAACCAGGTGATGGATAACAAAAGGAAAATCACAGAAAACCTGGATGTTAGCTCTGACCCAGGGAGTGTGAGATTTGTGAAGTAGTAGAGGGCTTAGGACTTCAAGAACACTTATGGGATTTCCCCACAAGCTAAGGCACAAATGTATTCATAACCTCCCCTCACTGATCACTCTGTTCCAATCCAAATTGCCAATAAATGTGGACTTTATGACCAGGTCACATATAAAGCAATACTTTGTATTCCAGTTAAATATTTATGTTTCTGTCATCAGAACTTGATTGAATCTAGGCTTCAAGCCTTATTTTATGAACTTGGGCATGTTTTATTCTTATTTTCCTTTACATCAGATATATCTGTTCCTCAATATGATTTAATAATAATCATGATGCACATTTTTGTGGATTCATAAATATAAAAATTAATATTGACAATTAACATATAATAAATATGCAAGGAATAATTATTAAATGCACTCTACCCATCATTTATAAACTAATCTCTTTGAAAATTCATCTTCCTTTTCTCTGTCATTTTCATGCACAAGAAATATGGAATCATTGAAGTATCAGTACAAAGAATAAAAAGAAGTCTGTGATACAATCTTCATCTGCTGAATGCATTTTTTTTTTTTTTTTTTTTTTTTTTTTTTTTTTTTTACCTGAGAATGATGAGAAATACTGCCATTAAGAATCCAGAGTTCGGTGAGTGCAGTGGCATGCACCATAATCCCAGCCACTTGGCAGGCTGAGGTAGGTGGATTGCAAGTTCAAATCCAGCTTCAGGAATTTAGTGAGGACTTAAGAAACATAGTGAGACCCTGTCTCAAAATAAATCATAAGAAGGGCTGAGGATGTGGCTCAGTGGTTATGTGCCCCTGAATTCAATCCCTAGTACACCCTCCCCCAACAAAACAAAAGAAAGTAATTCGGAGTTGAAAAGAGAATAGTAAACTAGAAAGTCACACAGGTGAAGATCAAGCAAGATCAACCTGGAAAAAGGGAAACTGGAGGTAGTCTACAAGAGAATCCTCTTTTAAATGTTTGCTTTTGAAAACAAGGAACAATTAAGAATTTTCTGTTAGGAATGACCCTGGAAAAGTACATCTCTAGAGAAAATGTCAGCTGATTACTTTTTCTTAATAACCAATTTGTACAATATTAGTCCCCCAAGTTTCAATAATTCTGTATGGTCTCCGTTTGCTCTCTGTTACACTGTGGTGAAATACCAGACTGGGTAATGAATAAAGATAAAGGATTATCCATCTCATCATTCTGCAGGCTGTGAGGTCCAAGGTCAAGGAGCTGCATTTGCTGAGAGCCTCTTGGCTGGTAGAGACTCTGCAGAGTCTTGAGGCCTCTCTGGACATCACATGGCAACAGGGGTGCAGATGACAAGAAGCCAAATTGGCTTTAAAAAAGACCCACTGTCCAGATCACACACCAGCCCTTCTTAGTTCATGTGCAGACTAACATATTCATGAGGGCTCTGCCAATCATGAATCACCTCCTAAAATCCCAACTTGTTCCCCTTTTTAATACCTCACAAGGGGATTTAATTTCAGCATAAGTTTTGGTGGGGACATATAAATAAGAGCAAAATCATGAAAAATTTTGCTTTGGATTTATGTTGCATTAAACCTGTTGATGATATTGCTCAATCTGCATATGCCAATCCTGTGCTATAAAATTCAGTCTAGTTGCTTTATCCAGTAAAGATGAATCATATCATTGTTTTGCCCTGAACTGTCAGTTGGGTTTTCATCTTCCTAGAGTAAAATTTCAGCTCATACTAAATAATCTGCCATTCATCCCATTATGCCTCTAACATCTCATTCCACAAATATCTTGTTGCCTCCAATGGCTACCAAGCTCTCCTTGAAATATAGATGAGTACTTGCATTTTATGGTCTTTTCACTGGCTAGTAGAAATCTTCATGGTTCATCCCCTAACTATCTGTATGTGTGTTTTGCTTAATTATATCCTCTCTTTTTTATTGGTGTAGGCTTGGTTGTTTTTGAGGTCCTGGAGATTGAACCAAGGGCTTCACACATGGTTGGCAAATGTTTTACCACAGAGCTATGTTCCTAGCTCCTATATCACCTTTAATAAAATCAACCCTCACCATCAAGCCTAAACCTAATACACCTATTCACTTATTCTGCCTAATTCTTCTCCAAATATTAACAGAAAAACCACAGTTCAACATGCCATGTAATTTACTTCATTATTATGCTAATTGCATATGTATGTATCACCATTGAAATATAAATCTCATAAAATGAAGATTTTTTTTTCTGTTTTATTTATCATTAACAGTTATTTAAAACAGGACCTGGTATATGATAGGCACTCAGCTAATACTTAGATGAATAAATGAAGGAATGAGTGAATGAATGAAAGAAATAATGGTTCATAAAGTCAAGAAACAGGCCAAAAGAAGTATTTAAAGAAAACACATCTTCTATATTCTGTTACTGGCATTTTAAAATTAGTGAAGACTAGACAGATTATTAAATAAAGATAGCAGTTTGTTTTTATAAAAAGTTAGTGATGGATTCCTGCCTCAGGCAATATATGAAAACAAATTCTGAATAAGTTAAATTAGGCATATTTCAAAAGTGTATGTATTGCATGAACTTTTGTGTGAATGAACACAGTGTGTCCAATATGAGTTAAAATAACACAGGTAATCACTGACAACTTTTGAAATCTTGGTGGTTTAGCCTAGCGGAAGTTTATTTCTTGACCACATAACAGGTAACTGGGAAACTTGGCAGGAGGTCATCACAGTGATTCAATGGACAAATTCATTTTACCCATGATTTCACACCATTTCTGTGGCCCTGGAAAGCTCAGCTTGCATCTGGTGGGCAGACAAAATAAAACATAAAATACAAAATGAATCCTGGGAGACTTTCATAGGTACCCCTGTCCTCAGCCTTCAGCCACTGGGACAAGGCAAGTGCAAGGGGAGCTGAGAAATATAACTCC
Source organism: Tamias sibiricus (assembly GCA_025594165.1). NCBI lineage: Eukaryota > Metazoa > Chordata > Mammalia > Rodentia > Sciuridae > Tamias > Tamias sibiricus. The sequence goes on along the minus strand of CM046657.1, from coordinate 17,984,686 downwards.
ATTTTTTTTTGTTTTATTTTACATTTAAATAAAATGAAATTGGATTTGGAGGCAACACAGGGGACACAACAACTCATAGCTCTGCATTTGAAAAAGAACTGTTTACTCATAATACTAATAAAGAAATTAACAAGACAAGCTTAGTAAATCCAAGGTTATTATCACTGAAAATACAAATATATTATGAACACCATGAAAATAGGAGAAGCATTAAACACAAGATGTTCCAGGTTTATCACTGAATCAGTCTACTGATGTGATTAACATTTGCAGAGGGGAGGGTACAAGGAATGGAACTCGGGAAATTGCAAATGTTAGAGCAGAACTGGGCTACATCTACAACCCCTTTTAAATTTTATTTTCAGACAGAGTCTCGTTAGGTTGCCCAGGATAGACTGGAAGTTTTGATCCTCCTGCATCAGCCTCACAAGCCACTGGGATTACAGGCATATGCCACGGTGCTCAGCTAAACCAATATTTATTAATCACTTTTTATGTGAAGAGATAATGATAGTGGTATTACAAATCAGAAATGATCTCTTCTTTAAAGAAAGTGACAGTTCATTAACATTCTATAACAGAGAGTAATTAGGATAATTACCTCATTTCAAAAAATATGAATTGGTCAACAGAAAAACAAACAGTATAAATAAATAGAATTCAAATAATTCAAATGCCTAAGGAGCATATTGTAGCATTTAACTTCATCAGTATTCAGGCATATTTAAATTAAGATAATGAGGAATTTTCTGCCTTTCAAACTGACTAAACTTTACACTCTGATTTTCATAACAGATTTCTCTATTTGCTAAATAGAGAAAGAAAGTTGGTGAAGAAGGCAGTTTTGAATTATAAATGTGATGAGCATTATATGAGGATAAGATGGTATACTAAGTATCATAAAGCATATGCTAAAATAATAAGTATTATAGAATAAAAGAAATCTTATTTTTTGAGATCACTAATTTGGTACCAAAGGAAGTACCTAAAGTGGAATTTCTACAAAATTCTGATCAAATTGACTAATATGAAAAATAAGAGACAACACAAGTGTGCATATGAATGCACGCACACACATGCACACACAAACATGCAAGTACATTTATATATGTATCTGTGCATATTTGTAAGTACACAACTTTTATTTCTTTGTGAAAACCCCACTTCTATACATCCTTATAAATTCATTGATAACAAAAGATAAAGAGTACATGCATCCTAAAAGGAAAGGTCATAGACTGGGGACATTTCAGAATCAAATTCAGCTGCTCATGGTGAAAAATTTTCACTGTTTTCCAAATAAAATATTTTTGAGACTGAGGCAACAATATGGTAAAATAACAAAGGATAGTGTATATTTTGTATGTAAATTATGCTTTGTTAAATGGTATAAGTGAAGGCCCTACAAAATCTAATGGAACAGTTACTTTCTGCTACCACCAAACCCAAAACACCGAACAAAAATCATAAAGAAAAAAAAAAGTGTTAGTATATCTCTTCAAAATATTACATAAGAAATTTGCTAAAATCTACTTAGGGAAGCTCACTGCAAATGAGGTAGTGTCATTTAAATGGGAAGTCATTTAAAAAATAAGACGTAAATGGGTGTCTTAAATAGATATCAGAGAATATTAAGTAAGTACTGTATGAATTATTTTATTTAGTGAATTAATATGCATTGAAAGTGAAATCACATGTAGCACACAGCCAATTAATGTTCATCAGTGCTGGTTATTCTACACCAGATATTCCATCATCAAGGACATTGTCTTTAAAGATAGCATTGTCTTGGGGTGAGACCATACTCAGTGTAAGCACTTTGTAACTGCAACATGTAATCCCAAATCACATCCTCCTCTAGGTGCAAGAAAGACCCTAAAGACCTGTTATATTTACTATAGCAGAATTGAAATGTTGGGTTGGTGAACGTCCAAGAGTAATGAAAAAACGACATCCTGAATTAAAAATGAACTTACTGAATTTGACATTGTATGGAAGGGAATATCTACAGAGGATGTTGTCAGAGTGTTTTCACACCTTTACAGATTTCATGACTGAGAGAGTCCTGTTTACAACAGCTTTCCTCACCTCTGCACCACCTCATCTTTTCACTTATATTTACTTTAGTCATTGAAAAGATAAATGACCAATTCCTCAAAAATTTCTGAAAGAAATAATTAATCTCCACCTGTTAAAATGAACTATGGACCTCATCCTGCATTTCCAATTTTATTTAGTTAAAAATGCTTTACTGATGGCCTTGTTCATAGCCTCCTTCACATCCTTGTTCCTGAGACTGTAGATCACAGGATTCAACATAGGAATTACTGTGGTGTAGAAAACAGCCACCATCTTTCCCTGCTCTACAGACTCCTCCGTTGGGCTTCTGAGATACATGAAGAAGAGAGTTCCATAAAATATGGTGACAGCCGTCAAATGCGATCCGCAGGTGGAGAAGGCTTTCTTTCGTCCTTCAGTAGAGCGCATTCTCAGGATGGCAATAAGGATAAAAATGTAAGAGACAATAATGACCAGTAAGGAGTAAGAAAAATTGAGACCTGCTAATGTGCGCATGGTGTATTCTTTAATGAAGGTTCCTGCACAGGCCATTTTGATGAGAGCCGGATCTGCACAGTAGAAGTGGTTGATCTCAATGTTTCCACAGAAGTACAAACCATGGGTCCACAGCGTTGAGATCAGACTGATGAAGAAGCCATACACATAAGGGAAAGAGATCAGCCGGATACAGATGGTTCTTGACATCCTGCTGCCATACAGGAGGGGGTTGCCAATCGCCATGTACCTATCGAAGGCCATCACAGCCAGGATGAACACTTCCACATGGACAAAGGCAATGAAGAAAAAGCACTGCACTATACAGCCAGCGTAGGAAATGGTTTTCGTCTCAGATACCAAATTTTCCAGCATTTTAGGGGTGACGTTAGAGGAGAACCACACATCTGCAAAAGATAGGTGACTGAGGAAAAAGTACATGGGGCTGTTGAGCTGAGGACTAATCCTGATTAATATGATCATGCCAATGTTGCCAAGCAAGGTGATAATGTAGACCAACAGGAAAACCACAAAGAAAAGGAGTTGTAATTCAGGACGACTAGTTAATCCTAAAAGGATAAATTCTGTTACATCAGTAAAATTGAGCATTTCCATAAATCTGATCTGGAGAGAGTTGCATTTTATCTGTTAAAATAAGGAGAAATAAGTAAATGCACGCACAAAACATAACTGTTTTTAATAATATAATCTTTCCTATCTGATTTGTTTCCAATGCACATTTTTTTTTTTTTCTTAATCCTCTCTTTCTCACATTTTTTTTACTATTATGTATCTCTGTTACACATCCATAGAATAATTCATTTTACACAGAATGTAGTAAAATAACATAACTCATTGATCCTCATTTAATTGGAAACAAATACTTCAGAAGGAAAATTTTTATTCTTCCTATCTAAAAGACTAACCTTTTATTACTGCACCTGATTTTTAGATGTGCATATGTTAGTGTTCATTTACTAGATTTACATAGTGCAAAAGGTCTGCTGTATAGAAATTTAGTCAAAGCCACAGGAAAAAATACACTATTACTTAATAAGAATATTAAATGGTACCTCCATTCAGTCATCTTGCAAATTTGAGATGCTGATTCCATAAATGACTTAATAAAACTGTCTAAATGGCTTAACATAAACTCATTACTCTTATCAGAAAAACAAAAACATCTCTTTAAAATTTCATTTCGGGGGCTGGGGTTATGGCTCAGTGGTAGAGCACTTGCCTAGGAGAGGTGAGGCCCTGGATTAGATCTTCAGCACTACATACAGACAAACAAACAACAACAAAAAAATAAATAAAATGAAAATTAAATTCTTCAAAAAATTTCATTTTTTTTTTAGATTAATCTAAAAATATAACAGGATCCAGGGGTGCAATAGTAGAGCAACTGCCTGGCATGTAAGAAGTCCTGGGTTCAATTCTCAGCACTGTAAAAACAAAACAAACAAACAACAAACAAACAACAACAAGACTGAAGGCTTGCCATCCATGTCTGTGTTGCAAAGAATTCTTCAAACAATTTTTATAAAAATGCACACAGGCATCACCTCTTCTATAGAATTTGTCTTTCCTTTGACTTGGAATAATTAACAAAATCTATGCAACCTCTCACTTTCTTTCTCTCTGTTTGAATTTTGAGTAACAAAAGAATAATAAAAGACTGAGTGAAGGTCCATATTATGTATCTATAAACATTTCAGCTTAAATTCATAAATTTCCCAAAATGTACCAGAAAGACAAAAATATTTTGAGGGGAAAGAAGGAAGATATTTTTGTTTTTTGGCTATACAATTAAGATGGCTAGCCCTCTGGATTCTGGACACCTTCTAGCTTATCTAGTATAAATGTTTTGAGCTAATTTTACTAGCAATAATTTTCTACCTATGTTCCACTTATTCGTGGACTAAGGAATTGGTCCAATGACAGTTCTTCATAAAACTACCATGTATTTGCCACCAAAGTACAAACTGTAAAAATATCATCATTTCCCAGCTGGTCTCTGGTGATGCATGCAGGCTGAGAAAGAGTCAACAAGAATAACAACTTGGATGTCTTGTTTGTTACATTAGGGATTATATTACATAAGAAACAAACATGGAATATTTTGTTAATCATAAAATGATTAAAAGCATTAGTTCAATTCCAAGTTTTGTTCTTTACTAGATTAGTGACCTTGGACTGGTTAATTTACATCATTTACTGCAGTGTGTTCATGTATAGATGGAGATAATTACAGAGTATACCTTGTGTTATTATGAGGATTGACTAAGATAATTTGACAAGAAAGGATACATTAATGAAAATTACAAATTATATATTCTAGTATTGACTCTATTAACAATCTTTTACAAAAGAGGCTCAATTACCCTATTTCTAATAACTAGTAGGTAAGTTGAATCAAGCAACTACCACAATGCCAAGGACAAAGAGATGTTACTTCCTTTAACTATGAGATTGTAAGAGAAACAGAAGGGCAACTCTCTAACACAGTCTTTAAACTGCAGGGGGAGCCACATCATTCTCTTTACCTGCTTTAAGATAATTACCACACTTTTAGCTGAGAAGACTGCTTATATTCTCAGTCTACTCTACACAAACACTCCATAGGAGCATTTTTTACAGCTTCATTTATTTATTAAATGATTAGTAAACCCTATATATTTATAGCGACTTTTTTTCCATTTTTTATTCTAATTTGTTATACATGTTTACAGAGTACATTTCATTTCATATTACATATAAAGAGCACAATTTCTCAAGTTGCTGGATTTATATAAAGTATTTTTACAACAATTGTGTCTTCATTCATGTATTTAGGGTAGTCATGGATTTTTACCTAGTTCTTTTTCACTTAAGATGAATATAGTGGCGGAGTATTTGTTTAAAAAAATCATATTGGTTTCAAGCACTTAAATACTGAGTATATCAGTAAATCAGGCCAGATGAGTTGTCTTCAGCTCCAAAAAGATCTCAAATTTTAGTATCTGTTTAATGGTAAATTTGCACAGGAAAATAGAAGGAGCACAATTTTTTTTTTTTTTTTTTTTTTTTGCATCCTAATGAATCCACTTATATCCTCTATAGCTCAGTCTTTAGTAGGATATATGTAGGGTAATGAACTACCTCCCAGATTACCCAAAATTTCCATCTTTAAAAATAAAGTTTTGCATCTTGGGAATACCAGTGGTGCTAGGCAAACCCAGAGAAGTGGTTACTCAGGGAAGGGTCAGAGTTCATTATTATAATTGCCAGTTCTTACAGAGGACTTCAGAGTTCTATTTGCAACACAGCGGATAACTATACAAAATCTCATGCAAAGCTGTTTTTCATACGGTCTCCATGTTAACCTACAGCCATCAGAAGAAAGAATCTGGTCATCTCTATCAGCATGGGATTATATATTAACATCTTTTGGACAAGAGGGCTTCTTCATGAATAACAGGCTTTGAAAACATATTGCTGGTTCTGTATCTGTGTTACTAAATGTATAATAGTTTAATCCATTGACTCTCTGTGTATGAAACAGAGACAGGAACATTTAAAACAACATTTTTTTTTGTTTTGTTTTTATCAATATTTATCATTCATAGTTACCTCATTTTTTTTAATTCATAATAATGACTATATTTGAACACCTGCTGCACCAGTTTCCACCACTGGTATTTTTACTTTTATTGATTCTTCTTAGCTATACATAACATTAGAATTCATCTTGACATGCTCATTAAAGCTTGGAATATAATTCGTTTTAATTCAGTCCCCAGTACTTCCCCTTTCCCTTTCTTTTTCCCTCCTCCTATTCCCTTCATTTTATTCTACCAATCGTTCTGCTATTTACCTATAGAACATTTTAGGGGGTTATTTCTTTGTGGATATATATGATGGTGAGATTCACTGTGGTATATTCATATATGCACATAGAAAAGTTAGGTCAGATTCATTCCATGGTTCTTTCCTTTTTGCTCCTCCTGACTTTCCTTCATATAGTCAATCTACCTTTCTTCTATTTTGATGGATCCCCCTATTCCTTTCTCTCTCTCTTTTAGTAACAAAAAAAAAAAAATGTCTTTAGCGCATAAACAGAAACACAACTGTGGTCACCACTGAGTGACACTGTAAGAAACGGATACCTCTCATTTAGGTAACATGCTATCTATTACTGTCACAGAAGAATTGCAGTTCTTGATTGGGCATCAAACCCAGAGAACCATCCACAGCAGACTTCCACTGACTATCGCAGCAAAGTTTCTCCAATCTCACTTCCTAAAACCATCCAAGAGTATTCTCTTCTTACTCAGAAACACAAGAACAGCAGAGAGGACTGTTGTTTACATTATAAAAACACATAGCCTCTTCTTGAGCATGAACCCACCTCTGTGTGAAGAAGAAATGTTCTTGGAAACATCCCATGTCCCATCATTAGTGGAGAATTCAGAGGATTTATAAAGATTGAGTTCCCCACTGTGGGGCTTTCTCACTGGAGAATATTGACAGAAACTCAAGGAAGTAATTAAAATGCTACATATTGCATTATCATTAAAGAAAATTAATCTCAAGAGCAAAATACCTCTCTGTAGAACTAGAATTTAAAAACAAGATCAGAAAACGTGAGATTTTTCTTTCTTCCTATTTTAAAAAATGTTTTCTCTGAATCCTAGAAATTTGTGAAGCATTTATTTGTGAAGCATCTTGCTTTCCCATACAATAATAATATCACTATTGGATAAATTCCTTTCATTCCTTTTTTTTTTTTTTTTTTTTTGGTTAGATGGTGCTGGGGATTGAACCCAAGGTGCCTTACCCCTAAGCTACAAGCTACATCTGTGGTTCTTTTTTTTTTTTTTTTTTTTTGAGACGACAGGGTCTTACTAAGTTGCTTAGCACCTTGATAAGTTGCTGAGTCTGGCCTTGAACTTGGGATCCTCCTGTTTTGCATAGGTCTGTGATGGTCTCTACCAGAGGTGCAGAGTGGCACAATCTATCGGGGGGGCTGCCAAAGTGGGTTGTCAGCCGGGGGGTACTACGCCAGCACTCAACGTAACATGAAGTAAAGGAGTCAGCCAGTGGCAGAAGAAATCAGCACTCAGACATGAGTTAGGCTGTGGAATCTTCTGCTTCTTTTGCTGGTTTATTTTCAGTTTGTACAAGTATCTAAGCAACATTTATAGGCATTACACTTTTTTTTACATCATAAAACTTAGGAAAGAGGCTGAATCATTTACTTATTAATACATATCAGACATACATATCGAGGTTTTGTACAGATAGTTACATGAACTGTACATAACTATCTACATATGTTATAATTTTTACTTCATATCTCTGAATTAGTCAATCTTTCTGCATACTGTTTAAACTTGTTTGATAAAAGTTAATTTTGTCTGACTGGAATTTCAAGGCACTTATTGTTTTTCATAACAAGAAGCAGGGAAAGGGAGAGGCAGTTTTGAAGGACTTTTGTTCTAAAGATTTGTATTACTACATTAAACTATTTTGAAAATAAGAGGGATTTATTTTCAATCACAAAAAGACTCTTAAAGCTATTTAATTAGGAACCTGTTATTTTAGTATAGAAAAGGTTTTTTATGTTTTTAGCTCTAGATCCCAGAAAAATTAATTTATAGAATTAGTCTCATTATAAGTAATTGAAATAGCGATACCTGGTGGCCACATGTATGAATAAAGAACAGAACAGCAAGTAAATAGGAGAACCTACACAGTCAAAGTTAACTCTTTCAGCACCATGGTATCTTTCATGAAAAAATTAGAAGGTTTTATCAGCAGAAAGGTTATAGGGGAGCATAGGGAACACGAGCAGATTACATTGGAGGAACAGCCATTAGCCTATCCTTGTGGTGGTTTGATTTTTCGTCATATGTCAGGGCAACACCCCTGGGCTAGGCCAAGTCCATGTATCAAGAAGTAAGAGACAGCCAGAGAGTTATGTTTTCAGCCAATGTGTTCTTAATGTCCCAAACATTTTTCCCCTTTTTGTTTTATTAATGGGAGCCCACCTTACTTGAGGGTGTGCCTGTCTTAGGTTTCCCCCCTCTGGGGATCTTACCCTAGCACTTCAGGTGGACTTACCCAAGGCCAGCAAGCTGCGGCCTAGGGGAGGACATGGGACAGAACAGTCACCTCTGGGAAGGTTTCCCATGGATGATTTAGACTTCCACATCCTGTCAAGGACCATGGACTAGTTCATAGGGCTCCCAATCAGCATTGTTAAGGGCAGCATATTGTTGGCGGACCACGATAAGTTGTACCAATTTGGCCCTGTCCTTAAGGAAGATTCCACTAAGATGCCACACTATTTTGGTCTCCAGGGTTGCCAGGATTATAGGTGTACACCACCATGACTGGTACAACATACATTTGAAATAACCTCTCATCTACAATAAGAAAACACCAACACATTCCTTTGTATTAGTGAAGAAATTAGTTTTTTTTTTCTTTTTCAGTAAGAAAAAGCTGGTTAAAAACGAGAGACTAACAGAGGATACATTTCCTACACACATGTCATTGGTGTACCCCTAGTGGGCATGTTCTTGTCCAAAAAGATTAATATACTTCTCTAAAACCCATCTACATTCCTAGATTAACACTGCTAATGAAGAGAAGAAAAATATAACTTTACCTCTATCCCCATAAATTCATAGTGGAACAGACTTTCATGGCCAGAGAAAACAAGGTAGAAAATAACTCATTCAAAAACAGTAGCTTAGGGGGCCTTGTTTAAAAGTATCTGAACCAAAAGCCTTTCCTATGGCTTGGAAAAATGTCCCCTAAAAGTCCTTTGGCTTGGTCCCTTGTCCATGGTACCATTAGGAGTTGGTGGGAATTTTAGGAGGTAGAGCCTGATGATGGGGATTCCAGTCCTCCAGGGTGGGTATTGGGACCTCTGCCCCTTTCTCTTTCTTTCTTTCACTTTCCTGCCATGAGGTAAACTGTTTGGTTCCACCACACACTCTACCATGATGTGCTGAGCACCAAAGGCCTAAATGCAACACCAAGCCTGGACTGGAACCTCTAAAACTGTCAGTGGAAACAAACTTTTCTATTTTATAAGTTGATCTCAGGTTTTTGTTGTAGTAACAGAAACCTGATTAACTCCACCATAAATCTTAGCATACTGACAAATAAAGGAGAGTAGTCACATGATTCCAAAAGGCAGGGAGCTGTGGAAAGGGAAGAGAAAGTGTAGTCACAGATTCCTCCGTCCTATCTTCATATGCAACCTCGGAACAGATAAGCAGCTATGTCCATTAAATGAAGATCTGGTAATAAAGGATTCTGTCTGTGTGAAATCTCTGTCCTGTCATTTGGGCAAACAAGAAAAACTGAGAACCTCTTCTGCATTTTCAGTGTCTTTAATGTAACAATGCTAAATATTTTAATGAGAAATATTTTTATTTCCTTCCGTAGTTTTGTTCTTTTTAAAACTCTGCAGAAAATTAATTCTCTAAGAAGTAGTTTTCACTGATAAAATATATAGCTATTTTCTCAAATTGGCATGAGAATAGCTATTTTTTTCTTATGTTTCCAGATGCTACCCATTTAGAAGAGAAAAATTGACATGCATGAGAAATATAATTTAAAAATTTATTGACAGTGACAGGTTTTGGGTTTTTTGTTTTGTTTAGTTTTTGTTTTGTTTCGTCTTTTTGCAAATGTGGTGTATAAAAACTTTAGTTTGGAATCCTTACATTGACAGTGGAATTTACATTTAAGTTTTCCATTACAAGTAACATATTGGTAAATTGTACCTCTAGTCGCAAAATTTTTTCAACCCAAAGACTTACTTATTAAATTAATGGACCCTACTGTTGATACACATCAATATAACAAAATGGTGATCATTATCACATATTGACTGTTGCTTTTATCCATTTGATTAACTTTCATAAGACAGGGCTAGACAACATAAGAAACATCAGACTTGGTACTTAAAATATCAAACACAGCTGGGGTTGTGGCTCAGCGGTAGAGTGCTCACCTAGCACGTGTGCGGCCCGGGTTGGATCCTCAGCACCACATACAAATAAATGCGTCGTGTACAACTAAAGCAAATAAATAAATATTTTTTTTAAAAAAAATATATCAAACACATCCCCTCTGCTACATTCTGCTTCTCTTACCCTTGGAAGAATTTAACCTAAGACACCCAAAACCAAGACTTCTGCATTTAATCTTTAGAAGTTTGTATAATGTGATGCTCAGATTAGACAAGCACACATAGAACTGTAGATCCATGTTATAAACACAATGATAGAATTGTAAATCCCTGAACAAACCATAATACAACATCTGTGCAACCTGAATGTGTTAAAGAAATGTTGCCAGAGGAGTCAATGCTTCACATAAATCTTAAATGAAAAAGGTGAAAGAAAGTGTAGAGAAGAAACTGGAGCTGGATAGCCAAAAAACCCATTATAAATTCCATAAATCCTCTTTGCTTTAATTCACATATCACCTCCTCCAAGACTCCTTTCCCATTGGTGAAAATTGACACATAAGAAAGACCCCACTCTGAGGCAGCCCAGTGCTCCTCTCCCACTCTGTCCAGCTTTGCTTTATCCATTGCACTAGCCACACTGGAAATGTTTTATTGTTGATTTGTTTAAGTATCTGTCTGACTCCCATATTCTAAAATGTAATAAAGGTATTTTTGTGTGTGTGTCTTGTGTATTGCTATCGCCAATTTGTAAGGCATTTCCCTGTAATCCACATGGATCAAATGACTGAAAAACCTATAATAGGAACAATGATCTCCTTGTTAACCGCTCTGCAAACAGTAGAAACGTCACAAGAACACAGAGAATTTCTGTGGGAAAGTGTGGAAATTATATTATAGAGTACCCATTTCATTTGAATTTACAGGTAGAACATCATAGCTTGGTGAATTTAGGAGTAAGGTACTAAAGAAAAAGCAAAACAAGACATAATTATTAACTCTACAAAAATCAAGTTGTGCAGAAAGAGAATGGCAATCAAAGAATTTTTTGAATGACAAACATTAGTATTAATAATGCTCATATTCGTAGTATTACCTGGATTATTGTTCAGGTATTACTAATGACATACCCATAGTAATTTTAGCAATAAATACTGACTTAAACTAAAATTCAATTATGACTCTATCATAAAGATAAAGAGACAGAAGTGGTGGATATGAGGCAGGTATATAGGATTACTGGAATAATGCTAACACTTCACCTTTGTTTTAAAAATGCCAACAAATCAGCTGGATTCAGTGGTGCACACCTGTAATCCCAGCAGCTCAGGAGGCTGAGGCAAAATGAGTGCAAGTTCAAAGCTAGCCTCAACAATATAGTAACCTAATCAATGTAGTGTGATCGTGTCTTTAAAAAAAAAAAAAAAAAAGATGAGAATGTCGCTTAGTAGTTAGCACCCCAGGCTTTAATCCCTGGTACAAAATAAACTAAAAACAACAAACAACAACAACAAAAAAAAAGTGCATAACTTAAGGTGGGCTAATTCCCAAAGGAAATGACAAAAAGCTATTATATATATGAAATAAAGGGTAGGATATAATTGAAATAGAATTTTGATAAGCTTTGTAATATAATTTGATATTTAAAACCATATGCGTGATTATTTACTACTTATTTAAAAAAATAAGTAATTTGAATGAAGCACACACCTTTATGCAAAATTACAAAAAATATGAAAATAAAATCAAAATGTTTCTCAAGTATAATTTTTTTTTAGACCTGTGGCATCTCTCAACCAGGAATCGAGCTGGGTTCCTCCCATGAGTTTGAGCCTGAGCTCCTTCCAGTTAAATGCCTGGAAGTTTGAACTTGGCTCCTCTTTGCTGATGAGATGTCACCTTTATGCAACTATACAGGAATTAACTTTGTCTGTATATGCTCTTAGTGTATTTCTGCTGCATGGCCACCAGGTTTTAATACATTTAATTATCAAAAATAAAACCAGTTCTATGGCCCTGTGGAATCTAGCCAGAAGCTAGCTAAACCAGCAAGATGGGTTTTTTTTTTTAGCTAAAGATTAGCTTTTGCAAATAACCCCTCCCTACAGGGTGCAACATTACCCATTGTTTAAACTTCTCTCCATTGAAAAGCTAATGGTCTTTTTGTGTGTCTGTAAAGGACTCTTCCTTATCCTTCAGCAAATTTAGGATAGATAAGATTAATCAGTAGTATGTACTTAGGATAAATATTTTGTTTTTCTCTGATGATAAGACCCTGGAGTGTCCTGAAATTCTTTAATGTGACCTCCTATAGTTGAAATGTAAATTACTGGAATTGTTTAATGTAACCTCCTATAGTTGAAATGCAAATTACTGAAATGCATTAATGTAACCTCCTATAGTTGAAATGTAAATTACTGAAATTCTTTAATATAACCTCCTATAGTTGAAATGTAAATTACTGAAATCCTTTAATGTAACATCCTATAGTCAGAATGTGAATTACTGTGTTTGTTGGGATGTATAAAAAACCATGCTGAGAAAAGTAAAATGAGAGAAGGATTTCTGCAACCTGACTTGTGTGCATTTTTTTTCATTTCTCTGACTTTCCCCTCCAGCATCTATCGGATTCACCTTGACATCTCCAAGGAGGCTGGCCCTCCGCATAGACCTCTAAAATTTTCATGGTATAGACTTTAATGTGCTACAATTTTAACTAAGTAATATTGTGTCCATCAAAATAGGATGATATTCTGTGCTGGGAAATAAACAAACTCATTGCATCATAGTAGCTTATAAAAGCAATGTTATCCAACAGCATTCTACATTTCTATTATGAGCTGACAGAGAATTTGTTCCATGTCTTCTGACTGCACAGCCACTGTCTTAAATTTTGCAGGTCACCATGGAGAAGAAAAGACCATCTGTAGAGTGCACTCACAAACACACACTCAAGTGAAAGGTGATGTGTGAATTCTAATCTAAATCACTTTCCAGAAATAGCCACATGATCCTGGGTAACCCATGGGGCTAGAGTCACAAAGCTCTCCTGTGCACAAAGGCAGAGAACTTGAAATAACTGGTGCAAGATGAATGCCAATTACAAGTATGTAAAGTGTGTTATCAAACTTTTATTCCATGTGTTTTTATTTTAGAAAACAATTGAAATTTGAAGCACTACAGTGTTCTCCATTCATGCACCATATATATATATATATATATATATATATAGTGTGTGTGTGTGTGTGTGTGTGTGTATATATATATATATATACACTTTGCCATCAATTCTGTCCTGTGACTCAAGAAAATAAAATAACTAGAAAACTCCTTTTGAAAACAAGAAGCGTGAATTTTTCTTTAGGAAGATGTTTTTTCTCCTTGACAGCTCTTGAGCTAATGCTTCTTTCACCTCTTTATTTCTAAGGCTGTAAATCATGGGGTTCAACATGGGGATTATTGTGGTATAAAACACAGCCACCATTTTTCCTTGTTTCACAGATTCCTTGGAAGGGGGTCTGAGGTACATCAAAAAAAGAGTCGCATAGAATATGATGACAGCTGTCAAATGGGAACCACAGGTGGAGAAAGCTTTGTGCTTGCCTTCTGTGGAGCCGATTCTCAGGATAGCAGGAAAAATATAAAGATAGGAAAAAAGAATGATGAGCAGAGAAAAGGAAAGATTGCAACCAGCCACAACAAACATTGATGTTTCTTTGTTGTAGGTGTCAGAACAGGCCAGCTTAATCAGTGGGGGGTCAGCACAGTAGAAGTGGTCGATTTCATTGGGGCCACAGAAGGCCAGGTGGTAGGTCCACATGGTCTCCATGAGGCCCGTGAGTGCTCCATACACATAAGGCACGAGGACTAGGGACATGCACACATTCTTGGACATTTTGCTGCCATAAAGCAGAGGGTTGCAAATGGCCATGTACCGATCAAACGCCATCACAGCCAGGATATAGATCTCAACGTGAACCAAGGCAATAAAAAAGTAGCATTGCACCAGGCAAGCAGGATAGGAAATGGTTTTCTTCTCCGAAAGAAAAATTTCCAGCATCTTTGGCGTCACATTGGAAGAGAAGCACAGATCCACAAAGGATAAGTGACTCAGGAAGAAGTACATGGGCGTGTGAAGCCGGACATTAGCCCGGATGAGTACAATCATGCCCAAATTCCCTGCCACTGTGACCATGTAAATGGCCAGAAACAGCACGAAGAAGAGAATCTGCAATTCCCGCTGGCTGGTCAGTCCCAGGAGAATAAACTCAGTCACTGAGGTCAAGTTTCTTTTCATCATTCCCTTCAGTGAGAAATGAGAACTTTAGATCAGTACCAGAAGTTCTTTTAAAGAGCAACAATGTTCCCAAATCTTAGAACTGTTTTGTTTTTCTTTTCAACATGTTTTAATTTTTCTATTACTTTGTTTTGTCTCTGGAGACACTAGAAGAATTGGTTTAATTAAAACAGAATCTAATTAAAAATTGGTTTAAAAAAATTGGCTACTTGATACCAATCACTCCAGGTCTTTTTCTCGTCTAATGAGCATGTTATTACTTTTTGTCTATTAATGTTCGTGGTCTGGAACTACCCTCCTTAACCATCTCCATTTCTATTGTGTCTACTTTTTACATTTTACTTTTAAGCATGTGTAGTTTTAGTTTTCAGATTTTATCACTCTGTGTGAATAAACAAATGAATACTCATCTGTTATCTCAGTGAATTTTCCAGATAACTAGAAAGAGAAAATTGTATCAGAAGTTCTTTTCTTAATAAAATGTATTTCTTCTATACCAAGCCAAATAAAATCTCTTAAGTTCTTTTAATGAGGGTACAGAGTGATAAAGATAAATTTTAATTCATTCTTTGCAAAATATCAAAGGGAAAAAATCAACATGTCCTATTTTAGAATGATTAGCTGCTACCTTGGGGAAATAACATGGAAGAAAGAAACACTTGAAAAATCATACAATTACATATCCTAAAGAAAAGCTTTGGAACATCTTCTAACATTCTTCCGGTTAATTCAATAAAATTTAGAAAAGCTAATTTTTCAGAGCATCAGACCTGAATAAGGGAACTTAGTTCTGCCTGTTAGTCTATGGTACTGAAAACTGAGATAGAGTAGCAAAGCAATGATTCAATCCACAGACCAGGGTTTGACAGAGTCTGGGCTGGAAGCCAGCTCCTCCCAGTAGCCATACTCATGTTTGCTCCTCAGAGCCAAGCTGGTCTTTGTAGGACAGCGAGAGAAAGATAGAGAGAGAGAGAGAGAGAGAGAGAGAGAGAGAGAGAGAGAGAGAGAGAGAGAAAGGGGGGGAGAGAGAGAGAGAGAGAAGAGAGGGAGGGAGAAAAGGAAGGACATGAAGGGAGGGAGGGAGGGAGGGAGGGAGGAAAGGCAAGCCAAAGAGAACAACAACAACAACAACAAAATGACAATAATTTCCTTTTTCTTTGCTCATTCTCAGACTAGATTTGCTACTATCAAAGAGAAGATTCTGGCCAAGAGAATGTGATGAGAGAGAAGTATGCAAATTTTATCCACCCCTGTATGAGATAGGCTTTTCCACTCTCCTGTTTTCTGCCTCCCTGGCTGTGATGGGCACATTGTGCTGACCCATCCTGGATCAGATGGTTTAGAACAAATTTTACAGAGGGGCAGAAAAACAAGATGTAATAGGTCAGATCTTCTAAAATCTTGGAGGGACTGAAGTGACATACTAGCTCAGAAGATTATATAAAGGAAAAACATGTTTCTAACTTCTTTCAAGTAATGTTATTTCATTTTGCTTCCACAAAAATTGAACCTCTGTGGCTGGGGTTGTGGCTCAGTGGTAGAGCACTTGCCCCATATGCATGAGGCACTGGGTTTGACCCTCAGCACCACATATAAATAAATAAATAAATAAGATAAAATAAAGATATTGTGTTCATCTATAACTGAAAAATTATTTTTTAAAAAATTGAACCTCCTATCCA
This sequence comes from Tamias sibiricus, assembly GCA_025594165.1. NCBI lineage: Eukaryota > Metazoa > Chordata > Mammalia > Rodentia > Sciuridae > Tamias > Tamias sibiricus. Next base: position 17,968,182 of record CM046657.1, on the reverse strand, counting down.
AACAATACAAACACCTTAGGATCAGCACTCAAGATTACTCTAAGGCTGACTGCCTCTGATGATATGAAGTGATCATTACTACTTTGAATCTAATAAATCCCTCTGCTATTATGTCCAGAACTATAGCATGGCTTAAAAGGTGTTATGATATGAAATCATATCATACCATAACACTTTTGTTGTCATATATAACAAATTAAAATTTTAAAAAATTAAAATAAAAAAAGTGTTATGATATTGCTTCAATAATCCTGAGGTCAGTCTCTTTAAAATTGCCTGAAACTTTTACATCCATTTCATGACATTTAGAAATCCAGAATGTTCACAAATATACAGACACACATAATATTGCAACTCTGTGGAAAACAAAAGAAAGATAGATATTAGTTGCAATAAAATAAAATAATTGAAATTGAAACAATAGACAGGTGAATTCTTACATTTTCTTCCTGCTCTCTAACTACAGAAGATTTTTCTCTAGCAATTTTATAACATTGAATCTCCATCTTCATATACCTCTCTCATTCCTGTTATTTCTCTTTCTTTCCAATTCCTTCCCTTCACATTTTCTCTCCTGAAACAATTCCAAAATTTTTCATGTTTTTCATCATATCATTCTAAGCCATCCACTTTTCACTGATTTCTAATCTCAAGTTCAGCTGTAAGTCCATTTTAACCTTGTGTTCAGATTTAGCTGTTTTTCAAAACTAAAAAGCTTTTTATATAATAGAAACTATCATCTTTATAAAGATGGTAATTTTACCCCCCTCTTTCCCCCCTTTTTTCCCCTCTTTATCTCCCTCTCTCTTCTTCTATCTTTTTTGACTTTGTCTATATGTGAAAAGTCTCCCTGACTTTACATATTATCTGTATATACACATACATATACCATACATGTATGTATGTGTGTATGTATGTACATATATATATATATATATTTTTTTTTTTTTTCATATGTACATGTGTATCCCCTTCCTTAGAAAAGGTCTGTCAAGCTCTTTCGGTGCTGTCCAGAGCCATGAAAACCATTTTGTCCTAAAACATTTTCAGCAACCTCAGCACTTATATTTATCTAAGAAAATCAATTCAAAGTTATTTTGAAGTTGACAATTTTGACTTTAAAAATCACAACTCGGGTGCATATTATATCTACATTCATAAACAACTTACCCAACTTTCATGAACGGTAGTTTTTCTCACCATAAACTCTTATTGCAGGGATTTTCGTTGAGGTTTAAAAGCTATAATGTGTGCAAAGAACTGACATCATAAGAAGAATATAAAGCCATCACAGGAAATTTGAGTTTAATCTGAAGCACAAATTTTCAGATTCTGTGCCCTGCTACCACAAAGAAAGAAAGCACACTCCTTTCTATGCAGTCATTTAACTATTTCTAAGAAAGCACTCATTTCTATCAAATAAGTGTTTAGATTCCATGTATAAATAATGACACTTTGGCTAGTTACTAACAGAGCAAATAGCCTCCTCCCACCTATAAAAAAGTAGAGAAAGCCAAAAGGCCTTCAAGAATAAGTGAGGGACATTTTACTTGTATTTATAAGGTTGATTACTTTTCCCTATGCATTTAAAAAAAAAAATGAAAATGAAGTCATTAATCCCACCAAGCAAAAGTTCCCTAAAGATAGCTCAGGGACTTTTACCATGGGAGTTAGGAATGACTTAAGCATCTCTTTTCTTTTTTCCATCTCTCTTGGTAATGAACTTAACTTATTCTTGCTCTGCATGAGTAAACATTGTTATACCTCACTATCTCCATGACTTTACAGTAAGGGCTGCATTCTAAAACAAAACAAAGAAAAATGTTATCCATTGAACATTTTTGACCATTTAGTATCTTTGGAAGAAGACAACATTCATTTCAAATCAACAGTTGTGGGGTATTTTAGATTTTTTTTTTCTTATTTCATGTTGTTTTGTTTTAAGAAAAGTCTAAAAGAAAATGAATGCGATAGAAGAAATATTTAAAAATGCAATGCAATAAAGACAATTTCTTCAATTCCTTATTTCCCTATGCCAGTATCTACCTTGTATAAATAGTTATGAAATTTCTTAGTGGTAAAGGGTTTTTAATATGTATGATTAATAAAGTAACTAATTTCCATAAATTCAACATATTCAACATTTTTCAAGACTAATGTTATTTGAAACATTAAAAATCTGAGATAAATATTTTAAAGCCTTCTATATTGAAGGACTTGAGTATTATTGGGGATAACCAATTTTTTCCAAATGCAAAAAAGATATTAAGTGAACTGGCTGAGAGAAGAAAGCAGATATGACTACAAATCTAGCTTTAATCGCCAGGTTGCCTTTCCTTGTTGTTAATTTATCAGGTTTCATGATTAAATATTCACTAAAATGAATAAGAAATGCCTATGCTTTCCAGGCGCATGAAAGCAATGTATGATATATTCATCACAGCATTTAGCTGGAGAGAGAAACAAGAAAACTAAAGTGGTTTTTGTTCCACTGAGTAATTCTGTCCTTGTAGTCTTTTCCATTAATTTCAAGCAAGTCTCTTTTAGTTTCTTCATCTATAAAATATCAGTGTATTCTATAATTGATATTATGTTGTTTCTAGACCAAAACCAAACTAATATCTAGTGACTGTATGAGGAGATTGGGAGATGATTACATTGTGGTTTTACCCTGAGAGCTTAGTGAAACTCTACTCAGGGATAGCAATTTGGGGTCTAAGGATAGATTTATCATCATGCAGTTTACAACTTTGATAGTAAGGAATTGAGCACCACAACACCAAACCTGTAAAGAAATGGGGCATTTGAACAACATCAAAGGAAAATACACAGGGGGGTAAATAAGTCACCAATTCATGTGATTTTCCTGAAGTTGGTTACCAGATGAAACCAGAGAGCTAGAATACTTGGATGGGAATAAAAATGTCCTGGAAAGGAGATTCAGCTCAGTTGTTTCCTTTCCTTAGAGAACTACCCTGAAAACCTTAATAAGAATTATTTTTTTTTTCCTATGTGCATACAAAACATTTTAGAAAATAATTCATCTGTTTCTTTTAACCCTAGTTTCACAAGCCAGAAAACCAACATGGAGATTTTGCCAGCTGTTAAGAATGTCTGTTCTAATTATGCATTACAAAGTTGGGGGCAGGATGGGTTCACCATAAGATGGGTCTGAGCTGAGACTCCACTGCTCACCTGCCATCCCTAAGATCCAAACTAGAGGACTATGGTGATATTCGGGTCTCCTAGAATTAGGGTGAGTTGAGATCCAGTACCCAAATCTGCTCCTCCCAATTTCATCATTTCCTTTTCCCAATGTATGGTACCTCAGTAAAATGACCTTAGGTCTCTGTGGAGACCTCCATTTCATTTGAAGGGTCTGTATCAGTGAACTGACTTAACTCTGGAAACTGATTAAAGGGCAGAGAATCAGTTTTTAAGATTCAAGTTAGGCCATTATTCACTAGACCTAAAAGTTTTCTGCCTTAAAAATTAGGTAAGAATTTGCGACTCACTTGCTTTTCATTTTTGGGAACACTGTGGTTAAACACCAACACCATTGGTCTGAAGAGATAGAGCATTATAATTTCTGCTTTGGCTGTTGTCCATTACAGACACCACACCCAAGTTGCCTTTGGATGTTGCCTGCTGTCATTTGGCCCCTTGCCACATCTAATTGCTTTGCTATTATTACATTAATGTTTCCTAATTAAAGGATTTTTTTTTCTCACTCTAAAGTTTAATTTATAAAAAAGATTGATCATGGGACTCTTAAATGATTCTGAGATTCCACTCGTGAGTTTACTTCTCAAAGCATTGGTGAGCAGTTTGTATTTTGAACTTTCCTGGTATGAATAAGCAGGTCATAAAAAACAACTACATTCTAGCATTCCAATCTCACTAAGCCCTAAAATCCCTTTCTTGATGATAAATCAAAGGATATCAGGCATTTACAATTCACTCACAGTGGATTATTTTTCACCCATGTTTTTAACCAATCAGTCAAAAAATTATTGCAATGTTATTGTTTGGATCTAAAAAAACTGTCCCTGAAGGAGCTCATGTGTTATACAATACAGGAATGTGTAGAGGTGAAATGGTGAGTTTATGAAAGATATAACTTTATCAGTGGATTAATTAATTTGATGATTAATAATTTGAAAGGACTGCTAGGTGGTAATTATAGGCAGGAAGGGTAGGTCAAAAAGGGCACAGTCTGGAATATATCTTCTCCCTAGCTCTTCTCTCTATTTCCTGGGCTGCTGTGAATTGAACAACTTACCTCCACCATGACTTTCCACAATGATGTTTTGCCTCCCCTTGGACCCAGAAAATTGGAGTGAATCAACTATGGACTCAACTTCTGAAACTGAAAGCCAAAATATTTTTTTTCTTCCTTTATGTTGTTCTTTACAGGTTTTTTAGTCACAGAAATGGAAAACATATACAACCTTGACTAACTCTCCAGGCTGCACCATGAAATGCATGTTCCATGCTTAGAGGGCCTATATCAATAAATTCATTGTGATCCTACTTTATGTCCTTTCCATTACCTCACATCCTTGATATCCATTCCCATATAAAATCCATAGATGTACACTTTTATATAAATTAGAAAACACATGTAGTTCTTTGGGGTATATATATGTGTGTGTGTGTGTGTGTGTGTGTGTGTGTGTGTATAGATAGATATAAAATACACACATATATATTATATGTACATAAATATATATCTTTATATATATACAAACACTAATATATATATATTTATATGCATGTGTGTGCATATGTTTTTACAAATATGCTCCATATGCATATGGAATTGGCTTATGTGATTATGAAGGCCAAGAAATCCAGTGGTTTCCCATCTAAAAACTGGACAACCATGAAAGCCCATGGCATGATTCAGTCTGAGTCTGAAGTCCTGAGACTTAGGACTACTGACTATATAAGTGCTGATGCAACCCGAAGATCTAAGAATCAGGATCACCAACTTCTGGAGACAGAACATTGGATGCTTCAGATCAAACAGAGTCAAAGACTTGCCTTTCCTTTGTCGTTTTGTTCAAGGCAGTCCCTCAACAGGTTGGATTATGCCAACACACATATGTAAAGATGTTCTTCAGTCTACCAATTAATCTTACAATTTCCTCCAGAAAAATATTCAAAGACACACCCAAAATAATATTTTTCCAACTATCTAGGAAACCCTTAGCCAGTCAGTTCACACATAAAATTAACTCTTTCATTTTTTTTCCAGAATTGCACTCTTCCTGTCTTTTATTTGATGGTTCAAAGGAAGAGTCACAAACCTATACAGCAGATAGTACTTTATTTTACTATTGATTCCTTCCATGAGAAGCTACTACCTCATCATATAGTTACAAGACAGGACTATAAAACAGAAAAAAAAAAAATTTTTTTTGCTAGTTTACAGAGTAGAAAGATTCCATTTTTTTTTTTTTTTTTTTTTTTTTTTTTTTTTTTTTTGGTAAAATGTAAACTTGGGAGTTCTATACACTCCTAAGCAATATTCTGGATGTCCAACATGTTTTATAGTAAAATCTTCTTCTTCTTTTTTTTTAATCTAAGTAGCTGCAACCCGCAAAAACACAATGGACTCTGATATAATTGCTGAAGAAAGCAGCTGTGATGTTAAACAAGTCTATGTGAAACCACACATATTGGCAATGGCACCCACGTATGTGTGGAGTGCTTTAGACTCAGTGCTGTAATTGCACAGAAGGCAAATGACCATGTGAATGTGATTGCTACAGACGCCAGCAGGGACAAAACACCAAATCAACAGGAATGTGATCATGTTATGGTGTTGACATAAACTGACTATGAAAAGGATCTTTTCAAGTAAAAAGCTAATCAGAATTTGTAGTGTTGACAGACGGTTGAGGAGACAGACTGAAGATGTGGTCTTCAGATGTGGGCCCAAATCTTCCACAACAATGAGAATGCATAATGGGAAAAATAAGACCACCAAGAAGGTGGGCAGCAACAGTGGACAAGTGGTCAACCTCAGGAAGCTAAATTCTTTCTCTCGAGTCTGGTTTGTTGTGAACATTTCCAGATGAATTCTTCTGTTTAAAGGAAATAAAAGCAGACTGATTATATATGAATTGTATACATTTAATTTATTCATTTAAGATTCCCTCCATGTTTTATATGTTTTACAGAATCATACCATCACCTTATAAAAGTCATATTAATATCTCAATTTTAAGGTAGCACAAATTGTGTACCAGGCTAAGCAAAAGAAAGGAATTACTCCCCAAACACCTTTTCCGACCTTGTGGCATTTACAGTGTCATAGAGGACACAGACATCCATTATATCTGAGGAATGATAGAGGCAATGAAGGAAAATGTAGAGGGAATAAAAGAGGTGAAATAAAATTTTGTTAATGTTAAATAAGGAGCTAACTTTCATTGAGTAAATACTGTGCAGTCTCAAGTGCTTTATAAGTATTAATCCATGGATTCTTCTGCATAGAATCCCTATGAGAAAGTAATATACATTTCAAAGAGGAAGAAATTGAGGGAGAGAGAGTTTGAGTAATGTGCCAATTGAGTTTGATTCCATGCTTTTATCTATTAATAGAAAAATGATGGATTCAAGACCTGACCATAAACTCACTTTTTTAAACAAGTTGAATTTGTAGACAAATTATAAGGAAAGATGTTTTCTTGTAGTAGATCACATTATTTAATGTGCATGAAATGATCAAATACCTGATCAAGAATGCTTTTGACAAAGCCAGCCTTAGCAACAGCAAGGTGCTAAGCAACTCAGTGAGACCCCATCTCTAAATAGAAATACAAAATAGAGCTGGGGATGTGGCTCAGCAATTGTGTGAGTTCAATCTCAGGTGCCAAAATAAATAAATAAATAACATTGGGAGATCCTGGGAAGATGGCCGACAGGAGGGAGGTGCTCTCTGGACGCAGTTGCTGAAGGACGCGGAGTGGGAAGTTTGAGCGCATTGCTTGCGGTTCTATTGCAACTGAAAGGGAGCCGAGACATTCCTGCACCTCTGGACAGCGAAATACAAGGTTCTTCGGACCACAACAAGCAGGGGCAGAGTCGCAGCGGTCCACAGTCCGAAGCAGCGCTGTTTGTGCTGCAGGCATAGGGGCCGATACCATCTCAGAAAGGAGACGATCCACCCAGCAGCTTTGAAACCTATTGGTGAGGAGGGATAAAAAGAGGCCTAGAGACGTGGGCGGTGTCCACGTGGAGCTCTTTTGCACTGCTTGCCAAGCCGTTCCTGCATGCTCTGGACTGACACAAGGGTCTGTGGAGCTGCTGTTGAATGGGAGAACACCGCCATCTTTGAGAAGTGCAGTGGCTGACCCAGACAAAGGGAAAAACACGGAGGAGACAACAGCTGCAGACATCCAGGGAGCCCCAGCGCTCTGAAGGCAGCACACACCTGGGTGAGACTCGGGTAACCAGCAGGGGAGGGCGTGTCTGAGGCCAGCCCAGCGGCCAGAAGAAGCCACAACTGTGGGTGGGCGTGGGGAAAGGGTGCCTTCTGGAGGGTCCCCTTCCCGGTGCCATTCATCTCTTGACACACAACCTCCCTGAGCCAATCTTCCCCCTGAGCCATTCCGCCACAGGCCTAGGGTGCAGACTTGACTCCACTGAAAGGGTCGCAGACTATCTGGATGAGGTCCGATGCAGTTGGCTTAAACTGGTAAGGGAAAAGAGAGGGGGGCTTCCCAGGGCCCGTTTTGTTTGAGACTTGGGGTTCGACTTTTTTTTTTTTTTTTCTTTCTTTTTTTTGGTTGGTTTCCTTGTTTTATTGGTTTTCAGGGTTTTTTGTTTATGTGTTTGTCTTTCTTTTTCTTTTTTTGGCTTTGTTTTGTTTTGCTTTTTTTTGCATTGATTGTCAGTGTCTTTGATTATTTGCTTCTGCTCCTTTTCTCATTCCTTCTTTTCTTCCTTCTCACTTTGGCATCTCTTCTTCCTCCTTCATCTTTCATATTTGCACCCTGCCAGTGCATACTAAACAGAGGCAAAAACAAGCTTTACACAGAACTTGGTATTTCTAGAACCGGCGCAATTGAACTGGATAGCAAAGCGGTGTTATATATAGTTTACTCTCTATTTTCTTGATTCTCTCTCTCCTCTCTCTTACACCAATTTCTACTCTTTTATCATTTTTTTTTCTTTTCCAATTTCTACTCTTTTATCATTTTTTTCTTTTCCATCTTACTTTATATATAAATTGGTCTCTCCACCTAATTGTCTACTCCATTCTCTATCTGCTCTCTTCTACTGATACTAAAACTCTTCCAGTAAACCACTTCAGTAGAACTCTCCTTTCATACTTTCCAAGAAAGAACAATTCAAGACACAACCTTCTTCTTAAACATAATACCTCTGTATCCAATACTTGAAGCTATAAAACCCCATCAGAAGCGTACAGAGTAAATTGGAAATTATATCTGGGTTAACAAAATCTGTACATTGTGATAAAAATTGAATTTTATGAATAGAAAGTGTTAGGTTTTAAAGTGTAAAGGAATTATAAGGGGATCTGATAGCATTGTACTACAGGAACAACATAAGGCATTAAGGTAAAATCGAAACAGTCAAGGTCCCACAGTGCAGGAAGAAAAGATACACAAGCATCATGAAAAAACAAGGGAAGAAAGTGACACAAGCAAATCAAGATTCCTCATCAGTAGATATCATGGCAAACACAGTTGGTCAAATGCCAGAGATGGAATTTAGAAATTACATATGCCAAATGTTTATGGAACTTAAGAATGAACTCAAAAATGAGATGAGGGAGCAGGTACAGGAGGCAAAAGATCATTTTGACAAAGAACTCCAAAAACAAATACAGGAAGTAAAAGATTACTTCAATAGGGAAATAGAGGCTCTAAAGAGAAACCAAATAGAAATTCCAGAAATGAAAGAAGCAATAAACCAAAATAAAAGTTCAATTGAAAGCATCTCCAACAGAGTAGACCACTTGGAAGAAAGAACCTCAGACAATGAAGACAAAATATATGTCCTAGAGAAGAATTTAGACTATACAGCAAAACTCGTTAGAAATCAAAAACATAACATCCAAGAATTATGGGACAGCATAAAAAGACCAAACTTAAGAGTGATTGGCATAGAGGAAGGGGCAGAGTTTCAAGCCAAAGGAATGATTAATTTATGTAATGAAATAATTACAGAAAATTTTCCAAACTTGAGGAATGAATGGGAAAACCAAGTTCAAGAGGCATACCGAACACCAAACAAACAAAATCTCAACAGATCCACACCAAGACACATTATAATGAAAATGCCTAATATTCTGAGCAAGGAGAGAATACTAAAAGCCACAAGAGAAAGGAAGCAGATCACATATAGGGGGAAACCAATCAGACTATGTTCAGATTTTTCAACCCAGACCTAAAAAGCAAGAAGATCCTGGAATAGCATATTTCAAGCTCTGAAAGAAAAGGGATGTCAACCAAGAATCTTATATCCAGCAAAATTGAGCTTTAGATTCGAAGATGAAATAAAAAACCTTCCACGACAAGCAAAAGTTAAAAGATTTCACAACTCGAAAGCCAGCACTTCTGAACATCCTGGGCAACATTTTTCATGAAGAAGAAGAGAAAGATAACAATGAAAATCTACAAAGGGAGATATTAAACTAAGGGAAATACCAACCACAAGAGAAACCAAATCAAGCTAAAGACCATAATCCAAATAAAAATGGATGGGAATAAAAATCACATCTCAATAATAACCCTGAATGTTAATGGCCTAAACTCACCAATCAAAAGACACAGATTATCAGAATGGATTAAAAGAAATGACCCAACAATTTGCTGTCTCCAAGAAACACACCTCATAGAAAAAGACATCAACAGACTGAAAGTGAAAGGCTGGGAAAAGTCTTATCAATCACATGGCCGGCAGAAACAAGCAGGGGTTTCCATCCTCATATCAAATAAGGTAGACTTTAAACCAAAACTAATCAAGAGGGACAAAGATGGATATTTCTTACTACTTAAGGAAACCATTCATCAACAGGATATAACAATCATAAATCTATATGCCACAAATAATGGAGCACTTACCTTCATCAAACAAACTCTTCTCAAGTTCAAGAGTAAAATAGACCACAACACAGTTATTCTAGGGGACTTCAACACACCTCTCTCACCAATGGATAGATCATCCAAACAAAAGCTAAACAAAGAAACTTTAAGCTTACTTAAAACAATTAACAATTTAGACCTAACAGACATATATAGAATATTTCATCCCTCAGTAAACGAATACACTTTTTTCTCAGCAGCACATGGCTCCTTCTCCAAAATAGAACATATATTAGGTCATAAGGAAACTCTCAACAAATATAAAAAAATAGAGATACTACCCTGCATTCTATCAGACCGTAAAGGGATGAAATTGGAAATCAATGACAAAATAAGGATTAAGAAAAACTACTTCAACAACTGGAAGCTAAACAACATGCTACTGAATGAATAAGGGGTTGAAGAAGACATCAAAGAAGAGATTAAAAAATTCCTAGAGGTAAATGAGAACACAGATACAACGTATAGAAATCTCTGGGACACTATGAAGGCAGTAGTAAGAGGAAAAATCATTGCACTGAGTTCATTCCTTAAGAGGAAAAAAAAACAACAAATAAATGACTTAACATCACACCTCAAAGCACTAGAAAAAGAAGAACAGACCAACACCAAGAGCAGTAGAAGACAGGAAATAATTAAAATCAGAGCAGAAATTAATGAAATTGAGACTAAGGAAACCATTCAAAGAATTGACAAAACTAAAAGTTGGTTCTTTGAAAAAATAAACAAAATTGACAGACCCTTAGCAATGCTAACAAAAAGAAGAAGAGAAAAAACTCAAATTACTAACATTCATGACGAAAAAGGGAATATCACAACAAACACCTAGATATACAGAAGATAATTAGAAATTACTTTGAAAGATTATATTCTAATAAAACAGAAAATATTGAAAGCATTGACAGATTTCTTGAGTCGTATGATATGCCTAAACTGGAAACGGAGGCTATACAAGACCTTAAATTATACTATAGAGCAATAGTAACAAAAACAGCATGGTATAGGCTCCAAAACAGACTTGTGGACCAATGGTACAGAATTGAGGACACAGAGACTAATACATATAATTTCAGCTATCTTATATTAGACAAAGGCGCCAAAAATGTACAGTGGAGAAAGGATAGCCTCTTCAACAAATGGTGTTGGGAAAACTGGAAATCCATATGCAACAAATTGAAATTAAATCCTTATCTCTCACCATGCACAAAACTCAATTCAAAGTGGATCAAGGACCTAGGAATTAGACCAGAGACAATACGCCTAATAGAAGAAAAAGTAAGCTCCAATTTCCAACATGTTGGATTAGGCCCCAAGTTCCTTAATAAGAATCCTGTAGCACAAGAATTACTACCAAGAATTAATGAATGGGATAGATTTAAACTAAAAAGCTTCTTTTCAGCAAAAGAAACAATCAGTGAGGTGAATAGAGAGCCAACTAATTGGGAACAAATATTTAGTACATGCACATCAGACAGAGCACTAATTTCTAGACTATATAAAGAACTCAAAAAACTTTACACTAAAAAAACAAATAACCCAATCAATAAATGGGCTAAGGAATTGAGAAGACACCTTTCAGAAGAAGATACACGATTAATTAACAAATACATGAAAAAATGTTCAACATCGCTGGCAATTAGAGAAATGCAAATCAAAACTACTCTAAGATTTCACTTCATTCCAGTCAGAATGGCAGCTATCAAGAACACAAGCAACAATAAATGTTGGAGAGGATGTGGGGAAAAAGACACACTCCTACATTGCTGGTGGGACTGCAAAATGGTGCAACCGTTATGGAAAGCAGTATGGAGATTTCTTGGAAAACTGGGAATGGAACCACCCTATGACCCAGCCATCCCACTCCTGGGTCTATTCCCAAAGGACTTAAAAACAGCATATTACCGTGACACAGCTATCTCAATGTTTGTAGCTGCGCAATTCACAATAGCTAGGTTGTGGAACCAACCTAGATGTCCCTCAGTATATGAGTGGATTAAGAAAATGTGGTATATACGCACAATGGAATTTTACTCAGCAATAAAAGAAAATAAATTAATGGCATTTTCAGGTAAATGGATGAAGTTGGAAGACATAATGCTAAGTGAAGTTAGTCAGTCTCAAAAATCCAAGTACCAAATGTTTTCTCTGATATAAGGAGGCTAGTTCATAGTATTGTTGGATTGGGGGGGGGGGGCTACATAGGAGGACTAGAGGAACACTAGAATGGTCAAAGGGAAGGGAGGGTAAGGGGGGGAGCAAGGGGGGAGGGAGGGGGAGAAAAGGAAAAAAAAAGAAAAGAAAAGGTGGTTGAATGAGACGGATATCGTTTTCCTAAATGCATGATTGAAGACCTGAATTGTACGAATATACTTTGTATACAAACAGTTGTATGTGAGTTGTACACATTAAAAATTATTTAAAAAATAAATAAATAAATAACATTTTAAAAAGAATGCTTTTGAAATAAAATGATTGTAGTATTCATTGCATGACTTTTTCCTTAAATGAAGAATAGTTGGAAAAAGAATATTATGAAAATGGGGGACATGGGGGAGAGAGCACCATACACACAATTTTAATTGGAATTGGAATTCCATCTACTCCACATTGGGGCAGGAAGACCACCTGGCCACAACTTTAGTGAGACCCTGTCTCAAAACAAAATATGAAAAGAGCTGGATATGTAGCTCTTTGGTCCAATTCTGAGTACAGAAAGAATTTTAAAAGGTTGTATGGGAATAAACTTTAAAGTTATAACCCCAGCCCCTATTCCATTCAGACCTATGTGATTTCAGGTTAATAATAAGACAATACTGAGATTATAAATCTTTAATTCCTCAATATTAAAATATAGTTTACAACAATGACCCCACGATAGTGAGAGGCAAAGTAAACAAAACAATATATGTTAAAACAATGCTTAAACTTTGCTTTAAGCTTGTCTCTTCTTTTTGTGCATGTGAGTACACATTACTCAAACTCTCTCTCCCTCAATTTCTTCCTCTTTGAAATGTATATTACTTTCTCATAGGAATGCTTTGTAGAAGAATCCATGGATTAATACTTATAAAGCATTTGAGCCAGCACAGTATTCACTCAATGTTATATACATACATCAATAACAAGAAAGTACATATCAATGGCAAGAAAATATCTGATGTAAGAATTCAAATGTCAGGCCTGAATTAAAATTAAAATTACAATTCTATAAACCAAATTTTAATACATATGCATATTTTTACTAAAAAAATACTAATGTGTGAATCTTTTAATAAGGGAGGGGAGAAAAATATAAAATATCTTTTGATAATTATTTCTTAGGAAGTACAGTAAATATTCTCTTTTTCTTTCTATATTTTCTCCTTTATCATATTTCCCAATTTTCTCAATAAATGAAGAATCCATTAGAATTAACTCTAAAAAGAGAAGAACATGAATTTGGAGCATCTTTCTGAAATCGTCATGACATTCATTAAAAGGGAAATTTTTAATAAGTCATTAATAAAGTAATTATTCCAAAATTTTTCAAAATTTTTATTTTTAAGTAGTAGGTGGACACAATACCTTTATTTTATTTATGTGGTACTGAGGATCGAACCCAGGGCCTCACACATGTGAGATAAGCACTTTACTGCTCAGCCATAGCCCCAGTCCCTATTACAAAATTTTTAGGTAAAATAAAGGGTTGACAAAAGTAAGTACTTAATACTAAAAAAAAGTTTCATGAGCATATGCTTATTCTATGTCCTACATAGTACGATATGGATTATAAAATAGACAGTATTGACAGGTCAACAGTGTAATTCCTGCCATCCTGATAATTCAGGAAGGCACTTTGTGTAATTCCTCATTTACCTTAAACTTGTGTGTATCTGGGCATCTTTATGGGTTTCATATTGCTAGAGTCAGCCATAAATGTCAATGATTTATGGTCACTTGTATTTCTGAAAAGTACTGTTGACTTATGACTAATAATATAGTTTTTTGAACTCTTTTATTTGTCCAAAGACACTGTTCTTAAATCTCCAAAAATGGGGGCACAGTGCTGATTTTGTCAATGAAGATTTGTTTACTATTTTACATGAAATCATCCTTGTACTTTTATTTGGTTTCAAGTTAGGACATAAAGATAGAAGCATGAAGCCTGAAATCAGAAAAAAAAAAAAAAATAGAATAATAAAGGGGTTGGTTTTGCAAAACTAAATATGTGTGTGTGCTGAAGTAGTAATACATTCAAGGATATGTTTAAGTGGAATTCCACAAACTATTAATTAAGTGTACAAACATAGATAAATGGTTCTTTGTTGAATATGTGCATTTTTACAGAATTCATAGGTAATTCAAGTGTCCATTTGAAGATGTTTGTATAACAATATCTAGTTACAATAATTTTATGGAGTTCAATAGAATGAATGAAATGGAAAATGTTACCTGGTGGAAAGTATTGAGCAGAAATCCACTCTAAGACACAAAGAAAACTGAGAAAAATATTTATATTTGAGAGGGTGACCATTTACAGTCTGTGGCTTTTTAACTGAAAAATAGGTTATAGATGTGAGCACAAATTGGTTCTAATAGATGTTTTGCCAGATCTTACATAATCTTGTGTAGCAGCTGTGGCAGGGGTGGGGACAGGGGGTGGGAGAGTGCATAAAAGGACATGCATGTGTGTGTCTTGCACAATCACTGCACTTTCGTTCACTCAGGGTCAATTGTTTTTTCTTGTGGTGCATCAGTACTTCTGCATTCAATGTAACAGATTGTATTGTATTGTAATTCAATGTAATTCAATGTAACAGATTGTGTTGATTGCTCTTCACACTTTCACAACCCCTACATAAATGTAGGATTCTGAAGCTCCTCAGATACTCCTTGGTACAGGAAGCAATGTGTGCTTACAGAGATACTTTAAAATTTTGTCCACTTTGATGATAATAAATGATTTCACACTTACTAGGATTTTGCATCTTTTAAAAAAATCAACTTGTTATTGTTTCCTTTAGCATAAAAATACTTGCAAACAAGTCAACATGTTTCACTTTACAATTAGATATGTAAATAAACAATCCTGGAAAAGAACAAAGGTGAGTAAAATTTGAACTGTTACAAATGACATATTTTAGATCCATCCAGAAAAAAATGATTAATAAAAGAGAGATGATGGAAGGCATGAGAATTCCTGGCCCCAGAAATGTCATTGATAAGCCAACAGAAGTCACAATTGTTTGAGGACAGTCATACACCCTTATAGGAGCCAAAGAAGTTAATATCTAAAAAGTAGATGTCTGGAAAATCACTCCAGTATTCTGTTGCAGCAGAAACAGGAAGGTGTTTTATTGAAAAGTATCCTCACAAGTGAGAGAAATAAGTTGATTTCAGACTTGGACATGAAGTGTTAGTATAAAATGTTTCCCCAGAGGTGTCAGTAGTTCTCCTCTGCAGATGTGGGGACAATCCTTTGAAAACACAGGATTAAATCCTTGTGTAGTAAGTACTACAGAATGATAAGCCACTAAAAGTCAGCTCATCATAGTCAATGTGCGTTTTAACCATTTTCTGTAAAACCATACATATAATCACACATTTCTTTGTAAATATATAAAAAATTTCTGGAAGCCAATCATGGTGGTTCATGCCTACAATCCCAGTGGCTCAGGAGGCTGAGACAGGAGGATCACAACTGCCAGCCTCAGCAATTTAGTGAGACACTCTCTCAAAATAAAAAATAAAAAAGGCTGGAAATGTATCTCAGTGGTTAAGCACCTCTGGGTTCAAACCCTAGCACAAAAGGATTTTTTTTTTTTCCTGGAAACTTAAGGAATTGTTAATAGTAGTAACTATGGAAGTGAAACTGGAAGATCAGGGTAGGGGAAAGAAATCTTTTACTCCAGGTGTTTTTCTATAAAATGTATCATTTTAATATAAGTGTAATGTATAAAGATGTAGATACAAAATTATACGAAGAAGAGTATATATTTTCTGTATCGAGATATATATATATATATATATATATATATATATATATATATATATATCCTCCTGTTCACACAAGCATTACCCTTACAATGTCCTGGAAACTATAAATCTTTTGTACCTATGTCTTTCGTGTTTTTGTGATTAATGACATGTTTTCATTATGGCAATAAATTAGCTTTACTATAAATTCTATTAAATTTGGATACAGTTCTCACAAATAGATCTCTGATTTATAAAGAAAAATACTTGGTGATTTTATTTAGAGAGCACATTTCGTCTGATGAGTTTCCGAAAAGCCTGTTTCACATCCTTGTTCCTCAGACTATAAACGATAGGGTTTAACATAGGGCTTACAAAAGTGTAGAACACAGCAATGATTTTGGACTGTTCCACTGACTTGTCCGTGGGAGGTCTAACATACATGCAGAACAGGGTCCCATAAAACACAGTCACTGCCACCAGGTGAGACCCACAGGTAGAAAAGGCTTTGCGCCTGCCTTCAGCAGAACGCATCCTCAGGATAGCCACGAGAATGAAGATGTAGGAGATGAGGATAATGAGGAGGGAGTTGGAGAGGTTAAACCCTGCTACCACAAACATGGATGTTTCCTTAATGAACGCGTCAGAGCAGGAGAGCCGGATGAGGGGGGGATCCGCGCAATAGAAGTGGTTAATTATATTGGAGCCACAGAAGTTCAAGTGGTAAGTCCACATGGTTTCCATCAGGCCACTAAGGAACCCATAGATATAGGGACCAGCAATCAGGCGAGCACAGACTCCTTTGACATCTTGCTGCTGTAAAGCAAAGGGTTACAAATGGCCATGTACCTGTCATAGGCCATCACAGCTAGCATATAATATTCAGTAATTACCATGGCAATGAAAAAATAGCACTGCACTAAACAGGCAGCATAGGAAATGGTTTTCTTCTCTGATAAAAAGTTCACCAACATCTTGGGAGTCACATTAGTGGAATAGCACAAGTCCAAGCAGGATAAACTGGCAAGAAAGTAGTACATGGGAGTGTGTAGGCGGGAGTCCACTTTGATCAACACCACCATCCCAAGGTTGCCCCCAACAGTGATCAGGTAGATCGCCAGGAACAGCACAAAGAGGATGGGCTGAAGCTCTGGGCGATCCGTCAGTCCCAAGAGAATGAATTCTGTCACCAAGGTGGAATTTCCTCTGACCATTTTCTTAGATACCAACGTGTTCACTGGGATGAATTAAAATGAATGAAGGTGGTGAATAAGATGTCTCTCAGATATTAATTTTCTCCCACTTATTCTCCCTTTCTTTTAATCTTCCTCTCTCATTTACCCTCACACTATTATTAGAGAGAGTCTGAGCACATAGGAGATGATTGTCTTAAGAAGGTCCTGGGCTCAAATAGCTGAGTATCCACTTGTGTAGATGACCCTACAGTGTCTCCTGAGCTACCAGCATATATACGTGAAGGGGAGGTTTATGAGTTACAGTTTGTACAAAAGCAGACTGAACCTTCAGCTTACTTTATAAAACCAAGGCCTCTAAAATTCGTGCCTAGTCATGGACATAATGGCAACTTGTGTAGAAAACATTTTTTGCTGTCACCAACAGTGTGTGCATATTTAGAAGCTTCACTTTTGAGAATTTATTCCCCTATGAGCTATATAAGCCCAGAATTAGAACTTCTTGAAGGAAATTCTCTGGGATCAGTTTTAGTGCTAAATTTTTAAGATTTAGGAGGACATCTTTCACATTAAAATATACCAAAGGTAAGATTCCAAATTTTAAAATAAGAAAGGTCTATTTGAATTACTAAGGAATAAAATTTCAGTGAGATGAGTTTGCATGCATAAGACATGATGAGACATAGACAAAGGGCAAAGAAGTCACCAAATATTAGAACATATTTTCATTTGCTCATCTTTTTACCTTTTTTTTTTCTGATTTATACCAGAAAACATGTAAGGGTTTTGAAGTATAACAAAACTTGGACAATTTATGCTGCTAATAGAACATAAATTTAACTCTAAACTTTGCCAAAAGCATGTAAAAATGATTCAGCCATCTTCATTATAGTATTATAACATCCATAATTATAAAATAAAAACCAATGAAGAAAGAATTATTCTTAGTGCCCAGTTCAGATGATCCTAGTTACAGTAAATTTACATATTCAGATAATATTACCAATTCAAATGACATCAATTATAATGAAAAAAATGGAAATTATTGTGCTGGGATTTTAGATAATATATTTTCATTTTGTATTCCCAAAGTTATTCCTTGTTATTTCATAAGGGATCAAAAATAGTTGCCTACGATAGCCACTGAGATGGTGTGAGGGAGTGAAGGGGTTGGTGTCAGAGTTAACGGAAGAGAAGAACTAGAGTGTGGTTCCAGTATAAAGAGGTTCCAAATATGTAAATAATTTTTGCTACATAGTAACACATGACCCCTGTTCTAAAATCTTAACAGATTTTAATATCAGAATTTATTATATTCATGTAAAAACAAAAAAATAGCATTGGCAATTAAATTTAGTTTTAAACCTATCTTTAACAAGGGCAGAGGACAGAAGTATGTATGCATGATCTTCTGTGATTACAAACAACAATTTCATGCAATGCCAATGTCACCAGCTGTGTACTTTCACTGTGTAATCTATTCCTAGAAAGGCAGCCAAGTACATACACACACGTGGTTTAGTTATTTCGACTCTGGTGCTCTCAGAATGCTGCATAATCTGATCATTAGATGAGATAAACTTGTACAGAAGCAGCATCAAACACAGCATCAAACATGATGTGAGCTGTTTCCCTGAGAAAATGAAGAAAATTCATAACAGTGCTTGTCTTTGAAGAGCTGCTTGGTGTTTTTATGGTAGGGGAGATGAAAATTATAGTGAAATGGGCTTAATTCAATAAGAAAGATTTTGAACTAAATATTAGTTCAGTACATTTTAGGCAATGTATTGAGAAATCAGAGTAGGTGTTAAAGAACAATGACCTTTATCTGCGACTTAAAGGAAACATAGGAATTGTTTGGGACAAGAGTGGGGAAACATTTCTGTAGTATAAATAGCACATGCAGAGACTTTTCTCAATGACACTTAAAAGAAATTAAAGATACTTCACATGGAAATGGGGTGAGTTTTCTACTGTTACAAATAAGAAATTTAACAAGCAGTACACAGCCAAACAAACTCAAAGGCCCCTCACTGTTTACTGTACACAGTGTACCCTGTGGTTAGAAAGACTGCTTATTTATTTAGTGTTCATTGTAAGCATTGGCAAAATTTATTTCTCATGACTCTTACTATTCTCTACCTCCTATGCTAATACAGAATAAGTCATTAAAATATGAGAGAGATTGACAAGTCAGTTTTGTAGGAGCCAGAACATTTTGTTCTTTGTATGAAAAATATCATATAGAAAACTAACTAAACCACAGTGGGGAATAAAAGTGGAGGTACCTCTCCATAATAGAGATTTTCCCAGAACACCAGTGTCCACTATGAAAAACATGGGTGATGGGGAGTTAGTGAGGGTATCAAATGAGTTTTTAAATATATATATATATATATATATATATATATTTATTTAAATATAAATATATATTTATTTAAATAAATATATTTAAATATATAAATATTTAAATATAAATATATATTTAAAAACTCATATATATATATATATTCCTTCTTGAACCATATAACAGAAATAAATGTGAAATTGCTTTCCTCTGGGTTAGAATAATTAAAGATAAGCTAGACAAAAAACTCAGCGCAGATTTGTCCACTTAAATAATTGGATTCACAGGATATCTATAAAAACATATGCTTATTTTTTATTATGGGAAAACTCAAAAATTAAATCCATATTACCTGTCATTTGGCATGTTGTTGGGGTTCAGGCATTAAACAAAATATAAGGGGTGCCATTTATGGGGAATTAGTAAGTATGATATTATTTAGGTGAATTTGGAAGTTTCTAGAATTTCCAATCCTCCCAGCTCAAAAACAAATAAAGAAAGAAATTTCAACTAACGATAGTCAAAAATACAATGAGAAAAAAAAAAAATTTCTACAAATGTCATTGGTATGTGAAATACTACTTTTGGAAATGTTCATTTAGGGATAAGTGTGTCTTCCTTCAGCTTGCTAAAATGCAAGTGTCTGAGGGAGCAGACTAGCCTGCAACTGCTATCACAGTTACTGACTAGTCCTTGAGCACAGGGTCACATGGGTTGTATTAAAGGGATTCAGTGGGAAACTAGAGGAGGTTGAAGCCAAGGAAAGGCCCAAGAAAATAGAAGTAAGGGTTACTGAAGTTTAATTTTGGTAATTAAGCCCCAAAACTGTGTCCACTGGGTAATAAGACAAAATATGTCTTGGGGGGGGGGGGCAGAGTTGGTAGGGAATGAAGACAGAGGTAAACAGCCAGGCAGTGGGTGGAGAACTGTGGATACTGATTTCCCAGGAAGGAGCTCGTTCCTTGATGGACTCCAGCGCCTTCTTTCCCTTTTAATTTTGCATTCCAGTGTCTCACAAATACAAGTGCAGGGAACATTACCTTGTTACAATGCAGGAACCTGAGTTCTAGGTCTTGTTGTTCAGTGTAGCTTAGTGCTTGTCAGGGAAGACTCTTTTGGGTCTTTATTTAGAAAACAGTCTATTTGCCTAGATGCAGTGACTATTTCCATGGGATTCTGAGGCTACTCAGTGTCAGAATTTGACTGGTTCTCAAGGTGTCCAGCATCCCCAACCTTTTGATGTTTTACTCAGAATTTACCAAACTTATACTCCTTGTTAGTAATGTTCCTATTAGTTAATTTTACATTTACCTCCCAAGTTTCTCTAATAATTTAAAAAGAAGGTTTTAATGTTCTATAAATATTGAACATATATGTGTATATATGTATATATATATGTACATACATATATACTCATATATATGATTTATAGAATAAATATTATTCCTGCTTAATTTATCTCTCTTTTGAATTTTTGATAAAGGATTTTTTGGGGTCAAGGGATTGTCCTTTTAATAGGTATTATTGTAAATATATTAATACCATGGTCAATGGAAGTGTTGTGCAATAAAGGATTCATACTGGAAAGGAAACACCAAAACATTGGAGTTGATGAATTATGCCAATATGATCCATTGATGATCTAAATGTGTGTTGTCTAATCTGCATTGTCTAAATGTGCATTTATAAATTTGTGTTCAATACTTGTATGAATGGTGAGAATGATATTTGAAAGTAAAACAATAATTGTCAACACATTAGTTCAATAATTTTTAATATTTTCCCATGACCAATCCAAATAATAAATGCACACTGGCTAAGAAACTAAGCTAGCATTCAAAGCTGCTATTGCTGTCACTTGACCACTACTAATAAGGATCTAAATATGAAACAAGAAAAGAAAGTGCAAGTATAAAAGTTAGAAGTTTCATTCCTACCTGACCCCAGGAAAGATTCTCTCAGAGACACTAGTGGTCCAAGATATGAGTTGCAGAGAGGATTTATATCCATTTGAAATTTGGAGTTTTATTCCTAAAATATTTTCTACATACCCTAAAGACATAATTACAATGTAACTCCAAAAGATAGCTCCAGGGGAAATTAGTAATTGGTTTACGCTAATATCCACTAGAGTCCTGGGAATTGAGCAATGTGATTTCATCAGTTTGTAATCACTTTGAGCTGATTGCTTTAAGTGATGAGGAGTTTACTCTATATTCTCACAGGACTTTTACAAGTCCACATAATGAGTTAGAGAAAAAGAGTTAGTTCAAGATATTAGACTCAGGTATTGGGAAGTGATATTTTGCAGATAACCTGATAAGCATATAACTTAGTATTTTAGTTGCCAACCCATGATAATCAAACAGGGGGAAGATCAACATATTCTGCCTGACTTTTACTTCCTTTTATCAACTACTAAACTATTAAACGTATCCAAGAGACACAAATATAAGCTGGATATTGCACATTTGCTAAAATAACATTTAGTCCAATTATAAAGGCAAAAATAGACCATAAATACCTAATCAGAGGCATATTTTCCAAATGATATGTTGGAATCAGCGATCTTACTATAGTCTTCATCTATGTCCTCTTTTCCATCATTCTTTCCTTCATTCACTGATTTGTGCCAAACTCTTTTCAAACTCAGATCCTCCCCATAAGGTCTCATGTACTGATTTGAATTCTGTTTCTCTAAAACTTCTTCCAGTTTTTCCTATCTTTTTTCAGATGTCAGCTTAGATATTACTCCTTAAGGGAAGCCTATTTCTATACACATTAAACTTACATAAAAGGAGCATAATAGTCTTCTTTCGTGCCGTGTTCCATGATTTCATAATGACATATGTTGCAATCTTAAATTTCAATGCAGTTTAATTTATTGATAATATCTTCCTTTCCAAACCATTGCCCAAGAGAAAAGAGAACTGATATTATATATCAACAGTAGACATACCACTCAGTACAGTGTTGTTTTAGTCAGCTTTTCCACTGCTGTGACCAAAAGACTTGATAAGAACAATTTTAGAGGAAGAATAATAGTTCATTTTGGCTCAGTCCTTTGATAGTTGGCTCCATGGCTCTGGGTCCAAAGGTGAGGCAGAACATCATGGTGGACAAGGAAAGCAGCTCAGGACATGGCTACCCGGAAGCAAAGAAAATGCCAGGCTCACAGGGAAGAAACATATGCCCCAAAGGCATGCCCCTAAAACCTACCTCCTCCAGTCAAACTCTACCCACTTAGAATCACCACCTAGTTAATCCTCATCAGCAGATTAATGCACTGATTATGCTGAATCTCTCAAAACCCAATCATGTCACCTCTTATCTTTCTTGCATTGTCTCACTCAATGAGCTTCTGGGGAATACCTCATATCTAAACCAGAACAAGTGCCTAGACTGTGTAGAATGATCATAAGTATTTATCCAGTGGATTTATGATAAATTAAAGAAGCTTGATTTTACCCACAAATATTTTTGTATTCATGTGATGTTTTGAATTTACACATTAATTATAATATTAGAAAATTCTCATAAAAATAAAAATAATCTGACTTCTCCTTTTTGCTTTCTGACAGGGAAACAAATGGCCAGAGATGAACAGCAGATTCCTCTATTAAAGAGCAAATACTCCATGGTTTGACAAAAACTTCTGAGCATGTTGTTATTGTCCTCCACTCACCAGCTCAACTTCAAAAATTTGGGCTTTTGATCACAGAAATGTATATAGTGCAGAATTAGATTTTCTAGTTACAAAGTTAAAAATAGGACAATATAGAGAAAATGCTCACTTCTGCCTAAAAAGGTCAGTAAGAGATATGCATGATGATGGCAGAGCTAAGATGACATAATTAGGGAGGCAGAAAGAAGAAGAAAGAGAAGGAGGAGGAGGAGGGGAGGGGAGGAAAAGGGGAGGGGAAGAGGAGGGGAGGACAACAAGACATCCTGCAAGTGCAAGAGCAGAAGCCACAGCTGTGAATTGTCCTAATCATACCTGTTCCTGTTTTCCTGTAGGCTCAGTGGAAGACTCTACTTTTTGCCCCAGAATGTACATTTTTGTTAATTTTGAAACTAAAGTTGGTCTGGCACATAATAAAAAACTCACAAATATTGGAAAGAAGTCTTAATATGTAGATGGCATGGAGCAACTATGTGGGGAAAATGATACATCTCAAGATCCCTAGAATCAATAGAGATATTAACAAGATCTCAAGAGAAAAGGCTCATATAAAAATCCATTATCAGCATCTGTCTCCTTCTCTCAAAATAGCCATTGCTGTACGTTGAACTTCTCAGAAACTGGCCTGGAGCAAGTTGAATCAGATGGACAATGGGTGGTTTTGTGTTCCACTGCAAAAAATAACGGACCGTGAGCAAAAGTGAACCCCAGGAGATGAAAGGCAAAATGACCTCATATACAATCTTTTGTGCAAACTTTGAGGAGAAGAAGAGGAAGCATCATCATCGGATGCTTCTGTGTGAGCCTTTTTCCTCTTCTGTTTTGAGAATAACCATAACATCAGGGAGTGTGTGTGTGTGTGTGTGTGTGTGTGTGTGTGTGTGTGTGTGTTGTTCTGGCCTTTCCTTTGATGAGGTTGCAAAGAAACTGGGAGAGATGTGGAATAACACTGCTGCAGATGACAAGCAGTTTGTAAAAAGAAGGCTGTTGAGCTGAAAGAGAACATATCACTGCATGCTTAGCTAAAGGAAATCCCCATGTAACAAAAAAAGGGAGTCATCAAGGAAGAAAAAAAAGCAAAGAAAAGAAGGAATAGGAGGAAGATCATGGCGATGAATAAGCTGGTTGTAGCACAGATTTTTGTTTTTCTTGTTGGTAAAGCAGTTAAACTTCCCATATACAACTCACTGATTTTTTAAAAATGAAATGTAAAGCTGTACAACATGTGTCTTAAATCGTGCTGTATCTTTTTTTCATATAGTTAACAGTGTACTGAATGTGTCCTTACAGCCCTATCCTGGGGATGTTTGCAACAGTCACTAACCTTGCCTAGCATAGTGTGGAGTTTCCTAGTGCACAGAATGAATTAAATACGCACGAGGACAGTAGTTTTACATCATTTTTTTTTTTTCTCATTGAGCTTTTATGAAATAATTATTATCTTGTGAAATGAACATCACTCTGTAATTACAGAAAAAATAAAGTTTCAGATATTTTCTTGACATTCCAAATGTTTCTGTATTTTATTGTAAAAAAAAAAAAAAGAAAAAGAAAAGAAAAGAAAGAAAGAAACCTCATTATCATAGATCCTGGCCAAAAAAAAAAAAAAATAGCCATAGGTACAGAATGAAGCCAGAATCCCAAATTCTGGCTATAGAATCTGACTATAGAATCCCACATGCTGGTTTCAGAGACCCAGCTGTACTCCTGGGATAAAATGATATATTATTATGCTTATAAGATATTAACATTTTTACCTTATCTTGTTTTAGAAATTTTTATTGCTTGTAAAAAAGAAAAAACAGAGAAAGAGGCTTTACTAATATATTTTGTGATAAACTTAATACATATTTATGTACATACAATATTTTATATCTTTAATTTCCTTGTGGTAGAATAACAGGTTATGTCTCCCAAGAAAGAAATTTAGGAAATATTCAATATTTTAGATCAACAAGAGGGCACTACTTATTTGGAGAGTAGAGGAATCTTTCATTTACCTTTAAACCATTAATTTAAACATATCTCCTAAAGCCAAATGTAATTGATATTGTTGAGATTTTGGAAGAGCAGAGAGCAATTTCATTTTCACCTCTAGGTAATACTTTCACTCCCATGGTACATTTTAATAGGCCATGTATTGGGTTTGTATTCAGGAAGGAAATAATTAACATTGCTTAACCAAACCTGATTAGGGATAGAAGGAATATTCAAGTCAAGGTAGATACGACATCTGGGATAATCCACTGCTACTTCATTTCCTTCCTTAATTTTAGCCTTTCCTCCCAGCACTTTGTCCCACGTGATTCAAATGCAGTTGATACTGAGAACATCCTCTGTAGGTCTGCAGGCCAGAGAGAGAAGTTAGATCCCTAAAGCTCAGGCCTGGATTCATAGCTCAGGTCAAACTAAATTACCATCGTTCCCTCCTTTTCATCTCCACTGCCACCATGACATAGCATAATCATGAGAAATAGCTCATGACCTATTGCTTCAGGTTTTACTTAGTGCATGCGTCAAGGGAAAAAGAATTGAAGGTTGTTTCATAAGACTCCCCAGTCCAAAAGGCATGAAGCTTGTTTATCCTGCTTACCACTGTAATCACTAACAGTCCATCAGTGTTCCAGGCAATAACTATTGGGAAATTTCTCCTGGAGCAATACTTTTCAAAATTTAATGCGCCTACAAATCACCTGGGGTCTGGTTGAAATACAGATTTGGATACCGTACATCTAAAACTCATTTTCAAAACACAAAATGCATTATTAAATTTTATTTTATTTTGATACTGGGGACTGAACTCAGAGGTGCTTTGCTGCTGAGCTACATCCCCTGTCTAATGGCAAGCTAATACTCATTATTTTTCTTCAAATACAAACATTTAAAAGCTACTCTGAGCAATTTTCGAGTGTAAAGCCCATTGTTACTAAGGTACCATGTCATGTCATAGATCCCTTGGCTTTATTCCTCCTAAGAGAAATTTTGTGTCCTTTGAACAACATTTACTTGGCCTCATCCCTCACCAGTCTTTGTTGATCACTCTGATTCTATGAGGTACACATTTCAGATGCCAATTACAAGTGAAAACTTGTAGCATTATTATGATTTTTTTCTGTGCCTGGTTCATTTCACTAAGTTGCCACAAATGACAATACTTTCCTCTTTCTTCAGACTGAATATAAAACAAAATTTTCTTTTTCCTTTCATTCGCTGATAAACACATGCCTTGGTTTCATGTCTTGGTTATTGTGAATAAACCTGTAAAGAACATGGAAGCATACATATTTCCTGTACATACTGATTTTATTTCCTTAAATCTATACCCAGATATAGAAAATCCAGAATATATGGTAGTTCTACCTGTGATTTTTTTCAGAAAAATCCATACTGTTTTCCATAATGGCTGTACTAACTTACCTTTCTGACCATATTGTTGGAAGAACATTTGGATGAAAATTTAGAGTTATGGTTTATGGCCAAGTGGTGGTGTTGACATTGTCCTGATGATATTTCTTCTGAGGACATTCTTCAAGGCCTGCTTTACATCTTTGTTCCGCAGACTGTAGATCAATGGATTAAGCACTGGATTGACAAAGGTGTAGAAGACAGCTATTATTTTGGATTCCTCAACAGTCTTGTCTGTTGGTGGTCTTACATACATGCAGAACAGTGTCCCATAAAACAAGGTGACAGCCATCATGTGGGAGCCACAGGTGGAGAATGCCTTGCGCCTTCCCTCTGCTGAATTGATCCTGAGGATGGCAGCGATGATGAAAGCATAGGACACCAGGATGATGGTGAGGGAGCTGGAGAGGTTGAATCCAGCTGAGATGAGCATGGCATGCTCTTTGACATAAGTGTCAGAGCAAGAGAGCTTGATGAGTGGTGGGTCAGCACAGTAGAAGTGGTTGATGACATTGGACCTACAGAAGGTCATGCGGAAGGTCAGGATGCTCTGGAAGAGTCCATCTGAGAAACCATACACATAAGGACATGTGGCCAAGCAGATGCACACTCTTCTGGACATTTTCACACTGTAATGTAGAGGGCTACATATGGCCACGTAGCGGTCATAGGCCATTGCAGCAAGCATGTAAAACTCTGTGAGGAGAAGGGCAATGAAAATGTAGCATTGTGTGAAGCAGCCCACAAAGGAGATGGTCTTCTTCTCTGATAAGAAATTCCTCAGCATCTGTGGGGTTGCATTGCAGGTGTAACACAAGTCCACAAAGGCCAAGTTACTGAGAAAGAAGTACATGGGCTTGTGAAGCCGAGGGTCTAACTGGATTAACATCACCATGCCCAGGTTGCCTGAGAGGGTGATGAGGTGAAGGACCAGAAACAGCACAAAGAGGGCAGGCTGGAGTTCTGGGTGATCCGTGAACCCCAGTAAAACAAATTCTGTCACTGCAGTGCCATTTATGATGGGCATTTCTGGATAGACAGGGTCTGAACTTGAAACTACATAAAACAAGTAGATATAAAGTTCCAATGAGAGTTGAAATCACTTTTCTCCAAAAAGTATATCATCCACAATGGGTTCTACCATCAAACTGTTTTTTTTTTTTTTTTTTGAACTACTAAATTATTATCTCATTTGCTTTGATAACCTTACTTTAACATTTCTGTCTCTATACCTACACACATACCATTAAATGATAGATAGATAAATAGACAAATACATACATACATATATAATCACACACATTTGCAGGTAAGTTACATATCTTCTTTGTCCCAGTGGCACCATTATTATTATTATTATTATTATTATTATTATTATTTTCCTCTCAATTTCAATTTATCCCCTAAGACCCAGATTAAAACCTACTGCTTTGAAGGAGCCCCAATTAGGAAGGGCTATTGCGGTCAGCTGGAAGCCATAAGTTCCACCTGATAATAAGTATGTATGTGACGCACCTGTAAATGCACGTGAGGCACCTGCAAAGCTAAAGGTATATAACCGGGTGAAAGGGGTCGGAGTCAGGAGAAGAATGAATTCATTCAGTCAGTCATGCAGTCGCTTGGTCAGAAGAAGAGTTTGGGTCGGAGAAGAAGAAAAGAATCAGAGCGGCCAGAACGAAGGCAGAGCGGTTACAGAAGAGAAACCAGATAGAAGAAGTAATTCCTGGTCAGAGTTAGGCCGAGTCTCCCGAGGAAGAAGAAAGAAGAAAGAAGAAAAAGAAGAAAGAAGCTCTAAAAAAATAATCTTTCTCTAAGCTAAGCTCTCTCTTCTTTCTTTCTCTCTCTCTAAGCTAAGAAGACAAGAAGAAAAGCTTTCTCTAATCTTTCTCTCTAAAAATCTTTCTTTCCCTCTCTAAGCTCTCTCTAAGAAAGTAGAAGTAAAAGTAGTAATAGCTCTATTCTGCCTCCGAGAGTTTTCCTCCCGCGGCGTTGTGGCTGGCCACGACAGGCAGCTTACACTGCTTTATGAAGTATTTCTCACCTTTTCCCTCTTAATGAGCATATGAGAGTGATTCGATCCCTTTCTGTCCCTTGTTTCCAGTATACCCTACAAGTATGTATTCTTTAGCACATTAAACCACAATACTTAGCTACTTTCTAAACCTCAAACATTAGTTCTTCTATATCTTATAGGAAATCCAGTTTATTATTGTATCATGACTACCTAGCATAAGTTATATACTGGATTTTTAAGCAGAAGAAAAATTTAAAATAGTATACAGCTGAGAGCATAGATTACCTGCTGCATTTGACTTTTCTCTGTATCTTAATAGAGCTTTGAAAGAGATCAGAAATTTAGAATTTAGTGCTTATTTAAATTTTGTTTGAAAAGCAATTGCTTGTAAAACTTGTTAATCAAATAATTAATTTATTTAAGAATGTCTTCTGTGGAATATTTGGACTTTCATATCTAGCAATTATCAATAAGAATTTAATGAAGGATTTGCCAGTTCCATAGCCTTTGCCAAATAAAATTTTAAAGTATCTTCCAATAAAATTAATTCTCACACAGTAGTTTGAAGAGAGTTATAGCAAAGAGTTCTGTCATTTTTTTAAATAAATTTAGTTAACACAGTTTGCATTTAAGCAACTGAATACATCTTTTTTATATGATTTATTGCAATTATCTCTGGCTTTTCTTTTTTTTTTTTCCCCATGTTAGGGATTGAACCCAGAGCCTTTAATATGCTGAACCCACACTCTACCACTGATCTAATCTCCTAGCTATGCTGCTGCCCTCCATTTGGCTTATAATTTCTTTTCACATCACATCTAATGCTGAATCCTATCTTTCTTGCACTCAAGATGCATTTATACTTTGCCTTTTTTTTCTCAAGCTTAACCCCTTTATAATTTGCCCAATTCTTGCAAAAACTATTCACTATTAAAATAACTTTTACAAAGTTAGAACAAAGTCTCTTTTTGGAATTCATCCTTATCTAAAATTAATAAGCATGTGTTGAATTCACTAATAGCTATTAATAACATTGATGAATTGTTAATCACCTACCAAACTGAGGTTCTAAACTATTTGTGTCCAATATACACATTTACTTCCAACAAAGCACTATGCAGTAGACATTATTATAACACCCATGTCATATTCAGGAAAAGTATAGAAAGATGAAAATATTGGACCAAGTTCACATTGCTAATGAGCACAGATTCAGAGATATAAACACAAATTTTCTTAGTTGAGAACTTTAGTGGCAGTTGCCACAGTTTGTTTGTTTGATTGTTTTGTTTTTTTTTTCTAAGTTTGGACTTTGCTATGAAGTTCCCTGTGAATCTGGAAAGAATTGAGATGTTTGATGACAAGGAACAGCTGGAACAGGACAAGTATGGCATCCTTAAGAGACACAGCATGGAAAACAGAGCTGTGTCACATCTTCCCATCACACTATCATTTTCTCCTATGTGAATCACTTACACCCTGAGATCGACTATACCATGACAGCTAGGGATACCATACTTAGAACGATAATGCAGATGCAGAACAGAACAATTTCAAAATTCCTGATGGCTATTGACTGATGGTATTGTAAGTGTATAAATGATATCTCAAATAGCAGAGCTACGAGAAAAGGAAAGGATTTGTGGAGAATGGGGACTAAAATTTTAAATAGGAAAAGCAAGGACAAGCTCCCTGAAAAGGTGACATTTTTGAGGAAAAAAAAACTGGAGGAGAAAAGAAAAAACAAACAAACAAAAAAAGGTAAAGGCTATTTTGAGAAGGGTATCCTCGGAAGGATAAAGAGCAAATGCAACAATATCATTTGAAATCTTCTTGGAAACTGCTAATGATTTGTGTGTGCAGAGTTAATGCAAAGGAGAGCAGAAAACTCCACCTGGGATGTTCCCTCATATAGAAATGTTTTATTTTACTGAAAGTCTAATTTTTTTCTACATATGACTTTCCCATCAAGAACATCAACAGGGTTAAGTGGAGCACAGGGATCAGGATTAATAGAAGCTTCCTTTCACAAGGGTCTAGCAGAAAGAGTTCTGGAAATTGTATATTTATTCATGTGACAGCAGCAGGGAGTATAGGAGGTGTTCTCCTGCTCGCCTGTACCTAGGAAACTGCAAAGGAAAACTTGATGGGGAATACCAGAATAGATAAAATTGGAAGAGAAATGATTAGGATGCATGGATTTCAGACTTATAAAAGGGAAAGCAGGTAATTATATGTGATCAATTCATTTATAGCAGGACAGCTTTGTTATAAGTCACTTAATGACCATGGGATGAATCTGAAACAGTTTTGACTAAAAAAGCTCTGTGACTTGTTGTGCAGGCTCTGGAAATACAAATTCACACAGGGCATAATCATTGAAATAAAGAGAGAGGAACACTGCAAATAGAAGATGTGTACACAAGGAGGAAAACCATAGCAGATCCTGCTACCTGTGTATTGTCAGAGGAAAAGAGGAACATCGAGCAAACAAATTCTGAGCTTGATATTCTGAACCAAGTCAGCTTTTACAGGACAGAAAAAGAAAGCAGAGAATACTTCAGTTACAGTAGAAAAATTAAAACTTTGAAACTCAGACCACATAACATAATACACTGTGTTCAGTACAAAAGAAAAAAGAAAAAATCCTTGCTCAAGAATTAAGATTTGCACAGACCATGCCGGGAACACATAGGCTATTATAACTGACCATGGGGATAAGGAAGGAGGAGAGCACTCCCTTCTATGAAAATTAAAATAAAATAGAATAGAATAGGATAGATGTCCCAAAGGAAGGGTTTCAGTACAGATGGTTATGCACTAGAGAGCAACTAATTTAAAGAGGTTAGAATTGCAGATACATTTTGCAAGCTATTCAATTATAAGTGAATAAGAATACTTTGTGTCAGAAAAAGGGAAATAATACTAAGGAAAATTATGTAATCAGAACTTATCCAAAGATTTGTTCTTAAATATTTTAAAAATACGAACCATTTGAAAAATTCATTGAGACCATGAATTTTCAAGTGAGATCAAAGTGCAAACTCAAAATCTTGTCCCTGGAATATCAAAGCTCATATTATCTCTGAAATCTAAATACAAGAACCCTTCTGTGAGCATTGACCTGATCCCTCATCTGAAAATGGCCTTAGATTTTTATGTAATGAGTATTTTCCTTTCCCAGTTGCTTTCATCATTGACAGTTTTGTAAAATATCAACCAAGAATCCAGGCACAGCGGTGTACACCTTTATTCCCAGTGACCAAAGAAGCTAAGGCAGGATGATTGCAAATTTAGGGCCAGTCTGGGCCACTAAGCAAGACTCTCAGCAACCTGGTGAGACCCTGCCTCAAAAGAAAAAGGACAGAGTATTTAGCTTTGTGAAAAAATGTCATTGGGTTCAATCCCCAGGTGTACACACACACACACACACACACACACACACTTGCATTATTATGGCATAGGGTGCACCAAAGTTAAATTTATCATAGAGATCGGCATGGAAGAATATGATAGATTTTATCCGTCTGTGTTTGGAAAGGTAGAGATAAGCAATATGCTTGGGATGAACAGTAGAAACATAGTAAGCAGGCCCTTTTTAAGAAACAACCTTCACCGTGACTGAAACTCAGTCAATTTAACTTTCATTTCCTGTGAAAGAAGAGCTACAGAAAATATAGAATTTGAAATAGATTTCTATTTTCTCCTTGGAAACACATAAAGCTCTAAACTATGAAAAACTGCAGGTAAAAAAAAAAAAAATCTGATTTCTGTTTGAATCTGTTTTCAAAATAATATTCTTTTTAGGGCAAGGAAAATGAATGATCGATCTTTATGCCTTTCTCACTGAATACCCTTTTCTTCTTCCAGCTACTAGATGATGAAAGAGAAGAAATAAACGAATTAGGGCTTAGAGGAGATTACAGCAATTCCCTGGAGAACCTGAAAAGAAATGTGCATAGAGGGTTTCCAGGTTGAAGACTAACCTTAAGGTCAATAAAAGTGTTATGGGACAGGAGGAAAAGGGAAAGTTCTTGGTAAATAAAAAGAACCAACAAAAAGAAACACATTTTGATAAAGAAAAAACATTATGTTGCGTTCGTGTTCACAAATGCAGCATTGATTATAATTATACTCATATAGCAAGCTCATCTGTTGGACAGCTCTGATAAACCAATACAAATGACCAGTTTGCACCTAAAATAACAACTCAATGAGCTTTTTCAGGGAGCTCAGAAATCAACTTACCTCAACAATAGTTTGGAATGGTTCTGGAATATATACACAATCCTGATAACAATAAATTCCCTAAGTGAACTTGGGTAACACATAGCTCAGTTGCAGCTTTTGCAAAAGAAATGAATCATTTTAAAAGTTGAACCTGTTCTGCCATCCTGAAGTAGGCCAAGACTTTGTATTTAGAAAGTCAGAATTTGTGAAACTAATTCCAATAAGTGATTTTGATATTTATTCCACCAGTTATGAATTCTAACTTCACATGAGTACGAAGTTTAGCTCACTTACCTGACCTTTGCTTTTTTTGCTCTAAAATTTGAAACGAGTCATCAGAAGGATTTTTTTAAGTGAATTTATTTCAAGTATTTGGAAAATAGCACTTTGCATGAAATGAGCTTGTAATGACTTTTGTCCAAATAGAATTAACACCTTCCATAACTTATCAGTCTCTTTACTTCTTTGCCTATAGCCGCTGAGAAAAGTAACATCTATTTTCTTGAGCTAAATGTCAAAATTTATATGACATACTGATTCATAAAGCCAATGAAGACCGAACTAACTCTCAAGGATGTTAACACCTATAAAACATAAGCTTCAGTAAGAATCTTTAATACAATTTTCTTTTGACTGAAAATCAAGAAAATAAAAGCACAGGAACTTACTTCTGGTTTAGTATTGGCAGTACTTTCTCAACCTCTGATTAAGGCAGTTTCTTAATACCTCTTTAAGCATCAAAATCAGGTTGTATTTATTCCAGGATGTGAGAGGTGGTAATTATTTCCTAAGGCAAATCTCAGAAGAACTGAGGAGCCACAGTGATCAGTGTTAATCTGAAATCACCCCACTTGGGTTTAACAGAAGCACTGGGGATATAGGACGTTAATTTTATTTCTCTGTCACATTTTCCACAATTTCAAATTTGCTAGTGTTTTTCCTGTGAACTCTGTGGGAGGCACACAAATACATTCTATCATGCTTTATAATTTGATTTGCTTTTTTTTCTCTTTTTTATTTGATTAAAAACACTTAACACAAAATCTACCCTCCTAAACCTTTAGATGCACAATGCATCCAGGCACAATATTTTACAGCAGCTCTCTGGAACTTCCTCATCTTACACTATGGAAACAGCTTATTATCCAGGAACTTCATATATCTTCCTTTTTGAAAAAAGTCAGGAGCATCCTTTTTAATTAAACACTGACTAATAATCTGTCATGTACCACACTTTCTTCATCTATTCATTCATTGATGAACATTTGGATTATTTCCATATCTTAGCTATTGTGAATAATGCTGCTATGAATGTAAGGGTACAGAGATATAATACAGTTGAGGATCCCTATTTCAAATTTTTGGATATATACCTGGGAGTGGGAAAGGTAGATAATATGGTAGCTCTATATTTTTTTTGGGGGGAACCCCCATGTTGTTATCCATAGCTGATATAGCACTTTATATTCCCACCAAACATGTGCAAACACTATGATTTGTCCACATTCTTGCTAGCATGTTTTCTGTCGCTTTTCTTTTTTTTCAGAGTACCATTCTAACTCATGTGAGGCAATATCTAGTAATTTTGATTGACATTTCCTTGATGCCTGGAGATGTAAAATATATTTTCCTGAATCTGTAAGGTACTTGAGTATTTTGTCCTGAAAAAAAAAATCTGTTTAAATCCTTCGTCCATATTTCAGTGAGGTTATTTGTTGCTGAGTCTTTGCTCCCTTGTTTGTTTATTTGCTATTGAGTAGAGGAGTTCCCAATATGCTTTGGATATCAACTCCTTCATCAGATACATGGTTCAAAAGTATTTTCTCTGGATTTTCTAAATTATTATTTTGTTTTTGGTACTGAGAATTGAACTCAGGGAGTTGTACCACTGAGCTACATCCCAAGTCCTACTGTTTAATGTTATTTTGACACAAGGTCTTACTAAGATGCTCAGACTGGCCTTTAACTTCTCATCCTCCTGCCTCAGCCTCTCAAGTAGTTGGATTATAGAGATCCACCACCACACCCAGCTATTTTCTCTGCTCTGTAGATAGCTTTTTCAATTGGTTAAAGTAGTTTCTTTCAATTTACTTATTTACTTACTTAGAGAAACTGGTCTCAGAACTCCAAGAATGTTTATTTTGACATCATGTCACTTGTAAACTTTTGCTTTTGTTGCTTGTACTTTGGTATGAGATTAAGAAATCATCACAATGCCCAAGGTCATAAAGTTTTTCCCTTAGCTTTTCTTTAAGGGTTTTTATAGTATTAGGCCTTATGTTTAAATCTTTAATTCATTTTGAATTGAATGTTTTACATGGTATATAATAAAGGTCCAATTTCATTCATTCTCTGGATGTGGCTATTCAATTTTCCCACAAGCACTTGTTGAAGAGACTACCTTTCTAGCATTGTGCATTCTTGGCATCTTTGTCAAAGATCTTTTCCATTGGTCTGTATGTCTGTTATTATACCAGTGTCATATATATGTGTATACACACACACACACACACACACACACACACATTATACCAGAGTTTTAATTGATACAATTTTGTGACACTTTCAAAATAACTAAAAAGCAAGATGCAAAAAACAAAGAACCAGCTTTGTTCTTTCTCAAGATCACCTTGGCTCTTTGGGGGCCATTCATTCCATGTGAATTTTAGGAAAGATTTTAATAGTTCATAAAGCAAGCAATGAGATTTTAATAGGGATTCCATTGACCCTCTAGATCACTTTGAGTTGATTTTTTTTTTCTCTATCAAAATGTACATTTTTCAATTTGCCAGTCATTGATGTAAATAGTTCAGAAGAGGAAGATTGGCTTAGCTCTATAGAAGATCAAATGCTATGTTGAAGAAAAATAAAATGGGGCCACCACCAAGGCCACTTGCCTGAATCCACATGATCTAAATTTAAGTCATCATATTCCTTGAGATGCCTTTCGTAATCATGAAGCAAACACAAGGTGGCAGCTTTAAGACTTGGTCAGCATGAAACTGAGCCACTGGGCCACAGACCAGTCAGCCTCAGCAGCTCTTACCTTAAAAGGTAAGTTACCATGTGGCAGAAATCTCAAGAAAGATGACAATGCTTTATCTTTTATGTTTTGTGAAATATGCTGCAACTGCTGCATGCAGGGCTTCTTCATGGGTTTTGTTCGCTCTCCCAGTCAACAAATTGTCCCCTTGTGTGTGTAAGAAATCTTTAAAAAATTGTCTAACTTAATCAAAATTCTTTTTTACAGTTCTGGTTTCAGAAGTGAGATTAAAAAATAATAATAATAAAGACCCTTGAAGAGTCCTGAATGGGGTGAGCAACCGGTTCCAGCCCCCACATCCCATCACACTCTTTGCTTTCTCACTGACCATGTGGGGACTCCCAGGGTCAGTCTCTCTCAGGGCCATGTTCAGCAATTTTGATATTTTGAGTATTCTCACTGTTACATGTTTGTTTGCTAAAGCTGATTAGTAAGTCAGCTTTTCCTGTTCAGAAAGGGGGATAAGAATTGGTGTTTCCCTGGGTCCTGTAACAGAAGCCCTTGGCTTTAACTTCTATAGCTAACCTGGGAACTCAGAGAAACCAAGGTCCATGATAAGTTCCAGCCAGTGCAAAAGACCCCTATCTTGTACTCCGGAAAAATGTGATATTTTTTCTATTTCAAACTCTATTATTCCCTTAATCATTTTAATAATCTCTCCTATGAGTTGCATTCTCTCAAGAGTCTTCAATGTTTGTCACCAACCACTTCAGGGATGATTACCTGTGGATCAAACAAGAAGTATAGCACAACATAATCACTGAAATATTCTAGATTGTGATTTACGAAAGTCTTTAGAAGAGAAACAGCATGTAGTGACAGAGAGTCATGCTACATAGGTGAAACAGTTCCCCACATTCTCAAATCAACCAAGAGAATTATCAACAGGGGAGACCTGTTAAAGAAAACTTTGAAAAAGGCCAAAATATTTCCTCCACTGTATTTTGTAAACTATGCTGCAACTTCTGTGAGGAGGCTTTCTAGATACATTTGGTTCAATCTCCTGTCTTTGTGAGCACAATAAACATTTTTAAGTTTTCTTACTTGTTTCTGATTACAATTTTGACAACTTTTATACTATAACATGGTT
Source organism: Tamias sibiricus (assembly GCA_025594165.1). Classification (NCBI taxonomy): domain Eukaryota; kingdom Metazoa; phylum Chordata; class Mammalia; order Rodentia; family Sciuridae; genus Tamias; species Tamias sibiricus. The sequence continues at coordinate 17,931,099 of CM046657.1, read as the reverse complement.
ATTTATAATAGTGTTATTATGTGCCTGGCTCACAAAGAACCTGTTATCAAATGCTATTTTAGATAGGATGCATAGAAGTAATATTGTATAAGTTAATATGTCTCTGACATAATAAACAGGACACATCTTTGTCTAACTAGTATATCTTAACACATATAACTAAACTGACTTCATTTAAACTAATCTTGGATTTGATCCCAAAATCTAAAAAGCAATTTCTTGCACTGTGGACTTTTATTCATGAGGAGAAATCATCATGGATCACTAACAAAAATGAAGAATTTGCTCTTTAAATGGGAGACCATGAAGTCATTTAATTTACCTAACATGATTGAATAGTTATTCATTCAAAAACGCATCAGTAAACATTAACTGAACACCAAAAACTTATATATTTTTCTATAGAAATTGCCACGTCAAATCCCTAATAATTGTTTGTTTGTTTCTTTGAACACCTATAGTCTGATAGAAGAAGAATCTTTCTTTCCCCTTTCATTCAATTAAGCACAAATCCTAAAGACAAATGCATCATGCTTTCTTGGAGTTTCAAAGTTTTCTTTAACAGGTCAAAATGATTTCTTCCTTTTCCTAGATGAAATCTTTACTTCCACATACACATACACAGGCCATGTGCTGGGCCCGAGTTTTACTTACTAAACACAATTAATAAAAGTGATAGTCAAAGCAAGGTAGTTTTTCTGTATGACTCATTGCAAACTCAGTTTCTGTAATTCAGCTTTTAATTATTTGGTTTACTGCTAATAAATCTGCTTCTAAATTCTGAAAAGTAGTTGAATCAGCAGCAATCCCCCTAGGCTTGAGGTGAAAGGAGGAGATGAGTTTGTGTAACCCAGCTAGATCCAAAAACTCAAGTTTGGGAAAAAATTATAAACTATCATTTCCACGTTTTACCCCTTTCCTCTTCACTACATAAGCACATTCATGAGAAACAGGAAAACACTATCATGACACATAATTTCTGGTTTCACTTAGTGACTCAGGAGAGAAATACAGAAAGTTTTGTTTCTTAAAGTTTTTTTTAATAAAAACACAAGTGAGAAAATGAATGGAAGGGACTGAGCTGAGCACACGTTATCTTATCTACTGTTGTAAACAATGAGAGGATACCAGTGTCCAGAAGCATATGATTTCAAAGTTCTCACTTAGAGCAGTGGTTCTTAAAATTTTATATGCCTACAATCACTTGAGGATTGAATTAACACATGGATTTCAATGTAGTAGATCTAAGATGCAGAATGTATTTTGCACATCTTACAACCTCCAAAATAATGCCAATGACTCCAGTCCATGTATACATGTTAAGGGGGTAGGCCTACAAAAAATGAAGGAAACTCACTTTTTTCTAAATAGCATTTAGCTGCAACACTCCTAACATATCCATAGAGAATGCGAAAATGGATTATCAAAATACAAATACATTTGAACCAAAATTTTAGAGTTATGGTTTATGGCCAAGTGGTGGTGTTGACATTGTCCTGATGATATTTCTTCTGAGGACATTCTTCAAGGCCTGCTTTACATCTTTGTTCCGCAGACTGTAGATCAATGGATTAAGCACTGGGCTTGACAAAGGTGTAGAAGACAGCTATTATTTTGGATTCCTCAACAGTCTTGTCTGTTGGTGGTCTTACATACATGCAGAACAGTGTCCCATAAAACAAGGTGACAGCCATCATGTGGGAGCCACAGGTGGAGAATGCCTTGCGCCTTCCCTCTGCTGAATTGATCCTGAGGATGGCAGCGATGATGAAAGCATAGGACACCAGGATGATGGTGAGGGAGCTGGAGAGGTTGAATCCAGCTGAGATGAGCATGGCATGCTCTTTGACATAAGTGTCAGAGCAAGAGAGCTTGATGAGTGGTGGGTCAGCACAGTAGAAGTGGTTGATGACATTGGACCTACAGAAGGTCATGCGGAAGGTCAGGATGCTCTGGAAGAGTCCATCTGAGAAACCATACACATAAGGACATGTGGCCAAGCAGATGCACACTCTTCTGGACATTTTCACACTGTAATGTAGAGGGCTACATATGGCCACGTAGCGGTCATAGGCCATTGCAGCAAGCATGTAAAACTCTGTGAGGAGAAGGGCAATGAAAATGTAGCATTGTGTGAAGCAGCCCACAAAGGAGATGGTCTTCTTCTCTGATAAGAAATTCCTCAGCATCTGTGGGGTTGCATTGCAGGTGTAACACAAGTCCACAAAGGCCAAGTTACTGAGAAAGAAGTACATGGGCTTGTGTGAAGCCGAGGGTCTAACTGGATTAACACTCACCATGCCCAGGTTGCCTGAGAGGGTGATGAGGTAAAGGACCAGAAACAGCACAAAGAGGGCAGGCTGGAGTTCTGGGTGATCCGTGAACCCCAGTAAAACAAATTCTGTCACTGCAGTGCCATTTATGATGGGCATTTCTGGATAGACAGGGTCTGAACTTGAAACTACATAAAACAAGTAGATATAAAGTTCCAATGAGAGTTGAAATCACTTTTCTCCAAAAAGTATATCATCCACAATGGGTTCTACCATCAAACTGTTTTTTTTTTTTTTAACTACTAAATTATTATCTCATTTGCTTTGATAACCTTACTTTAACATTTCTGTCTCTATACCTACACACATACCATTAAATGATAGATAGATAAATAGACAAATACATACATACATATATAATCACACACATTTGCAGGTAAGTTACATATCTTCTTTGTCCCAGTGGCACCATTATTATTATTATTATTATTATTATTATTATTATTTTCCTCTCAATTTCAATTTATCCCCTAAGACCCAGATTAAAACCTACTGCTTTGAAGGAGCCCCAATTAGGAAGGGCTATTGCGGTCAGCTGGAAGCCATAAGTTCCACCTGATAATAAGTATGTATGTGACGCACCTGTAAATGCACGTGAGGCACCTGCAAAGCTAAAGGTATATAACCGGGTGAAAGGGGTCGGAGTCAGGAGAAGAATGAATTCATTCAGTCAGTCATGCAGTCGCTTGGTCAGAAGAAGAGTTTGGGTCGGAGAAGAAGAAAAGAATCAGAGCGGCCAGAACGAAGGCAGAGCGGTTACAGAAGAGAAACCAGATAGAAGAAGTAATTCCTGGTCAGAGTTAGGCCGAGTCTCCCGAGGAAGAAAAAGAAGAAAAGAAGAAAGAAGAATAGAAGAAGAAGAAGAAAGAAGCTCTAAAAAATAATCTTTCTCTAAGCTAAGCTCTCTCTATCTTTCTTTCTCTCTCTCTAAGCTAAGAAGACAAGAAGAAAAGCTTTCTCTAATCTTTCTCTCTAAAAATCTTTCTTTCCCTCTCTAAGCTCTCTCTAAGAAAGTAGAAGTAAAAGTAGTAATAGCTCTATTCTGCCTCTGAGAGTTTTCCTCCCGCGGCGTTGTGGCTGGCCACGACAGGCAGCTTACACTGCTTTATGAAGTATTTCTCACCTTTTCCCTCTTAATGAGCATATGAGAGTGATTCGATCCCTTTCTGTCCCTTGTTTCCAGTATACCCTACAAGTATGTATTCTTTAGCACATTAAACCACAATACTTAGCTACTTTCTAAACCTCAAACATTAGTTCTTCTATATCTTATAGGAAATCCAGTTTATTATTGTATCATGACTACCTAGCATAAGTTATATACTGGATTTTTAAGCAGAAGAAAAATTTAAAATAGTATACAGCTGAGAGCATAGATTACCTGCTGCATTTGACTTTTCTCTGTATCTTAATAGAGCTTTGAAAGAGATCAGAAATTTAGAATTTAGTGCTTATTTAAATTTTGTTTGAAAAGCAATTGCTTGTAAAACTTGTTAATCAAATAATTAATTTATTTAAGAATGTCTTCTGTGGAATATTTGGACTTTCATATCTAGCAATTATCAATAAGAATTTAATGAAGGATTTGCCAGTTCCATAGCCTTTGCCAAATAAAATTTTAAAGTATCTTCCAATAAAATTAATTCTCACACAGTAGTTTGAAGAGAGTTATAGCAAAGAGTTCTGTCATTTTTTAAATAAATTTAGTTAACACAGTTTGCATTTAAGCAACTGAATACATCTTTTTTATATGATTTATTGCAATTATCTCTGGCTTTTCTTTTTTTTTTCCCATGTTAGGGATTGAACCCAGAGCCTTTAATATGCTGAACCCACACTCTACCACTGATCTAATCTCCTAGCTATGCTGCTGCCCTCCATTTGGCTTATAATTTCTTTTCACATCACATCTAATGCTGAATCCTATCTTTCTTGCACTCAAGATGCATTTATACTTTGCCTTTTTTTTCTCAAGCTTAACCCCTTTATAATTTGCCCAATTCTTGCAAAAACTATTCACTATTAAAATAACTTTTACAAAGTTAGAACAAAGTCTCTTTTTGGAATTCATCCTTATCTAAAATTAACAAGCATGTGTTGAATTCACTAATAGCTATTAATAACATTGATGAATTGTTAATCACCTACCAAACTGAGGTTCTAAACTATTTGTGTCCAATATACACATTTACTTCCAACAAAGCACTATGCAGTAGACATTATTATAACACCCATGTCATATTCAGGAAAAGTATAGAAAGATGAAAATATTGGACCAAGTTCACATTGCTAATGAGCACAGAATCAGAGATATAAACACAAATTTTCTTAGTTGAGAACTTTAGTGGCAGTTGCCACAGTTTGTTTGTTTGATTGTTTTGTTTTGTTTTTTCTAAGTTTGGACTTTGCTATGAAGTTCCCTGTGAATCTGGAAAGAATTGAGATGTTTGATGACAAGGAACAGCTGGAACAGGACAAGTATGGCATCCTTAAGAGACACAGCATGGAAAACAGAGCTGTGTCACATCTTCCCATCACACTATCATTTTCTCCTATGTGAATCACTTACACCCTGAGATCGACTATACCATGACAGCTAGGGATACCATACTTAGAACGATAATGCAGATGCAGAACAGAACAATTTCAAAATTCCTGATGGCTATTGACTGATGGTATTGTAAGTGTATAAATGATATCTCAAATAGCAGAGCTACGAGAAAAGGAAAGGATTTGTGGAGAATGGGGACTAAAATTTTAAATAGGAAAAGCAAGGACAAGCTCCCTGAAAAGGTGACATTTTTGAGGAAAAAAAAAAAACTGGAGGAGAAAAGAAAAAAACAAACAAACAAAAAAAGGTAAAGGCTATTTTGAGAAGGGTATCCTCGGAAGGATAAAGAGCAAATGCAACAATATCATTTGAAATCTTCTTGGAAACTGCTAATGATTTGTGTGTGCAGAGTTAATGCAAAGGAGAGCAGAAAACTCCACCTGGGATGTTCCCTCATATAGAAATGTTTTATTTTACTGAAAGTCTAATTTTTTTCTACATATGACTTTCCCATCAAGAACATCAACAGGGTTAAGTGGAGCACAGGGATCAGGATTAATAGAAGCTTCCTTTCACAAGGGTCTAGCAGAAAGAGTTCTGGAAATTGTATATTTATTCATGTGACAGCAGCAGGGAGTATAGGAGGTGTTCTCCTGCTCGCCTGTACCTAGGAAACTGCAAAGGAAAACTTGATGGGGAATACCAGAATAGATAAAATTGGAAGAGAAATGATTAGGATGCATGGATTTCAGACTTATAAAAGGGAAAGCAGGTAATTATATGTGATCAATTCATTTATAGCAGGACAGCTTTGTTATAAGTCACTTAATGACCATGGGATGAATCTGAAACAGTTTTGACTAAAAAAGCTCTGTGACTTGTTGTGCAGGCTCTGGAAATACAAATTCACACAGGGCATAATCATTGAAATAAAGAGAGAGGAACACTGCAAATAGAAGATGTGTACACAAGGAGGAAAACCATAGCAGATCCTGCTACCTGTGTATTGTCAGAGGAAAAGAGGAACATCGAGCAAACAAATTCTGAGCTTGATATTCTGAACCAAGTCAGCTTTTACAGGACAGAAAAAGAAAGCAGAGAATACTTCAGTTACAGTAGAAAAATTAAAACTTTGAAACTCAGACCACATAACATAATACACTGTGTTCAGTACAAAAGAAGAAAGAAAAAATCCTTGCTCAAGAATTAAGATTTGCACAGACCATGCCGGGAACACATAGGCTATTATAACTGACCATGGGGATAAGGAAGGAGGAGAGCACTCCCTTCTATGAAAATTAAAATAAAATAGAATAGAATAGGATAGATGTCCCAAAGGAAGGGTTTCAGTACAGATGGTTATGCACTAGAGGGCAACTAATTTAAAGAGGTTAGAATTGCAGATACATTTTGCAAGCTATTCAATTATAAGTGAATAAGAATACTTTGTGTCAGAAAAAGGGAAATAATACTAAGGAAAATTATGTAATCAGAACTTATCCAAAGATTTGTTCTTAAATATTTTAAAAATACGAACCATTTAAAAAATTCATTGAGACCATGAATTTTCAAGTGAGATCAAAGTGCAAACTCAAAATCTTGTCCCTGGAATATCAAAGCTCATATTATCTCTGAAATCTAAATACAAGAACCCTTCTGTGAGCATTGACCTGATCCCTCATCTGAAAATGGCCTTAGATTTTTATGTAATGAGTATTTTCCTTTCCCAGTTGCTTTCATCATTGACAGTTTTGTAAAATATCAACCAAGAATCCAGGCACAGCGGTGTACACCTTTATTCCCAGTGACCAAAGAAGCTAAGGCAGGATGATTGCAAATTTAGGGCCAGTCTGGGCCACTAAGCAAGACTCTCAGCAACCTGGTGAGACCCTGCCTCAAAAGAAAAAGGACAGAGTATTTAGCTTTGTGAAAAAATGTCATTGGGTTCAATCCCCAGGTGTACACACACACACACACACACACACACACACACACTTGCATTATTATGGCATAGGGTGCACCAAAGTTAAATTTATCATAGAGATCGGCATGGAAGAATATGATAGATTTTATCCGTCTGTGTTTGGAAAGGTAGAGATAAGCAATATGCTTGGGATGAACAGTAGAAACATAGTAAGCAGGCCCTTTTTAAGAAACAACCTTCACCGTGACTGAAACTCAGTCAATTTAACTTTCATTTCCTGTGAAAGAAGAGCTACAGAAAATATAGAATTGAAATAGATTTCTATTTTCTCCTTGGAAACACATAAAGCTCTAAACTATGAAAAACTGCAGGTAAAAAAAAAAAAATCTGATTTCTGTTTGAATCTATTTTCAAAATAATATTCTTTTTAGGGCAAGGAAAATGAATGATCTATCTTTATGCCTTTCTCACTGAATACCCTTTTCTTCTTCCAGCTACTAGATGATGAAAGAGAAGAAATAAACGAATTAGGGCTTAGAGGAGATTACAGCAATTCCCTGGAGAACCTGAAAAGAAATGTGCATAGAGGGTTTCCAGGTTGAAGACTAACCTTAAGGTCAATAAAAGTGTTATGGGACAGGAGGAAAAGGGAAAGTTCTTGGTAAATAAAAAGAACCAACAAAAAGAAACACATTTTGATAAAGAAAAAACATTATGTTGCGTTCGTGTTCACAAATGCAGCATTGATTATAATTATACTCATATAGCAAGCTCATCTGTTGGACAGCTCTGATAAACCAATACAAATGACCAGTTTGCACCCTAAAATAACAACTCAATGAGCTTTTTCAGGGAGCTCAGAAATCAACTTACCTCAACAATAGTTTGGAATGGTTCTGGAATATATACACAATCCTGATAACAATAAATTCCCTAAGTGAACTTGGGTAACACATAGCTCAGTTGCAGCTTTTGCAAAAGAAATGAATCATTTTAAAAGTTGAACCTGTTCTGCCATCCTGAAGTAGGCCAAGACTTTGTATTTAGAAAGTCAGAATTTGTGAAACTAATTCCAATAAGTGATTTTGATATTTATTCCACCAGTTATGAATTCTAACTTCACATGAGTACGAAGTTTAGCTCACTTACCTGACCTTTGCTTTTTTTGCTCTAAAATTTGAAACGAGTCATCAGAAGGATTTTTTTAAGTGAATTTATTTCAAGTATTTGGAAAATAGCACTTTGCATGAAATGAGCTTGTAATGACTTTTGTCCAAATAGAATTAACACCTTCCATAACTTATCAGTTCTCTTTACTTCTTTGCCTATAGCCGCTGAGAAAAGTAACATCTATTTTCTTGAGCTAAATGTCAAAATTTATATGACATACTGATTCATAAAGCCAATGAAGACCGAACTAACTCTCAAGGATGTTAACACCTATAAAACATAAGCTTCAGTAAGAATCTTTAATACAATTTTCTTTTGACTGAAAATCAAGAAAATAAAAGCACAGGAACTTACTTCTGGTTTAGTATTGGCAGTACTTTCTCAACCTCTGATTAAGGCAGTTTCTTAATACCTCTTTAAGCATCAAAATCAGGTTGTATTTATTCCAGGATGTGAGAGGTGGTAATTATTTCCTAAGGCAAATCTCAGAAGAACTGAGGAGCCACAGTGATCAGTGTTAATCTGAAATCACCCCACTTGGGTTTAACAGAAGCACTGGGGATATAGGACGTTAATTTTATTTCTCTGTCACATTTTCCACAATTTCAAATTTGCTAGTGTTTTTCCTGTGAACTCTGTGGGAGGCACACAAATACATTCTATCATGCTTTATAATTTGATTTGCTTTTTTTTCTCTTTTTATTTGATTAAAAACACTTTAACACAAAATCTACCCTCCTAAACCTTTAGATGCACAATGCATCCAGGCACAATATTTTACAGCAGCTCTCTGGAACTTCCTCATCTTACACTATGGAAACAGCTTATTATCCAGGAACTTCATATATCTTCCTTTTTGAAAAAAGTCAGGAGCATCCTTTTTAATTAAACACTGACTAATAATCTGTCATGTACCACACTTTCTTCATCTATTCATTCATTGATGAACATTTGGATTATTTCCATATCTTAGCTATTGTGAATAATGCTGCTATGAATGTAAGGGTACAGAGATATAATACACTTGAGGATCCCTATTTCAAATTTTTGGATATATACCTGGGAGTGGGAAAGGTAGATAATATGGTAGCTCTATATTTTTTTGGGGGGAACCCCCATGTTGTTATCCATAGCTGATATAGCACTTTATATTCCCACCAAACATGTGCAAACACTATGATTTGTCCACATTCTTGCTAGCATGTTTTCTGTCGCTTTTCTTTTTTTTCAGAGTACCATTCTAACTCATGTGAGGCAATATCTAGTAATTTTGATTGACATTTCCTTGATGCCTGGAGATGTAAAATATATTTTCCTGAATCTGTAAGGTACTTGAGTATTTTGTCCTGAAAAAAAAAAAAATCTGTTTAAATCCTTCGTCCATATTTCAGTGAGGTTATTTGTTGCTGAGTCTTTGCTCCCTTGTTTGTTTATTTGCTATTGAGTAGAGGAGTTCCCAATATGCTTTGGATATCAACTCCTTCATCAGATACATGGTTCAAAAGTATTTTCTCTGGATTTTCTAAATTATTATTTTGTTTTTGGTACTGAGAATTGAACTCAGGGAGTTGTACCACTGAGCTACATCCCAAGTCCTACTGTTTAATGTTATTTTGACACAAGGTCTTACTAAGATGCTCAGACTGGCCTTTAACTTCTCATCCTCCTGCCTCAGCCTCTCAAGTAGTTGGATTATAGAGATCCACCACCACACCCAGCTATTTTCTCTGCTCTGTAGATAGCTTTTTCAATTGGTTAAAGTAGTTTCTTTCAATTTACTTATTTACTTACTTAGAGAAACTGGTCTCAGAACTCCAAGAATGTTTATTTTGACATCATGTCACTTGTAAACTTTTGCTTTTGTTGCTTGTACTTTGGTATGAGATTAAGAAATCATCACAATGCCCAAGGTCATAAAGTTTTTCCCTTAGCTTTTCTTTAAGGGTTTTTATAGTATTAGGCCTTATGTTTAAATCTTTAATTCATTTTGAATTGAATGTTTTACATGGTATATAATAAAGGTCCAATTTCATTCATTCTCTGGATGTGGCTATTCAATTTTCCCACAAGCACTTGTTGAAGAGACTACCTTTCTAGCATTGTGCATTCTTGGCATCTTTGTCAAAGATCTTTTCCATTGGTCTGTATGTCTGTTATTATACCAGTGTCATATATATGTGTATACACACACACACACACACACACACACACACATTATACCAGAGTTTTAATTGATACAATTTTGTGACACTTTCAAATAACTAAAAAGCAAGATGCAAAAAACAAAGAACCAGCTTTGTTCTTTCTCAAGATCACCTTGGCTCTTTGGGGGCCATTCATTCCATGTGAATTTTAGGAAAGATTTTAATAGTTCATAAAGCAAGCAATGAGATTTTAATAGGGATTCCATTGACCCTCTAGATCACTTTGAGTTGATTTTTTTTTCTCTATCAAAATGTACATTTTTCTATTTGCCAGTCATTGATGTAAATAGTTCAGAAGAGGAAGATTGGCTTAGCTCTATAGAAGATCAAATGCTATGTTGAAGAAAAATAAAATGGGGCCACCACCAAGGCCACTTGCCTGAATCCACATGATCTAAATTTAAGTCATCATATTCCTTGAGATGCCTTTCGTAATCATGAAGCAAACACAAGGTGGCAGCTTTAAGACTTGGTCAGCATGAAACTGAGCCACTGGGCCACAGACCAGTCAGCCTCAGCAGCTCTTACCTTAAAAGGTAAGTTACCATGTGGCAGAAATCTCAAGAAAGATGACAATGCTTTATCTTTTATGTTTTGTGAAATATGCTGCAACTGCTGCATGCAGGGCTTCTTCATGGGTTTTGTTCGCTCTCCCAGTCAACAAATTGTCCCCTTGTGTGTGTAAGAAATCTTTAAAAATTGTCTAACTTAATCAAAATTCTTTTTTACAGTTCTGGTTTCAGAAATGAGATTAAAAAATAATAATAATAAAGACCCTTGAAGAGTCCTGAATGGGGTGAGCAACCGGTTCCAGCCCCCACATCCCATCACACTCTTTGCTTTCTCACTGACCATGTGGGGACTCCCAGGGTCAGTCTCTCTCAGGGCCATGTTCAGCAATTTTGATATTTTGAGTATTCTCACTGTTACATGTTTGTTTGCTAAAGCTGATTAGTAAGTCAGCTTTTCCTGTTCAGAAAGGGGGATAAGAATTGGTGTTTCCCTGGGTCCTGTAACAGAAGCCCTTGGCTTTAACTTCTATAGCTAACCTGGGAACTCAGAGAAACCAAGGTCCATGATAAGTTCCAGCCAGTGCAAAAGACCCCTATCTTGTACTCCGGAAAAATGTGATATTTTTTCTATTTCAAACTCTATTATTCCCTTAATCATTTTAATAATCTCTCCTATGAGTTGCATTCTCTCAAGAGTCTTCAATGTTTGTCACCAACCACTTCAGGGATGATTACCTGTGGATCAAACAAGAAGTATAGCACAACATAATCACTGAAATATTCTAGATTGTGATTTACGAAGTCTTTAGAAGAGAAACAGCATGTAGTGACAGAGAGTCATGCTACATAGGTGAAACAGTTCCCCACATTCTCAAATCAACCAAGAGAATTATCAACAGGGGAGACCTGTTAAAGAAAACTTTGAAAAAGGCCAAAATATTTCCTCCACTGTATTTTGTAAACTATGCTGCAACTTCTGTGAGGAGGCTTTCTAGATACATTTGGTTCAATCTCCTGTCTTTGTGAGCACAATAAACATTTTAAGTTTTCTTACTTGTTCTGATTACAATTTTGACAACTTTTATACTATAACATGGTTATTTATAATAGTGTTATTATGTGCCTGGCTCACAAAGAACCTGTTATCAAATGCTATTTTAGATAGGATGCATAGAAGTAATATTGTATAAGTTAATATGTCTCTGACATAATAAACAGGACACATCTTTGTCTAACTAGTATATCTTAACACATATAACTAAACTGACTTCATTTAAACTAATCTTGGATTTGATCCCAAAATCTAAAAAGCAATTTCTTGCACTGTGGACTTTTATTCATGAGGAGAAATCATCATGGATCACTAACAAAAATGAAGAATTTGCTCTTTAAATGGGAGACCATGAAGTCATTTAATTTACCTAACATGATTGAATAGTTATTCATTCAAAAACGCATCAGTAAACATTAACTGAACACCAAAAACTTATATATTTTTCTATAGAAATTGCCACGTCAAATCCCTAATAATTGTTTGTTTGTTTCTTTGAACACCTATAGTCTGATAGAAGAAGAATCTTTCTTTCCCCTTTCATTCAATTAAGCACAAATCCTAAAGACAAATGCATCATGCTTTCTTGGAGTTTCAAAGTTTTCTTTAACAGGTCAAAATGATTTCTTCCTTTTCCTAGATGAAATCTTTACTTCCACATACACATACACAGGCCATGTGCTGGGCCCGAGTTTTACTTACTAAACACAATTAATAAAAGTGATAGTCAAAGCAAGGTAGTTTTTCTGTATGACTCATTGCAAACTCAGTTTCTGTAATTCAGCTTTTAATTATTTGGTTTACTGCTAATAAATCTGCTTCTAAATTCTGAAAAGTAGTTGAATCAGCAGCAATCCCCCTAGGCTTGAGGTGAAAGGAGGAGATGAGTTTGTGTAACCCAGCTAGATCCAAAAACTCAAGTTTGGAAAAAATTATAAACTATCATTTCCACGTTTTACCCCTTTCCTCTTCACTACATAAGCACATTCATGAGAAACAGGAAAACACTATCATGACACATAATTTCTGGTTTCACTTAGTGACTCAGGAGAGAAATACAGAAAGTTTTGTTTCTTAAAGTTTTTTTAATAAAAACACAAGTGAGAAAATGAATGGAAGGGACTGAGCTGAGCACACGTTATCTTATCTACTGTTGTAAACAATGAGAGGATACCAGTGTCCAGAAGCATATGATTTCAAAGTTCTCACTTAGAGCAGTGGTTCTTAAAATTTTATATGCCTACAATCACTTGAGGATTGAATTAACACATGGATTTCAATGTAGTAGATCTAAGATGCAGAATGTATTTTGCACATCTTACAACCTCCAAAATAATGCCAATGACTCCAGTCCATGTATACATGTTAAGGGGGTAGGCCTACAAAAAATGAAGGAAACTCACTTTTTTCTAAATAGCATTTAGCTGCAACACTCCTAACATATCCATAGAGAATGCGAAAATGGATTATCAAAATACAAATACATTTGAACCAAAATTTTAGAGTTATGGTTTATGGCCAAATGTACATATCAATGTTGATCTGATGATATTTCTTCTGAGGACTTTCTTCAAGGCCTGCTTTACGTCATTATTCCGCAGACTATAGATCAAGGGATTAAGCAGTGGGCTCACAAAAGTGTAGAAGACAGCTATTATTTTGGATTCCTCAACAGTCTTGTCTGTTGGTGGTCTTACATACATGCAGAACAGTGTCCCATAAAACAAGGTGACAGCCATCATGTGGGAGCCACAGGTGGAGAATGCCTTGCGCCTTCCCTCTGCTGAATTGATCCTGAGGATGGCAGCGATGATGAAGGCATAGGACACCAGGATGATGGTGAGGGAGCTGGAGAGGTTGAATCCAGCTGAGATGAGCATGGCATGCTCTTTGACATAAGTGTCAGAGCAAGAGAGCTTGATGAGTGGTGGGTCAGCACAGTAGAAGTGGTTGATGACATTGGACCTACAGAAGGTCATGCGGAAGGTCAGGATGCTCTGGAAGAGTCCATCTGAGAAACCATACACATAAGGACATGTGGCCAAGCAGATGCACACTCTTCTGGACATTTTCACACTGTAGTGTAGAGGGCTACATATGGCCACATAGCGGTCATAGGCCATTGCAGCAAGCATGTAAAACTCTGTGAGGAGAAGGGCGATGAAAATGTAGCACTGTGTGAAGCAGCCCACAAAGGAGATGGTCTTCTTCTCTGATAAGAAATTCCTCAGCATCTGTGGGGTTGCATTGCAGGTGTAACACAAGTCCACAAAGGCCAAGTTACTGAGGAAGAAGTACATGGGCGTGTGAAGCCGAGGGTCCAGCTGGATTAATACTACCATGCCCAGGTTGCCTGAGAGGGTGATGAGGTAAAGGACAAGAAACAGCACAAAGAGGACACATTGAAGTTCTGGGCGATCTGTGAACCCTAGCAAGATGAATTCTGTTACCACACTGCCATTTATGGTGGTCATTTCTTGAGAATCAGGGTCTGTCCTTCAATCTATTGACATTAAGCAGACATGAAGATACAAGAGGACGAGCATTTAAATTAAATTTTCTTAAAATTTACCCTTCAAAATGATTTACTTTCCCTTCACAATAAATATTCACAAAGAAGACTTTTCCATATTCAACATACAGTATGATTACACAGCATAGGCCCAGAAATGAAAGAATCTTAAAAGATTCTGCCCTCTGAATTCTTTCTAGCGGACAGAGACCAATAGAAAAGCAAGCAAATAAATGATGTTTCAAATAGCAAATAGGAAGATCTTGCTCTAAAGGTGACTGTTTTTTTTTTTTTTCTTTAATAATGAACTGACAAAAGAATATTTTAAGAAGAGTTTCCCAGGGAAGATAAAGATGCAAAGATACCTTGTGATTTCTCTTTGAATATATGATTTCATGTGGACAAATGCAGAGAAATCCAACTGAGCATTTCACTAAAGTACAAATGTTGACTTATTTGAAAATCTTCCCCATCACTACCTATGACTTTCCTACAAGCAATCTCAACAGCCTTCACTGGGGAACAGGGGGTCAGTAGTTATTTGAAGCTACTCTTGAAGAACCGTCAAGCAGGAAATATTCTTCAAAATATATATATTCATTGGATGGCATCAGCAAGAGCCATAGGGATTTTTTCATAGTCCTTTGTATCTGAGAAGCCTCAGAAAGCAAATTGGTGGTGGTTACTAGAACAGCGGAAAAGGGGAGTAAGAGATGTGAGAAGTTCAATTTAGAAAAAGAGCCAAAAATTATGCTTGAGTCCACTTGCAAGGGGAATAATTTGTTGCCTGGGTTATTTTAAACTAATTTGAGAACTTGACTCTGGTGGAATCTAGTAATATCCAGTTGAAGTAGAGCAAAGTATTTAGAGAAAGAGAGAGAAGCAAAACCATCTATGAGTAAATATACAAAAAAAAAAAAAAAAAAATCACAGTGGGGCTTATTTGTTGTGTATTGTCAATGAAAAAAGAGAATAACTGAACAAGGAAGGCCTGAGAGTCCGAGATCTGCACCAGCTGAGCCACTACCCAACAAGAAAGAACCATCAGTGAGGTGGTTCAAGGAGAAAAGAAAGCCAGGCGGTATAAAACCTGGAGCCAGGATCAGCTACAGAATACACCAGGTCCAGAATGATAAAAAAAATGTAAGAATCTTTGTTCAACAAACTAGAAATTCCAAGTCCATGGAAGTAGAGCATTTACAGCAAGTTTGGAACCCCTCTGAGCACAGAACCAACTGTAATTTCACAAACTTCCTTGTTTTTGACCCAGCCATGCCTAGAATACTCAAGCCTAGAGCTCTCATGTTAAAATAGAAACAAAAACAAAAGAATAAACAGATGCCTGCAAAGAAAGAGTTTAAGCATAGATGAAGATGTACTAGAGGATAATCAATTTCAAGGAGTTAGTTATGTAGAGAAATTCTGTAGTTTGCTCATTTTCAAGTGAGTGGGAAAAGATGTTCAGAAAACTGATAAAATCATTCTATGTACATATATGAATATACCACAGTGCATTTCACCTTTACATATATCTATATTGCATTAATTAAAACAAAAACTATAGATAAATAGAAGAAAGACTAGTAGAACAGAGGAAAGTGAACAGGGGAGTGAGGAGAGGAGAGAAAGAGAACGGACTGGGGACTGAATTGGAGCAAATTATATTCCATGCTTATATAATTACCTAAACATGAACCCCAACATTGTGTATAAATATATTGCCCTACATAAAAATAAATTTTAAAATATTTTTCCAAAAATTAAAAAGAATTTAGCAAGAATTCATTGTTAGAATGGATCTTAAGCATTTGGGGATTGCTTTTTTTTGTTTTATTTGTTTGTTACATGAATTACTTAAAAACTCATATGAGACTATGAGTCCTCAAGAAGGTAAATATCTTTACTCCAAATATAACCCCCAAATTATAAGGAACTCGTAGATCATCTGGACCTAAGTTCACGACTTCTTCTACTAGAGTAAGCTCCATTCTGCACCTAAAATGTCTTTACATTTCATGTTGTTGGTGGGACATTCCCTTTTCCCTTTTTTTTTTTTTTTTTTTTTTTTTTTTTTTGCACCAGAGATACATCTATAAAATACCAACCAAAATGCACTCGGTACCTATTGTCAGAGAAATTAAGTAAAGTTCCAACTCCACAGCCAAAAGCAGCAAAGGTAGTATGTGCAGGCTCTTAGAAAACAGGACAAACTAAAGTTAGATTTGTCATAGAGATATAACACATAGATCTGCTTCTTTGCACACAGCCACTAAGAGAAGAAACATTGTTCAGTGCTAAACATCAAGACTCCTCTTCCCTACTAATCTGCAACTCTAGAAACCCTGATTTTTAAGAAAGCCATTATAGATAATTTCTTGGCTTCATTCTGAAACAGCAGTAGTATAATTCCATCTTTACTAAAAAATAAAATAATAAGGAGGCCAAAGAACGAGGACTCACTTCTGGTTCTGATGAACACTTACTCTCCCAGCCTCTGATTATGGAAGTTTCTTGATGTTCCTATGAAGTGTTAAGCATAGTCCTATTTGTACATGCAAGTGGGAGATGGGGAACCACTCATGGTGATTCTCAGAGGGACTGAAGAGTAGCAGCCTTGGGAATCTCCTCTCTTTATTTTAATTGGAACATTCTGGGAACAGGCAAATAATCATCTTTCTCAGCCATTTTCTTCAAAATTTCAAATTTATCAGCATTTGCACTACCAGCTCTGTTAAGGGCACATAGAGGTTTATCTTGGTTTCTTGGTTAATGTGTGTTATGGTTTCGATTAGGTATCCCCTAAAAGCTCATGCGTGAGACAATGCAAGAAAGTTTACAAGTGAAATGATTGGGTGATGACAGCCTTAACCTTATCAGTGTAATACCTACAACAGTGACAGAAGGCAGGTAGGGTGTGGCTGGAGAAGGTGGGTCTTTGGGGGTGTGTCCTTAGGGTTTATACTTTATCTGTGAGTGGAGCTTTCTCTCTGCTTCCTGTCACCATGTTCCCACCTCCTTCCCTCTGCCACATTCTTCTACCATGATGTCCTACCTCACCTTGAGGCCTGAGGAGTGGATCCCCTGTCTATGCACTGAGACCTCTGAACTTCTGAGCCCTAAATAAACTTTTCCTCTTCCAATTGTTTTTGTTATGTGTTTTGGACACAGCAGCAAAAAAAGCTGACTAAAACAAAAAATCTGACTAAAAGAGTATTTGACTTGAAATCCACTTTCTTATTTTTTTTAGTGCATGATACAGCACTTTTAACTATAATCACAATGTTTTAAAGCATATCTCTTATTATATTTCACAAATAAAATTTTATGCACATTGAAAAGGAACTCTCCATGTCTACCTTTCCACAGTTCCTGGCAACTGCTTTTCCACGCTGGACCTCTTTGACTTTGTGCATTATTTGTACCTTACTATGTGAGTCCTATAATATTTGTGCTTTTGTGACTGACCTACTTCACTTAATATAATGGTCTCTGGATTCATATGTTGTTACACAGAGCAGAATTGCCATTGTTTCTAATGCTGAAGAAGAATGCACTATGTTTACATACCACATTTTCTTATCCACCCATCCAAGAGTAGACATTTAATTTTTTTCCATTTCTTAGTTATTGTTATTAATAATACAATAAACAGTAAAATAGAGATTCTAATTTTAGTTCTTTTGGACATGTACCCAAGAAGTAGATTGCTGGATGAGACATTCTATTTTTTTAAATTTTGAGGAATATTCATGTATCTCCCATAGCCACTTTACCATCCCACCAATCATGTACAAGTGTTGTAATTTCTCCAGAACCTTTTCAACATTTTATGGGCATATTTCAGTGTTTACCATATATAAAGAAAATCAGTATTATTGCAGAAAATATGAATACCGAGCTGGGTGTGGTAGTGCAGGCCTGTAATCTCAGTGATTTTGAAAGGATCACAGGTTTGAGTCCAGTCTCAGCAACATAGAGAGACTGTGTCTCAAAATAGTTGGGAATGTAGCTTAGTGGTAAAGGACCTCTGTATTTATTCCCCAGTATCAGAAAGGAGGGGAAGGAGAGGGAGGAAGAAAGAAAACAATACCAATAGTGAAAATCCCAGTAAAATCAACTGAAAACTTTAGTTGTTCCAATTAAATTGCACGTATCTGTAAAGCAGATATGTATGGCTATTTGGCAATGCACTAAGGAGAAGATGATGATCTTTCCCTAGCTAGTTAAGGTTAAATTGCTTACCTATGGAAAGATCAAACAATTCAAGAGTTTATGGTGAGGAATCATATGAAGAAATGAAGCACATTTCTTTTCTGAAAACCACAATCTCCTGCCCCTTTAGATGTTATTATTTCAATTCACGTATTATTTCAGTTTAACTCTGTAGTTGATTCTCATTATTATCTCAGAATCCTACATCACTTTCCAATGTTAGGAGCCCTTGACTTCCACACTATTATCACAATTAAGTTCTGATATTTCTCTCTGGTTCACTAAGAGCAAGAAGCACACTGTAAACTCTGTTTCAGTCTCTGGAGATATCCTGGTCAGGCTACACTTTAGCACGACTCCTGTGGCATTTGAGCTCCCAAACTTTAAGCTGTCAGTGGAAGAAAAATGAATCATACCTGTTGCCACTCAGTCTTCCGGTGTCCCTGACAGTTCTCTATTTTATAAATGGAGTGTTAAAATGTAACATTTGATTTTGTTAGTGTGTTTAAATGACATTTATCCAGAGTGACCACATTCCTCTGGAAGTTTGAACTATGTTGTTCGTTGCTACTATCATTAAAAAGGTGTCATAGGGGCTGGGGTTGTGATTCAGTGGTAGATAGATCTCACCTAGCACATGCGCAGCCCGGTTCAATCCTCAGAACCACGTAAACATAAAACAACAACAACAACAACAAAACGCATTGTGTACAACTAAAGCGAATAAATAAATATTTTTTTTAAAAATGGTGTCATAGATGAATGAAATGGAGCCAGAGGAAATGAAGGTGAATTTGCTTATTTCTGACATTTTCTATGTAATCATGAAATTATATGCTTTGGTGATTCCAAATACAAAAGTAAAAGGAAAGTTTTTCAATTTTCATTTAATTTACTTTTAAATGATACATAATAACATAAATGGTGTGTATTAGTGAGTCACCATGTTTTGCTTTGATACAAGTAATCATTGTATACTGCTTACATCATGTTATATACTTTTATCTCATCAATCATTTACCATTTTTTAATGGTGAAACAATCAAACTCCTTTCTTGTAGCTTTCTGAAATATAAAGATTTTTTTTATTATTATTTAATAAATTCTCAGCTTCCTTGATTATCAGACTTCACATGAGAGAACCTGCTAGGAGATCACCACTCAATACAACACAAATACTACTTTGTGTTGGTCCATCCAATAGCTGGAGTTAGAAAGTGGATGCATGAACCTGATTGTTCAAAAGAAGAGGGGGCACCACCAACGAGAAGCTCAGGTGGAGAAGGCTTTGCACCTCCCTTCTTCAGAATAGACCCTCATCCTCTCAGCAGTGAAAATGGAGAGTCAGGAAATGAAAATCCTGAGGAAAAAGCTCAATTCATAAAAACAGGTAACATCAGAAAGGACAAAATTAATGATGGGTTTCGAAGAGAAAGTGAATTTCAGAATGGAGCAATGTGACAGAAAAAGGCATTGACAACTGAGCAGCAGGAGAGCCATTAGGCAAATCCAGTATGAACAGCAGTATTGATGAAAGCTGTAATGTAGGTGCCCAACACCAGGAAGATGATGGATGGGGGCACCTCATGACTGATGGGAGAAGGCTTCAGATGTCCACAAAACCATGATAGGCCATCACAGCCCTCAATGTCAGTCACCAAAACATACTAAGTGGCACAAGCATTAAATGAAATGACTAGATTCTCTACCCAGAATTCACCAGCCTATTACTGCCAATGATCAAATAATAGTGAAGCCAATGAGGAACATGTTACTGATGAGAAATGATATTGGAATGTGGAGACCTAAGTCAGTCTTAAGTAGTAGGAATTGGCCAGGAATTTTGACCATAGTGATCATGAAGTTGATTAGAAAGATCCCCCCTCCCCTCACACACACACACCACTGGTTATTGATGATCCCTAAATTCCAAGACAATGCATAGTCACCATTATATGGTTGTTTATACTTTTGTCTCAGCATGATTCCATTGCTGTGATAAAAAGGAGACCAATGAAATACATTGTAAATGAAAAGAGATGAAAGAAAAATGAGGTATTTCGTTTAGTACCATAGATAACTTCTATGATTTTTTTGAGAACCAGTGTTTTACAACTCTTTGCTTATTGATGTGAAAAAATTTAAAAAAAGAAAACCCCCAAAGAAACCTCATTAACCTATTTCATTTAAAACTAGATGTACGTTTGTGTACTTGTGTGAGGCCTTTGGTGTGTGGCCCTTATTTGTCCACATCCCACCATCCTCCTAGCTCTTCTCTCATCTTGCCTTGATCTTCCTTTCTCCCTTGCCTTCCATTCTACCTCTCTGCCTCCACCTTGGCAATTAAAGGTGTTGACAACAGCTGAATGGACTTGTCATGTGCAGGTATCCTATACTGTTTTCTTCAAGCCCACTTTAACCCTGTTTTCCCTCCTTCACTCCACAAAACTGCTGTTGTGAAAGTCATCAGGGGCCTTTGCACTGCTAAATCCACTGGTGTGGTGTCTATCCTCACCTTCCTTGTTCATCCAATAATATTTGGCCTCGTTGATCACTTTCTTCTTTTTGAACAATTTTCTTGTCTTATATTCCGTGATGTGAGACTCTAAATTTTCCCCATACCATGTGATTTTGTCCTCCTGGCTTTGTTTATTCCTCCTTTTTCCATGACTTTAATGTTTGGGTACCTCAGAGCTCATTTGTTGATGCTCTTTTCTTTTCTAATTAGTCTATGTTGGTAATCTTATTCAGTTTCATGGTTTAAAATACTATTTAAATACTACATATCATGAAGTTAAATATCCAACGCTGACCTCTTTTCCAAACTCCAAACTTATGATGTAACTGCTTACATATCCAACTGGATATCAACAGCAACTGAACATGACCCAAACTGAACTCCTCATGCCTTCCCCAATGTTCTCCAAACACTGAATCCCCATCTCAAATCAATGGAAGCACTATGTTCATTTTCACAGATAAAACTAACTAAACAGCCGGGCGATGTGGCACACGCCTGTAATCCCAGCACTTGGGAGGCTGAGGCAGGAGGATCGCCAGTTCAAAGCCAGCCTCAGCAATGGCAAGGCACTTAGCAACTCAGTGAGACCCTGTCTCTAATAAAATACAAAAAAGGGCTGGGGACGTGGCCCAATGGTAGAGTGCTCTTGAGTTCAATCCTCTGGTATAAAACAAAAACAAAAAAAAAACAAAAAACAAACAAACAAAAAAAAAAAAACAGATAAGTACATTTTGGAGAAATTATCAGAAAATTTTTCTTATCATTCTCACACACTCCATAACACTTTATAAGATAATTTTGTTATTTTTACCTTCAAAACATTTTCCATAAGCCAACTACCACCTGCCACCTTTTTTCCTACCATCAAGTCCCAAAATCATCATTCAAGTAGATCATAGCTATATTGGTTTAAATGGATCTTCCTGTTTCTAAATTAGTCTGCAAAGATATTACAAGTGAAGTAGCCATTTTAAGAAATTTGCACCCATTCTTTAATGTCCCTTTTTGGCAGATATGTGCCTTGTGTGTATATATGTATCTACACACCTCTTCATAAATATTTAACTTAATTTAAATATAAGTTATGTGCACATTGTGGAAAAGCAGATGTATCAAAGCAGAACCAATGGCTTCCTTCATATTCACATACATATGCATATATAGAGGAACATATGTATCATGTAGAATATGATTCATTGATGTCAATTTTATACCCACTTTTGATATTTAACATTCTTTTAATCCACAACAAAAGTGCACATTTATTTCTCACTGAGGTAATTGCACTACATGCTCTCTAGTGAAGCACTTACCTGACTGACTTAGGAACTTAAAGAACAAAAACTATTTCATTGTTCTGGGACCCCATTGAGCACAGCATTGAATTATGGGCAAAAGAAATGACCAGACCCTGTCCCCTCCTTTCTTGAAAATTCCAGTTAAACTATAGCCCCCTCCTCATTTCTACTTGTATATATGTTTTACTTTATTCATCAGATTATCCATTCATTCAATAAATATTGAATTGATATTGTTTAATAAAAAAGGCACTATGCTGGGTCCTTGTAGAGCAGTCAGAAATATCAGAATTGTCCCTTCCTTAAGAAAGCTTGCAGTCTAGAATTGGAGGGAGACAATGATTACATGCTGACATGAAAAAGTTAAGTCCTGTGTGATATGCCACTTCTTCTAAACACCTTCCTGATGGATTGAAGTTCTTTTCTCCTTTAATTTATTACTCTGGTCCGCATATATTTGTCTCCTTGCTATACCTTTTAAAAAATCAAGAGCATCATATCTTGGGGCCCTTGTGTTACTGTGTGGGTGCCTGTAAAAACTCTTCCACAAACACTTATGTGCTACTTCCCTATTCAAGCCTTGCTCAGATGTGATGTCCCCAGAGGTCTTACCCAGACTCCACCACTCCCTAAACATAGCCTGCTTGATTTTTCTCCAAAGCTCCACTAGTATCCATGTCTCACACACACGCACACACATATCATCTGATTTGGGATTGACCTTGTCTGTGTGAGAAAGAAAAGTTGATCAAAGCATGCAGAACTTATGAGACTCATCATGGAGGACATCAAACCATAAGAAGGGAATATTGTAGTGATGGCTACCAGAATAAGACACAAGAGAACATGTACACTGCAATTAACTTGCATTTTCTTACTTAATTGGTTCAATATCACTACTGGGTGAATGAAGGAGCCTTTTGAAGAAATGATGGATATGGACTTGAGGGAATATAGGTACCTCTATACATTTTAAAGGCACTGTTTCTCAGAAATCCTTCAGAAAAATTCATTAATAAATGCATTTCTGTAAGGGAAGATAGGGACAGTTTAATTAGGGTAATTTTATTGATGAAAGGATTGAAAATTGATTCTCAAATAAGAATTTCATGAACAGCCAGATACATATATGAAAACTTGATATGTGGAGAATTCCACTACAAATTCAATGAGAAAATTGAGGAGTATTCAAGAAATAAACAACTGATGATTTTTTTAAATAAAAATTTAAAATCTTATAATGTTATGCACAAGTGGAAATACTAGGAAAAATAAAGTATTCAGTTTGGAAAAGTTAAGCCCTAAACATTGGAAGAAAACATTGAAGAATATCTTTATAAAATGAAAGATTTTTTAAATAACACATACAAAATATGAATAAAAAGAGATTAATAAATTCTCACATGTTTAAATGAATCACTTTTACTATTAAATATGCACATAAAATGAAATTGAAGCTATAAACAGGTTTTAAATCATTGCATATAACATCTAAAGATTCATATCTACTACAGAATACATAGGAATACATTTCAAATGGATGAAAGAACAGTAAAACAATCCAGCTGAAAATTGTACAAAGAATAATGGCATACCACTGAAAAATAAATAAATCTGATTTACTATCAATTCATTTAAAACTATTTAATATCACCTGTAATAATCCAAACTTAAAATTTGCTTTCCATTGATCAGATTGGGAAATAGTTAAGAAGTCTGACACTACTTCTTGTTTGCAAGAATGTGGAATAATGAGAGCATTCACACAATGTTTTCAGGAGTGTAGGTTTGTAAATAAATGCACAATATATGGTAAGTTTAGAAATCCTCATATCCTACGACATAGAAAATCACTGCCCCACAGGATAATTCTTTCACTGGTACATATTTAAAATTTCAGAAGAGAACTTGTCACCAGGTTTTCATATTATCAAAGAAGTGGAAAATGTAATTGCCTATGAATTGTAGCATGGTTACATTTTCTGTTTCTTTGGCATAGACTATAGCAATGAAAATCACTGGTTATATGAATCAGAATGAGAAAAAAAAATCTAATGATCATAGTGAAAAATAAAAAAAAATTCATAAATAGAGTTATTTCATTTGCATTGAATATATTCTGAAATATCTTCAGCCACCAGATGTGTGAGTAGATACAGCACTAAATATGTACCACAATTAAATTTTGTTTCCTTTCCCATTCACTTCAACCCCAGCACTGGATGAATGAGGTAGATTTGATAAGCCTTTTGATCACATAGTGAACATCAACTTGAGAAAGGTTACAGGTGTTTACATCTATTTTAAAGGTATTTTCTCTCAGGGATACTTTTAAAATGCTACAATGCAAATTTCTATATAGGTGGTCTTAAACCATTTATATTAAGTTGATTTTTATTGATGGAGGGGATGACATATTAATCCTAGAATAAAGATCACATAAGCAGACTGATCTGAATATAAAACTTGTCATAAGGCACATTTGGCACTCAAAACTTAACGAGAAAGGCAAAGAGTATTTAAAAATTAGAAAATTTACTATTAATTTAAAATAGTATTTTATTTTGTTCTGAAAATCTGGCAATATTCAGAGGAATAAATTGTTTAATATGCAAGAACAAAATCTTAGAGCACTGAATAAAAACGTAGAGAATGTATTTATAAAAGAAAAATAATTGTTTAGATAAAGTACAGAGTACAACAAAACATGATTAAATTTGAAATGTTGGGCTGAAGACGTCGGCAAGTGACAAAGCATTTTTCTAGCAGCCATGTGTCTTTGTTGAATCACCACACCTCAATAAAAAAAAAAAAACAAACAGGACTATAATAGTCACAACACTAAATATATCATGCAATAAGATGAAACACAAGGAGGCTGAAGATGTTTATAATGCATATAACACCAAAAGTTTTGGACATCATATAGAATACATAGGAGTTATTACAAATGGATGAAGTAAATAAAAAATAAATGATCAGAAATGTACATAAAGAATGTGGCCCTAAAACTGAAAAAAAGGAGAGAAATCTTCAATTAATGTCAATGCCCATGAAAACACTTTATTTCATTTGTAAAGATGATTCCACCTTAAAGAATAAATTAAAATGCACTTTACATTCATCATACCGGGAAGCATTTAAGAAGTCTGACAACCTTGTGTTGGCAGGAATGTGGAATAAAGAGAACATTCGCAGAGAGTTTGCAGGTGTGCAAACTGACAAAGTGGAAATATGTAGTAAATTTAATGATGTTCATATTTTATAATCCAGAAATAAACAACCTTCATGAGAGACTCTCACTGGTACATATTTGAGAATTCCACAAGCAAATTTATCACTTGGTTTTTGTATTCTCAGGAAAGTGGAAAATATAATTATATTTTCATCAGCAGTTAAATAGATGCATATATAATGACACATTTGTATATTGGCATAGCCTTTATTAATAAAAATCACTGCTTCATGAATTAACATGGAAAAAACAAAACCAATGTTACTGAAAAATTAAATGAAGTACACAAAGATATGTAAAGTGATTTCATTTCTATCAATTTAAAATTTATCAAAATTATACTAGTTAATTCTATAGACACACACACACTTGGAAAATGATATCATTTCACACACATATTAAAAGCATTAAATTCCTATTAGTTTCTACTGCAGGAAATGGGGAAAGAGAAAATTATGTAGGGAGCATTGAACTTCATTGTGTCTGAGTATCTAAAACTAATGTAATGAGTAAAGATATAATGATTAGTTGTGCCAACAGAGGATGGCTTTATATAACTTTCTATTTTTGGTTATGGCCTGAAAACAGTTCATTTACAGAATTTAAGAAGTTAAATCCTAATAATTAGTTGATAATACAAGTAAAAATCAACTTATTCATCTGTCAAAAACAGTTTAAATTCCTAAGAGGAAACAATGACAAAACAGAGTGAAATATAAATCACTTAATAATGTGTAAAAATAATTAAATGTTAGCATTTCAAAAAATACAACATCAAAAATAGAGAAAAATGAAAACAGATATTACATAGGTGCATAGGAATAAAAGGAGTATATCATTACAATGAAGTCTAAACTGAAAAATATAAACTTCACAGTGTTAAGAAAGGGAAAGCAAAAATATAGATTTGTCATGAGAGAAATTCGATAAACGATAAATAAATGAAAGTGATCCCTTATAGTGAATTTTACAAACACATATAAATATCCATATACTTATGGGCCTAAGACATGAAACACAATACCCATATAGAAAATAAAAGGCAATGAAAAAGAAAGAGAAGAGGACAGGTCAATGATAAATAGGAATGCATGTGCATAAGAAAAAATATGAACTTTTTTTTTTTTTTGGGGGGGGGGGTTCTTGGGTTGTGGCTCAGAGGCAGAGCTCTTGCCTGCCAAGCAAAGATACTCAATACAATTTCAGCACCACAAACATACAACCCACAATCCTCTGGACATTTCCACCATTCATCTCATGAAAGAGAACTCCAATGGATCAGAAGAAAATCATTTAAAGATATTTCTTAGAGTAATAATCTGAGATATGCCCAAAAGATATCAATTACCATATATTATGAATTAAAGGGAAAAAACACAATAGGGTTGTTTTTGTAGCAAATATATGGACATTAAGACCCATACAAATTTAATAAAAATTGTCATAACTACAAAATTTCTTAATTTCATATTCTACAACTTTGTACCTGTGGGAGTACCAGGGATAAAATCCTCAGTTCTTTAATGACTTTATAAGCATTATAAATGGTATTGGTTTGACATTCACTTTCTATCCTTTTCATAAAATATACAATGAGATCACACAGTAAACTCTAGAGAATAACACATACTTACAGTTCTATATGTGAATCACAAGAGAGCAAAAATAACCAATACATAATAAATTCTTAAAGTGCTCATAAATTAGTCACATAACAAAGATATATTACACTCTTGTAACCATATATAGCTTACTAAACAATCAATTCCTTTTTGATAACTTTCCTTATTGCTCTTTTAACATCTTTGTTCCTCAGGCTATAAATCAAAGGGTTTAACATGGGACTCACGAAGATATAAAACACAGCTACAATTTTCCCCTGTTCCACAGATGTCTCAGAAGGGGGTCTCAGGTACATACAGAACAATGTCCCAAAAAAAACTGTGACCGCTGTCAGGTGGGACCCACAGGTAGAGAAAGCCTTGTGCCTGCCATCAGCAGAGCGAATTCGAAGAATGGCTGAGAAGATGAGAATGTAGGAGATGAGGATGATGGTGAGGGAGCAGGTGAGGTTGGATCCAGCCACCACAAACATGGCAGTCTCTTTGACATAGGTATCTGAGCAGGCCAACACCAGGAGAGGGGGGTCTGCACAGTAAAAGTGATTGACCTCATTGGGTCCACAGAAGGACAGACGAAACATCAGGATGGTCTGGGCCAGACCATTTGCAAAGCCATAAACATAAGTAGCAGCAACAAGAGAGAGACACACAGTCCTGGACATCTTGCTACCATATAACAAGGGCTTGCAGATGGCCATGTAGCGGTCATAGGCCATCACTGTGAGCATATAAAAATCTGTGATCACCAAGGCAATGAAAAAGTGGAATTGTATAAAGCAACCAGTGAAGGAAATGGTTTTTCTCTTGGACAAGAAGTTAACCAGCATCTGTGGTGTAACAGTGGTGGCATAACAGAGATCCAGAAAGGAGAGGTGACTGAGGAAAAAGTACATTGGGGTGTGCAGCTTTGAGTCACTTCTGATTATCACAATCATGGTCCCATTGCCAGTTACTGTGATGAGGTAGATGACTAAGAAGACCACAAAAAGGACAGGGCTGCAGCTCGGCTCTATCTGTCAGTCCTAGGAGAATGAACTCAGTCACCACAGTGCAGTTTTTCTTTAACATTCTGTTTTCTCCCTTCAATAAAGGCCTAAAGAAAGGAATAAAAACGGACCTGGTTTTTGTCATTTATTCATTACCGACCTAATGTCATCTGATATTTCTTCTTCATCATTCAAACTTTAAATCCATATGCAAAAAGAAAACTCAAAGTTAGCATATGAGTTTTGTTTTGAACATCTAAATTTACATGTAGCCTGGTAGATAGATAGATACATACGTACACATGTAAACACACATTTATGTAAAGGAAGTCATATTTTTAATTGGATTTCTTTCAAGAATTTTCACATTTGAAGAGCTTTTGTCTTTTTGTGTTAATATATTTGTTCATTTACAATTTCCTTCCAAATAGCAGTAGAAATGTTGATTTTCTTTAAAGTATAACACTTTGTCTGACAAAACAACTTTGGGTGTGGTTTGCAAATTATCATCCTTTGAAACTTCCCTAGGTTATTGCAGCTAAATGAATATAGGGAAGTGAAACTGAGGGTAGGGCACGTTTCTACAGAGCCATGGTCTCTTTCTGCACCCCCAACTCAGGTAGTTTTCAAGAGGTTCCTGCAGCCTGTAATGTGTATTAATTTACCTCCTGGAAGTCTACCTCAGGAGGCCCTCAGGTCACAAAATTTTTCTATATTTTATGACCCACACAGGATTTCACTTGCAGTGTGTATTTCCACACATCTGAACAAATTACTGATTGAATGCGAAGAAAAGTAAATATTAAATGTTTTATGTTGTAGGATATTTTTAATACATATGGCTATATATATGTGTGTGTGTGTGTGTATACATGTATGTGTATATATATATAAGTGCATATATATATATATTTAAGTGTATTCTATGAACAACATGAAGTATTAAATGTTAATGTCAGGGTATGTTTCAGGGAAAAATATGTATCAAATGATGCTGCTGGAGCTATATGGGAGAAGGTAATGAAAAAAAATTTGAGAAAGTTATCCCTAGACCATAATTATTTGGTATATTACTGCCTCATTGTAACTCTTGCAAAATATGTAAAACTTGTACACAGCAAATTCAATACAGCTTTCTTAAAATGTAAAATATG
This sequence comes from Tamias sibiricus, assembly GCA_025594165.1. Taxonomy (NCBI): domain Eukaryota; kingdom Metazoa; phylum Chordata; class Mammalia; order Rodentia; family Sciuridae; genus Tamias; species Tamias sibiricus. The sequence goes on along the minus strand of CM046657.1, from coordinate 17,901,814 downwards.
TAATATCACAGTGAAATATTGATAGTAGGTAGATAACTGGGAAAGTACTTAAGATATTATGAAGTATATTTCCCAATATTTGGGCAGAATAAAGAAACCATGATGAAAAATTCACATTTTCCCTCCATGATATACACCAACTTATGATGGTTATGATGATATCATACTGACACTTTTTAATGAATTTCCAAAGATGGAATCAGGTCACTTTATAAGTCATCTTTAAAACAAGTCATTCAAGGTTTCTTGTCCATTATGTTATCCCGTTCTGCATACGAGGACTTTGGGTATATGGTCTAGAGTATTAACATGCAATCCAAATTGTCTACTCAATGAAATTCTAAACATTTCAAGTTTTTTAAGCTTATAATTTCCAACTGAATTTTATGATAAAAATTGCCAGATAGACAAATGTACTTACAGTGCTTGGATGATTTTTTAAAATATTTTTTAGTTGTAGATGGACACAATACCTTTATTTAATTTATTTATATATGGTGCTGAGAATTGAACCCAGTGCCTCACATGTGCTAGGCAAGCGCTCTGCCACTGAGCCACAACCCCAGCCCATGAATGATATTTTAATGTCTTTATTAACCAAGATTCAAAAGGCTTGATACTTCTGTTCATTTTTTGCTATGGGGCAATGTGCCAGTATAAGCCATGGACATTCTAGATGAGTTAACTGAGAACTTTACAGTAATAGCCTTCACTTTAGGAAAAAGCATGCACATCTTAGATGGTTTGAGTCAGGGAATCTCAGAGAGAAGCATTTGCAAGGGACATATGGCTCTGGGAGCATCCTAGGCTTAGCACTCCTGAAATTCACCTTATCCTGGAGTTCTCTCATGTAAATGCTTCCTGTCACTACTCTGTCCTCCAGAGTGTCTTAAACTATTTGCCTTTGGCTTTGATGCGAGTAGTGTCTCCTTGGCATATGGTCATGCTGAATGTGAGTGAGAAAAATAGAGAAAAGTACCTTCATGAAATGCTGCTTTTAATTCATTTTAATACTATAAATTATAAAACCTGAACGTTGCCATATCTTAACCAAAAGAGTGAAGAAATATAATGAAATGCTTAAAAATATAGAAGAACATAATGAATTCAAAAAGTAATGATAAGAATGATTTAATCAGAGTGTTCTAGTTACTGGATTTTGCATACTTAAGTCCTGGGTGGAAATCCCAGTTCCTCTAGTTTCTGGTTGTGTGGCCGGGGCATATTATTAATCTCTCTGGGTCTCAATTTTCCCATTCATGAAGTTTGGTTGATAAGAGCAATTGCTTCTATATGAAGATGTTAATTCAGGGAAATCTTTTAAAATATTTTTGGCATATGGTAAGCACTACAAACTTGAAGCTACTATTATGGTAAAAGATGCAGATCTTGCCTAGAACACAATTCAAACATGAAAAGAAGAGATTCTTAGGGGCAAGGATTTTCTTTAATTTGGGGCTATAAGCATAGTGGCACCTAGTGATATGCTTTCCCAGCTGGAAATATCAATAATTATTGATTGATTTAATGTTCTCATTGGCCTACTCTCTTTCCATCATATAAACACCACTACACTGTTCATTTGTTTATAACTAATTTACTCTAAGAAAACTAGTAACAGTTTAAAATACCATTTGCTTTCATCAGATTAAGATTCAGTTCAACTAAAATTAATTGGTTAAAAAAAATTATAGATTCAAAATATTTAAAAAGATATATCTATACCTACCTCAGAAAGGATGGTGATTTCACAAGGATAGCATCATCATTAACAACCTTAAGAGTTTATAACACAATAGTCTTATAGGGACCAATTCCCTATGGTCCAATTATTCCTCACAGTAAGTTATTTGGATTATTTTTTAAAAAATCACAGTCCTCCTATTCTGAAAATACTAGTCTCATTAGAATTTTCAGTGGCACATGTATATAATCTCAGTGGCTAGGAGGCTGAGGCAGGAGGATAGCAAGTTCAAAGCTAGTCTCAGCAAAGGTGAGGCACTAAGCAACTCGGTGAGATCTGTCTCAAAATAAAATACAAAATAGGGTTGGGGGTGTGGCTCACTGGTTGAGTGTCCCTGGGTTCAATCCTAGTATCAAAAAAAAAAAAAAAAAAAAAGGGATTTGAGTTTTTCCCAGTAATGATGAAACAGGGACTCCTTATGTATATTAGTTAATGCTAAATACCTTAATATCTTCTGACTTGGGGAAATACTAACTTCTCTTATTTACAACTTGTAAAATAGGATAGGTTGTGGCATAAAGAGAACATTTTGGAGTTGGGCAAACATTGGAAAATCAATGAACTTTTCTTTAACTTGTAGTATTACCTAACCTTGCACATTCATCTTTTCAATAGAAATAATAATTCGTACCTTTGGGAACATCATGTATAAATAGGTAACAGAGGTGTGCTGGGACTCTCCTGTGCCACTCTACTACCATCCCCTAATGCATTGTATTTTTTTCCCCACCTTTTTTTTTTTTTCCTCCAACAGGTGCTATGTACCACATGAAGGAGCTCCTATGATATTCAGTTCAAAACTGACTTTGGCCAATGGGAAGATTCAGAAAGAGATTTAGAGGGAGGAAGCTAGATGAAGCTCCACTGTTTTCTCATTTCCTTCCTGTTCCCCATTAATATGGGGAATGTTGCTGGAGTGTGTTTGGGGTAAGAAGGCAGCAAAGGATTGGATTCCTGGCTTCAACTCTTGATGGGCTCTGGTGAGAGTAATAACTGCCATTGTTCCATCAAGTCTGAGCTTGGGAAATTTTTTCTGCCCTTAGCCTCTGCTCTTTCATATACCTTGAAAAATGTGTTTATATTATATTTTCAAATTTTATTAGATTCCCTTAATCTTAACCATTTTTACAGAATTTTGTTTCATTCTGTGCCTCTATTCTATTCAGAGGTATACACAACAGTTAAGTATTAGATATATGTTCCATTAAAGGTACAAGAAGATATAATAACAATAATTTATTTTGTTGAATCATTGAAACAACTTTGGCTTCACCATTTTTGGAGTTTTGAGGGCAATTGAATCTCCCTCCTGATGGATTCTTACTAAACTGAGGATATCACTTGGAAATAAGATATAATTGGGGGGGGGGGCATTGCACTGCAAGTACATTTGAATTTTAAAATGTGGCACACAAGTGTTCTGTTCCTTTCCTCTGAATTAATTTACAAGAGACTCATCCTATAGGCAAAGACATCCACAGACTGAAGGTAAAAACTGGGAAAAACATACCATTCACATGGGACTCATAAACAAGCATGGGTAGCTATTCTCATATCAGATAAAGTGGACATTAAGACAAAATTAATTTGAAGAGGCAAAGAAGGTCACTTCATACTGCTTAAAGGAATCACACATCAACAAGATATAATGATTGTAAGTAAATATTTATGCCCCAAACAATGTAGCATATATGTACATCAAAAAATTCTTCTCAATATTAAGAATCAAATAGACCACAATATAAAAAGAGTGGGTGATTTTAACATACCTCTCTCACCCCTGAATAGCTTATTCAAACATAAACTAAGTAAGGATTCTACAGAAGTAAAATATACTATTAATAATTTGGACTAAACAGATAGATATTGAATATTTTATCCAGTAACAACTTAAATCACTTTCTTGTCTGCAGAACATGGATTATTTTCTAAAATAGACCATATTTTAAGTCACAAAGCAATTCTTAGCAAATACAAAAAAAAACAAAGAGATAATCCTTTGCATTCTACAGATCATAATGGAATGAAATTAGAAATCAGTGATAAGATAAAAACAGAAACCACTCTAACACCTGGAGATAAAATAATGCACTTTCAAATGATGAATGAATAGCAGGAGAAGTCAGGGGAAAAATAAAAAATTCTTAGAAATATATAAGAAGAGTGATACAATATATCAAAATCTCTGAGACATTATGAAAGCAGTTCTAACAGGAAAGTCACAGCATGGAGCTCATACATTAAAAGAATAGAAAGATACCAAATAAATAAATAATATAACATTACATCTCATGACCCTAGAACAAAGAAAAACAATCATCATCTAAATTAGTAGAATATCAGAAATAATTAAAATCAGAGCTGAAATTAATAAAATCAAGAATTAAAAAAAAACCACAAAGTATCAATGAAACAAAGAGTTGATTTTTTGAAATGATAAACAATACTGATAAACCCTTAGCCAAACTAACCACAATAAAGAGAAAAAACTCAAATTAACAAAATTCAAGAAGAAAAGGGAAATACCACCACAGACACTGAAATCCAGAGGCTTATCAGAAATTATCTTGAAAATTTGTACTCCAATAAACTAGAAAATCGTGATGATATGGACGAATTCCTGGAGTCATATGACCTACCCAAATTGAACCAGGAGGATATAGAAGACTTAAAAAGATCAATATCAAGTAATGAAATTGAATAAAACTATCAAAAGCCTTCCATCAAAGAAAATCCCAGTACCAGGTGGATTCTTAACTGAGTTGTTCCAGACCTTTAAAGAAGAACTGATACCAAACTTTTTCAAATTATTTCATGAAACAGAAAAGGAAGAAACATTGCAAAACTCATTTATCCACAGGAGAGCAATGGGATGACTTCAGCTTCCTCCTTCCTTTTACCGAACCATGAAGAACTTCAGCATCTATTTTAATCATATTTAGGAAGAGGATCCTTAGGATTGATAGGTAGGTACCTTCAATAACTCTTTATAATTTTACATCTCCATTTACTTTAGTAAGGTAAGTACATGGCAAATGTAGGGAAGAGATGCTGATGTATCCTGTAGACCATCCCCTCCAATATCATTCAGTCCTCTGCCTCAATTCTTTTCATCTTGCCTGGTATTCCTTCTTACCTTTTCATACTCCAGAAACATATGCGTCCTCTTGATTTTCTTCTCCTCTGTTACCTCTCCCATGGTGAAAAATCACCTTTGGGGCTTATTTAAATATCTCAATAATCAAATTTTCCTATAATCAAAAGTGGAAAATAAATTGCTCCCAATTGAAAGGAACTCCAAAGAGTTTGGCAATGATGTCTTTGAAAATATTGAGAAGTATTCTTTCTTAAATTTCCACTGAATTTTATTAATTACTTTACTTAATAGAAATTTCAACTTTGGGAGTGGGTGAAAGGAAGTGTCTGACAGGAACACAGGAGACAATTCTGGCTACAGCTTATCTCATGAACCATTCTCGGCGTGGAAGTTGACCATAGCAATCTTTTTTCTTGAATATCATAATTTCATTGAGTGCCCCTCTTGAGTTTTCTCTGTATGAAATGTTTTCAAGTATATTTATATTTTTAATATTGAACAATTTTGTTTTCCTAAAACATGTATACCATTAACATAATTACACATTTAACATCTTATAAATCTTTATGGTTTGGGTCTTTTTAGAACCAGCCAAAAAAGTATTTAAAAGGATAACATTTTGATTTGAAATATAGCTTTTGCTATGATTTTAAAACATATTTATTTTCTCTAACTTACATATTTTCACATATAGAAATAAGTGATAGTGCCTTCATCCTCGAGATAATTATACATTACAGTAGAACTTTCACCATTCCAATAATCCATCAAGGCAGAAATGCATCTTCAGATTGACAAAATGAAGACATAGGCAGTATATTTTTCCCACCTGAACAAGTGAATTTGTTCATTCTTTGTATATTTGTGACAAATTGTCAATCAATATTTTGGATGTTTCTGCTGGGTATGGTGACACACACCTGTAATCCTAGCAACTCTGGGGGTTAAGCCAAGAGCATTACAAGTTCAAGCCCAGCCTCAGCAACTTAGGGAGATCTCAAGTACAAAATAAAAAGAACTTGGGATGTGGTTCAGTGGTAGAGATCCTCTTGGTTTGATCTCCCAATACTGAAAATTAAAAAAAAAAAAAAAAAAAAAAAAAGAATACAGGTAGTGTTTTTGTCCAATTGAACAGTGCATTTGCTTATTTTTTAATGTTTATGGTGACTGGTATACAAATGTTATGGATGTTTCCTCTTATAGTTTAGAAAAAAGTCACAATGCCAGAACCTCTTCAATTATTGTGTCAACTGGGTCCTCATATTAAGACACAATTACATATTTTTAATGCCATTAGTAGCAGTGGACGGAGTTCAGTAGAGAAAGATTGTTTTAGTCATACGAAAGATAAAAGATAATTATTGTATTATTATTAGTTCATACTAATAGTATTATTATGAATCTGGCTTCAGAAACACTATGACTTTACTTTGATTCCAAATATAAATGGGAAGAAAATATATAAACTGATATGTTTCTACAATCATAAACACATCTTTGTATGAACAATCCATGCAAAGAGTACAAACTTATGTAATAAATATACTAATTACTAGTTGAGCATATTTTATTTAAACTAATTATCATCACTTGGTTATTCATTCAATAATCACTCAGTAAACTGTGTACTCAAACTTTGTGTGAATTCCCACAGAGGTTCAGTATGAAATCACATTAATTTTCACTTAATTTTAAATATATAAAACAGTGATATTAATTATAGGCAGAGTATCTTACAACAGATCTCTAAAAGGTAATCATCTTACATACTAAAATTTTATACACATTGGGCAGGACATCCCCATGCCTCCAGTGTACAGTCATTGGTGGCTACCCTTGTCTTCTGTGTTCCTATGTAATTGACCCTTAAAGATATGTTATACAGGGAGATTGAGAATTTGTCCTTCTGTAACTGGCTTAATGCCCTCTGGATTCATCCATGTTGTCTTATAGAACACACACACACCTTGTTTTTAAGGGAATAATAATCCACTGTATTTACATACAACATTTACTTAACCACTCTTTCACTAGTGGTAACTTGTGTTTACACTTCTTGGCTATTGTCAATAATGATGCCATGACTGTGGAAATAATGATCCTGATTTCAATTTCCTTGAACGTAAATACAGAAATAGAACATATGGCAGTTCTCTCTTTGTTTAATTTTTGGGGAACCTCCATGCATTTTCTATAGCCACTGCGCCATTTCACTTTCTCACCCACCATGTGCAAGGCTTCAAATTTCTCCACACCCTCCTCATCTTATAATGCTCATATGTCAATGTTCACTGTCTGTAAAGAAAATCCAGCAATATTAGGGGAAATACCAGTACTGAAAATACCAGTCAAGTCAACTGAAGGTCTTAAGCTTACTTCAATCAAATTAGATTTACTAATAAAGTAGATCTCTATGGATATTTGCCAAAGACTTAAGAAGACAATATTCATCTTGAGCAAGGCTATTTAAGTTTATATTTCTTACCTATGCAAAAACAAAAAAGCTTAACAGGTTATGTTTAGTAATTATGGAGTATATATTCCTTAGTGAGTCCTCATATCATCTGCTCCATGACATTTTTTGTACTTGCCCCAATTTCCCTGTGTCAGTGTCTGCACACATTTTGGCTCAGCTTACTTTTCCTCACATCTCCCCTGGCAACTGAGCCACTCTGATGATGAAGATTATGAAGCCATCCTACATGGTAGAAGACGGGACCATTCCTCTTGCTATTCAGTCTTTCTCTGTTCCTGCTACTTTTACACTGTATATTGCACACATGAACAGGGTGTTAGAGTGTAATGTGTGGTTATTTTAACATAAATAGAATTGATAGAGAGTGGTCATATTTTACATTATGTTTTTTTCTATGACAGTACTTTTATTTTTATTTTTTTAAATTTAACTTAATTTGTTATACATGCTTTTAGAGTGCAATTCCTTTCATATTACATATAAAGAGCACAGTTTTCCAAGTCATTGGTTTTACACAAAGAATTTTCATAACATTTCAGATTTTATACATGCACTCAATATATTGATGTCCAACTCCTTCTGCCATTATTTCTATCCCCTTACCCCTTCCCTCCCTCCCTCCACTTTGGTTTATTTAACATTCCTTCATTCTTCTCATCACCCCCTCCCTTGCCACTATAATTCAGTATCATTATAGCAAAGGAATCAATCGACCTTTGGTTTTCTGGGATTGGCTGACTTCACTTAGCATTATTTTCTTCAACTCCATCCATTTACCTGCAAATGCCATGATTTTATTCTTTTTTAATGCTGAATAGTGTTCCATTGTGTATATACCAAAGCTTCCCTATCCATTCATCTATTGATGGGCTTAGGGGTTGTTTCCACAATCTAGCTATTGTGATTTGTGTGGCTATAAACATTGATGTGGCTGTGTCCCTGTAGTAATCTGTTTTTAAGATCTTTGGGTATAGCCCAAGGAGTGGGATAGCTGGGTCAAATGGTGGTTCCATTCCAAGTTTTCCTAGGAATCTCCATACTGTTTTCCAGATTGGCTGCACCAATTTGCAACCCCACCAGCAATGTATGAGTGTGCCATAATTCCCATGATTACCCTCTCACTAGTCAAATAATCTAATACCTCTATCTTCTCACATCCTATATCACAAACATTTTAGCCAACCCATAAGTCCCCCCTTCATTTCACAGTACTTCTGAGACACTGAGTTCATCCCCACATTCATAAAGAAGTTTCTTGAAAAATGAAGTGGAACAAGAATGAATGGAGGTGAATTTATTTCCAAGTGCCCTCAGAAATCACAAAACTGTATTGATTTGATGATTCAAAACAGAGAAGAAAAAACAGGTTTTTATGAAAAACAATTTTCCTAAGAAATTTTTGTTTTCCTTTTCTTCAGGCTATATATTAAAGGATTAATTATGAATTGATCACTGTACAAAACATAGATATCATATTGTCTTGGTCCATGAAGTAGCTAGATCTGGAGCACAGATGCATAGACAAGATTGTCCCAAAGATACAAGGACCACTATCAATGGGAAGCACAGGTAAAGAAGGCTTGAGCTTCTGCTCTGCAGAATTCATCCTCAAGATAACAGAGAGATGTGGAGAAGGAAGGGAGAATCAATATGAGGCAGCTCATCTCACTACAACTGGTAAAACCATAAAGGACAAACTCACTTACATGTGGGTCAGACCAGGAGAGTTTCAGGAGGAATAAAAGGTCAGAGAAAATTGACTGATGACCTTGAGTGGCAGGAAAAAGCTGGAACCTAAATCCATTGTGTGTGGCATCCTTCGTAAAGCCTCAGGATATGTGGGCCACACATGGAACAAAGAGGTGGGCAGAAACTTAAGTGACGTCATGTAAAGATGAAACTATGATTTGCTGGGCTTTAGGATTAGTTGGGTTGTTTTTATTATTTTTTAAAATTTTTTGTCTCTAGGTTGAAATAGTTTAATGAGTGAAATCAGAATAATAATTTAATAACATAGATAAAATATTGACTAAATCATACGTCAAAAACAGTCTAATTTCCTAAAAGCAATCAATGGAAATGTAAGTTGAAGTATGAATAATTTGATAATATGAAAAGAAATAAAATTTTGGCATTAAAAATGTAAAATCAAAACATTAATGTTTTATATCATATTACATATTAAAACATGAAAAGAAAACATTTATATATTTAAGAAAGCTTTCCAAAAGAAAAATATGTTAAAACAGGAATAACAAAGGAAAGTGAATTTCTCATAAGATAAATTTAACTATTATATAAACAAATAAACCATTATCCATAATGTATTTTACACAATATATCCACATATTTATATAGTTGAAAGATGAAGTGCAATCTGTTTATTTATAATGACCATGAAATAGTTGAACAGAGGTACATTATTAATAAGAATATATAATTGTAACAAACACAAAACACTTATAAGGTAAATTTGATATTTCCATCAAGCATCTCATGTATGAGTGTATCATTGGGTTAGTAAGAGCATTTGAAAGATATACCATAGAATAATAATCTGTGATACCTCCCAAAGATTTTCATTACCACATAATTTTTATAAAGGATAAAGGAAACTTCTCAATATGGTAGACAAGAATATGGAAAACTTTTGGAGGAAAGTAAGACTATAAAAATTCAATGAACTGCCATTATAATAACATTTGATAATTTCAACTTTATAACTTAGTATGAATACTAAGGATAGAATAATTTGCTCTTTATTAATTTTATAGAATTATACCAATACTTCTATTCTAATCATTAAATTTATTTATTCTTTATTAAAATTCTCTAAAAACTTTAAATTCTATATAATAACTTAACACATATCTGCAAGTTATATATGCAAATTGTAAAAAACAAAAAATAAAAATTACAGGAAGCAAAATGTTAAGTTAAGCAGATCATAATTAATTCAAATAATATGGATGTCTTTGAGCTTACTAAGCAAACAATTCCTTTTTGATAACTTTCCTTATTGCCCTTTTAACATCTTTGTTCCTCAGGCTGTAGATCAGAGGGTTTAACATGGGACTCACAAAGACATAAAACACAGCCACAATTTTCCCCTGTTCTATAGATGTCTCAGAAGGGGGCCTCAGGTACATACAGAACAATGTTCCATAAAACACTGTGACCGCTGTCAGGTGGGACCCACAGGTAGAGAAAGCCTTGCGCCTGCCCTCAGCAGAGCGAATTCGAAGAATGGCTGAGAAGATGAAAATGTAGGAGATGAGGATGATGGTGAGGGAGCAGGTGAGGTTGGATCCAGCCACCACAAACATGGCAGTCTCTTTGATATAGGTATCTGAGCAGGCCAACACCAAGAGAGGGGGGTCTGCACAGTAAAAGTGATTGACCTCGTTGGGTCCACAGAAGGACAGACGAAGCATCAGGATGGTCTGGGCCAGACCATTTGCAAAGCCATAGACATAAGTAGCAGCAACAAGAGAGAGACACACAGTCCTGGACATCTTGATACCATATAACAAGGGCTTGCAGATGGCTATGTAGCGATCATAAGCCATCACTGCAAGAATATAATAATCTGTGATCACCAAGGCAATCAAAAAGTGGAATTGTATAAAGCAACCAATGAAGGAAATGGTCTTTTTTTTTTTTGGACAAGAAGTTAACCAGCATCTGTGGTGTAACAGTGGTGGCATAACAGAGATCCAGAAAGGAGAGGTGACTGAGGAAGAAGTACATTGGGGTGTGCAGCTTTGAGTCACTTCTGATTAAGAAAATCATGGTCACATTGCCAGTTACTGTGATGAGGTAGATGACTAAGAAGACCACAAAAAGGATAGGCTGCAGCTCTGCTCTATCTGTAAGTCCCAGGAGAATGAACTCAGTCACCACCGTGTAGTTTTTCTTTAGCATTCTGTTTTCTTGCCTTTGTATAAAGCCTAAGGAAAGGTAATGAATGTGCATCTGAAAGTTTGGCAAATATGCTTTTGACGTTTTAAATATAAACTGATATAGAACTCCTCCAACAATGAAGAGGCCATTTGTAAATGAATTTTTGTGAATCTTTTCTGCAAGTCTTCCAGTATTTGCAGAACTTTTATCATTTTCCACATATACTGGTGGTTTTAATGATTTGTGATGGGGCACTGATTAAGGGAAATATAGCATATCAACAATTCTGAGACACTGAGGGGGAAGAATAATGAAAAAAAGTTTGATAAAACTCTGGACCATGAACACTCCTTGTAATTCTTTGTTATTATTGTCCATTTCCAATTTCCTTGACATATGCATATAAATGTTTATTTTCTTTGATGATGATGAATGAAATTGTAATTTTTTTCTACAACATACCTTTGGATATGTTATTCAAAGTACTGGCCATTAAAAGTTCTCTGTTTTTTTTTTTTTTTTTTTTTTTTTTTTTTAGCTGAATAGACTTAGGGAAGTAAAACTGAGGTATGGGGCTGGACCCTTCTTGACAGAACTGTGATCACTTGCCAGCTCCTCCAAATTCAATATCAACTTCAACTGCTCCTTCAGCCTCTTCCTGCAATGCAAGCTCACTTTTCCCACCCTAGACCACCTTAAGGGACCTCATACCACCAAACTTTTCTTTACTTTTAACCCAGCTCAGAATCTCATTTGTTTTGTGTATTTTTGCCAAGCTGCACAACAAATTGCTTTAGGAGAACAAAAGCAAATCTTAGCTCTTTTTATGTTCACAAGATTTATAAGAATATACATACTTATATGCATATGCAATAGAAAACATATGCATTTGCATATGTACATTGATGATATTAACAATTCATGATCAGCAGTATTTTAATGGGAAAACAATGTACCAAAGGGTCTGATGAAGCAGTGGGGGGTCATAATAATTTTAAAAGGTTAATAAACAAAACTATAAATCATTATTATTCCCAAATATTCCCTGTAACTCTACCTTATTCTATCTCTTGCAAAACAAAAATTTAATGCTCTAATTTTTTTAACCACAAGTTCATCAAAATATAAAATATATATGCATAACATCATAAAGAAAAGATAATCATATTGATTACATAAAAGAGATAGTAAATAAAATATCATAATTGTGCCAGGTATGGTGGCTCATGTCTGTAATACCAACATCTTTGAAGATGAGGCAGGAAGATGGTGAGTTTGAGGCCAGACTTGGAAACTAGCAAAACACTGCCTAACAATAAAAAAATAAAAAAAAATGTAAATCATGAATTGCATTTCTCAACATTTGGGCATAATAAAAGAGACCAAAGAAACTATCATAGAAAACTGGCTTTCTCTTTTGTTACCAAATGCAACTTTATGATAATGTTGTATTTATTCTTTTTGTTTTTAACTACAATACCAATGATAGAAGCAGATTACTTTAGAAGACACATTCTCATAAGTCACCACTCAGAGGTTCTTATGTATTGCATTATACCACACTGCACATGAGGACTTGGAATAATTTGTTGATGGTAATAAGAAACAAAAGAAGTCATCTAATTCAATGAAATTCTAAATATTTTATGTTTTTCCTGTTTTAAACTCATAAGGTACAAGTGAGTTTTACCATGATAATTGCCAAAGAGGCAAATATGTTTTTCATGCTCAGATGGAGTTTTTAACATCTTTATTTATTGAAATATTAATGAAGATTCAAAAGAATTAACGTTTCCATTCACTTTTACCGTTAGTAAATGAGGTAATGCAAGCAATGAATGTTCCAGATAATTTGAGTGTTTTGCAGTCATGGCATTCCTCATAGGCAAAAGACCACAACATTTGAGTCAGGAAATCTCAGAAAAAAGCATTTGCAAGAGACCTAAGTAACCCTGGGGGCGTCCCAGGCTTTGCACTCCTGGATTTCACCAATGATCTCTCATACAGATGCTTCCTGCCACTGCTCAGTCCTCCAAATTATCTAAAATTATCTAAACCATTTTTCTTTGGATTGAGTAAAGTTATTCTCTTTAGCAAGTGTTTACAGTTCAAATTAAAGTAGAAAAAAAATCAGAAAAGTTATATCCATGAAACACATCTATTAATTTGCCTTAAATAATTAATGTAGATTACAAACATAAAATCATTTCTTAACTAAGAGGGCATAGAAATTATTGACTGAAAGCATATAATTATAGAGTAGCATTGTGAACCCAAAAGGAATCCAAAAGATTAGTTAATAACACCCCATATGTATCTTTTCAGTGAAGCAAATGAGAACAACCAGTATATTACAGAGAGTCAGGAGAGTATAACTTTTAATGGGAGTTTGCTTTCTCACTTCCTGGGAGGAAATTCCATTTTTGTTTGTGTGACCTTGCATAAATAATCAATCTCTCCTTGCCTTAGTTTTCTCATTCATAAAATTTTGTTAGTAGCTACTCCTTCCATACAAAGGAATACATTTAGAGAAGTCTTTTAAAATATGTCTGTCCTGCAGTAAGCATTTAAAAGTTTGTATTTATTATTACTAGAGTGAACTGTGCAAATCTACTCTAGAACAAGATTCACCATCAAAGAAGAGCTCTCTCTGGAGGGCCAAGAACTGTATCTAATCTTGATTTAAGGCACAGTGACTTCTAGTTGAATGCTTTCCCAATTGGAAGAAGGCAATATTCTTGATGAGACTGATGTTCTTTTTGGTCTAGTTTCCTTTCTCTTATATAAACACCACTGCACTGTACATTTATTTATAAATAACTTACTCTAAGAATAGTAGCATTTTAATGGAGACACTTGTTATTCATTAGATTAGGATTTAGCCTCAATTTACTTTTATCAGTTAAAATATTTACTTATGGATTCCAACATTTAAAATAACCATGTCTAATCCTACCTTCAAAAGAAGATTGATTTCACAATGACAGCAACAATATGAAGAACCTGAAAAACTTATACCAGAATTGTCTCATGCACCAAATCCCTAAGGCTCAATTATTTCCTGCAGAAAGCTGCACAAATTGAGAGCAACCTCCACCTTTCTATTATAAACACCCTGAAATCACAGAGGGTACGAGTTTTGTTCCTGTCACTAGGAAATCAAGTCTCCCAGGAATGATGAAGCAATGGGACTTTTTCACCTACTCCTGTTTCCTTATGAACGTACATGTGTATAAATATATTGAAAAAATATGGTCATCAAATCCTTTCATTATGCTTCAGTTGGTGCTATTTCAAGACATCATTGATTACATACTGCATAGACATGTGAACTCCAAATTTCTTTTTAAGAATATTTATTTTTTTGTTGTTTTGTTGTTGTTGCTTTGGTGTGCCAAGATTTTATTAGGTTACGCCACCTACAAAAACAGATTCTGCATCTATTTCAAATAACTTGGCCATAAAGAGTATTTTTGTTTTTTCAGATGCTATAGAATGAATTTTCTAAAATGTGGCATATTCATACAATGGTCATAGTCAATAATTTCCACAACCTTTTGGGATAATTTTTACCTTGAAGAAAATTCCTATATGTATTTTTAATTTATTTTGCCCTTTGATGACTTATGAGGTCTCTTGTGAGTGTAGCAGGGAGGCTTACTTACACGATCTTATGCTCCTCTCTGTTCTCTGATCTGCCTGGTTACTATCTGCTCTGCTGTCATTCGGCACATCAGGGGCATCTCAAGTTGATTTCTCTCTCCTGGTAGACACAGCTTGCTTATGTTCCTGACTGACCCAGAGACATCTTGTATTTTACAGAGATTTCAGACCTCCTTTGGATCTGTGCCTCATCTCTGTTCAGAACTGACTGAGAAGTCTGCTGGGGAGGACTTAATTTTACTGGCATAAGACGTTCAAGTCATGCACTCTCCACTATTGTCATACTTCTTCATGAAATTTGAAAATTTTGGAAATCTGGAGACAGGAGCACCATCCATGACACATAGCATCTAAAGAAACTATGAGACTATTAACTTAAATCCAAGTGGGAGCAGGTTAAATAAGCAAAGCTCAAAAATTACTTCGCTTTTAAGCCGGGCGCGGTGGCGCACGCCTGTAATCCCAGTACTTGGGAGGCTGAGGCAGGAGGATCGCGAGTTCAAAGCCAGCCTCAGCCATGGCGAGGCACTTTGCAACTCAGTGAGACCCTGTCTCTAATAAAATACAAAAAAGGGCTGGGGATGTGGCCCAGTGGTCGAGTGCCCCTGAGTTCAATCCCCGGTACCAAAAAAAAAAAAAAAAAAAAAAAAAATTACTTCGCTTTTGCTACCAATATATTGATTCAGAGTCAAAGCACAGGGCCTGGAGTGTGGGATAACTTGTCTTTGAGAGACCTTCTATGGCCATTAATCATCTTTTCACTTTACCTCTCTGCTCATTAGTATGTCCATACTGAAGAGCCAGTCTTGCTTTTTTTTTTAATTTTTTTCTCTGTCATAATCTACACTTTTTTATCAAACACTAATGAAGTTCAGGAGAGGAAGATTATCTCAGTGATATGAAGGATAACAAGATTATTATGGTATTATTGTGTTACTCTGCAGAGTTTTATTAACAATCTGTCCCCAAAATACTAAGGCTTTGCTGTAATTTCAATTATAAATATATAGTAAGTATTATATGAATTGGTATACCTCTGGAATTATAAACAAGTCTTGGTATAAATGGTCTACATGAATAATCAACAGGTACGTACAAAATACACTAATTACTAGCAAAGCTAAATTTGTTTAAGCTATCAACCATTATTTATTTATTCACTGAACACCTTCAGTAAACAAAAACTGTGCGCACAAATTATTGTGCAGATATACACAGAGGATGTCAAGGTAAAATTGACTTGATGTTTTAGTTTAGAATATAATACTGTTAACTAGAGGCAAAATGTTTTACAACATATCAGTAAAAACTGGTCATCTTGCATAACTGGAATTTATACATATTGGACAGACAGGAAGTAGCCTTGGCACTCTTTCCTAAGCTCCTGGAAATCACCTTTCTCCTCCATATGTAAATGAGTCTAACTATTGTACATATATCACATAAGCGGACTCCTCTAGCATTTGACTCTGTGGCTGGCTTATTTCACTTCCTCTAATGTCCCCTGGTTTCACATATATTATCACACATAGTATAATCACCTTCTTTTTAAGTCCAAATAATAATTCATTGTATTTATATTCCACATTTTCTTATCCACTCAACCACCAGTAGCAGTGGAGTTGTTTCCATAGTTATTATTGATAATGTGTGGTGATTGTGACAAACAAGATCTTGCTCTTAATTATTTTGTACATATACCCAGAAAGTAGAACATCTAGATTATAGTAGAGTGGCAAGATTATAGCTCTAATTTTTAACTTTTGAGGAATTTAAATGTATTTTCCATAGACACTGCACCATTTTGCTTTCCTACCAGCCATGTACAGGGTTTGTAGTTTCCCCACAACCTCATCAACTTGCTTTGCTCACATGACAGTGATCACTGTACATGAAATCCCAGTACCACTACAGAAATGCAGTGTTATTGAGAGCCCTAAGCTTGTTCTAATAAAGTTACACTACCACGAAAATACACATCTATGACTATTTGATAAAACATTAGGGCCAGAATGTTAATCTCATTTTAGCTAATTAAACTTAATTTGATTACCTATGAAAAGATCAAACAACTTGACAGTTTATGTTGAGGAATTATGAAGTATGTCTCTTCTCCTCCTGACTCTTGGTTCCCTCTCTATCTATCTATCTATCTAAAACACACACACACGCACACACACACACACACACACACACACACACACACAAAACACACAAGTACACAGGAGATTGTTTATAGATACATTGCTGCCATTAGTCCCAGCCATCCAGATTACATGTCAAGGTTACATTTCAACTCTGCTTTCAGAATTTATTTCTAATATTTCTGCCTGGGCCACTGAGATGAAAAGGCAAATGTGAAGTTTTGTTCCAGTCCTTGCACACATCTGTCTCAACCTACTCTTCCTCAGGTCTCCCCTGGCAGTTGAGCCACCTCTGATCATGAAGCCATCCAACGTGGAAGAAGATGGGACCCTCGCTGTTGACATTCAGTCCTCCTCTGTTCCTGCTATATTTCTACTGGGCTTTATACCTTCGATCAGGGTGTTAAAATGTAATGCTTGATTATTTTGAACATAAAGGGAATTTATATAGAGCAGCCATGTTGCACAGGATCTTTGGGACATTGAGTTTTTCCCCATATTCATAGTGAAGCCTCTTGGAAAAATGAAGTGGAGCAGACTGATTGGAGATGGATTTAGTTAAGTAGGTGGTTCATGAACATAAATATCTCACAGGTAGAGCTCTCAGTCTTGTGGAAGTATACAACATTAAGATTTGCTGTGGTAGCTGGGCGCGGTGGCACACACTTGTAATCCCAGCACTTTGGGAGGCTGAGGCAGGAGGATCACGAGTTCAAAGCCAGCCTCAGCAATGATGAGGCACTTAGCAACTCAGTGAGACCCTGTCTCTAAATAAAATACAAAAAAGGGCTGGGGATGTGACCCAGTGGACGAGTGCCCCTGAGTTCAATCCCTGGTACCACAAAAAAAAAAAAAAAAAAAAAAAAAAAAAAAAAAAAAAAAAAAAAAAAAAAAAAGATTTGCTGTGGTATATTAATATATGTACATAGGAAAGTTACGTTAGATTCATTCCACTATCTTTCCTATTCCTAGGGCACCTTCTGTCCCTCCATTCCCCTTTGTCTAATCCACTGAACTTCTGTTCTTTCCCACCCCACTTTGTTGTGTGTTAGCCTCCAAACTTCATAATTCTGATTAACATATAATCCCTACTCATTTCACCTCATTTAGTGCATCATTCTTTCTTCCAAAAATATTTAAAAATTTTATTTTTTGCATCAAACACTGCCCTTGGCACTGGTAGAGTACCCAACAAAACCCATAATTATCCATTTCTTCATGTAGTTTGCAGACTGAAGTTGGAGGGAAACAACTATTTTAGCCTCATATGAAAGGCCTATGTGATCTGTCACTCATTCCCAAACATCTTCCCCATTGAAATTCTTTCTATCCTTTAGTTTCTCCCTCTGGTCCATATATGTTTTTCTCCTTGCTATTTCCTTAAAAAGCCTCAGAAGATCTTGCCTCGGGGCCTTTGTACTTACTAAATGTCTGTGAAAAACTTCCACCAGCACTCACATGGAATGATCCCTATTCAGGCCTTGCTCAAAGTTATTTCCAGAGAGGGCCCTATTCTGCTCCACCACTTCCTATCCATGGCCTGCTTTGTTTTTCTTGAAAGCACAATTAGTATTTCTTGATTCTTAAACTTCTCTTGATTCCTATACTTCTTTCATAGCACAGGCTATGAATTTGGGGCTTCCCTTATGTGAAATGTGCTGGCTGAGAATTATGGTGAAAAATCACAGGACACAGAAATAATTTTGAAATGCGGGGGCAGGAAGGCTCTGCAACCTTGGGGGATCTTCTTCCACACTGGAAGGAGAGAGAGAGCAAGAACTTACAATTTCTTTATTTATACACAGGGGGATTCAAAGGGATGTCTATGGAATGTTCTTTTGACAAATAAGGTAGGAAGTGGGCTGTCCAAGCCTAATGGGTAACACCCAAGTCCATAGCTACAAGAGCTGTCCCATTGGTAGAGCGAAGGCAGAGATCTCATACCTTGGGCAGTCTACACCCGGGAATGCCTGGAGACCTAAGCCCCCCATGGATGCATCTCTCAATATTAGGGGAAAGTAAAATGAATTGTAGAAAGATACATAGAAAAATTTTCTACTGTCAAGTTTTAAATGTAGCAAAACAGCACTACTTAATTCTTCAGATACATAAACACCTTGAAAATGAAAGAACTGTATGCAGGGATAAGAAGCATAAAATTTATACTAGCAGTTATCATATAAAATGGGGAAATGAACAGAATAAGGCAGATAAGATTCAATTCTGTAATATCTGAATATCTAAATTACCTTAAACAAATGTTACATTGTGTGAAGATATAATAATGACTACTTGAGCTCAAAAGGAGTGTTTACATTACATTTATTTTTTTTTTTTTTTTTTTTTTTTGGTACTGGGGATTGAACTCAGCAGCACTAGACCACTGGGCCACATCCCTAGCCCTTTTTTGTATTTTATTAGAGACAGGGTCTCACTGAGTTGCTAAGTGCCTCGCCATTGCTGAGGCTGGCTTTGAACTCGCGAACCTCCTGCCTCAGCCTCCCAAAGTGCTGGGATTACAGGCGTGCGCCACCGCGCCCAGCCTACATTATTTTCTATTTTGGGGTATAGGTCCAAAATATTTCATTAAAGAATTTAACAAGTAAATCCTAAAAAAAAAAAATTAATAACACAGATAAATATCCAATTCATCATAGCTGTAAAACACTTTAACTATTTTGTTCATAATACTGGGGATCAAACCCAGGGTCTCACACATGCTAGGCAAGGGATTTATCATTGAGCCACATTCACAATGAAATTTTAACTTTTTAAGAACCAACAATGAAATTATAAAGTGAAATATGAATGAACTGCAATTTATAAAATCAATAACATTTCAGAGGATGTGACATTCAAAACAGGTAATCAGACACATGTCTTTATGTGTACATATACATATAAAGTGCATATATACCTACATACAGCAAGAAAGGGTATATATCTTTATTAAAGAAATCTAGATTAAAAGGAAAATATAAATTTTACAATTTTAAAATAGACACTATAAAGGTGTGCATTTGTCACAAGATCAATTGGAATCAGCAATAAACAAAACCTTGTAACACACTTTAAACAAACACTCAAATGTCCACATATGTATATGGCTAACATTCATAAGCAATCTACTTATTTCAAAAGTACAGGAAATAATGATGAATGATTGGGGGGGGGGCGGTTGACGTGGTAGGCAATAAGCACTCATTATAAACACCCAAAATTCTTCTAAGGGAAATCCGACATTTCCATTAACTAACCAGTGGGAGAGGACTACAATAGATTAGTATAAACTTTTGAAAAATACACCTTAGAGGAAAAATCTGAAATATGCACAAAAGACATTAATTATGGTTTAATTTGAATGAGGAAAAAAACACACCTACTATGGTATGGAGGACATTAAACACAACATGAAACCTAAGGAATTGGAATGATCATACATTTGGTAAATTTGTATTTCACAACTTTATCAGTGTGAGTACCATAGATGGAATTTGTGGGTTTTGTTTGTTTTTTTTGTGATAGGAACCATCTGTTCTGTATTGATTTTTATAGGGCAATAGCAATGCCTTTGGACTTAGCATTGAATTTGTTTGCTTTTTTGAAAAAAACAAAAATTCACTGAGAAGACACTGTAAACTCCAGATAATAACATATAATTGTAAGTTCAATATGTGAATTATGAAAGACAAAAAAATTCAAAGACAGAAAAAGACATACTAATTTAAAATGCTATTAGTTGTTGAGATAATAAGGATGTCTTCACACACTTGTGACAAATCTAGCTTACTAAACAAACAATTCCTTTTTGATAACTTTCCTTATTGCCCTTTTAACATCTTTGTTCCTCAGGCTGTAGATCAGAGGGTTTAACATGGGACTCACAAAGATATAAAACACAGCCACAATTTTCCCCTGTTCCACAGATGTCTCAGAAGGGGGCCTCAGGTACATACAGAACAATGTTCCATAAAACACTGTGACCGCCGTCAGGTGGGACCCACAGGTAGAGAAAGCCTTGCGCCTGCCCTCAGCAGAGCGAATTCGAAGAATGGCTGAGAAGATGAAAATGTAGGAGATGAGGATGATGGTGAGGGAGCAGGTGAGGTTGGATCCAGCCACCACAAACATGGCAGTCTCTTTGATATAGGTATCTGAGCAGGCCAGCACCAGGAGAGGGGGGTCTGCACAGTAAAAGTGATTGACCTCGTTGGGTCCACAGAAGGACAGACGAAACATCAGGATGGTCTGGGCCAGACCATTTGCAAAGCCATAGACATAAGTAGCAGCAACAAGAGAGAGACACACAGTCCTGGACATCTTGATACCATATAACAAGGGCTTGCAGATGGCCATGTAGCGGTCATAGGCCATCACTGTGAGCATATAGTAATCTGTGATCACCAAGGCAATGAAAAAGTGGAATTGTATAAAGCAACCAGTGAAGGAAATGGTTTTTCTCTTGGACAAGAAGTTAACCAGCATCTGAGGGGTTATGTTCGTGGCATAACAGAGATCTACAAAGGAGAGGTGACTGAGGAAGAAGTACATGGGGGTGTGAAGCTTTGAGTCACTTCTGATTAAGAAAATCATGGTCCCATTGCCAGTTACTGTGATGAGGTAGATGACTAAGAACACCACAAAAAGGACAGGCTGCAGCTCTGCTCGATCTGTCAGTCCCAGCAGAATAAACTCAGTCACCACCGTATAGTTTTTATTCAACATTATGTTTTCTTGGCTTTAAATAAGGCCTAAAGAAAAGGAATTAAAATTGTTTCTGGCTTTGGTCATATGTTAACACCTCCTTCATATCTGGTGTTTGTCTCTTCTCTGTAATCTTTGGCATGTGGCATAAGAAGAAAACCCAATAACCATGTGACTGATGTTTTAAGTAACTACAGTATTATGGAGCACCACAGTCAGACTGCCACGAAAGTAAATCTTAACTAGTTTTACCCATACAAGATATATACAGCACATGCAGATTATTCATTCCTTTATGCCCATATGTATATTGGCAGTTTTAAAGATCCATAATGAAGCATGTAAGTAAATACATAATGTACTAATTGGCTATGGTAGGATGGTAGGGGAGACAGTAAAACTAAGTAAGAGAAATGAAATTCTTGATGTATTGGTTTGCTATAATTCTACCTCATTCTAACTATTGCAAAAAAATTTAAAATGCTATAACATAAACATATTATAGTTACCTTAAAACATGAAATATTTTTACTTTGCATTGTAGAGAAATAATAGCAATATTATTATATAACTGAAAACATACTTTATATATCATAAAGTGTATCGTCTAACATTTAGGCAAGACAGAAGTGACCATGAAGACTGTCATGGAAAACTGATATTCTCCTTTGCTGATGTGCACCCAGTTGTGTTGATATTATATGACTCTTCTGTAGTAACTTCAATTTCATGATGGAAACAGGTCACCTTGCAAAGCACTTCTTAAACTTGACATTCAAGGGTTTTTGCTCATTGCATTATCCCATTCCACACATGAGAACTTTGGCCTTAAGGGCCAGGATAAGAAGATGCAAAACTGTTATTTAACAGGACAAAATATTTATTATATTGAATTTTTTATTATATTTAAAGTAAAACTTTATTATTCCCTTAAGCAAACAAGGTCCCACTAAATTTTATCATCGTAATTGCCAAATAGGTAAATCGACTTTTGGTGCTAAATTGGTGTTTTCATGTCTTCATTGAAATATTAATCAATATTCAAAACAATTAACACATCCATTTATTCTTTACTGTGGGGAATTGATGTCATGCAAGCATTCTAGATAGTTTTAACAGAGTAATTTATAGTAAAAAGCTTTCCTTTTAAGAAAAAGCACCCAACATCCTATGTGATTTCTATCAGGAAAACTCATAGAAAAGCATTTGCAAGCAACATAAGTGGCTTTGGGGGCATCCCAGGCTTTGCCCTCCTAAAATTGACCTTACTCTGAGATCCTCTCATGTAAATGCTTCCTGCCACTTCTCAGTCCCAGATAGAATCAAAATCATTAGTCTGCAGCTTGAATGAAGGCATTGTTTCCTTGGCATATTTTCCTGTCTCAGTTTGAGGTAGAAAGACAAATTTAAAGAAGTGGCCTTCATTAAACATATCTTTTAATTAACTTTAAATAATCAATATAGATTTTAAGCCAAAAGTGGTCATTTCTCAATCAGGAGGTATAGACATTATTAAACGTAATGCTCATAATTGTAAAGTAGATTGGTGAACTCAAAAGAAATCATAAAGCCGGGCGCGGTGGCGCACGCCTGTAATCCCAGCACTTTGGGAGGCTGAGGCAGGAGGATCGCGAGTTCAAAGCCAGCCTCAGCAATGGTGAGGCACTTAGCAACTCAGTGAGACCCTGTCTCTAAATAAAATACAAAAAAGGGCTGGGGATGTGGCCCAGTGGTCGAGTGCCCCTGAGTTCAATCCCTGGTACCAAAAAAAAAAAAAAAAAAAAAAAAGAAATCATAAAGTTTACTTATTACCACTCATTAATTTGCTTCTCTTGAATAAAGCAAGAGAGTGTAATCTTGTTTATTTATTGAAAGTCAACGCAGTAACAGTTCCTGGGAGTTTGCATTACCACATTGTGGATGTACAAGGTTTCCTACTTCCTAGTTGTGTGGTCTCCAGAAAATCATTAATCTCTCTGTGCCTTGATAATGGTATTCATGAAATTTAGTTAGTAACAGTGACTGCTTCTATGGGAGGTATTGATATCATGAAAACCTTTCAAGATATGTCTGTCATTTAGTAAGTATTTAAAAATCTGTTCCAACTGGTATTATGGTGAATGATACAGAAATACTCTAGAATAAAATCTGGCCTCAAAGCACAAACTCCTTGGCCAAGGATTGCATCAAATCAGCAATCAGACAGAGCAACATCTCTAGATTAACATCTTCCCAATTGGAAAAAGTCAATAATTATTGATGAAATTGATGTTCTCTTTGGCTTCATTTCCTTACCATATAGAAACAATATTCTACTGTACATTTATTTATATGTACCTTTTTTCTGAGAACAATAGCAGAAAAAAAATAAATTAATTTGCAAATTTGTGAGACTAAAATCTAGCTCGGTTTATTTTTATCAATTGAAATGCTTATTTCTGGTTTCAAAATTTAAAATACGTTTAGTCCTACCTGAAAAAGGTGGGTGGTTTCACAATGACAGGATTCATATGAAGAATCCGAAGAGTTTATAAGGGAATATCCTCATAGATACCTAATCCCTATGGTCCCATTATATCACGCAAAAATCCATTTAGGTTATGAGCTATCACCAATTTGCTATTCTGAAAATCCTAAACCCATTAAGAACTTGATCTTTGCTCAATCCCCACAATCACCAGGGAATCAAATCTCACAAGGGTGATAAAGCACTTGAAATAGGAAAAACCTGGATGTCAATCAGTTAAATGACTGTTGTAAATCGTGTTTATAGCTACCCCTTTCTATTTTTCCTACTTTCATGTTAAAGTTTCAGTACTAATAAGTTTGTGTCTTAGAACTTAAATATATTCCAAAAATGTGTATTTTTTTCTGATGATATCAATGTATGGAATTGGCTATCATTTTGAAGTTTCTTAAATATAGCTACATAAACAGTATGTTATTTTAGATCTTATACGTTAATTTTAGCATTTTTATGTTAATTCATTTCCTATTTATACTCTTTGATATTTATCTCTGTTCTGATGTTTTGTTACTTCAAACCATTTCTAGGAACTTTTTGTATCTCAATATTTCACCTCTTTATGGAATTTGTAGCAAATATCAGGGCCAAATTATTAGGTGCATCTTAAATTTAAATAGTTCACTGGTTAAATTGAGGCAACTTTTCAAAATTGTAAATTTTTCCCACTAATATATCAACTCTGAAAGATTATTTTTAATTTAATGTTTAATTATTACTGCAGCATTTGTTTCTTCTTTAAATAGCTTTTATGTTTTAAAAAGTTAATATGTGCATTACAGGAAAAATGAAAACACAACAAAGAAAAAAGGCAACCAGTCACAAGCAGCTTAGTTGGACATGTCCCTCTAGGTCATGCCTATACATACACAACATCCCATTTTATGTGATTGAAATCTTAGTGTATATCATGCTTACCAATTCAAAATCCTAAAACTACATGAGTATTTTTTATTACCAAGACTATACTACATCAACTCAATCAGTTATCCTTCTTTTGTCTTCCTTCTATTTATTTATTTGAATTGGTGTGTTTGATAAATATATATCAAAGTGGAATTCATTGTGATATGTTTATACATGCAAATTTTTAACATTTCTGAAATTGTCACCTATGGTTATTTTAAATTCTTATAATCATCTTCTTAGGAAAGTAACTTACAAATGTGCTTAACTTCTTGAAATTATATCCCCTCTCTCTTTTTGTCCCATTTTTTTAGCTCTCTGGACTTCATTTTGATATTTTCATTTGTATATCAACAGGTTTGCTTATGCTTTCTTCTACAGTGTTTAATCTGCTGTGAATACACTAATACATACTTTTCTTCTTGAGCATTCTACATTTATCTCTAGCAGTTCAATTTCTATTGTTAATATCCTCTATGTCTCTACCTAACATTTTTGGAAGTATAAAATGTCATAAAAATTTAATGTCTTTGTTTTTATAGTAGTAATGTGTGGCAGTTCTTGGTTATGTGTGTGTGTGTGTGTGTGTGTGTGTGTGTGTGTGTGTGTGTATAAGTGAGGTCTTCATGCAAGCTAGATAAGTGCTCTATATTGAGCTGCATCCCAAGCTCCCTTGGTCAATTCTGATTGATCATTCTGCTCAGCATACTTTATAATTTCCAGATTCTTTATATGATTGAAAATAATTAAATATGTCCCATACTTTGTGATTTTGATTTCTGTATGCTGATAATTCTGTATTTTATAAATATTATTGGGCTTTATTGTGGGATATAGTCATTTGGAAACAATCCTCTTGGATATTGCTTTTATGATTTTATAGATGAGTCTAGAGCAGTGCTTATTCTAGGGCAAATTGTTCTGCTCTAGTGGAGTAAACTTTCTTGAGTGCTATACCTAATTCCCACTGACATATTGCCTATGAGTGTTGGAAAATGCTTTCTTCAATGTTTAGAAGAGTTTTCTCCAGTCTTGAGTGGTTGCCATTTGCATGTGCTACTAACCTGTTGAATAATTGAGGATGATTATCCTGAAAACAATCAAGCATCTCTGATGCTTGATGCATTTTTGTTTTTTGTTGTGTTTTGTTTTAGCAAACTGTACGTGGGTTATTTTTATCAGGCTCTCAACTTTGTATCTTCACCTCAGTATTTTTCTAGGCATCCCTCAGACATTCTTAAACCAAGAAGGTGGGGATATCACAGGACTAACTTCCTTTGTTTCTCATCATTTAGGAAAACTGCCTTTTATGGCCTGGTGTCAGTTTTTGAAAATAAATGTATCATATATGTTGTGCATTTGTTTTGTTTTGTTTTGTTTTTCCTTGTTTAAATGGGAAGTTAAACCCAGTCTCCATTTATCAATATTGATTGTTAGCAGAAAGAAATATTCAATATATATTAAGGTGAGCTCTGAAAATATTCTTTTAATCCTTTAAAAAATACTCTTCTTTGCTAGTACTGTCACATCCATATCAATGTAAGCAAATGTTGAGTTTTGTTTTGTTTTAAATGTCAAGATTCACATCACTTTTTATTTCTGTTCCAACCCTGGCTAAGACCAACTCCAGTGAAGCCCAGTTAACAGGAGGTATGTTGAATTTTTGCAATGTGCTGCAGTGAAAAGCCAGGAGTCATGTCCATTGTTATCCACATACCTTTACAGAGAAATTGAATTGTCATATCCCAAACTGCTCTTCCTTTTTCTTTTTTTTTTTTTTATTTTTATAATTTTTAATATGTACAACTCATAGTGCATATATTTAGTATCTTTTTACATACAACTATTTGTATACAAAGTATATTCATACAATTCAGGTCTTCAATCATGCATTAAGGAAAATGATATCCGTCTCATTCAACCACCTTTTTTCTTTTTCTTTTCTCCCCCTCGCTCCCCTCTTGCTCCCTCCCTTACCCTCCATTCCCTTGACCATTCTAGTGTTCCTCTAATCCTCCTATGTACCCCCATCCAACAATACTTTGAAATAGCCTCCTTATATCAGAGAAAATATTTGGTATTTGGATTTTTGAGACTAACTTCACTTAGCATTATGTCTTCCAACTTCATCCATTTACCTGCAAATGCCATTAATTCATTTTCTTTTATTGCTGAGTAAAATTCCATTGTGCGTATATACCACATTTTCTTAATCCACTCATTTACTGAGGGACATTTAGGTTGGTTCCACAACCTAGCTATTGTGAATTGCGCAGCTACAAACATTGAGATAGCTGTGTCACTATAATATGCTGTTTTTAAGTCCTTTGGGAATAGACCCAGGAGTGGGATGGCTGGGTCATAGGATGGTTCCATTCCCAGTTTTCCAAGAACTCTCCATACTGCTTTCCATAACGGTTGCACCATTTTGCAGTCCCACCAGCAATGTATGAGTGTGCCTTATTCCCACATCCTCTCCAACATTTATTGTTGCTTGTGTTCTTGATAGCTGCCATTCTGACTGTAGTGAAGTGAAATATTAGAGTAGTTTTGATTTGCATTTCTCTAATTGCCAGTGATGTTGAACATTTTTTCATGTATTTGTTGATTAATCATGTATCTTCTTCTGAGAGGTGTCTTCTCAATTCCTTAGCCCATTTATTGATTGGGTTATTTGTTTTTCTAGTGTAAAGTTTTTTGAGTTCTTTATATATTCTAGAGATTAGTGCTCTATCTGATGTGCATGTACTAAATATTTGTTCCCAATTAGTTGGCTCTCTATTCACCTCACTGATTGTTTCCTTTGCTGAAAAGAAGCTTTTTAGTTTAAATCTATCCCATTCATTAATTCTTGGTAGTAATTCTTGCGCTACAGGATTCTTATTAAGGAACTTGGGGCCTAATCCAACATGTTGGAAATTCGAGCTTACTTTTTCTTCTATTAGGTGTATTGTCTCTGGTCTAATTCCTAGGTCCTTGATCCACTTTGAATTGAGTTTTGTGCATGGTGAGAGATAAAGTTTTAATTTCATTTTGTTACAAATGGATTTCCAGTTTTCCCAGCACCATTTGTTGAAGAGGCTATCCTTTCTCCACTGTACATTTTTGGCCCCTTTGTCTAATATAAGATAGCTGAAATTATATGTATTAGTCTCTGTATCCGCAATTCTGTACCATTGGTCCACCAGTCTGTTTTGGTGCCAATACCATGCTGTTTTTGTTACTATTGCTCTATAGTATAATCTAAGGTCTGGTATGGTGATGCCCCCTGCTTCACTTTTCTTGCTCAGGATTGCTTTGGCTATTCTGGGTCTCTTATTTTTCCAGATGAATTTCATGACTGCTATTTCTATTTCTTTGAAGAATGACATTGGGATTTTGATTGGAATTGCATTAAATCTGTATAATGCTTTTGGTAGTATGGACATTTTGACAATATTAATTCTACCTATCCAAGAGCAAGGTAGGTCTTTCCATCTTCTGAGTTCATCTATAATTTCTTTCTTTAGTGTTCTATAATGTTCGTTATAGAGGTCTTTCACCTCTTTCGTTAGGTTGATTCCCAGGTATTTTTTTTTTTTTTTTATGCTATTGTAAATGGGGTATTTTTCATCATTTCCCTTTCAGAGTCTTTGTTGCTGATGTACACAAATGCCTTTGACTTATGTGTATTGATTTTGTATCCTGCAACTTTGCCAAATTCACATACTAGTTGTAAAAGTTTTCTGGTAGAGTTTTTTAGGTCTTCTAGGTAGATTATCATGTCATCAGCAAATAGTGCTAATTTGAGCTCTTCTTTTCCTATCTGGATCCCTTTAATTTCTTTCGTCTGTCTAATTGCTTTGGCCAGAGTTTCCAGTACCATGTTAAATAGCAGTGGTGAAAGGGGGCATCCCTGTCTTGTTCCAGTTTTTAGAGGGAATGCTTTCAATTTTTCTCCATTTAAGATAATGTTAGCTCTGGGCCTTGCATAAATAGCTTTTATAATGTTAAGATATGTTCCTGATATTCCTAGTTTTTCCAGTGTTTTGAACATAAAGGGGTGTTGTATTTTGTCAAATGCTTTTTCTGCGTCAATTGAGATGATCATATGATTTTTGTCTTTAAGTCTATTGATGTGATGTATTATGTTTATTGATTTCCGAATGTTGAACCAGCCTTGCATCCCTGGGATAAACCCCACTTGATCATGGTGCACTATCTTTTTGATATGTTTTTGATCCGATTTGCCAGGATTATGTTGAGGATTTTTGCATATACGTTCATTAAAGATATGGGCCTGAATTTTTCTTTTTTGGATGTGTCTTTGCCTGTCTTTGGAATTAATGTGATATTGGCCTCATAGAAAGAGTCTGAAAAAGCTCCCTCTTTTTCTATTTCTTGAAATAGTTTGAAGAGCATTGGTATTAGTTCTTCTTTGAAAGTCTTATAGAACTCGGCTGTAAACCCATCAGGTCCTGGACTTTTCCTTGTTGGTAGCTTTTTGATGACATCTTCTATTTCTTCGCTTATAATTGATCTGTTTAAATTGTGTATAGCCTCCACATCTAGTTTACGCAAAGCATATGACTCTAGAAATCAGTCAATGCATTCAGTATTTTCTATTTTATTAGAGTACAAGTTTTCAAAGTAATTTCTAATTATATTCTGTATATCTGAGGTGTTTGTTGTGATATTCCCTTTATCATCATGAATGTTAGTAATTTGAGTTTTTTCTCTTCTTCTTTTCATTAGCATCGCTAAGGGTCTGTCAATTTTGTTTATTTTTTCAAAGAACCAACTTTTAGTCTTGTCAATTCTTTGAATGGTTTCCTTAGTCTCAATTTCATTAATTTCTGCTCTGATTTTAATTATTTCCTATCTTCTACTGCTCTTGGTGTTGATCTGTTCTTCTTTTTCTAATGCTTTGAGGTGTGATGTTAGGTCATTTATTTGTTGGGTTTTTTTCCTCTTAAGGAATGAACTCAGTGCAATGAATTTTCCTCTTACTACTTCCTTCATAGTGTCCCAGAGATTTCTATATGATGTATCTGTGTTCTCATTTACCTCTAGGAATTTTTTGATCTCCTCTTTGATGTCTTCTTTAACCCCTTGTTCATTCAGTAGCATGTTGTTTAGCTTCCAGTTGATGGAGTAGTTTTTCTTATTCCTTGTTTTGTCGTTGATTTCCAATTTCATCCCTTTATGGTCTGATAGCATGCAGGGTAGTATCTCTATTTTTTTATATTTGCTGAGAGTTGCCTTGTGACATAATATATGGTCTATTTTGGAGAAGGAGCCATGTGCTGCTGAGAAAAATGTGTATTCTTTTACTGAGGGATGAAATATTCTATATATGTCCATTAGGTCTAAATTGTTAATTGTTTTAAGGAGGCTTAAAGTTTCTTTGTTTAGCTTTTGTTTGGATGATCTATCCATTGGCGAGAGAGGTGTATTGAAGTCCCCTAGAATAACTGTGTTGTGGTCTATTTTACTCTTGAACTTGAGAAGAGTTTGTTTGATGAATGTAGGTGCTCCATTATTTGGGACATATAGATTTATGATTGTTATATCCTGTTGATGGATGGTTCCCTTAAGTAATAAGAAATGTCCATCTTTGTCCCTCTTGATTAGTTTTGGTTTGAAGTCTACCTTATTTGATATGAGAATGGAAACCCCTGCTTGCTTCCACCGGCCATGTGAGTGATAAGACTTTTCCCAGCCTTTCACTTTCAGTCTGTTGAAGTCTTTTTCTATGAGGTGTGTTTTTTGGAGATAGCAAATTGTTGGGTCATTTCTTTTAATCCATTCTGATAATCTGTGTCTTTTGATTGGTGAGTTTAGGCCATTAACATTCAGGGTTATTATTTAGATGTAATTTTTATTCCCATCCATTTTTATTTGAATTATGGTCTTTAGCTTGATTTGGTTTCTCTTCTGGTTGGTATTTCCTTTAGTTTAATATCTCCCTTTGTTGATTTTCATTATCATCTTTCTCTTCTTCATGAAAAATTTTGCCCAGGATGCTCAGAAGTGCTGGCTTTCGAGTTGTGAAATCTTTTAACTTTTGCTTGTCGTGGAAGGTTTTTATTTCATCTTCGAATCTAAAGCTCAATTTTGCTGGATATAAGATTCTTGGTTGACATCCCTTTTCTTTCAGAGCTTGAAATATGCTATTCCAGGATCTTCTTGCTTTTAAGGTCTGGGTTGAAAAATATGAACATAGTCTGATTGGTTTCCACCTATATGTAATCTGCTTCCTTTCTCTTGTGGCTTTTAGTATTCTCTCCTTGCTCAGTGTATTAGGCATTTTCATTATAATGTGTCTTGGTGTGGATCTGTTGAGATTTTGTTTGTTTGTTGTTTGGTATGCCTCTTAAACTTGGTTTTCCCATTCATTCTTCAAGTTTGGAAAATTCTCTGTAATTATTTCTTTAAATAGATTACTCATTCCTTTGGCTTGAAACTCTGCCCCTTCCTCTACGCTGATCACTCTTAAGTTTGGTAATTTTATGCTGTCCCATAATTCTTGGATGTTATGTTCTTGATTTCTAACAAGTTTTGCTGTATAGTCTAAATTCTTCTCTAGGATATATATTTTGTCTTCATTGTCTGAGGTTCTTTCTTCCAAGTGGTCTATTCTGTTGGAGATGTTTTCAGTTGAGCTTTTATTTTGGTTTATTGCTTCTTTCATTTCTGGAATTTCTGTTTGGATTTTCTTTAGAGCCTCTATTTCCCTATTAAATTAATCTTTTACTTCCTGTATTTGTTTTTGGAGTTCTTTGTCAAAATGATCTTTTGCCTCCTGTACTTGCTCCCTCATCTCATTTTTGAGTTCATTCTTAAGTTCCATAAACATTTGGCATATGTAATTTCTAAATTCCATCTCTGGCATTTGACCAACTGTGCTTGCCATGACATCTACTGATGAGGTATCTTGATTTGTTTGTGTCATTTTCATCTCTTTTTTTTTCATGTTGCTTGTGTGTCTATTCTTCCTGTACTGTGGGACCTTCACTATTTTGATTTTACTTTAAAGCCTTATGTTGTTCCTGTAGTACAATGCTATCAGATCACCTTATAATTCCTTTACACTTTTAAAACCTAGCACATTCTATTCAGAAAATCCAAGTTTGATCACAATGTACATATTTGGTTAACCCAGATATTATTTCCAATTTACTCTGTACACTTCTGATGGGGTTTTATAGCTTCAAGTATTGGATACAGAGGTGTTATGTTTAGGAAGAAGGAAGTGTCTTGAATTGTTCTTTCTTGGAAAGTATGAAAAGAGATATCTATTGAAGTGGTTTAGTGGAAGCTGTTTAGTATCAGTAGAAGAGGGAAGAAAGAGAATGGAGTTGACAATTAGGTAGAAAGACCAATTTATTTATAAAAATAAGTTGGAAAAGAAAAAAAATGATAAAAGAGTAGGAATTGGTGTAAGAGAGAGGAGAGAGAGAATCAAGAAAATAGAGAGTAAACTATATATAACATCGCTTTGCTACCCAGTTCAATTGTGCCGGTTCTAGAAATCCCAAGTTCTGCGTATAACTTGTTTTTGCCTCTGTTTAGTATGCACTGGCAGGATGTAAACATGAAAGATGAAGGAGGAAGAGAAGACGCAAGAGTGAGAAGGAAGAAAAGAAGGAAAGAAAAAAGGAGCGGAAGCAAACAAACACACTGACAATGTGGAAGGAAAAAAAAAAGCAGAACAAAACAAAGCCAAAAAAAGAAAAAGAAAAACAAACAAACAAACAAAAACTCCCTGCAATCCAACAAAACAAGCAAACCAACAAAAAAGAAAAGAGAAAAAAAAATATCGAACCCCAAGTCTCAAACAAAACGGGCCCTGGGAAGCCCCCCTCTTTTTTCCTTTCCAGTTCAAACCAGTTGTTATTGGATCACGTCTAGACATTCTGCGATCCTGTTAGTGGAATCAAGGCTGCACCTTAGGCCAGTGGCTGTACGGTTCAGTGAAGGAGTGGCCCAGGGGGTTTGTGTGTGTCAGCAGATGAATGGCACCAGGAAGGGGACCCTCCAGAAGGCACCCCCTCCCCAAGCCCACCCTCAGTTGCAGCTTCTTGTGGTCGCTGCGCTGGCCTCAGACATGCCCTCCCCTGCTGGCCACCCGAGCCTCACCCAAGTGTGTGTTGTCTTCAGAGAGCTGGAGGGCCCCTGGATGGCTGCAGCCATCACTATCCGTCTCCTCCCCTTTGTCTGGGTCAGCCACTGCACCTTTCAAAGATGGCGGTGCTCTCCTCCCAGTCAACAGCAGCTCCGCAGACTCCTGTGTCCTCGCCGATCTATTTCAAAGCCGTTGGGTGGATGTCTCCCGGCCAAGGTGGCACCGGGAAGCCGCAACTGTAACTGCGGCGCAGACAGCGCTGCTTCAGACTGTGGACCGCTCTGACTCTGCCCCTGCTTGCTGTTCGCAGGTCTCTGCGCAGCTCTGTCTGGGGCCCTACTGCTGAGGGTCGCGTCCGGCCGAGTGTGGATTCGAACTGGTGTTGTCGACCCGTGGTCTCCCGTGGTCCCCCAGCACCAATTCCGCCGGCTGTTATCGCTGGTTTTTATCGCCAGTTTCATGCTGGTGTGCCCTGAGTGTGGTTGGGGTTGCAGTCACAGCGTGGTCTCCCCACACTGACTTTGTTTCGCACGGCCTGTGCACCACCCAGGGGGTTTTGCAGAAGCCTTGCGGCTCCGGCCGCTGCAGACAGCTTGTCTCTTTCTCTCCCTGGTAGTGGTAATCAAACTATCCAGGAGATCGGTATTTTCAGCCTATATATATTTGATGAAAGGCAATTCATCTGCTTTGTTGGATTCTTTCCACGGAGCTGCCCTGAAGTGCAGCTTCCTCTAATCCGCCATCTTGGATCTCCCTTCCTTTTTCTTTACATGCGAAGAACTTATAGTTTTGCTCCCTCTTTGGAATGTTCCCTGAGGAAGTAACATGTAATCTTTGCAGATTATTTTGCCTCAATCATCTGAGAGATTCAGAAATTTGCCTGGATTTTCCCACTAATTGTCTGGGACATTCTACATACTCCCCAGTGAGAAATATAGAGTCCGCTCAAAGAAAGGAGAAAAATGACATAAATGATCTGTACATTCCCATGGAGACCAAAACATTTTAAAGATATTCGTGAAAAATGGAAAATACTTTGAAATTGTCTTTCTCCTAGTAAAATGAACATGTCCAAAGTCATGATGGAATTTTAGAGGACATTAGTGCTACAATGTAGGATTTTTATTTTAGATTATTACTCAGATAAAATATACAGCAGACATGAGACTAAAAATATACCCTTTAGCTCATACTTGTGTGTTAAATGTAATATTCTCATATTCAAAAGACATCAAGCTTGGGCTGGAGCTTGGGCTCAGTGGTAGCACACTTGCCTGGCATGTGTGAAGCCCTGGGTTCAATTCTCAGCACCGCATACAAATAAGTAAAATAAAGGTTTATCAACAACTTAAAAATATTGAAAACAAAGACATCAAGCTCTTATCTTACCTGAAGTCACATAATTAATGACTAGAATATTTGGAATTAGAGCCTCATGTTGCATGAATGACATATATGCCTTTTCTTTCATATGGCAAACCCATAATGATCATGATACTATAATGACATATTACCTGTGCAAAGATAACAATTCTTTTGGATAATGTCCAGTACCAATTTATCAAAAATTAAATCTGCTATGACAAGAATTGAGGGGAATTTTCATGCAAAGGGATATAGAACATTTTTAACACCAAGGAATGTTCCCTCATGCTTTATACCCTTCACACCCAGCACTAACTCCAGCCTAAGGAAACTTTGCTAATACCTTAATCCCGCCAAACAACATTTTTCTGCCATCAGGCCACTGATCCTTTCCCACAATTCTTTTATATGTTTCTTTAGTTCATAAAAGTAGAATCACACAGAACGCACTGTTGATTTAGCATCTTTAATTCAGCATATTGCTTTCAAAATTCATCCATGAGTTTGTTTTGCTGTGTGATATTCCATTGCAAGAATTTTGGTAAATTCTGTAACTACTCTCTTATTGATGAGTATTTGAGTTTTGGCTTATTAGGGAAAATCTAGTATGAACTCTCCTACACAAGTATATTTGCAGATATGTATACTAATTTTTTATGTTTATGGATTTAAAAGTAGGAGCACTGGATCTTAGCTTATGTAAAATTCAACTTTAAAAGAAGCTGTCAGCTTTATAAACTTATTATAGCATTTTCCATTACCAACAACTGGGATGTATGAAGTTATCACTTAATATTTTTCTCTATTCTAGGGTCCTAGCATCTTCCTCCTATGTACTACATGCTTCAGGGGCATGGAATTGGACAGAATTTGTACAAATATATTTCTTTTTCTCTGTCTGTATCCTGTCTGAAATTCATTCTTAATTTTCTTGTGGTTGTGATTGTCACACACTTTGCCTTTTGGTTCTTTGGACTATGGGAGCCCTGTGAGATTTTTATCTAAGGGTCTTGAGTGATAAATTCTCTCAAAATAAAAGTTATAAAAATGGAAAAGTCATTCATTACCTTAGTGTCACATCTTACTTTAAACAATGTAGAGTTTTGTTTTGGCAGACAGTTTGTTTATTAGCATGTCAGCTTACATGTATTTTGAGGATTAATGCTGAGCTCTGTTAACATAGGGGTTAATGACTGCTTTCTTCTGGGGTGAATTCATCTCTCTCCAGCAGTCTCTTGTGAATGTTCTAAGTTATTATACTTGAGTTCCATCACTACCAGTTGCCACAATGTGAATACATCCCATACCTGAGTGAACTAGTAATTTTCATCACAAAAATTATGGAAATTTTTCTTTCCCTGGTAATTTTTCCAAAAACTGCTTTATGAAATTACACTGTAATGTGTGTATTTTAGTGGTCACCCAAAGTCTCAAACAGGTTCCACACTGATTTCTTAATCCTTTCTCTGACTCCACTCTAGTTCTCAGCTCCAGATACCTCAGTCTGGCTGGTTCTAACTTTGTGTCCTTTTCTAAACACAATTGTTGATTTCTCTTTATGTCCTGTAACTAACCAATATTAGGGACCAGTAAAGAACCCTTTCTCTCATAGATCATAGTCCCGTGCACCAAGTGTCAGATATCTGAGAACATGTTACATCTGATTTCTAGTTTCCTATTGTTTTAAGAAGTGATTAATAAAACCCAAAAATCTAGCTGATGGCATTGACAAAGCTCTTAGGAAATACGCACCACCAATTTCAAATTACCAGTATAATTCTGAGCAACCTTCTCATTTTTCCTGTGTGATAATCCATTTTCCCAGGGATTTACACTGTATGCTTAAAGCATATTTCTTATTTTTTAGAAGAAATATATAGATATTTTGCTATAAGTGTTTATTCATTCTCTGACTTGTTTAAAAGAATCTTCATTTTCTTGTGTTTTTATTAAATTTATTACTACTACTGTATTATTGACAAATCATAATTGCATATTTATGAGGTGCAATGTGGTGATATAATGTGATAAAGAATGATAACCATTCATAACCATTCTTCTACTCTCTATTTCTATGAGTTCAAGTTCAACTTCATTAGATTCCATGATTAAGTAAGATCATATGTTATTTCTCTTATTGTGCCTGGCTTATTTCAGTTAGCATATTGTCCTCCAGATTTATTCATATTACAGCAAAATGTCAGGAATTCTTTTTTTTTTTTTTTTTTTTTTTTTTTTGGCACCAGGGATTGAACTCAGGGGCACTGTATCACTGGGCCACATCCCCAGCACTTTTTTGTATTTTATTTAGAGACAGGATCTCACTGAGTTGCTAAGTGCCTTGCCATTGCTGCGGCTGGCTTTGAACTCGGGATCCTCCTGCTTGAGCCTCCCAATTGCTGGGATTACAGGCCTGCGCCACCACGCCCGGCAGGAAATTCCTTCTTTTAAAGCTGTGCAGTACTCCATTGTGTTCATATGCCACATTTTATTTATTCATTCATCTACTGATAGATATTTACATGGTTTTCATTGTTTGACTATTGTGAATACAGCATCACAGAAGTACAAATGCCCTATTCTACATATTGATTGCAGTTCCATATATATAAAAGTGGGATTACTGGGTCATATGGTATTTCTATCACCAATTTTTGTAGGAACCTCCACACCATTTTTTATAATAGTTGTAATAATTTACATTTCTACCAACAATATATGAATTTCTTGTTGTCCAAGTCCCTTATAACATTTGTTACCTTTCCTATATTTGGGAATAGCCATTTTGATAGGTGTTAGGTAATACCTCATTGCATTTCATAATAATTACTGATGCTGAGTATTTTTTACATACCTATTGTCCATTTGTATCTTCTTCTGATAAGTGTCTGTTCTGCTCCTTTGTCTAACTTGCCAAAATTTATTTTGATTTATGTATATTTTAGCAATAATCATAATAATTGTCCTACATGCAAATCCTACATGCTTGTCCTCCATGCAAATCAGTGAACATAAAATTAGCTACACTGAGGCTGAATTAATAGCCAGAGTGACTAATAATTTTCTGTTTTGTTCTATATTTCTTACACAGATAATGTATCTTCTTTTGGAAGTTGGTGAATACAATTTTTTTTCTGTATAGAAATAGAATGAGAGACTTCTAATTATTGTGATTTATGTGTACTATTTACCTTTTTTTTGAGTATGTGTGCATATGCTGAAGACACAAACTCTTTTGTCTAAGTCAAGTAAATGAAAAAAGCATTGCTAACTTGTCACCTAACTATACATTAGATTCTCCATATGTGTATGTAAGCTTTGCCTCTCCTCCTGTGTATTTTAAAGTATTCTGGATTACTTATAATACCTAATATAATGTAAATGTTGCACAAATCATTGTATATATACTATACTCTATTGTTTTCTATTTCTGTTTTTATTTTTTGTATTTTTTTATTATGTTTAGTTCGTATTTGGTTGAATCATAGATATGGAACTGAATGGGAATGATTTTATGATGGACTGTAGCCACCAAGCTGTACCATATACTCATCGTATAACTCACCCTTTTGCCTTTTTCCTCCTACCTGACACCTATAAAAGTGATATGTTAATCTCTGTCATCTCCCAGTGACAACAGAGAAGCAAATTAAGAGAAAATATAAGACAATTGATAAGAAAATGCAAGATGGAAATAGATCAAATGGGTTTGAAAGCTGGTTCTAATCCCTAATAACTTGGTGAGTCTGGCAATTTACTCACCCTTCTCTCAGTCTCTATTTTTTCCTAATAAAAAATGGAACTTTTAGTAAGACAGTCCCCAAAACTATTGTGAAGGCTAAATTAATTAAGACATGAAAAATGATATAGAACTAAATATATGTGATTTATTATTATTACATGAATGTACTGACCACCACCTCAAAAATTCATCTTAACTGTATCAAACACTTGATAATATTTTGCTAACTTAACAAGGTACTATGCAGCTTTTAACTCTATTCCAATGGAACATTTTATTCAAATTTTATTGGCTACCCAGAAAACTTTTATTTCATTATGTTGATGTAGGCAAATATTCAAATTGATAGATTCAATAGAGCCCTAGAAGGTTAAACATTAAAAAAAATCAGGAAAAATGTTCCTAGGGAAACATGGGCAATGGTATGAAGTATCTTCCTGGAGGGAAACAAACTTATTTACATAAACTCACTTGTATTAGAAATGTTACAAGGTGCCATCTATGGGATTATTTTCTTTCACTTGTCCCAAGTAAAATGATCAAAAATGCAGTCAATTGATGAAAATCCATGAAAATATATTCAATTCCCAGTACCTTAAAAATAAATAAATACATACATACAAAAATACATCAATAAATAATTGAATGCATGATCAATACTGATCCATATGGAGAAATAGCAACCCAATGAAAGGGAACAACAAAATTATCATATAATGATCTTCTCTATACAAAATATGAAACAACGAGAGCTTTACATTAAAACAATGATAATTACTTTTACTTTACAAAAGTGAGGAAATATTACAATCCATGAAAACAAACAGCCAGAAATCAACTAGAAACAACCACTTCAGAAAAAGGGCAACCTAAGGGCTTCTATGAATGGCTGTAAAATATTGTCTTAATTGGCACATCCACTGATGTCAAGCAAGTGAATTGATTGAGACAAATTCAAGTACAAATTCAAGGATTGCGACTGATGGAGACAAATTCAAGGTTACTGAAAAATAAAGTGTATCCAGTTAATAGACTTATATGTGGAGATGAGAGCATCACTAACAGAATGGAATGGCAGTGTTCAGAATAATTGCATTTGAGCAAATTCATATGACTACTTTAACTCTTTACACACCAGATAAACATCTTGCATCAAGCACAATTCCAAAATAAAACATAAAAATGGCAAATGCTGAAACAAACAAAGGAGTTATATTTATACCAACACATACACACAGGTGTAAATGCAACCTGGATTTTATTCAAATGGAGAGAAAAACACAGAAACTCTTGCCACTTCCCTCTGCACCTTCTACTGTCTCTACTCCCACTCAACTTTCTCACTTCCATTGCTTGATTTCTTCACATGGAACATTCTATTGTGTTATAAAACTGACTTACATATTGACATATTATATATATATATATATATAATATATATTCATATGTTCATTGACCTCTCTCAGGGAAGGTAATTATCTGTTACTATTTATTTATTCATTTATTTATTTATGTATCTTTTGTATGCATTTCTTTATTTATTTTTGAGGTACTGGAGATTGAATTCAGGGGTTCACACATGCTGGAGCAGTGCTCTATATCTGAACTATCTATATCTTTATCCCTTTTACTGCCCTTTTTAAAAATTAATCTTCTTGGAGTAGTTAAATGTGTCTAGAATAAATAACAACATATGGATACATGTTTTAATGCTTTTGTTCTTACCATTGACTCTCAATACACACAGACCAAAATTTTATGTCCATAATCTAATTTATAAGAATCATATTGAAAACATTAAGAAAGAATATTGCATAAATTTTTCCATATCCTTTCTAGGGCATATTTTACATCTTTGTTCCTCAAGCTATAGATCAAGGGATTCAACATGGGGATGATCAATGTATAAAATATGGAAGCCACTTTATCAGTATCAAAGGAGTGACTGGACTTGGGTTGCACATACATAAATATCAAAGTCCCATAGAACACTATGACCACTGTCAGATGGGATCCACAAGTGGATAAAGCTTTGTGCCTTCCTTCAGCAGAGTTCATCCTGAAAATGGCTACAAGGATGAGGAGGTAAGAAAACAGGAGTATCACAAGAGATGAAACCAGATTAAACCCTGCTGAAATCAAAATGATTAATTCAATTTCATGTGTATTTGAGCATAACAAAGATAACAAAGGGAGACTATCACAGAAATGACTTATAATCTTGTTGTCGCAAAAGGGTAAATTAAAAATTTTTATAGTGATTAGAAGAGAAATAAATATACTGTAGAGATAAGGAGTTGCTACCAGTGCTTGACATAGTCTTTGTGACATGATAACAGTGTAGAGCAATGGGTTACAGATCGCCACATAGCGGTCATAGGCCATCGCAGACAGAATAAAAAGTTCACAAATGATGAACACAAGAAAGAAAGCTAGCTGTGTGGCACACAAAAAATAGGATATTGTATTCTTATCCACAACAAAATTTACTAACATTTTGGGGCCCACAACTGTAGAATAACCAAGGTCAGTGAGAGACAGGTGTCTGAGAAAAAAGTACATGGGTGTTTGCAGGCTGTGGTCCACCTTGGTGAGGATGATCGTGCCCAAGTTGCCCAGCACTGTGACCACGTAGATGATGAGGAACAGCCCAAAAAAGGGAGCCTGCAGCTCAGGGTGTGATGTGATGCCCATCAGAATGAACTCATGCACCAGCGTGAGGTTGTGTTTTTTCCATCGAGGATTATCACAAAACCTATTTGGATACAGACATCAGCATGGTCAAAAGCTCTTCAGAATTGTGACCTGGAGATTTTTTGGTATGTAACCTTGTGTAAATGAGATATATCCAAGCTCCCCTATTTATTATATTTGAAAATAAACACATTTACAAATTTAAAAAAATATGTCTAAGTAGTACTATAGATACACACAGACAGATTAGTAGTTCTATTTGGCCTGATTTTATTTCCAATGTCTAGGAATCTATTATAGGCATTGTCCTTGTCACACCTCTATGGTGGGCTGCAATTGGTACACAGGTTTAGAGGGCAGTTAAACTGGTGAACATTTTCTATATACAATATTCAGCACCAAATATCATTAGGACTAATGTTGAGAAACCCCAATGACATAGATAGGTAGATGGATAAATAGTTAGAAGTAAATGGAGAAATATAAATATATTTAGAAGTTGACACAAAATTAAATTTTGAGTTTATTATGGTGATTATCATTATACTAGTTTTTCATTGTAATAACCACTTTTACTCTGTGCTTAATACATCAAATATACATATTTAAATAATATTGCTCAAACACCATATTTGTGGGGATTTAGTTATTGACTATAAACTTGATTAAATTTATTTAAATAATCTAAAGTTCAATTAGTAATTCCTTTTGGATTTTTAATGATTTTTAAAATTAGTGCATTATGGAAATACATAAAGATATACTATATATTGTTTTGTATTTTCAATATATAATTGCTATCTCAGTGACATTTATGCCTTACCTATGATAATATGAGATATTTTATTTGATGATATATAATAGTATCAACCACGTATTGCAAAAATGCATAGAAACCTCTCCTACAAGGCTTGCCTATGAAAGCCTTTAGTCTGCAACTTTTACAGTGTCAATATGCTTGGTAAATATGAGATAGATGTCTGAATAAGAAAACAGATCACAGTGTGGATTACTTGATTTTACATACATAAAAAAATCAGAATATATATAAGTATTTAGACTATGTACTAAGTAATATTTACACAAGAAAAATAACTTACCTAAAACAGTATTTATACACACATATATGTGTGCACATGAATATATATCTACATGTGTAAATACATGTGTATATACATATGTATGTGCTTATATGTGTATATGTATACATACATATATAAGTTTATGTATACACACATATATAAGTTTTTTGAGAGGAAAGAATGGAAATTAAATTACTCAATGTATAAATAATCACAAAGAGAAAAGAAGAAAGTGAAGAAAGAAATAGAAATTATACTTATTGCAATGAAAATTGCAGTAGCAGAAATCTCATAGTGAACTATAAACAAATATAATGCACAACTTTATTGCATTAAATAGAGGTAGGTCATTACATGTAATTGTACTAAATCAATTAAAATAATGCCTATAAGATTAAGATTAAGACATTTTGCTAGCCTACCCATACTTAATGCACACACCTTTCCTATGTTAGAAATCTGGGTGGCTAGGTACATGGCCCAGTGGTACAGTGCTTTCCTAGCATGCATGTGGCCCTGGGTTTGATCCCCAGCACCACCCAAAAACAGAAAGAAAGAAATTTGGGAATATGTATCAGATTATATTATTAGAGAAATATCTGTAGCATATACAACAAAATCTAAATTTTGCTTGTTTTTCTTTGGTTTTGTTTTGTTTTACAAGCATGGTAGGTTAAAAACAATAATAAATTGCACATGGTTATAACCATAGATTTCTCTCATGTAATGAAAGAGTAAAGTGTTTTTTCTTACTGTTTCTGGAAGTCTATGAAGTGAAACAAACTGATTTTTCTTATGTTATTGTCTCCTTTATTACTGATCACTGCTGATTTTAAAATTATGTTCTAAAATATTATATATTTTTTTCACATTGCTCTGCAAATTTCAGAACATTCTGGGAATTGCCCCATCAACATAAAGTAGGACACTTAAAAGACTCCTTCCAGAAGTATGTTTCATAGTGAATGAGGAATAGAAACTCCTTATAGGTATGAAGAAAGAATCAGACCTACACACCTATTTAAATAATAATTAAATACTAAACTATTCTGAAAGTCTCACAAAAAAAATCCTAGAGTAACTAATAACTATTGGGAAGGATATCCAGTTGAGAGACTGAATCCATTCAGTTTTATAAACCAGAACTTAAAGTAATAAAGTAAAATAAAACACCTTAGCTATGTTTCATTTGGTCTCAGTTTTGGCCTCTGTTAAAGGTAAAATTATTCAAATAAAACTTAAAGATTTTTAAGTAGTACCATAATGATTTTTCAAGGATGCTTATGAGTATTTTGCTCATTAACTCTCATGATAACATGAAAATATTAATATAGAAGAAAAGGAAATAACTTATTTCTGGTAAGGCATTATTGAATGGTAGGAAGAAAGCGCAGAATATATAATGAGAAATAACAATATTTGCTATGGTTTTGCCATCAAATTAAAGATAAAATTTTCAAATGTTACTGAAAACTTGTGAATATCTCAAAACATGCCATCACATGAAACATTTTTTTTGTTTGTTTTTTGGGGGGTTTTTACCTGTAATGTTATCTCTATCTTGGCTCTGTCATATGTTTCTCATGTTACTTAGTGAGAAAAATTTATATAGAGATGTTTTTAACCTATTGAGACTTGAGAGGCCCTGAAGAAATGACATGCAATTTGCTGATTATTCCTAAATTATTTGAGAGCTTAGTAGAATTCCCAGAACTCATTCACTAATTGTCATGGAAGATTTTAATCACCGATGTATCGGTGAGAGTGTTTTGGAGAAATAGGACTCTAATGAGTAAATACTCACACAATTATGGAGGTTGAGAAAGCTCATGAGTTGCTGTCTGCAAGTTAGTGACACAGGAAAGTCTGTGTCTTATTCCAGTCAAACCTGAAGCTTGGAAATGAGGGAGCCAATGCTTGAAAATATAGTCTGGGACTAAAGTCATGAGAATCTCCAGGTTGGGAGAAAGGAATAGCTGATGGTAGGGGAAGATGGATGTCCCACCTCAAGCAGAGAGCAAGTTCTCCCTTCCACTGCCTGGTTGCCCTACTCAGGGTCTCAGTGGGTTGAATGGATGCCCATTTCCAATAAAGAAGGCTATCTACTTGAACAGATTAACAATTCAAATGTTAATATCTTCTAGAAATATCCCCTCACAGACACACCCAAAAATAATTTTATTAGCTCTCTGGGCATTCATTGGCCAAACCAAGTCAATACATAAAATTAACCATCACTTCAACTTGGTTCCCATATGCAACTCCTTAAAACATACTTTATCTCCAAGTAAAGTAAATGCCAATATCCTAATTCTGCCTAAGATGATTTAAATATATCGTATCCACAACTCAAAAGAAACTAATTCTTTCCCAGAAGA
Organism: Tamias sibiricus; assembly: GCA_025594165.1. Taxonomy (NCBI): domain Eukaryota; kingdom Metazoa; phylum Chordata; class Mammalia; order Rodentia; family Sciuridae; genus Tamias; species Tamias sibiricus. Next base: position 17,857,285 of record CM046657.1, on the reverse strand, counting down.
TGAGGTAACATCCTTCCATGATATTTGGTTTTTCACCTAGATTCTTTACCTAATATACTATGATGTAAATACTGATATAAAGGCAATTCATCTTTTGTCAAATAATAAGGGGACATGAAATGAATAAAATCAAAGATGTTTTCCTCCAAATATATGTATTTGTATGTGAATACACACATATTCACAACAAGATAAAGAAGAAACACTTGTGAAAATAATAGCCGTCATTACTATAACTGATCATGTACAGTGTCTGGTGTTTATATAACTTCTATTACTCATTCTGTATTCCCTTTGTCTTCCTCAAGTGCCTCAACTGGTAGTGAGTCTCTCCCTGCTGGAGTTGTACAAACCTTCACTTATGAAGGGTCTGTAACATTAGTATTTCTCCACATTATTAAGGTATTGGAATTTTCTTTTGAATTTAATATGTGTCCATATTACCAAAGGCATTGTAATATGAAGAGAAGCCTTTGGGTATGTTTTCCATTTCACAATTGTTTTACCTTCATTATGGATTATGAGTCCATCTTCTCTGTAGAAGTCAGGAAATATCACCATAACATCATTGTAACTTCCTCCTTTGCCTGTGCATTCAAAGGTATGAGCAGCCCAAAGTGGGGGAAATGACAGTCTTAGGATCCAATTCATTGGAATCATTGCCATGTCTCCTAGTGGAAATATTCCTTCTCTGCATTGAAGACCTCTCAGTTACTAAAGCATAAAATCATAGGAATATGAACCAAACATTTTGGTACTGTATCACAAGGGATAATAATAAGTGTTATTATTTCTTGAATCCTGCTTTCTGGTACTCAAAAAAGCAACATATGTAGGGGCTGATTCAGAGCATATTTATTCTCCAGGAGAACATTGCCTCAGGCCTTTAATGTGTTTCCACCTACCTAGTACTTTGACTAAGTCCTTATGCTATTGAGATTTAACACACTACTGTGTTCCTGAACCCTCTTTCCTGGCCAAAGAGGCTGACTGACATCCATAGAGGAGGTCATATCAAAGATTTGATTATCAAAATGCTCTTTTGCTTAGTTCACCTTTTGTTGTGTATTCACAAAGGACATCAATATCTTTTTTTTTTTTTTTTTTTTACCATTTCAGAGAGTTATATCCCTGAATTTCTTTCCTGTATTGCTTTGTGTACAATTTACAAGTCAAATTATTTCCATGTCTTTCATCATCCAGGAAAATCATTGGCTTTCACCCATGAGTTGACATCTACTAAAATATCTGGCCAGGTCTCCTTCCAAGAAAAAGGGCACTACCCAAAGTTTTTCATGCTGAGAAGATTCTACTTCACAACTGTCCATTAGGGATGTTCCAGTAAGGTGATGGAGTACCGTAGCAGCCCACCTTCAGGTGGGTAGAAGAATTGCTAAACCAGGCCTGAGTCATCTCTTCTACTAACCTTTCATAGGGGACTCCTTCTGAGGCCAAAGGTGCAGCTGAGAAAACAAGATAATGCACCAGGAGTGGAACCAAAACTGTTTGGGACACTACATTTTCCCCTTTATTTTAACTGGCACACAAACCATAAAAAGTTGTATATTATTAATGTGTTACCATGTAATATATCCATTGCATGATGTTTAAATCAGGTTGAAAATAACTCCTCAAACACTTATCATTTCTGTGGCATCTTCCATGCGATGCAGTTTGAACAAAAGTTCCACACTGCAGAAGGGAAGTCGAGGCAAAAGCCTCTCCCCCCCCCCCTTTCACGGATAGATGCTACTCAAACACACTCAAATGCGGCACTGAAGGAGTTAATTTTGTCTGTGTCTGTTTTCACCATTTTGTCTGTTCACTGTTCTGTTCCATATATGGCCACCAGGTGTCGCTATTTCAATTATTTAGATGGAGACTAATTCTGGAAATTAGCCTTTTGGAGTCTGAACTAAATATATAAAAGAAAACCTCTTCTTTAATTGTATTTAAGTACTTAGTTCCTAGTTAATAAGCTTTAAGAGTCTTTTTGTGATTGAAAATAGATTTCTCTTACTTTTAGAGTAGACATAAATTTCTTAGAATAAAAGTCCTTCAGAGCTAACATTCGGTTTGGCCTCCCCCTTTCCCTGCCACTAGGTTTTAGATAAACTAACTTAGAAAAACAAGAGCGCTTTGAATTCCAGACAGAAAAAAATAACTTCTATCAGGTAAGTGCGCGGAGGATATGGCTTCAGGGAATCCGTGAGAAATAAATTTTTACCACGTACAGGTCACGTACAGGACCTTGGAAAGGTGTAAGTGACCCCAAAACCTTGAAATGTGTAGGATAAGAAATTTAATGTGTCTAAAAATTAATCTGTAGATGTTGCTGTTTTTCTAAGTCTTATGACCGTGATCTAACCACAAAACAATCTGTACTGCCAAAAAAATTATGCTTAAATACTTACAACAAAGTGAAAATAAAGAGAGAGAAGATTCAGCAGCCTAAGTTGTCTGTGTGTGCTGATTTCTTTCTTCGCTATCACTGACTCCTTTACTTCGTGCTATGTTGAGCACTGGCATAGTACCCACCCCCACCCGGGCTGACAACCCGAGATTTTGGCAGCCCTCCCATGGATCATTGCTACTTTGCACCCCCCACGGAGACCACTACAGACCTCCACACACATTTCTATGTGGTGAGAATTTCTAAAATGTTTTCTTCAAATTTTTTTGAAATATACAGTACAAAATTGTTATTTGTAGTGACTTAAAAATGTGAACAAGCCGGGCGCGGTGGCGCACGCCTGTAATCCCAGCACTTTGGGAGGCTGAGGCAGGAGGATCGCGAGTTCAAAGCCAGCCTCAGCAATGGTGAGGCACTTAGCAACTCAGTGAGACCCTGTCTCTAAATAAAAATACAAAAAAGGGCTGGGGATGTGACCCAGTGGTCGAGTGCCCCTGAGTTCAATCCCTGGTACCACAAAAAAAAAAAAAAAAAAAAAAAAAAAAATGTGAACAAAAATGAATTCTTATTCTAAAAAAGAAAAAAAAAATAGTATTGATCCTGGTACAAAAGGAAGCAGTGTTCTCAAAATCTCTGAGTGAGCTGTAAGAAAGCATATATTTTCACTTTGAGTTGATTTTTGTTCAGGTTGAAAGACAGGAATCTGTTTACACATGGACATCCAGCTTTCCCATCACTATTGGTTAAGAATGTTATCTTTTCTCCAAAGCATAGTTTTGGCATCTTTGTAGAGTGTCAGATGACTGGATTTGTACATTTGCTTCCATGTCTTCTTTCTATGTCCCTGTTCTTCATGTCTGTTTGGTGCCAATATCATGCTGCTGTTTTTGTTACTATGGTTCTGTAGCATAACTTGAGATCAGGTATTGTAAAACCTTTTGCATCACTCTTCTTACTCAGGATTGTTCTGGTTATTCTGGGCCTTTTATTCTTCTAAATTTATGTTGAATTGTTTACTGTAGTTCTATGAAGAATTTCTTTGATATTGTGATCGGGATTGCACTGAATCTGTATAGTGCTTTTGGTAGTGAGGCCCTTTTGGGCAACATTATTTCTGCCAATCCAAGAGAAGGAGAGGTTTTTCAATCTCCTAAGCTCTACCTCAATTTCTTTCTTTAGTGTTCTATACTTTTCATTGTAGAAGTCATTCATTCCTTGATTGAATTTATTCCCAAGTTTTTAAATTTTTTTCCCTTTGAGGTTATTATGAATGGGGTAGTATTCCTGACTCCTTTCTCAGCATATTCCTTATTGCAGTATAGGAAAGTAGTTGATTTATTTATGTTGCTCTTGTATCTTTTTACTTTTCTGAGTTTGTTTACCAGCTCTAGAACTCTTCTCGTGGAGTTTGGGTCTTCTTTATATAGGATCATGTCATCAGTGAATAGAATTATTTTTCTGTCTTTCAGCTTATCTCTATTCAGTATGTTGTAGGCATTGAGTTTGTTATATATAATCTTTATAATGTTGAGGTACATTCATTGTATCTATAGTTTTCTCCAGCATTTATATTATGATGGAATTTATCAAATTCATTTGATGGAATCCTAATCCAGAGATGATAATATTGATAAGTATGAAGATTTCAAGCCATAATTAATAAGAAGAGACATAGAAGATCACTTTATGCTACTTAACAACCATCCACATATATAATGACTGCAAATGTGTGCGGCCCAAATATTGGTGTATCTACATACATATAACAAACCCTACTCAATATAAAGAGTCAAATAGATACTGAAATAATAATACTGAGTTCATTTTGACTTACATGCCTAGAATATAATTTACTGCATTAAAATCCCTAGTACTTCCCTTTTGCCTCCTCTCTGCCTCTCTCAATTTCCTTCCTCAACTCTATTTTTTTCCTTCTATTTTTTTTATGTTTTGAATTAGTGTATTATATATATGTATATGTGTATACATATATATATGGAATATATTATATATATGAATGGAATTATTTGTGATACATTCATACATGCATATTTTTAACATTTGTGAAATTGTCAGCTATATTGTCTTAAATCATTTTAATCCTTTTCTTATGAAAGTAAATTACAAGTGTGCTTAGCTGCTTGAAGTTGTCAACCAGCATATTGTTTCTCCCCTCTCTCTCTTTTTTCCCATTCCTTTATCTCTCTTGACTTCATTCTGATATTTTCATTTTCATATCAACAAGTTTGCTTATGCTTTCATCTATAGTGTTCAATCTTCTGTGAATACATCAATATATACTTTTCTTCTTGTGCACTCTACATTTATGCCTAGCAGTTCAATTTCTATTGTTAATATCCTTTGTGTCTCTTAACAATTTTGGAAGTATAAAATGTCACTAAAATGTAATGCCTTTGTTTCAGAAGATTAATGTGTGTCCGTTCTTGGTCTTGTGTATGTGTGTGTATGTGTGTGTGTGTGTGTGTGTGTGCGCGCGCGCACGCGTGATTGCATGTGTGTGTTAATGAGGTCTTACTGCAAGCTAGGCAAATGCTCTCTATTGAGCTGCATCCTGAGTTCCATTGGTCCATTCAGATTAATCATTCTGCCCAGCATGCTTTATATTTTCCAGATTCTTCATATGCTTGAAAATAATTAAATATGCTCCATACTTTGTGGTTATTACTTGTGTATTCTGAATAATTCTGTATTTTGTAAATATTATTATGCTTTGTTTTGGGATACGGTCAGTTGGAAACAAGTCAATCCTTTTAGATATTGCTTTTATGCTTTCTTAGATTAGTCTAGAGGAGTGATTATTCTAGGAAAAATTATTCTGCTCTAATGGAGTAAATCTTTTTGAGTGCTATACCTTATTCCCCAAGACATATTGCCTATGAATGAGGGACATTGTTCTCTGCAATGTTTAGATGTGTTTTATTCAGTCTTGGGTGGTTGCCATTTTCATGTGTTAGTCAGTCACCTGTTGAATAATTGAGGATGATTATCCCCAAATTGGGATGCACTTTCATGTCCTTTCTCTCTCTCTCTCTCTGATGATTGATGTATTTATTTTTTAACTCTAGCTGGCTTGTTCTCATCAGGCTCTCAACTTTAGATCTTCAGCTCAGTATTTTTCTAGGAATCCCTCAGACATTCATCTTAAACCAAAATGTTGGGGATATCATAGGAATCACTTCATTTGCTTTTCATCATTTAGAGAAACTGCCTTTTATTGCCTGGTGTCAGTTTTTAAATATATATATATATATATATATATATATATATATATATATATATATATCATATATATTGTCCATTTGTTTTGTTTTATTTTGTTATTGTTTTTCTTGTTCAAATGGGAGGTTAAACCCAGTCTCCATTTCTCCATATTGATTGGTAGCAGAAATATTCAACATACGTTAAGGTGCACTGTGAAAATATTCTTTTCATTCCTTTAAAATTATTCTTCTTTGCTAATACACTCACAGCCACATCAATGTGAGCAACTGTTATTGAGGTTTTTTTTTTTTTTTTTTTTTTATGTCAAGATTCTCATTCCTTTCATTCCTGTTCCAACACTAGCCTATGATTGTGTCCACTTCTGAATCTGTTACAATTAAATCTCCACAGGATTTTCTTTCTTTTCTTTTCTTTTTTTTTTTTTTTGTGTGTGTGTGTGTGGGGGGGGGGGGGGATTACCAGGGATTGAACTCAGGGGCACTCTACCACTGTGCCACATCCTGAGCCCTTTTTTGTATTTTATGTAGAGACAAGTTCTCACTGAGTTGCTAAGTGCCTCGCCATTGCTGAGGCTGGCTTTGAACTCCTCGTGACCCTCCTGTCTCAGCCTCCAAAGTGCTGGGATTACAGGTGTGCACCACTGCACCCAGCCCCCACAGGATTTTCTATTTTCAATGCAGCATTCCATGAGCTGTTATTTAGCAGCAGTCACAGCTATCCATTAACCAAGGGTAGATTACAAAAATAGCTAAAATTTCTACAATGTTTATTTTATCCATCAGGAAAAAAAAAGTCAAATTTCACAATGCCCTAGATGGTATCACTTGGTCAGTTCCACACCATATATCCATCATTTTTTCCATCACTTAACCATATTTTCAACTCCAGCCACCTTTTCACTGATGTTCCTGAATGAAACGATCATTTCAGTGTTTTGGAATTTTTGCCTTATTAGCGCTCTCACCCTGGAGTAGTCTTCCCTTATCTCTCTGTACAACCCACTCACTCAACACTTCCTTTGAAATTCAACAGCTCAAAGGGCTTCCCTGTACAACTTAATTAAAAGTGTAAGTCCCATTCTAGCTACTGCTCAATTTTATTTTCATTTTATTTACAACTATGTAAAATCCCGTATTAGTCACTGCCGGGGTCCAGCCCCAGCAGGGTTGGGGGTCTTCCTGGTCGAGGGGTTGTGAGGGGGTAGACAGTGTCAGCGATGGATGGACAACAACCACACAGACTCAAAGGCCAGTGTAGAATGCTGACAAGTTTGTTGAGTTCACACACAGTTTTTATACATTTTTTAAAGTATAACATGCCAAGAATGTAGTTAACATAAAACCCATAGACTTCTTAGTACAGAACAGGCTTACTGGAAAAAGTGATTGTATGAGACAATAACATCCTCACCACATCCTCTGCTATTGTTCTGATTTAATGTCTAAGCTATGAACGTAATCAGCAAAGTTGATCTTAAGTTTCTATTCCTACCTAAATGTACTTAACAATATTCATCACCTTGTGTTTCATAATAGTAAACATGCCAGTCCTTTGACTCTATTCTTGCCTAAGTTAAACTTTAAGTTCGGGTTAGTCAAGAGGGCAGTGATCTCAGTGGTTGCTATGGCAAGGGTTAGTCAAGAGGGCAGTGATCTCAGTGGTTGCTATGGCAAATTTCCTTGTAGATAATTGCCATATTGTTTAGTAAAGTAAATCTTACTAGAACGGGGTCACAGGCACCAAAAGAACTTTTTTCCCATGGGGTCTCTATAGTAGGAAGCTCTATAATTTTATTCTGTTTCTGATTACTAACAGTGAGACTATGTGCTTTTTGCATACTCATGACTGGAAGAACAGGTGGCTCTGTGACTGTTCCTACATATAACAATATGTATTTATAACAATCACCCCAGGAAGTAGATACATCACACGGTGGCAGAGGATTATTTTACTGTTTGTGGTAGAGAAGGGGTCATGGTTTCTAATATTTTATTAATATTCTCAGAAAATGCTGTAGTATTCCCCTCACCCCCAGCAATCACCACTAGAAAATAGTATAAGTATCATATTATTAAGAAGATATTGCAGAAAAGGCACCAGAGTCCAGAGGCATACATCTGGCATTATCTCGAGATGATGAGTCCTTGCAAACATCATTCTCCCAGTGGATCCTTGTCAAACACTGGTTGGATTGCCAGGCGCCCTCGCAAGTCACTTCCCATTCCATATTCTCTAAGCATCATAAAGAGAGGGATTTTGATTGTTTAACCAAACAATGTATGCTTCCTAAGCACATGAATCTTTGTATAAAACATACATCAGGGTTTTTGTTTGTTTGTTTTGTGTGTGTATTTGTGTGTGATAAGCACTACAGATGAAATAGTTAATGGAACAAAGAAAGTCTTTGACTTTAAAATAAAATTAACCCCAAAAGAAGGAGAATTTAGGCTATCTTGAGAATATCTAAGAATAGCATCTAAGTTAGAGTTGGAACTAAATCCAAACTAATATCTGAAGTATAACCAGGGATTAATCATCTACTAGAAAATTAGTAGATGATTAAAATCTTGCCTTGAAAATTATTAATATTTTCTTTATTCTGCACCAACTGCATGTTTATTCTTGACCATCACATAGAGGCCAAAAAAAAAAAAAAAAAAAAAAAAAAAAAAAGCCTAATTTCACAAAGTACCAGTTTGATGCAAGTTAGAGTGTATTTTGGGTATTACATAATTTATTGTTACCATATGATACTATATTAAGTTTTAAAGAGAGTATGTGCACACATTTTCCAGGTTCTATGTAGGGCATTTTTTACTTCTTTATTCCTGAAACTATAGATCATGGGATTTAGCATGGGTATCACCAGAGTGTGAAATACAGAGGCCATTTTATCAGTGTCAAAAGAATGGTTGGACTTAGGCTGCACATACATAAAGAATAGAGTCCCATAGAACACCATTACAGCTGTCAGGTGAGACCCACATGTGGAGAAGGCCTTGTACCTGCCTTTTGCAGAGTTCATCCTGAGGATGGTGACAAGGATCAGCATGTAGGAGACGAGGATTATCAGAAGAGATGAAACCAAATTGAAAGCTGAAAATATTAGAATTATCAATCTAATTTCATATGTGTCTGAGCACAGCAAAGATATCAAAGGCAGGCTATCACAGTAAAAATGCTTGATGACATTATGTCCACAAAATGGAGAAACAAAAATTTTTATGATGGTCAACAAAGATAAAAAGACACTGTAGATATAAGGTATTGCCACCATCATATGACACAATGCTTGTGACATGATGACTGTGTAGTGCAAGGGGTCACAGATGGCCACATAGCGGTCATAGGACATTGCTGACAGAATGAAAACCTCACTACTGATGAACACACTGAAGCAGATGAGTTGGGTAGCACACCAAAAGTAGGAGATTGTAGGTTGCTCGGCAACAATATCTACTAACATTTTGGGTCCCACAGCTGTTGAATAACCAAGATCTGTGAAAGACAAGTATCTGAGGAAAAAATACATGGGTGTGTGCAACTGTGCATCTATTTTTGTGAGGATAATCAAGCCCAAGTTACCAACCACTGAGATCATGTATATAATGAAGAAAAGCACAAATAATGGAGCCTGCAGTTCAGGGAGTTCTGTGATTCCCATGAGTATGAATTCTTTCAGCATTGTTAGATTATGTTTGTCCATGTAGGCCACTCAGGAAACCTATACTGAGAATAAATATTAAAATAATCATTAATTCCTATTAGATATGATGATGTTTACATGTACTTTATTTACATATGATAGTTGTGTTATATGCATATGTATACCTTATGCATAGGTACTCTGCATAGGTGTATAAACACACAAACACACACACACACACACACACACACACACACACACACACACACAAAAGACATTCCATGTTACCTACTTTAGGACTTTTATGAAATCTTGAATGTTGACAAAATTAAAAAAAAAAGTCAATTGATAACATCACCATACAAAGTTATTGCTCACCATTCCCTAAAATACCAGAATGGTGTTCATTGTTCTTATGATATAAACTAATGTCAAAAATTAACTAACAAAATAGCATGAAATTCACTGAATAATTTTATTATCAGGGGACATTTTGTTTAGAAAATAATATTCATACTGTGCCCACATCCTATCTCACCTATTATTAATTAATTTATTTATTTTTAATTGATACATATTTGAACATATCCATGGAGCACAATATAATATTTTGAGACACATACAAAATGTGTAGTGATCAATTCACAGTAATTAGCATTTTCATCTCTTCAGATATTTATCCTTTTTTTTGTTTCCACTTTTTTTATCCTTTGTGTGAGAACCTTCAGATTCTTCTAGTTTTTTTGAAATACATTATAAGTTAGTATTTACTATAGTTACCCTACTGTGCTACAGAACACCTAACCAGTTCCGCCTATCTGACTTTATTTTAGTACTCATTATGTAATCTCTCACTGTACTCCTTACCCCTATCATTCCTATTTTCTAGTGACCACTGTTTTCTACTTATATGAGATCCACAAATGAAAATTTATATTGTCTTTCTGTGCCTAGTGGAGCTTAAGTGTGTGTGTGTGTGTGTGTGTGTGTGTGTGTGTGTGTGTGTGACCTATTTATTAAAAAACAGTCACCATATCTTTAAGGAGACCTGTCCCTACCATGTTACCTAAGATTAATTTAGCATCACTAATAATGAACAACCAAATGAAGTAAGGTGTAAGTTTCACTGCATCTTGTGAAGTATAATGTTGAAATCTATGTTATACATATTTTACTAAAATTAAAAATACCCTTTCAAATCGACACTACTGCTTACATTACTTTCATGCTATCAAACTTGATAGCACACTTCATGATCAATTAATCATAAATATATTTTTCTGTGTACATTGGATTTCGGCATTTAAAAATTATCCAGTAATATGAATTATGATTATTGTTAATGTTAAAATGTCTTTGACTAACTTAAAATAAGTGATTTTTCTTTTTTACCTCATTAATTTATTTATCTCATCTAATAAAATATGAATTAATGCCATTGTGAAATTTTAAAAAGCTGGGCATTCTTTGAGTGATTTCACTGAAAAACTTTATATATTTTTTTCAAAGCCAATATTTTATTGGTTACTTTTAGTAATACATGGCAGTAGAATCCATGTTGACATAATTATACAAGCATGGAATATATCTTCTTCTTCTAATTCAGTGAGAAATTTATGAAAGTAAACAGACAGCTATCATATGTCTCAACAATCAAGGCTTATGAAACAATGTTTTTCCAACGTCTTTTTCTGTTCATTATGTCATATTCATGGCCTATAAAGGAACTCTGAATTAATTTTCAAGTGACAATGCCTTTAGTCACATAAATGACTATGAAAAGCAGTATAAACCATCCCCAAATGAAAAACTGAGACTTTACAAACGGGGTTCTTTTTTAAATCCATGCTAATAAATACTAGTTTCCATGTTTGTTGAAAAAAAAATTAGCTGTTTCTCTAACCATGTTAACAGTTTGCACAGAATTATTGTGTGTAATTTTATTTACATTTGAATTATTTTATTTAATTTCAGAAGATGGCCAGTTCTGACATTTTAAAGTTATTTTCCCCCCTCAGAACCTTCATTATAAAATTAGGTAGTGTAGAGAGTTAAAAGAAGTTCACTCATTACTGAGCCATGTTGGACACCTACATGCTACCAAATATGGGTCTCAATTGAAAAAATAATTGACAGTAAGTGTATTTTAAAATTAGAGAGATGAAAATATGTATTTATATACATTCATGCAACCTCAAAAAGGAGTGGGGGTGTGTTTTTTTAATAAGAAAGCTCTAAATGAAGAAGTGGAAAAGACACTTGGTATTAAGAAAAATACATTTTCCTGCTTTATAATATTAAAAGGACTGATTCATTAGACAGGCATTTCTTCATTCCAGGATCAACTCAATATTTTTTCAAAAAAATCAGATGTTACAGTGTGATAGAGGTTCTGTGTAGAAACATAGGTGCTTTAGTGTTTTGCTTTGGCTTAACTAAAAGTGGCACCTTGCAAATGACATTGATCCTTTCAATGATGTCCGATAACTCAGTGATATACATGACATACTTGAAACAGAAAATGCAAGTATAAAAAATGATATAGATCTTTTAATTAAGAGGCAACTGAAAAACTTTATGGAAATAAAAGTGATTACTTACAAATGACAATATCATATTAGACATCTGAGTGGAAGAAAATAAAAACCTTAGGAACTTTATTTTGGAATTTCTTAAATACTATCTGCCTTTTCAGAAGTTGATTTTAAGTTTCTGTTTTTTACTACTTACAGAATATCAAATAACTACTTGGCTATAAATACCTAACATTTACCAAAAAGTAAAATGCAGGTGGTTGAAATATTGTACTAGCCCAGAAACTGTGGTTATCAAAGCAGACTGCTAAAGTTGTGGCTACATCAATGAAGAGTCACTGGACTCATGGGGAGGGGGTTCACAGAAACAGGTTATTTACTCACCTTCAAGGAGGAATGGTTCCTGGCTTCCCATGTGTTCCTAACATAGCTCAATAATTTATGGAGTATTTCTGCTCCTTTGAGACTCCCTGAAGAGAGGTTATGTAATTTGTTAATGATTCCTGAGCATTGGAAAGCTCCAAACAAAACCAGTGGGGATATCTGCTACTAATTATAGAGTGCACCTTGGAGTCTCCATGTCATTGAAGTCATGTTAGATTCCTTTCTACAACTCCTCCAGGTTAAGTTTCTACTGCAATCTGGAACTCTGAAGTGAAAACATGGTACCTGTAGGACATGTTGATAGTCCTTTTTAAACATTGTACTTTTGTAGTTTAATGGCTGAGAACACAATGAAGAAATGTTTAAACACAGATAATTGTAGTGTCTTAAAGAATCACAGGGGAAAATAACATACATGTTTAGCCGTTTGTAAGCTGCCTGTCATGGCCAGCCACAGCGCCGCGGGAGGAAAACTCGGAGGCAGAGTAAAAATACTACTACTTTTACTTCTACTTTCTTAGAGAGAGCTTAGAGAGAGAAAGAAAGATTTTTCTTCTTCTTAGAAAGAGCTTAGAGAGAAAGATTAGAGATAGCTTTTTCTTATTATTATTCTTAGAGCTTAGAGAGAAAGATAGAGCTTTTTCTTCTTCATCTTCTTGGAGCTTAGAGAGAAAGATAGAGCTTTTTCTTCTTAGAGCTTAGAGAGAAAGAGAGAGAGCTTGAAAGAGAGAGATTTCTTCTTTAGAGAGAGAGAGAGGGCTTAGCTTTTAGAGCTTCTTTCTTCTTTCTTCTTTCTTCCTCGGGAGCCTCGGCCTGACTCTGAGCAGCAATTACTTCTTCTATCTGTTTTTCTTCTGTAACCGCTTCTGCCTACATTCTGGCCGCTCTGATTCTTTTCTTCTTCTCCGACCCGAACTCTTCTTCTGACCGACCGAGTGACTGCATGACTGACTGAATGAATTCATTATTCTCTTGACTCCGACCGCTTTCACCTGGTTATATACCTTTAGCTTTGCAGGTGCCTCACGTGCATTTACAGGTGCGTCACATACATACTTATTATCAGGTGGAACTTATGGCTTCCAGCTGACCGCAATAGCCATCTCCCTAATTGGGGCTCCTTCATAGCCGTTTTTATTTGTTTTGTGGTGTTCTAAACTTATTACCAAATAGAATACACATGCAAACTAATGCAAATTTCATACATAAATATTTACAAGCTTAACACATATAAGTAAAAAGAATCCAGATAAGACAGCAGCAACAAAAATAATAATAATGAAACATTTTCAGATCCATAAGAATCTTTTTTTCTTTTCCACCAAGAACTACTACTAGACCCTCATACACAAAAATGTACAATAGCTCTTCTTATTTATTTATTTATTTTTTTAGTACCAGAGTTTGGACCCAAAGATGCCTAACCACTGAGCATATCCCCAGCCCTTTTTATGTTTTATTTTGAGGCAGGATCTCACTGACTTGCTTAGGGCCTTGCTAATTTGCAGAGGCTGGCTTTGAATTTGGACCCTCCTGCTTCAGCCTCCTAAGCTGATGGAATTACAGGCATGCACCACCACACCTGGCTGCTCTTCTGATTTTAACATAAATATTTATAGTTATTTAAACTTAATATTTTAAATTTTTTTTTTTTTTTTACAGTGTGATAACTTGATGCATGTTTATAATGAATAATGGTCAGAAAAAAAGGGTAGTCAGCATTGATGTTTCCTTACACTTTTAAAAATCTTTTATTAACATGTAGTGCTGGTGCATATTTTTGGGTACAATGATATTTCAATGCACACATATAGTGTGTACTTATAAGGATAAATAACATTTTCATCTTACTGTACGTAGTGTTCGAAGTCCTTCAAGCTGTTTCTTCTAGTTATTCATAAAAGATGATGGGTTATTTTGAACTATAATTACCCTACTGTGATATAGCACACTAGAACTAATTCCTCCTATCTAACTGCTTTGGTAACCATAATACAATCTCCCTATCCCATCCCACCATTACCATTTACAGCATCTAGTAACCATTCTCCTAAATTCATATTGACCTTCCACATGTGATAGAGAAATTGTGATAATTGTCTGTTTGTTTCACTTATCATAATCCCTTCCAGTTCCACATATTTTGCAGCAAATATGAGACATCATTCTTTTTCATGATTAATCATATCCTGCTCTCTATATATACCACATTATCTTATTTATTTCTCTACTGGTAGTTATCTAGGTTAATTCCAGATCTCAGCTATTGTGAATATGTAGCAAAAAACATGGGTGTCCAGGTGTGTTTTTTGTATGGTGATTTAATTTTCTTTGGATGTATAACTTGGACTGAAATAGTAGAAGTGCCTGATAGATTTATTTTTACTTCTTTTGAGAAACCCTCTTATTGTTTTCCCAAATGGCTATACTATTTTACAATCCCTTCAACTGGGTCTAATAATTCAATTTTATCCATATTCTCACCAGTATTTATTATATTTTATTATATTTTATCATTTTATGATAGCCATTCTACTTGAGATGCATAAGACTATTAGACCTAGTAAATAGGAAAAATGTTATATAGGCTTTAAAGTAAGTTTTTTTTTCTCATTACTTTCTAATAGATAATTTATTACAAATGAGTGCTGGATTTTATCATTAACCTATTTTGTTTTTTCCTTTTAACTTAGAGAAATGTCAATTACACAGGTAGGTTTTCAAGTATGAAATAACCTTGCATTTTTTTTTCATATGTAGTGATACATCTATTAGATGTATCCCATTTTCAAAAAGGTGAAGCATGAGTTATACCAAGCTCCAGTGTCTAATGAGCAGAGCATCATATCTTCTATACTTGCTCACGTCACTGCAATTTTTGGACTTTCTGATTTCTTTCACTTCATATTGTTTCTGTGAGAATCTTCTTCATTCTCCTCTTTCTCTCACCCTGCACTCCTCTTCCCTCCTGCTGCTTCTTTGTTTCCTTTGCTGCTTTCTTTTTGCCTCCTTGTGTAGAATTTATGAATGTGTCATGCTTTATTTCCACATTGTTCTATTGATGAGGATCTGTGTTTTTTTCATTTTAAGCCTATAATGACTCCATCTGCCAACAAAGTTCTATCACTTATCCTTCAGGGTCATAATTACTCAGTAATGTTTTTGCTGAATCTTAAAAGAATATATATGGCAGAATTTAGTATTTTATTCCTCTTTTGTTTCTAAAGTATTATAACAGTATACACACCCTAGATTAAGGGGAAAAGTTTCTCAATATCAAAACTCTGAAGTTAGTCAAAACAGATATTTTGAAAAGATTTTTTTTTTTTTTTGAGAGCAGCATTTAGTTCACAGAAAAATTAAGAGAAAAAATGCAGAGATTTCTCATATATTCCATACATGTGCCGGTCCAACTTGTTGAAATGACTCTCTCTGATGCATTATAGTTCCTTTATTCCTTTTTTTAAAGAGCAATTCACTGTATTTTGAGGGTCCTTTTCTGGACATTCCATTCTATGCTACTATATTCTTTCAGTGCATTCTATCCCATTCAATTCTAATATATTCTAGTCTATGTCATTGGTCTATTGATTCTTTCACCAATATCACACTTTTTGATTAAATCTATGTTAAGTCTTGAAGTTGCATATGTCAGTCCTCCCACTATTTTCTTCTTCAATATTGTGTTGCTTATTCTGGGAATTTCACCTCTTATGAAAGTATTAGAATTAGATTGATAATCACAAAATAACATGCTATGACTTTAGATGGCATGTGTTGCCGCCTGCAGCAACGATACCGCGGGAAAGAAATTGGAGGCAGACTGGGAATGAGTAGGTTCTTTATTCTTGCTTCTTCTCTGCTTTCTCCTCTGTATTCTCCTCCTGATTCCGCCCCCCCCCCCCGTTCCTCTCTACCGTCTGTTTAAATAGTCTTTACCTTAACAAGTATACACGTGTCACAAGTTCAACTTACAGGTACGTCACACAGTGTTCATGGGCACAGAAAGATTCTTAGTTAATTACATTAAGGTCAGGTGTAAACAATTAAATGCCTCCTCTTTGGCTCTCAGCCAGCCACCATCTTAGCTACTTCCTTATTCAAGGCTCTTACAGGCATGTATACAAGAGTTTTGGAAGAAATGATATCTAGACAACAATGTTTTGCTATATATGGACATGGAGGATCTGTTTGCTTAGTTCTTTGATTTTTGATCAGCATTTTTAGATTTTTTCACATAAGTCTTGTTTTTATACTGCTAAAGTTATATCAAAATGATTCATTTCTGGGGGGATGGTAGTACAAATGGTATTGTGTTTTTAATTTTAAATTTGACTTGTTCATTAATGATAAAAAAGCTACTGATTTTTGTATATTAACTTTGTGCTCACTTCAGCAGAACATATACTAAAATTGTATTTTTTTAACCTTGTATCCTGCAATCTTCCTCTATAGTTGAACACATACGGGAAGATTTTATTTGTTATTCAATTCTGTTGAATTTTATGCATAGACATGACACCTGCTAACAAAGAATTCTTTATTTATTCTTTCCCAGCAACAAAATTTTAAAAAGACACAAAAAGCTCCCAGTTTTGAATTTCAGCCACTCAAATAATTGTGTTTTGATATGACAGTATTTATACAATGATTGGTGACTTTTAAATATAGTTATATATTTAGACTGTTTGATATCCTATTTTGTTAAGTATTTCTGCAGGTGATTTTTCTATTTTCTCTGTATATTAACTGGATGTCTAATTCTGGTTTTAGGATTAAGAATTTGTGGTTATTGTTTTTGTTTTTTGTATATTTTTCTATTTGAAAATTACCAACATCAGCATTTTTTAGTTGGAAATGTATTGACTCTGCTTTGGCTTTGCATTCTTCTTTGATATACTTATATAAATAGAATGCATTGTTTTGCTTGGTTATTTTTGTGTTTTTATAGGGAGTTGTTTATGTTTTATCTTATTAGTCTTGTACCATATTTAAGATATCTTTCTTTATTCAAGATATGAGACTATTACTTGAATGTTCTTCTAGAAAAGGTGTGGTTCTGGATTGTGTATTTAAATTAAATTTGTACTATTTCTCAATTAAATTAAATTTTTTATATTTAGTTTTTAAATTAACAAATACTTTGCATGTATTGTGATATACAGAATGATATTTTGATATAGGAATATATAAGAATGACTTTTGAGATGGATAAATACACTATTTAACATGCACTACCTCAATACTTATTGACTTTATCATCAATTGAGTGTTTTATAAAGTACACAAAAATGACTTTTTCATTGTTTTACAAAGAAAATCTAAGTAGATTATTTCAATGTATTAAAAATATAATCTTTTCTCAACCAAATTGTGGTGATTTTGTTTTAAACTAAGACAAAAATTATATACAAAAATTTCTGCTTTTGAACTTTTTTTTTGTTTAATATTTTCTCTGTCCCTAAGTGTACCAATACCACAGTTTCTAACAAATAATGTAGTTTTGTTTTAACCATTGACATCTGTTATTGGAAGTACCCCAAGTTCTCTCTTTTTCAAGATATTGCCCTGGTTTTTCTAGGTACTTTGAATTTCAAAATAAATATTGGCCTCTATTTGAGTATTTTAAAGTACTGTTAAATTTCTTACTGTTTCTATGTTAAATCTATAGAAAATTTTAAGGAGAACTGATTTCTTTACAGGATTTATTTCTTCCAATTCATGGACATAGTATATTGCTACACTTAAATTCTCTTCAAATATTATAGTCATGTTTTTATACATTGTATCATGAAAGTCATGTGACTTGTTCATTAGATTTTTCTTAAATACTTCAGTTTTCATTTATATGTAGCTCGTATTTTAAATTAACATTCACTTACAATGTCCTATTAGGTGGCAAACATTGATCTTTTACATGATGATCTTATATTAACAATTTTGCCAGAATCACTCATTTTTTAAAGTTTATTTTTATATTATTTGGGATTCGCATGTACAAAATTATGTCTTTTTAAAATAACTGCTTGCAATTTTATTTTTTGCTTCCTTAAACAAAACACTATATATACGTGCATATATATATACATATGTATATGTATATAGATAGATAGATGTATGTATGTGTGTATACGCACACACACACACACACACACACACACACACACACACAGGTATACAGCCTGCAGCTCAGATGGTCTGTGATACCCATTAAGATGAACATATAGATACATAAATACACAAATACATATGTGTATATACAATAGAGATAGACACTATATCTTAATAGAGATCCTAGATGACACTTAACATAAGGGAAATACAGTGTCTTAAAGGCTTCTATTGCTGATGCATTATTCTTTGTAGTGTATATGTGCAGAACACAGTACAGTAGCTGTAGCTGTCATTTTCTGCATGTCAGTATACCAGGACAGGTATGTTTGGAAGGACAGTGACAGAAACTTCAGACAGTTACACTGACCTGGAGGACAAATCTAAGTGGATACCAAAAGGACAATCAACATGAACCCATCTGTATGTTGAAAACATTTCTGGTTTCCTATGCCATTTCTGCATAGTGCTTTCAAAGACTTATAACACATAATAAGCAGTTATAAATAACCATATTTAATATATACACATTTATATTGAACTTTAAATAGAAAGTTTGCATAGATTTTTCCAAATCTTCTGTATGGCACCTTTCACCTCTTTATTTCTCAAACTATAGATCATGGGATTTAGGGATTCAGCATGGGTATCACCAGGGTATAAAACAAAGAGGCCATCTTGTCAGTATCAAAGGAGTGACTGGATTTCGGTTGCACATACATGAAGAATAGAGTCCCATATAATACAACTACCACTGTCAGGTGAGACCCACAGGTGGAGAAGGCTTTACTCCTGCCCTCAGCAGAGTTCATCCTGAGGATGGCCAGGAGGATCAGAATGTAGGAGATAAGAACTATTAGAACAGATGAAACCAAATTAAATGCTGAAAAGATCAATATTATTAACTCAACCTCTTGTGTATTTGAGCAAATCAAAGTTAACAAGGGAAGACTGTCACAATAAAAATGACTAATAACATTATTGCCACAGAAAGAAGAGATAAAAATTTTTATGGTGGTTACCAGAGAGAGAGAGGCACTGTAGAGATAGGGGATTACCACCAGCACCCAGCAAACTCGTTTGGACATGATGACTGTGTAGAGCAGAGGGTTGCAGATGGCCACATAGCGGTCATAGGCCATCGCTGCGAGAATGAAAAGCTCACTAATGATGAACAAGATGAAGAAAGCTAACTGTGTAGCACACCAATTGTAGGGAATTGTGTTTTGATTAGCTACAAAATTTACCAACATTTTAGGTCCCACAGCTGTTGAATAACCAAGATCAATGCAAGCCAGATGTCTGAGAAAAAAGTACATGGGTGTTTGTAGCCTGGAGTCCACCTCAGTCAGGATGATCATGCCCAAGTTGCCCAGCAGTGAGACCACATAGATGATGAGAAACAGCCCAAAGAAGGGAGCCTGCAGCTCAGGGTGGTCTGTGATGCCCAGTAAGATAAATTCATCCAGTACTGTGAGATTTTCTTTCTCCATCCTGGCCATTAAGTTAACTGACTGTGGGAAGTATCATAAAAAAATCATTGGATTTCAGGAGATATGATCTGTTAAAATTTTAATGTTCCAAAATATTATGTGTAAGATATACCTAAGGCTTTTTGTGTGTTTTTGTTTATTTGTTTGTTTGTTTCTTGGTTTTGTTTCTTTTGGTACCAATGGATGTTCTACTGATGAACTGCATTCCAAATACTTTTCATTCTTAATTTGATTTCCGAGACTGGCCTTGAATTTGCAATCCTCCTGGCCCATGCCCAGCAGGCCTATATTTTTTTTTTACATATAAAGTAATTTAAAATTACTCTCCTCCATCATTGCATCTAAAACCTAACTTGGAAACCATTTTGTCATTAGGTTATCTTATTTACATTGCTTGGAAGTCTGGTCCATTTTTAGCTCATAATTTACTGATGTATCTACTAACCTATAGACCAAGAGCTGGCTTGGTTATCTTATTCCCTGCTGAGAGATTTTACTCCCTATTCTTAAGAGGTCCTGTTTTACATGGAGGACTCTGTCTCACTACTATGTCACTAATGTAGATGTAAGTATTCTAACAATTATTAGCATGCAAATAACATCATTTTAGAAATATGTAAGAATTATAAAAGCTTACATTCAACTTGGGTTACTCATAAGTTTAGCTAAAAAATTTAATTTTAGGATATGAATTCATTGTGTTATCAGATTAAATGAGAAAGAAAAAAAAGAATATTCCAGTAGATGAATAAATAATACCATTAAGAATGGCTCCAAATAATACACATTTAGAACTGAAATGTAATTCCATAGTTCATAGAATATATCAGAAAAACTAATCTGTACTTAACTCTTAAAAGGAGAAACTTACATCTTTTGAAAAAAGTTATAGACATCCCAAATAAATCTGTAGAAGTGTTATGGTCCTGGATTACACAACAATGTCATAAAATGTCAATTATTTTCTTTTTATTGACTAAGACATGTTTACTCATATATATGATGTACATTATGATAACTTGATAGACCTATATATATAGCATGTAGTTGCCAAATCAGTGTAATGAACACTTCTATCTCCTCAAATGTTAATCATCTTTATGTGTCTGAATATGAATCATCTTCATACTCTTCTGGTCATTGTGAAGTATATCTTAGGTTGCTGTTACCAGTATTTACCCAGCTGTGTTATACAAAATCATGACACATCCCTCCTCTCTGACCATGTTTTGGAGCCCTTTCTGATTCCTTCCTTTCCCTTATCCCTATCCATCCCAGTCTCTAGGGATCACTGCTTCACTCTTCTTCTATGTGATGTACTTTTTAGCTTACATCAATGAATAAAATGTGTTATTTGTCTTTCTGTGTCTGATACATTTTGCTTCACATGTGTGTCATTTACAACAGACTTTGCCCAAAATAATCTATTTATCTGATGCTTTTCCAAACTATTAGTAACATATTTTGAAGGATTTGACAATGACTCTACTACCTACATAGGAAATGGAGATGATAAACAATATGTAAGACATGCCTCAAAGTTACCTATGCTACCCGAATTTTAAGGAGTCTTAAGACAATGTGGCAATGGAGCACAACAGGGTACTCAGATAACAAAACAAAACATGTTTTAATGGATTGTAGTGTATGACAGGGGTAATATGTACAGCGTGGCAAAAAAAGCTCTGTTCAGTAAATGGGACTTCACACAGTGGTGAAATTATAAGTTTGCTTAACACATTAAAAAATTACTACTAAGACTGGGGTTGTGGCTCAGAGGTAGAGCACTCACCTAGCATGCTTGAAGCACTGGGTTTGATCCTCAGCACCATATAAAATAAAGATATTGTGTCCACCTATAACTAAAAAATAAATATTTTAAAAAATTTATTATTAAACAGATAAGAAACTTAACAAAAGACAACTTAAAAATTATTTTACCCTTTACTACGATCTCTGCATGTCCTAAATAAAAAGTAAAATATTAAGTAAATCAGAAATTTTGAGATAAATTTGGTAGAATACATCTTCATAGTAAATTTTCTCCATTCAAAACTCTACTCCCCATATTAGCAAAATACATAGAAAGATGAAAAGCACTCATTAACAACAATGGAACAAAGAAAATAACAAATTCTGATATTTTAACCTAAAGAAATATTATATCCATAGAAAAGAACAGTCCAAAATTTGGTAGTTTTTCATCTCAATGTCTACTGCCTTTTAACTTCCCAAATCCCAGGAGTGCTTTAGAAACAACAGAGTTGATAGTTGATCCTCTTTTCTCATTCTCACACACTATTCCCCACCACTGCACTGACTGAAAACAAACAGAGACCCTCAGCCAGGAGTCTGATTCTTATCTGGTGGAAGCTTGCACTCCTGAGTCAGGGTGACACCACTTACTGGGGAATGGCATTGAAGCCCATGGAAGCTGCTTATGCTAATGGCAACAAGGGACCTCATTCAAGTGTTCTGTAATACTGTGCAAACAGCTACCACTGAGAAAAAATAAATAAATTGATCAAACTGAGAACATTGTGCTCCTAGTAAAAGGAGGGAGGCAAAATTGACAGAGGGGGTACTTAAGAAAGAAGAATCATGAATAGTTCTACAAATGTTTTCAGCTCAGCAATCTTTGGGTGAGTAAGCATCAGCAGAAATATATACACATATTAATTATTTAAAATCACCAATGAAAAGGACAGACACCCACCTTCTCTCAGGCGACATAGCTGACAAGCTCATGAGAGCTGTTCATGTTTCCATTCCTTATTTCAAAGGGTGCACTGCACTGTCCCAGTAGATAAATACTAACTGCATACTGCAAAGGGCCATTTGTGAATGAAACAAAATCAGCATCAATCTTCCTTAATTTCAACTTTAAAACATGTTCTGCTGTAAAAATTCCAAATTTTTGTTACTTCAGAAAAAAAAAAAAGTGCAGTCATTTATCTGTGAACTTTGGGGTTCAAAGTCAATCCCCAAATACAGATTATGTGGTTTGTAATGATCCCTACAGATTTTTGTGCTGATTCAGTGATTTTTTGATGCTGAGAATAATACACAGCATAATATTTTCCATTTTAATCATGTTTAAGTGTACATAGTTTAAAAGTGTTATTTCTGTTTCTATTATGTGGGTAATTATTTATATTTTGCCTAATGTCTTTATTATTTTTTCCTTAAGCTTTTAAACATCAGGTTTTATTAATCTTATTGACTTTTTAAAACAGCATTGTTCAATATAATCATATTCCATTATGTAAAATTCTAAAAAAAATGGATAAAAATTCATGGACTGAGTTATATGGCTTTCATTGTACCTGTGGAGAGGTATGGGCAACTTCTTAGTCTCTTCTTCCCACTCTCCAAAATACTTTCCATATTCACTGTGACATATATAAAGTTAAAAACAGTTAACATCAATGCTTTTAGATATTATATAAAATGAAAGGGTATTTCCAAGTAAGGAACTGGGATGTGTTTAAGAAGTATGCTACAGCCGGGCGCGGTGGCGCACGCCTATAATCCCAGCACTTTGGGAGGCTGAGGCAGGAGGATAGCGAGTTCAAAGCCAGCCTCAGCAATGGCGAGGCACTTAGTAACTCAGTGAGACCCTGTCTCTAATAAAAAATACAAAAAAAGGGGGGGGCTGGGGATATGGCCCAGTGGTCGAGTGCCCCTGAGTTCAATCCCCCGGTACCAAAAAAAAAAAAAGTGTGTTACATAATAGCAAGTATATATACTATCTCTGACATGGTTCCTGGAAGAGAACTCTTAAAACTCTGTAATTTCTTACGTGATTTTGGTCATACCACTTTAAAAACAATTATGAGATTTTTGACACACTTCCTGACACAGGGATCCTTAATCCCTTAAAGAAAACAGATCAGGAAGAAAACTCTTAATGCATTTAGATAAAACCAAGCAAGAGACGGGGATAAACCAAGCCTAGAACTCAGAAGTCTCTAAGGTGTGCTAAGCTCAGCAAAACTGAAATCAAAGTCCAAATACTTGATTTATAATTCTTAAGTGGGTGACCCTCCTTAACCTTTTACTGATATTGAACTCAGCTTTACCCCCATCAGAACAATCTGTGGAGATAGTTGCAAGTCTTATGCCTCACCATCCATAAGGGAACAACTGCAAATTTAATACAGAGACAGCAGAAGCAGAAGGTGCCTTATTATTGTGGTGTGTAGTAGCCTAAGTAAAAATGTTTACTATTTTAATTTGCCTTTGCCATCTCTTGCAGTTGCAAATCTCGCTGTTCTGATCGTCCTCATCTGTCATCACTTTGGGTCACTTCTTTCATGGTCTGCAGATATGGTGGACTTTCTTCTGACACCTTGGCAATTTTGCACATTGAGTATTTTGCTTCTTTCCTGAGGACAAAGTATCTAGAGAGCTTTCAAGGCAGTCCAAACATCCCTGGGATTTAACAAATGAAAAGGACCAATATTCAAGCAATAAGAGTCGTCTAAGAATCAATTATTAGTAAATGTCCAATCTTCCATGCCCTTCCTTGGAACAACTCTGGGAAGACTTCTGCAGAACCTCTCAAAATATCTTAAATTTGAACCTCAGATGTTTATGACTGTACATTATTCTTTACTGTACATGTCATTAGCTTTAACCCTCTTTTGTTTCATATTCTCCATTCCCCCATTTATGCTTTCTGGAATCACCTATTAAATAAATATCATATACTTCAAAGTTTTCTTCAGAAACTGTTCTTGGGGGAATTTACACTGTTACCAATCCAGTCTTGTATGGTGTGAGTGAAAGCAGACCACACTTAGCTATGGCACATATGCAACTCTATTGATGCATGATAGAAAGAGAAAATAATAATATTAGTTTACTGAATATCTGGAAGTCCTATCAGAAGTCTATTTGTAATAGAGGCACTTACACTCAACACCAACACCCTATATTCTTTCTTAGAATGTTCATTGATTAGAAAAGTATAGCACAGACATAATAACAAATAGAAACATGATCCCTTACCACCTTCAAAAAGCACAATAGTGTTAATACCACCTTGGTATTCCAGAAAACAGTATTAGGATGTATATTATGGAATATAACAAATTATACTAAGTCTAGCATTGCTGACTGTAATCGTGACTGTAGTTTAAATTGAAGACCAGAGTCAATCACTGGAGCTAATCTGATAATCATGATGACTAGTTCCAGTCACTCACCTAAAATGAGAATTGGGTTCTTGTTCTCCTGTATGATTGCTAACTTAACTGCAGTCATAAAAACTGATAGGTAATTCTTCTTTTTAAAGGATGAGTCTGGGGGCTTGAAAGAAATTGCTTGGTTATTCCCAAATTACATGGTAATGGCACCAATGCCACTTGGGTGTTTGTTAATTATCCAGAGTGCCACTGATTTCCCTATTGAGGAATTTTTTTTTTTACCATGATTCAGCTGTTTCCATTGTTATTAATTTTATCTGCCACCATTCACATATCTGATTTAAGTATACTATTTATTGGATACATGATTTATTCACCGATAATGTCACCATTTGACATTTCCCACAATGGCTTACATAGATTTTATGTCTGTGGAATGACATTCTTTGATCATCCCTGATAGCAATTCTGAAAATCTCAGAATGTGTTCATACTATATGTGTAACTCAATTTTTTTAAACTTTAGTGAGACCTTAATTCCATATCAGTCCTCACTTCTCATCCCACTTCAATTCTCCTTTGTCACATAGATATCTCTTCTGCAAGTATTTCTATGTGTCCCTAAAAGGGAAAATATTCTTATAAAATGTACATTTAATGTGCACACGTTTTGTATTTCTTTTTGATATGTAAGGTTTTTACTCAAATATATATTTTAGAAATATATCCATTTTAATATACATGACTTCAGAACTTTGATGGATTCCATTGAGTAAAATTACTATAATCTCTCTACCCCAATTTATATACATGTGTTTTTATAGTTAAGGAATTCAGTTTCATAACAATTCCTGATGTCTCTGTGTTGTTATTGTAATTAACAAATTTGTGTGTTATGTGTTGTTGGGCTAGGGATGCGGCTCAGTGATTAAGCCCCTCTGGGTTCAATCCCCTGTACCAAAATAAATAAATAAATAAAAAAGAGTTAGAGTCAATACCATTGCTGGCCAGTAACGGATTGGATGATGACCCCTGAGGGAGTAACTTGTTAAAGAACCTTGAGCTTCATAATGCATTATCTCTCTGCAATGCAAAAGTGGAAGAATTGAGCTGCAGAGATAATAAAGGAAGCAAAGAAGAGTAATAGAGCTCATATAATGATTTAAGCTGAAAGATGCAAGATGGGTAGTAAGGAATTTTGTTCAGTCATTCCAGGAACAAGATGCCTGACACTATAATACAAACTTTTATTTTGCCTCTTTCCAGAACATATTCCTATTTTAAATTATTCCATTGGACTGATGTTTTCTTATCTTTGAAAGTGATTTGTGTAAGTAGCCCTTTGGAAAATACAAATGATAGGGATGGCTTTAAAAAATCTTTGCTTATTTATAGCAATCCATAATACATGTGAATCAGGTAGAATGTAGTGTTTTGACTCAGGTACACATTAGGTCATGATCAACTCAGGGTAATTAGCATATCCTCCACCTGAAAACTTTCATCCCTTATTTCTGGTAGTGATATTCAAATTTCTCTCTTCTAACTATTTTGAGTTATTTAATGCATGATATTTAAATGGCATAATATTATATTTATTACATTTACCCTTCTATGCCATAGAATATGTCCCTCATATGTTTTAGTCAGCTTTTTTGCTGCTGTGACTAAAAGACCCAACAAGAACATCTTTTTTTTTTAAGCATTTTATCTGTTAGATTTTATTATTGTTAATGTTTTTTTTTTCTTTTTTATTTATAATAGTAGTATGTATTACAATTCATAATGCATATAGCATCTTTTTACATACAACTGTTAAGAACATCTTTAGAGGAGGAAAAGTTTATTTGAAGGATCATGGTTTCAGAAGTCTCAGTCCATTCATAGCCAGCTGCATTCCTCAGGGCTTGTGGTGAGACTGAATACCACAGACTAAGAGTGTGGAGGAATCGAGCTGCTTACATGATGATCAGGAAGCAGAGAGAGACTAAGCTTGGCTCACCAAATGCATACCTTAAAGGAACATCACCAATGACCCACCTTTTCCAGCCACCTCCTACCCAACTTCAGTTACCACTCAGTTAATCCCTATGAGGTGATTAATTCACTGATGGGGTTAAGACTCTCACAACCCAATCATTTATCCTCTGAACCTCTTTCATTGTCTCTCACATGAGCTTTTGGGGGACACCTCACATCCAAACCATAACAGCCCATCAAGTCATTTAAATTAAATTCATTGCCCAGGCTGGTAATCACTTATATTCTCAGTCTCTATGAAATCAATTTTTTTTTAGATTTCCCTTATGAGTGATAGCATACAGTGTTTATCTTTCAGTACCTCACTTAGTTCACTTAACATAATATTCCCAACTGACCATATTGCCACAAATGGTGGGATTCCAACTTTGTTATGGCTGAATAGTATTTCCTCGTGTAACTACATTTTTTTTTTTTTTATCCATTCAACTGCTGATGTGCATTGCAGTAGATTTCATATCCTGGTTATCGTGATTAGCAATTCAAAACAACAGGGGAGTACAGGTGTCTTTTCAACATGCTGGTTTCCTTTCCCTTGTGTATACAATGGGTGGTAGGATTTCTGGATTGCATGATAGTTTCTTTCTAATTTTGTGAGGCATCACCAACTGGTCTCCACAAAGGCTGAACTTATTTACATTACCACCAACAGTGTATCTGGACCAACAATCCACCTCCACATGCCCACCAGCATTTGATAATTATATTTGTCCTTTTGATGATAACCATTCTCACTAAGATGAGGTGATATATCATTGTGATTTTTATTTTTATTTTCCTAATAATTAATGGCATTGAGCATCTTTTCATGTATCTATTGTCCATTTATACATCTTCTTCTGAGAAATGTTCATGCAGATCCTTAGCCAACTTTTTCATGGGGTTATTCATGTTTTGCTCTTTATTGGTTGAATTCACTATATATATATTCAGGATATTAACCCTTGCAGAGGTATACCTTAAAAATATATCTCCCATCCTATAGGTTGTTTTCTTGCTCTGTTATTGTTTGCTTTGTTCTACAGAACTTTTTAATTTCATATAGTGCCATTTTTCAGGTTAAGTTTTAATGTCTGTGCATTTCGGGTCACATCCAAAACAACTTTACCCATATAATGTCCTGAAGTGTCTCCCCTATGCATTTTTCTAGTAATGATGTGGCTTACCACATTGTAGACAACTTGAGGGAATGCCTGAGGGTTTCCAGGGAAATAGCATCAGTTTTTTCTTCTTCCCTCCTTCCTTCCTTCCCTCCTTCCTTCCTTCCTTCCTTCCTTCCCTCCTTCCTTCCTTCCTTCCTTCCTTCCTTCCTTCCTTCCTTCCCTCCTTCCTTCCTTCCCTCCTTCCTTCCTTCCCTCCTTCCTTCCCTCCTTCCTTCCTTCTTTCCTTCCTTCCTTCCTTCCCTCCTTCCTTCCTTCTTTCCTTCCTTCCTTCCTTCTTTCCTTCCTTCCTTCTTCCTTCCTTTCTTCCTTCCTTCCTTCCTTCCTTCCTTCCTCCCCACCCACCTTCCTTCCTTCCTCCCCACCCACCTTCCTTCCTTCCTTCTTTGGGTTTTGGTACCATAGATTGAACTCAGGGGCACTCAACCACTGAAGCACATCCCCAGCCCTATTTTCTATTTTATTTAGAGACAAGGTCTCACTGAGTTGTTTAGGACCTCTCTAAATCATTGAGGCTGGCTTTGAACTCTCAGTCTTCCTGCCTCAGCCTCATGAGTGGCTGGGATTAGAGGCATTTGCCATCATGCTCAGCCAGTTTTTCAAATCAAACATAAAAGGCGAGAAAATCTTCACTGGAGATGATAAAATTACTCAACTTTTTTGAAATGTAAAAATTATGAATTATGCTAATTAAAATCATTTTTATTATTAATGAGGTGGAAAGTCCATTAAGTTTAGAAAGTCTTGGGATTTAAGCAAAGTATAGAGATTATTGATCATGATCCTTCAAAACAAAATGGATTTCTTAAAAAGCAGTGTGGTCCTCAAGTCAATACTTGGGTTTAAATTTGTAAAATGGAATTTACTGTTCTGAATTTGGAGACATTTGATGGCTTGTGTTATGCTTAAGTTCCTGAGGGGCTTTGATGTTTGCCCCACCTGAGGTTTTTATACTTGTGATGCTTTCTGTACAGGGCATCCCTATATAATAGTGTTGGGTCAGAGCTACTGCTTTACTACAGATATAGTGTGAAGGACCTCTATGGATTCCTTTTCAAGTTCTCCCTAACTTTCATAAACATGCTCAGACAGTGCCTCACTTCACGTGTCTATCTTGCATCTCCTATCTCCTCTACTTCCCCAAAACACACAGGATATGCCATGGAAACTCCTGGGCACAAGGCACACCTAAAAGATCAGGGGAGTTAATGGTATAATCTCCCCTTGACCAATAGGAGATCAGAGGTGACCAACTTACTATCTTATCTTGTTTCATTAAATATTTGTGACTGGCAAGTGTACCTGCTTGGGTTGATGGAGTTGGATTCACCACATCTGAATGAAAGTATGACAAATGTGAGCATGTGCCTATGTTTGTGCATTCATGCAGAACCTTTGAATTAAATGGGTTTTTGTTGTTGTTGTTTGTTTGTTTGTTTGTTTATCTTTTATTCAAGCAAGGCTCTGTGTTATCAATGTTTTGGGAAAAATTATAACTAAACAATATAGAAAATGTATCTGGTCTGTAAACATTGGTGAGCTATAAGACTGCATACCAGTTGATGCAATAAATACCATATTTTAGGTTGTCCAGTTTCATAAAATATGCCAAAAGAGATTTTGTGAGGATAATAATTATCCAATCAAAAAATTCTGTGTCCTGATTCCCAGAACTTGTAAACATGTTACCTTGAATGGAAAAAGAAATCTGATGATGGAATTACATTAAAGATCTTGAGATTGAGAAGCTCTCATGAGTCACCTGCCTGGGTCAATCATAACAGCAAAGGACAAGACCATGAGGGTCAGAGGACATGTGGCCACAGAAACAGTGATGGAATTGTTGGCTGGAAGTGGAGCACAGGCCAAAGAGAAACTTCAAGGAGACGAAAAATCATGAACACAATCCCCTGGGAGCTTTCTGAAGGAACAGATTCCTCTCACCCAGAAACACATATGCAAAAATAAATAAAGCAATCACAGCTAAAACCATCAAGCTATTGCTAATGTTGTCCCCTGAGACCAGAAATAGCCATTAGTGTGTGAATATTTTTTCTTTTACCTCTTCTGCTGCTGGTTCACAGAGTTGTTGGAAGGGGGTACATAGGATCAGAGGAACACTAGAATGGTCAACGGAAAGGGAGGGGAGGGAGGGAGTAAGGGGGGGGTTGGAAAAAAATTGGTGGTTGAATGAGATGGATATCATTATCCTAAATGCATGATTGAAGATCTGAATGGTACTTATATAGTTTGTATACAAGCAGTTGTATGTAAAAAGATACTATACTTGTGCATGATGAATAAGTAAATAAATAATAAAAAAAATTTAAAAAAAAGACTAGATTTAGATGATGACTCATTGATCTGTGTCCCAGGGTTCCTAGATTTGGCTTATTTCTAATCTCCCAGAAAATATCATAAATGCAAATTCTTCCCAGATACTGAATTTACCTCATGTGTCTGGATCTTTCTCCTTAACTCCATTGTATATTGGTAGCATGTTACATTTAGAAACATTTGGCCCATGTGAACTATTTATGTATTTATTTATTTGAACAGGAGAATATGCTCTTGAGAATATGTGACTCTTGCAGAATCATTAGACAATGTCTTTTATGAGGGAGGGTATAGTTTTATTTCACTTCCAATTGCATGAAATGAAAATATTAAAGGAAGTGATATTGAATGTTATAGCTTCATATCAAAGAAAATTAACTTTGTATAATAGTTTTATCATGAGGTAGACATATTAGTCATACATCTTTTGGGTGAATGACAAAGTTTGCTTTTTGCACATGCACCAACTGAGAGGGATAAAAGAAAAAAAATGCTATGTCGACTAGTTTTAGTCTATTTTTCTACATGTTCTTTTCCATGTGTACTAGACACTTTCTGTTTAGTATATATCTTTTGCTAAAAATGTAGTTTTTCTGTGATACATGTTTACTATTAAAAACAAGATTAAACGGTTCCTCAAAAGTTGAGAGCTTGATGAAGAAACTGATGCAAAAACAAAATATATTATATTTAGTAGTTGAACAAAGGTATCTGTGGCAAAAAGGGTAATCTCAGATTTGGTTCTTTTCCAAGAAATAATAGACTTCCGACCCTCTGCTATCAAGAGATCTTTTTCTTATTTAGAAATTATAAGAACTCGTTAGTATCTCACATTTGAATTTAAATTGTCCTTTTATAATTATTATCTATTACGTGCACAGGGTTTTTTTCTTCTTTGGGTAAATAAGTTGGAATGAAGATAATTTCAATTTTTCCTACTGAAATAAATGGAGGTTCTAATCATTTACTGCAAGTTCTTTAAGGAGCAGTGTTTTTAGGAGGAAACAAAAACAAGATAGTTGTAGTTTTAAATTTACATTGGTTTGAACTGTTTACATGGACTGTGCACGATTCCCTTCAAAACATCTTTCACATCTTTGTTCCTTAGACTACAAATTACAGGGTTTAGAACATCAGTATCACTAGTGTGTAGGAAAGTGAAGTCGTTTTGTCAGTGTTTAATGAGTGGTTGGTTCTTGGTTGCACATACATGAAAAGGAGTGTCCCATAGAACACAGTGACAGCAACCGTGTGGAAAGCACGGGTAGAAAAGGCTTTTTGTCATCCCTCGGAGAAAAGTATTCTCAAAATGGCAAGGACAATGTTGAAGTAGGATATCAGAACTATAATCATGGTGAAAAACAAATTTGTCCCTGAAAAGATAAACACCACTGTTTCTGGAATGTAGGTATCAGAGTAGGATAGTGCTAACAAAAGAACATTAGCGCAGTGAAAATGATTGATTCTGACGAACAAGCAGTAAGATGCAGAGAACACACAAGATATAATGATAATATCTGTACAAAAGCCATAGAAGTAGGTGAGGGACTCCAGCAGAAGACAGATCTGCTGAGATACCACCAATAATGAAAACTAGGAATCTTCCCAGCTGGATGGCACATTCATAGTATGAGGTGGTTTTCTTACTTACTAAAATTTTGGGAGCAGTGTAGAGTTGCCAAGATTGATGATAGCCATATGTTGGAGGAAAAAGTACATAGGGGTTTGAGGCCAAGAATCAACACTGGTGAGGGTGATAATGCCCTGGTTTCCCATCACAGTCTGTCCTGGATGACCAGGAAGACTAGGAAGAGGGAATCTGCAGCTATGGCCAAACTGAGACTCCCATGAGAACGAACTCCATCACTTGGGTGAGATTCCCAGAAGCCATTTGTTTTGTTGTTGTGTTTGTCATTTAATGGGGAAAACAAAGGTCACTTTCTCTGTTACTTGGTAGGTTTTTAAAGGTATCATTTAAAATCAGTTTACTTTGATTGACAAATATTTAAATATTTTGATGCTTAATTGTTTTTTCTCCCCATCTTTTCACAATTCTCAGAAACACAAACCCACCGAGACAATTAAGTTTCTTAGATTTGTTTGACTAAACAATATATTTGTTTTATATATATTGGTTTATTTTAAGTGAAAATATATGTAATCTCAATTTTTTGGGAGGTGGTAATGGGGATTGAAACCAGGGGTGCTTAATCACCAAGCCACATCCCTCGCCCTTTTTATTGAAATTGCAATCTTCCTTCCTCAGTCTCCTGAGTCACTTGGTCTACCATAATGCAAATATTATTTATATAAACATCAAACTTGATAAGTATGCACGCATTTATGCATGTGCATCTATATGTATAGCCACACCTACATGTGTTTGCAGAATGCCCTTTAAGAAGTCAATGAATCAGAGTTACTTCCAGTTACCTTTCCTTGGCTTAAACAGGTGTCCTTTTCAGGCCATGCTTGTCATTAATCAACCTAGAGAAATGCAATATTTCTATGGAAAACACTTTCAGCACCTTTGGGTTTTTCTTATTAATCGCCATGACACCATTTTTTCCAACTGCCTGCAAACAGGCGTGAAACTCAATACTATTTTTTTACAAGATGTTTTATTTTATTACTTCTACTTTTAACTATATCAAACACTTCTAAATATTCAGAATGACTAGATATTCCACATAAGAACTCTATGCACAAAAGACTTGTAAACAAATTTGCACACTTAGCAACAGTTATAATCTGAGGTATCTTCTAACATGACCATTTTGTCCTTGAACCTTTTCCTCTTCACTTCCTTATATCTACTTTCACTCCAATGACCAAATACAGGCATATGTAATGCTTAGATATGGTTGAACAATTTCATATCCAAATGCCATTTATAGAGGACAAGCTTTCCTATGAATTTCAATACAAAATGTACAAAATGTGTTAATTTTACTAACTACTTGGTAATACACTGGAAACCTTTTTAACATCTAGAAAATAGATGTTGCAAAACTGGGACCGATTTTTCCATTATATACAAAATATACACAGAAAACAAAATGCACAAAACGTACAGAAAACTGATGTTTGAAAAATGTCCAAGTAATTCACACACTAACATATTACCTTTTGCAATTGCTTTCCTCCCACCTCCTCTACATCACTGAACAAGTGCAAATAGCACTATACTGCTCACAGAGGTAGTTTAACAGCTCCATTCCCAAAAGACAATATTTCATATGAATTGTAGCAAAAAAAAAAATATTTACAAAGTGATATTTCACTACCTCTACACTTAACATACATTGGGCACTTCTACACATCTAGACAGACTAGCTGTTTCAAGTAAGGATTCAATTTGTCCACTATGTACATGACAATCTTGAATAAACTGCACACATGCAACAATAGTTCTAATTTGAAAATGTCTTCAAAATATGAGCAATCTGGCCCTTCACCATCCCAGTGGTCTATAATGCACAAATTTTCAGAAGGCAATCCTTCCTAGGAATTTTAACACAAAACATACAAAATTTGTCTACTAATTCTACTTTTGTCATACACTAGCAACCTTTTTAGCATCTAGAAAGACTAGATGTAGATTAGGACTCAGTTGTCCTTTATATACACTATATATATATATAGCAAAGCAAATCAAAGCATAACCCATAGACACAAGGTACAACTCTTGCCCCACTGTAAGCACAGTGGGCATGGTGCTTCTGAGGACCAGCACACAACTTTGTACTACTCAACAAGGGGGTTTTGGCTATTGTTTTCCCCGTAAAAAAAAAAAAAAAAAAAAAAAAAAAAAAAAAAAAAAAATCATAAGAATTTTAACAAAAAGAAATTTACAAAATGTGTCATAGTTTACCACTTCTACCTTTAACAAATATCAGACACTTTAGAACATCTGGAAAGTTTAGATATTTCAAAAAAAGCACTTAGCATTTTCAACCACATATACAATAATGAGGAATAAAATGCACACACAAAACAATGGTTATTATACGAAAAATGTCTTTTACGTAAAACCGATGTGGCACGTCCTTCCTTTTCTCAGGGTCAGTCTTCTCCGGGTCCTCTACCCACTGAACAAACCTAGATAAGTGTGGCTCCTAGAGGTGGTCTTGCAACTCCATTTCAAAGTCACTTCCAGAAGGCATTTCTGATTCTTTTTAACAAATGGCCAGTTACAGGCGTTATTTTCTGACTCCATCATATTGCAGCAACCTCGTTACATTTAGAATGTCTGAATGTAGCACAAGTTTTAAAGTGTTGAGGGGAAGTTGGTAAAAGCGTTTTCGTGTCATATAGGCAGGCCTTCTACAAACAGCCAGGAAATCTTACCCAGGGGCGTGGGCGCTCCCAGTTGGTCAGGTGCTCCACGTTCCTCCACCAGTTCTCTCTTAGGTGCAAGGAACACCAACCACCAATCATTCCACTGTCCTCATCCGGGCTCTGCTCACCTTCCAGGACAGGTAGGGCCTTTGCCCTGTTGGACAAGGCTCGACCTCGAGGAGCTGGGTCTCCGAGGGCCCTGGTCTGCCAGCTCTGCTGTCCGACATGTGGCCGAGTTTTCGGTGTCCACCCGCCCCCTTGGGCCCTCAAAGGCCCCACCGGCCTCTGCAGCATTAAGGCAGCCACCATTCTTTTCACCACGTCCACTGCCACCCAAAGGTGCCACATCCTCAGCGGTGGCTCCCACTAGGACAGACAGGATTGGACCAGGAGACCCTGCCGCCTTCACGATCTGGGGTACCAAAGGTCGCTGCTGCCATCAGGTCATCCAGCCAGGGGGAGAGGCTCGCTGGTCCTCCACAGCCTGGGTCAGCCAGTGGGCAGTCGCTGCAGGAGCTCAGGGGTCTGCAGGGCAGAGGCCTTGGCCTGTCCCAGGCGCCCAGCTCACCCGCCTGCCTGGGACCCTGGAGGGTCTGGAAGGGCCCCAGGGAGCAGGCCACGCCTTGTTTCTCACCATGCTCTCTGCCCAAACTCTGCATTTGTTCCTTTTTGAACCCATGTTCAGGAGTTTTTGTTTTTGTTTCCCCCCTGGGAAACACTTGCTGGTAAAAAGACAATATAGTTAGGGATAAAATGTGTGTTAAGAGACGAGGGTGTGGCTCAGTGGAGCAGCATTTTCCTGGAAAGCACAAGGCCTTGGGTTTGTTGCACAAAGCCTCAGCCACCTGAGTTGCTGGGATTACAGGCATCTGCCACCAAGAATAGTTTACATATAAATTTATTATGATGAAATATAACAAATTACAAACTAGCTGTCCATGGGATGAGGCATTTCACTGATAAAATTGACTTGTTTGGGGGCTGGAGTTGTGGCTCAGCGATAGAGCACTCACCTAGCATGTGCGCGGCCTGGGTTCAATTCTCAGCACCACATAATTGTGTACAACTAAAACAAATAGGTAAATACTTTTTTAAAATTGACTTCTTCACATATTATCTGCACTGCATAGGTTTTTATAATGAATTGTGTTTTTATAATTCAGAATATATATTTAATAAAATGTCAAAATAGATCTAGAATATATCAAAATCCCGGCTTTCTCATGGTGTAGACAAATGATTCTGTTTATTATGCACATAAATTATCATGCTAAATTGCAATGTTAGGGAAAATAGAATTTAGATATTGGTAGGATACATATCACAGTCACTGTTATAACCGAAATTTCATCTTTAGTAACCACATCAGCTCCTCATTCCCCAACTTTCTACGCAGCACTTGAAGCTTGTTGAGGGGGATGAGGGTGAATTGGAAAAGAGATAGCATTGGAATTAGAGCATTTCCTTTCGTGCCACAATTTATCTGACTGGCTTTGGGCTAATCATTTAATCTCTCTGTGCCTAAGACTCCAAACTTCATAAATGGAAATAATCCTTTCAGTCTTTCATTTGTGATGATTAAAATAATAATGTTACAAATATGATCACTGACTTGTGATTAGATGTTACTCACATTTGTGTGTGTGTGTGTGTGTGTGTGTGTGTGTGTGTGTTGCTGGGAAGTTAGGCAAGTGCTCTACCCATGAGGAGCTTCCCCAGCCCTATGATTTTTCTAGGCATGATGATTTATGCTTGATCCTATTTTGAAAAATGTCCAATGTGTCTTTCAGCAAAATTTTACCCAACACAATGGAACAAAGAAAAAATCACAAATAAAATAAAGAAAGACTACAATTAGGCTAAGCACTGGGATTAGAAAAAGGTTTAAATTGGATTGCTGTAAGCCACAGAAAACTACAATATCAATGGAAGCATACAGTTATTTCCAAAAAATATAGAGTATTTTTGCAGTGATTACAAATTTTTTTAAAATATGGTTAAAATCTGAATGCAAAATCCTTCTTGTTGCTATAAGTGGAAGAACTCTTCAATTACAAAAAGGAAGTTTGAGATAAAATAAAGGGTTAATACCAAAATAGATGATGCTGCTCCTCAAAATGGAAGTAGATTCAGAGACTTATTATAAAAAATATTTCTGCCATTCCTCTCTCGGCTCTTTAGCTTCATTGCTGTCTCCGCAGATTGCCTTCTTCTGTGGGCCCACTGTTGCAGCCATAACCACACCAAAAAAACAAACAAACAAAAAAAAAAGCAAACAGATGGCTCTGAAATTCAAATATTGTACTTTAGTATCAAAAAAATATGTTCTCATTTTTATTTTTCAACTTTTTTTATTATTACAATTCAGTTATATACACTATTGAGGTTCATTTTAACATAATTACACAAGCATGGAATATAATTTGCTCCAATTCAGTACCCAGTACCCTCCCCTCTTGCCTCTCCTGGTTCTCTTTCCTCTGTTCTACTGATCTTTAAATATAAATACATTTATTTATATATTTTATATTAGTGCATTGTGGATATGCATGAAAGTAAGATGTACTGTGGTGAATTCATGTGCATAGGAAAGTTTGTTCAGATTCATTCCACCATTTACCCTTTCTGTCCTTCCTCCCACCCTCTCAATGCCCTCTACCTATTCCAAGAATGAAATTATGGCATTTGCTGGTAAATGAATGGAAATGGAGCCTATCATGCTCAGTGAAATGAGCCAAACCCAGAAACTCAAAGGCCAAATGTTTTCTCTGATACATGAACACAAGACTAAAGTGCCATTTAATGAAAGAAATTTCCCTTGATCACCCCTCTCATGGCACGAATGACATCCTTGTTCCTGAGGCTATAGATCAGAGGGTTCAGCATTGGGCTCAAGAAAGCATAGAAAACTGCGATGACTTTGGACTGTTCTACGGACTTCTCTGAGGGGGACCTTAAGTACATGCAAAAAAGTGTCCCATAAAATATGGTGACCGTGGTCAGGTGGGAGCCACAAGTGGAGAAGGCTTTGCGCCTGCCTTCAGCAGAACGGATCCTCAGGATGGCTGCAGAAATGAAGAGGTAGGACAGAAGAATGACTGAGAGAGAGCTTGAGAGAGTGAAGCCAGCCACCACAAACATGGCCATCTTCTTGATGTGGGTGTCAGAGCAGGCCAGCAGGAGCAGGGGAGGATCTGCACAGTAGAAGTGGTTGATCTCCAGGGAGCCACAGAAGGTCAGGTGGAAAGTCAGCAGTGCTTGAGACAGCCCATGAAGGAAGCCAGACACATAAGGGAAGGTGACCAGGGAGATGCAGACGTTCCTGGACATCCTGGAGCTGTAATGCAAAGGTCTACAGATGGCCACATAGCGATCCAGGGCCATGGAAGCAAGGAGGTAGAACTCAGTGATCACCAGTGCAATGAAGAGGAGACACTGAGTGAAGCACCCAGCATAGGAAATGGTCTTCTGCTCTGAGAGGAAATCATACAGCATGTTGGGAGTGATGTTGGAGGAATAGCAAATGTCCACAAAGGAGAGGTGGCCAAGGAAGAAGTACATGGGAGTTTGTAGGTGGGGACTGCTGTTGATCAACAGGATCATGCATAGATTTCCTACCAGCGTGAATAGATAAACCACCAGAAACACCCCAAACAGGACCTTCTCCAGCACTGGGTCGTCTGTGAGTCCCAAGAGAATGAATGTGGTGCCTAGAGTGTGGTTTGGGGAGGACATTTTCTCTCCCTTGGAAGCTCAAAGTGACAGTGAAAGTGAGTGTATTTCAGATTCTGCGTCTGTTCCATTCATATCATCATCATTCTCTCGTTGATCCAATCATCTGTGGGACTACTTTCTGTTTTCCCATCAAATGCTTCAGAATTTCTACAGGATGCTTTCACTCTATGTGTCTGTGTTGTCTTTCTTTTCCCTGTATTGCAAGGATAGACACATATTCAGTGTTTTTCAGTTGTTTTTTCTCATACTTTCATACCTATACATATAAATTCATACTTACATTTAAAAATGCTTCCAAACATTTATGCCTGTCTTTTAATTATTTCTTCAGTTAATAATTTTTTTTCAAAAGTTCTGAACAAATAAGCTAAATGTAGTAAAATATGAAATGAGCATCTGCATACCATTTCATATGTTCCAATTCATAAATATAGGATTTTTGATTTCCAGGACCCAACAACTATAATAGCATATTATTCTGTATACAATATAAAGAATGAAAATCAGTACACATTTTCACTTCAAATCTATACTTTTCTGGTTAATCTTCATTCACAAAGCAATGCAGTTGTAGAATGCATCTCTTAATACATGACAAAAAATGATACAGGATCATGGCTGTTCCCTCTTCTTTGATATTTATCCACACATTATTCATGTTCAACCTGCACTTCACTGTTTCTCCCCCACCTTGGATCTGAAGTTACAGCAGGGAAGACATTTCACATCCTCACTAAGCACACTTTGCACAGTGGAAGGAAAATGGGGTAAACACATAAACCAAAGCATATACCCTACTATCAGATGAAAGTAAACTATGGGAAAATAGATGACAGTTTTTTTTTTTTTTTTTTTTTTTCACATGTCCAGCAGAACTTCCAAGAAAGCAGCACTTGAGCTGCACATAATCAATGCAATTATCTGGAAAGAGTACACATTTTTTTAGTTCCCATAATTGATGCCACTAATGTATTCATTAAAACAGGTAAAAATGAAGCACAGATGTTTAAATATGTCTTAAATTTCTTCCTTGATACACTCTCAAGTTTTCCTGAAAATATGATATTATTGTAAAAATTACTTCCCACATATCGTACTAGAAGGCCATTGTTTATTGGGATTCTACAAATGCATCAGAAGGCATTGCATAAAGTAATGGATTCTTCAGAGTCAAAAAAATATCATCAAAAACAAGGAAATGGGAATTGAGCAAAATATTTTCCTCCATCAATGGGATACCAATCTGCACACAAAACATAAAATGTATTTTTGTTAACAAATGCAGAAAGTCACCTACCTGCTAATATCATCTCACCATATTTTGAACAAGCAAGATGACAGGATTTATAAGGTATTTCCTTGGTAAATTCCCTCGAGTTTTAAACTATAATAATTAAAATATGTTTGATCCTCAAGGGCATAAGCTTAATTTATGTTTTGATCAGCTGGATTCTCCTTTGAGGTCCAAATCCTGAACTAACATGAATATACACAACTTGATATGAGAGTCCAGGAGATCTTCAGCTTAGGTAGAGAAATAAGTCACCATGCTCAGTAATTTAGAAGAAGGAAAATAGGGTAGATAATTTTGTATATTTCATGTAGTAAAGACAAAATAATTCCCATGGGAAGGTTGCTGTGTTCCTCTCTAAACTCTGAGATGAGACCATCTAATGAGGCTGAGGACAAGAAGGTGTGGCAGGTGGAGCTTTCAGGACAGGAGATGATGGAGTGAGCAGAAGAGGGCTGTCATCACCAGAAGTGGAAGTTCTGGTCAGGGCTGAGGCTCCTGTGGAGGGTGGCCTTATGGATTTCCACTGGAACTGACCTGACCTATTGAGTTAATGTCATCAACATGTTAGGAATCACAGATATTTCTAAGAAACTGGATCACTCATGCAGTTAATGATTCAGAAAGCTGGTGATTTAAGAGGAAGATTGAAAACAGCATAGAGAATAGCTGAAGAGTGTTGGGCAATGCATTTGGTAGATGGGAAGGAAGCTCCAGTTCCTTTCATTAGTCCATCTTTTCCAATGTACACATGTTGCCATGTCCATCTAATCAAATGACTCAAAGGCTCAAACTGCAGTCTCACCAAGACAGAAGAGGCATTCCCACTTTGTTTAATTTTCAAATAATGACTGTTGCTGGGAGAAGTCAGTCGATAATGTAAATCTTCATGTTAACATCAAAGATTTCTATTACTCTCTTGAAATATGAAGTTTGAACATTTGTCATTTTTTTCTCAAATTGTTGGGGAAAACAGTTCTTGATCTCAATTTTGTTTTATTCTTATTTCTTTCTTGCAACACTAAACACTCAAAGCTTAACTATTTGTATATAATTAAATCTTTTATTGTAGTACCAAATTGGTATGCCTAATATCCTGAACCCTTAATACGGAACTTCCTATTCTTGGAAATCTGTGTGACAAATTTTCAGCCTGAATAAAATTTTCCTTGGATTAGATGAACTCTAGATAGGGCAAAGGGGAAAACTGGAGGGAGGGGAATGAGTGGGCATAGGAGTAGGAAAGATGATGGAATGAGAGGGAAATCATTACTCTAAGTACACATATGAAGACACAAATGGTGTGACTCTACTTTGTGTACAAGCAGAGATATGAAAAATTGTGTTCTATATGTATAATATGAATTGTAATGCATTCTGCTGTCATATGTAACAAATTAAAATAAAAAAGACAAAAAAAATTTTCTTTGAGGTGTTTAAAATGTTTGTATTTCCTGATATGTGTTAATGTGCAGCATTGTAATCAATTATAAGGATTGACAAAAGATGCTTCTAACAGGAAATAAGAGTGGTTAAACAGTAACTAAATGGGTAATTAGAAAAAATCTGCTAATTGAGTATTTCAAATCTAGACCCATAGATTTTAGTAGGCATCACAGGATCAGAAGTTTACACTAACAATGCAATGTTAACTCACTTGTACAACAATGAACAGGGTTAGAGGACATAGATGTTTCCCTAGTTTCATGAAAATAACCCCAAAGTTTTATGCATTCCTCTCCTCCCCCCCCCCCTTGGAAGTCTTCAGAGGCTCTGTTTAAATTATACTTGAAGGTTTTACTTTCAAGGTAATGTCAATTTACTTCATTAGAATCCCCAATGATGTGTCTGCTAGTGTTACCTAATGACTTTAGCTCTACATATTTCAAAATAATCAGATATTTGTGTATCCTGGTCCTTATGGGTCTTATGCAATACTTTTTTTCAATTGGTTATTTTTATTGAATTGTTACAACAGGAGTCTTAGTTTAACAGTGCTACACAACAAAGTACCAGATACTAGGTGATTTATAAATAACAAAATTTTATTTCTCATAGATTTGGAACGTGAAAGTTTCAAGATCAAGGTATAGGCAGGTTTAAAATCTACTGGGGACCCTGTCTCTTCTTCCAGGATGGCTCCTTGAACACTGTGCCCTGAAATGGCAGAAGGCAGAAGGGCTAAAAGTGACTAGCTCTTTCCTTCTGGTGATTCTATAAGGTTCTAAAGCTCTCATGGACTAATCACCTCCTCAGTGCCTCACTCTCAGCAGTGTTACAGAATCCCAGAAGTCAGCAGTTGCTCATGACTAAATAGGGTCAGACATTTAGTCTTAATAGCTGCATTCTCATGAATTAGTTTGCATATAAGTTCTTCCATTCATTTCCTAGGTCATCCGTATTCAGACTGTCTGAGCTGCTCTTATCTGAAAGTGAAGTATTTTACAACGTAATTATTTTTTAATTTTTTTTTAGTTATTGATAGACCTTTATTTTATTCATTTATATTTGGTGCTGAGAATCGAATCCAGTGCCTCCCACATGCCAGGCAAGTGCGCTACCGCTGAGCCCCAGCCCCAGCCCTACAACATAATTCTTGAGTACTGTAAATCCTTCCCTTCATGACCTAGGTAGTTTAGTTTCCTTTTGTGAAAGCTGAGTATCTTCTCCAAGCAAACCCATATCTTTAATTTCAGATACTTTTTCTCACCAGGTTAGTAGAATCAGTATGTTTATTTTAAATTTAAAATCATATTTGTTTTATTATTTCAACAATGAATGTAATATTTTACATCTTTTAGTTCTTGAAATTGGTTTTGACATTTTCCTTTAATCAAACAGATGGTCTTTTTTAATGGAATTACCCACTCTTGATTTGAACTTTCCTTTTCACACATGATTTATATCATTTTTCTTTCAATTGTGTTAATAATTATTAGTCATACAATATCAGTTATTTTGATGGTACTCTGGATTGAACCCAGGGGTCCTGTATCACTGAGCTACATCCCCAGATATTTTTAAAATTTTCTAT
Organism: Tamias sibiricus; assembly: GCA_025594165.1. Lineage (NCBI taxonomy): Eukaryota > Metazoa > Chordata > Mammalia > Rodentia > Sciuridae > Tamias > Tamias sibiricus. The sequence continues at coordinate 17,814,373 of CM046657.1, read as the reverse complement.
TTTGAGAAACTATTTTGCTAAGTTTTAGAGACTGGCCTTGAACTTGCAATGCTCCTGTTTTAACCTCCTGAGTTGTTTGGAATACAGACATTTCCCACCACACCTGGATAAATTTACATAATTGTTGCCAGTGGTTGAAGTTTACAAACTATTTAAACATAACAGTTTCTATAATATGCATGGAAATGTGGCCTTATTATTGAACAACTAAATTATGGCACATGTACTTTACAGCTTGCTTAAAACTCTTGGACATTAGTTTTTTTCCTAAGTGCATAATCTAACAATGCTGCTACAGCACAGTTTAGTGAACCACTACTTTTCATATCTAGACAGAATTTATCCCTTTAAGAAAGTCTTTGAAGCTGGGCACTGTGGCTCACGCCTGTAATCCCAGCACTTTGGGAGGCTGAGGCAGGAGGATCGCGATTTCAAAGCCAGCCTCAGCAATGGCGAGGCACTTAGCAACTTAGTGAGACCCTGTCTCTAAAAAAAAATAAAGGGCTGGTGATGTGACCCAGTGGTTGAGTGCCCCTTAGTTCAATCCCCAGTAGCACCAAAATAAATAAATAAATAAATAAATAAATTAAGAAAGTCTTTGGAAATACAAGTTTCTGCGCATGAAGCATTATTATACTGAAGCACATTTTGACAGTTTAATTGCTACACTTATTCCTTTTGGGATGTCCTGATGTGTAAAATTACCAATGGAAAGTGGATATCAAAGTTTTACTATATCCTGCAGAACAATAACAGGTTCATATCCATTTTGTGTGTGAATATACTGAGTATGAAATCCACACATCAGGTACCACTTATTGTAAATGTATAAGGTCAGAGAATGTTTTGTAATTATTTCAATATTTCAAATGATTTAAAATTCTAATCAATGCACCATTTTGTTCTATTTTTTAACTGTGTCAGTTTAGGAATACATGAGGTCATGTAATTTCTTGAGGGATATACTTGTTGGCCAAGTGACAGTTTAGTTAGGGATTAGATTCTGCACTTAAAGATGTTTCTAAAAAAAAAAAAAAAAAAAAATAGTCTCTTGGCACTCTTGCACTCTGTATTGGACAAAAGCAAATGTTGGTTTAAAAATGTTAATAAGTCCATACATTAATGTCCCAAGGTTAAGTGTATGTCTCCTCATTTGAAGGTCAATACTATCTCACAGTCTTTCTGGCAAAAAAGGAAATTAAAAATTTAACTGCTCTCCAATCCTTCATCACTCATCCTTCCTCTCAATTGCCTCCATTAAAACATTTCCTTGAGATACAAGGGACTTTGGAATAGCAATAATAGTGCTAACATGATCTTTTCCAGATTCTTCACAAAATATACAATGTATATATTTTACATGTATATCCATATTTGTATTTTATAGATAGTTTCTATGCTGAAGCGTCACATGAATATTTCTGGGTTAAATTAGAATGCTATAAGAATCTAGTTTGCATTTTTCTAAGAAAAAATTTGAAAAATAATAATAATGAGGTAACTGTTTACCATGAAAAAGACATATTAAAAAATTTTATAGTGTAGTCAGAAGAATAGAAGAAATGGAATAGAAATAAAATGGCTTACTGTGAAATAAGATGATATCATAAATCTGAAGGAAACAAAGGACTTCTTAATAAATAGTGTGAGTAAATTGAAAAAATTACAAGCCTCATTGTTACATGAAATATTACAGGATATCACAAAATCATTTCTATCATAATTTAAGAAATTTTCTATATAACATGACCATAGATATAAACAACCCAATATAAATGCTGTTTTATTAGATTTTAGATGGAGGAAATGTTACACGCACAAAAAAAATGATAATATTTTCCCAAATAATCATATAATTTATTTTAATAATCATTGCAAATAATAGGAAAGGTAATCATCAAATGAGTATTATACTTTATTTCTTAAATATATATTTCAATTCTTGTGCTCATACTGAAAGACTATTTACCTAAGAATTCCAATGGAGACAAAAAAGTATAAAGTAATCTTAACTGATACTTCTTAATATTGATTAAATATAAAATAAAATCCTTAACTTCAAATATTTCTTCTCATAAGTATAAAATATTAGGAGCACACTGGAAGCTTACAGAGATATTAAAATTTCTTAGTGAAAAAATATTAAAATACCAAATGTCTACAGGAAACTAATGAAGAAGACTGTGTATTTTACTATACAACCAACTTGGTGATTAATAATGTATGAATTAGGACAAATGAAGAATGTATTAATATCCTCTGGCATTGATTTTTCATGAGAAGTTTTGATAAGTAATTAGAGTTTATCTATCAAATAATGATTCACAGACAGGTTCATGAAGCAAAGTGGATATGAAACTTCTCCTTGAGAGAGACAAGCACACACCTATCCTCATGTATCATTTTTCAGGGTATGGTTGGGTGTAAGGAAGTCCATGGAGAGATACAATTGCTTCCTATAATTTTGGTCTAGTTCAGTTAGAGCACTGAAAAATACCTTTGACTTCCATTGATAATTAATTGAATCCAAACAACTTGGGAACTTAAAAGCTGGAGTGGACACTTTAGTTTCAAATTTGAGTAGTATAGTCGGTATTATTAAAAATTGACAAAAAGCTTTAGGTGATTTAGGTGTGAGAAAATGTTACAGAAATTTTAAACCCACACAAGAACCATATATATAAATATTCTGCAAGGTTCTTTCAGTGATTAAACAGATACGAGAGCCACAGTAATATGCTAGACTCAAAGCCATTCAACAGCTCTGAAAATCTTGGTGTATCCTTTAGGACCACATTTGTCAGAGAAGATGATTTCTCTTGTTTCCACTAAGGTAAGATAGTATGAAATATATCTCCACGGAAACAAAGACATAAAAGTTATTAGGCAAAATCATTGACTACTAACCAAAGCACATTCAGAGTTTCTGCGCTAAAAACATATTTTACAATTTGAACATTATAGGGCTTATATTTAAAAATGATCCTGAAACTGCTAATTTTTTGAGGAAGTAAACAAATTGCCAAGCAGAGTTCATGTTTAGGATACACGTGGTCACCACAGATAGTTAGTCATGAATACAAGCCTAAAGTGTGAATTTATAAAAGAAATTTCCCTTGATCACCCCTCTCATGGCACGAATGACATCCTTGTTTCTTAGGCTATAGATCAGAGGGTTCAGCATTGGGCTCAAGAAAGCATAGAAAAACTGCAATGACTTTGGACTGCTCTGTGGATTTCTCTGAATGGGGCCTTAAGTACATGCAGAAAAGTGTCCCATAATATGGTGACCATTGTCTGGTGGGAGCCACAAGTGGAGAAGGCTTTGCACCTGCCTTCAGCAGAACGGATCCTCAGGATGGCTGCAGAAATGAAGAGGTAGGACAGAAGAATGACTGAGAGAGAGCTTGAGAGAGTGAAGCCAGCCACCACAAACATGGCCATCTTCTTGATGTGGGTGTCAGAGCGGGCCAGCAGGAGCAGGGGAGGATCTGCACAGTAGAAGTGGTTGATCTCCAGGGAGCCACAGAAGGACAGGTGGAAAGTCAGCAGTGCCTGAGACAGCCCAAGGAAGGAAGCCAGACACATAAGGGAAGGTGACCAGGGAGATGCAGACGTCCCTGAACACCCTGGAGCTGTAATGCGAAGGGCTACAGATGGCCACATAGCGATCCAGGGCCATGGAAGCAAGGAGGTAGAACTCAGTGATCACCAGAGCAATGAAGTGGAGACACTGAGTGAAGCACCCAGCATAGGAAATGGTCTTCTGCTCTGAGAGGAAATCATACAGCATGTTGGGAGTGATGTTGGAGGAATAGCAAATGTCCACAAAGGAGAGGTGGCCAAGGAAGAAGTACATGGGAGTTTGCAGGTGGGGACTGGTGCTGATCAGTGCAATCATGCTCAGATTTCCTGCCAGTGTGAGTAGGTAGACCACCAGAAACACCCCAAACAGGACCTTCTCCAGCATTGGGTCATCTGTGAATCCCAAGAGAATGAATGTGGTGCCTAGAGTGTGGTTTGGGGAGAACATTTTCCTCTCCTTGGAAGCTCAAAGTGACAGAGAAAGTGCTTATGATCCAGATTTTGCATCTGTTCCAACCATATTTTATTTCTCTCATTGGTCCAATCATCTTTGGGACAGTTGTCTGCTTTTCTCATGAAATGTTTCATTTTAGATTACATTTGTGGATTACATTTACTCCTTATACACTGTTTAATCTGTTTCTCCTTCCCTCTTTAACTTAAAGATACATGCTCTTTTCATCTCTTTTTTGTTCTAGCCTTTGTATGCTTATATATATTAATGTATATTTAATGCTTATGTGTTCACATATTTTATGTCTTTTTAAATTATTGCTGTATTTAGTATTTTTCTCAAACTTTCTTTCAACAAAAGCTAAATAGAAGAGAATAAGAAATTAGCACCATAAGGTCATTTCCTTCATTCATATTGATGAATAAGGATGTTTGCTTCCCATGATCACTCCAAATATATCTTCTTATTTTTTTTTTGAATATGGAATAAATGATAAATACTAAGTTAAGTGCTTCACTGGAAATCCACACTTTTGTCTGATCTAACTTCAGAGGACAAAAATACTTGGAAAGTTATCTGGACATTTGACCTAAAAGAATTCTGAATGAATTGTGCATCATCTTTGGAAATTCATCCAAGCATTTATTCCAATATACTTCACAGCTTGTTTTCTGCCCCTGTTCTAGGATATGAGGCTACAACCATAACTAAGTTCTTCACCATCAGAAAGCACACATTGCAGAGCAGAAGGATAGACATTTCACAAGTGCTGAAAACTATGTAATATATTGTCAGATGAAAACAAGTTCTATGAGGAGAAACCAATGTGGAATGCTTTTACATGGCCAGTGGGCCTTCCTGAATAGGTGGCATTTGAACAGCTAATAAGCAATGCAATTATCTGGGGTTGTTATTTAGTATAAAGGAGAGAAAGTGGAATCATGGAACTGAGAGTGAGTGAAAGGTCAGTCCCTTCATAATGTACCATGCAGTCTCAACAGGGAGATGAAGAAATTCAGACTTAAGTGTGGTAATGGATAAAGATGAAGTGTCAGTTACCTTAGATTGATGAATAAAAGATAAGTCAGAAGATGAATGTTATAGCATATTAACTGGAATACAGGGAAAAGTAAGGTGGCAGAAAATCACGAGACAATTTAAGATATCTTTAAGAGAAGCCTTGGTTAAATGTTAAAAATGGAAATTACGGTGAAATGAGAGGACTGCTTACAGTGGTCAGGATGAGATCATATCTCAGCACGGGCTCCAACAAATGTATCAGGGATGAATTTTCACAGATAATTCCAAATTATTACTTACACCTCCTTTGACTTGCAATCTTTCATCAAAGAAGGCTGTGGTCCAATTGCTCCACCAGTAATGCTTCCCCACCCAACTAAAATAAATTACAGGCCATTTAATTTGATTGACATGTATTTAAAACTACATGAAAATTTGGGTGGAGCAGAAACAAAAAGTTCAAGTGAATTAATATCTAACTTTCCAAATATTCCACTTATTTCATAAGGTTAGTAAAATGTTCTCCTATTATTGTTGTGGTTCCCATATTAAAATACCTGATAAGACTTTTGTATATCTTATTTGGTAAGATTCCATGTGAATTATGGTGTTATTTGTAGTGAAGGCTGTGGCACTACCCAGATGTGCTTTATGTGGTTCAAGTATTTACTGTTCCAGTTTTCAACTCTTTTAGCAGCTGACACATCACATCTGACATCTGCTGTTAGAATTTCCTCTGCTGAAACAAATTGTCCAAGATTATACATTCTCCTACTTAGTCACTCACATCTCAAACTGATTATGTGGAATGACAAGTTTTACAAAGCTCTAAAGGGCTAAAGGGCTGACTCAGAACCAGCACTCCTTATGAAAGTGACTGAGTCCTCTTTTGCAGTTTATTACAATTCATCTTTTTTTTTTTTTTTTTTTTTTTTTTTTTTGACCATCCCACTTCCCTCCCAATACAGGTATGGTTCCTGAGAATGCTCTCCAAAAAACTTCCTTTACACTGCCTGCCTTAAAGTCTGTTTGCCTTGAATCCAAACCAAAACATGAATGCATATATTATGAATCCAAGATTGAGAAAGATAAATATTGAAATTAAAAACATAGCCTCATGTCAGCCATATCCAAGTATTTTGATACTTTTACCAGTAACCCCCATCATCCAATATGTCCATGAATCTGATGGGCCTATGTAGATACACTTAAGACACTAGATTAATAAGTTTATCTCATTTTATATCATCTACTTGAACATGGGAAAAGAGCTTAAATAATTAGCTAATAAAATTAATGTAATATTTATGTATATATTCTACATAACAAGAGGCTATGTAACGTGGCCTTAGTGTATGTGTTTCTGAAAGATCTTTTTCAGGGCCTCTTTCAGATCTTTATTTTTCAAACTGTAGATGAGAGGATTTAGCATGGGGATAACTACTGTATAAAACACAGAGACAACCTTGTCCTGCTCCATTGAGTAGCTAGATGTGGGTCGCAAATACATGAAGAGAATGGTCCCAAAGAAAATGGTGACCGCCACAAGGTGGGAGGCACAGGTGGAAAACGCCTTGCGCCTTCCCTCTACTGAACGCATCTTCAGTATGGCAATGAGGATGCACAGGTAGGAAATGACAACAATCACAACACAGCTGATGACTTGAAAACTGGAGAAAGCCCTGATCACAATGCCATTGATGTGGATGTCTGAACAAGACAGTTTGAGCAGGGGTGGGGTATCACAGTAGAAGTGGTTGATCCTATTAGAGCCACAAAAGGACAACCTGAAAGTCATGCCTGTGTGGATGGCTGCATTTCCAAAGCCTGCAAGGAAGCAAGTGCCCACTAATGAGAAACAAATTCTGCCAGACATGAGAACTGGGTAGAGCAGAGGGTTCCAAATGGCTGCATAGCGATCATATGCCATTGTGGCCAACAGGAAGCACTCGGTTCCCAGGAAGGAGCCAAAGAAGTAGAACTGGGCAGCACACCCACTGAAAGAAATGGCCTTGTTCTCAGCCACAAGGTTCACCAGCATCTTAGGAGTGATGGAAGAAGAGTAAGAGGCATCAATGAAGGAGAGGCTGCTGAGAAAGAAGTACATGGGGGTGTGGAGGTGAGGCTCCATCTTAATCAATGCAATCATGCCCAGATTACCCACCATGGTTGCCACATAGATGGATAGAAACAATGCAAAGATGACACCTTGCAGATCTGGGTTGTCTGAGAGTCCCAGGAGGACAAATTCTGTCACTTCTGTTTGGTTTCTTCTCTGGAATTCTTTCATGAGCCTGATCATCTGAACTGCAATAGAGAGAAGATGGGACACTGCATTTGGTCAGATGAATACATGACAGAGCTATAAATATGTTTCAGTGGCATATATATAAATTCTAAAAGAAGAGTGAAAAGTGAAGAACATAGTAAACAAGTGTGTTGGACTTGATGTCAAGTGAAAAACCTGTATCTTTGTATGAGGTGTGCAGCCTACAAATCACCCTGAAAAAAGTGGATTAGTATCCATTAACTATGATTGCTTTTGGTTTTAACTATTAAAAAAAGATTAATTAATATCTTAATTAATTAATGTATATTGTACAATGGATTGAACCTAGGGGAACTTAACCACTGAGACTCATCCCTAGCATGTTTTATTTTTTATTTGGAAACAGGGTCTCCCTAAGTTGCTTAGGGCTTGCTAAGTTGCTGAGGCTGGCTTTGAATTTGCAATCTTGCTGCCTCAGCCTCCAGTGTTGCTGGGACTACAGGCTTGTGCTTCCATGCCCATCAGATTAAACAATTTTAAGAGATAACTGTATTAGTTATGGTAATTAATTTAAATTAATTGATAAATTAATATACTCTGTATCACTTCTGGAAAGAGAACAGAATCAATTTAGGCCACTGAATATTCCTTTTCAGTACAAAGAGAATTAATTAAATATATTGAAAGTTAGCATTACTAGTCAAAAGTGCTTGATCCCAAGGAGGGGGTGCTTTAAAATTTTAGGGCCAGAAGGAAATGGAGGATATCCCAAATAGCCAATAACCATATTCCAATGTCATCCCCAACTTTCCAGATCAGCATGTGCAAAGCAAAAAGGAGTCAGTTAAAATTTTAGAATTTTTAATAATTCTCTTCAGTAATTAGAAAATCAGGTTGTAAACATGAGTAAAAATCCCTGACGAAAATAATTAAAGTGGCTGAAACAGTGAAACCCCTTAATGATCAGATTCACAGGATCAAAACAGAACAGAACCTATAGCATGTTAAGGTGAGTGTAGATCATGGTCATCTATTATACATCTCAAAAAGATAGGGAAAAATTTTAAATATTTTAATCATATTTAATCTGTTTGAAGAGTCAGATATGTTTAACCTGGCTTAAGCATTATACAATGTATACACATATGAATATATCACATGATACCCGATTAAAATGCAGTATTCTTATGTTTTAATCTATCAGTTAAAAATTAATTTAACTAATAGCAATTTTAACTAACCAACAGAATTAGAAAAAACCAGAAGTCATACATGAAACTTTCTAGTCACCATTAGGGGAATAATTTGACACCAGATTATTTAAATGGAAATAAGACTTATTCTTTCAAAGTTATAATGAAGCTAGATATAGGACAAAAAAGAAATCACAAAGGCGATGCCAGCCTAGATCTTCCAAGTAAGTTTTTGGATATCACCTATCAATGAAATTCTTCTCCATTTCTTTTACTCAAAGCCTGCCTCCCTTTCATGACCTCAGATTTTTTTGTTAATTTTTATATTCAAATTTTATTTATATTCATACAATTTTATATTCAATTTTTTTACTTTAATTATTTATTTACTTATTCATAATGTACAAGTATAGCATCTTTTTACATACAACTGCTTGTATACAAAGTATGTAAGTATACAATTCAGATCTTCAATCATGCATTTAGGATAATGATATCCATCTCATTCAACCACCAATTTTTTTTTTCTTTTCCCTCCCTCCCTCCCCCCTTTCTCCCTCTCTTCCCCTCCCTTTCCTTTGACCTTTCTAGTGTTCCTCTAATCCTGTGTACCCCCATCCAACAACCCTGTGAACTAGCCTTCTTATATCAGAGAAAACATTTGGTATTTGGATTTTTGAGATTGACTAATTTCACTTAGCATTATATTCTCCAATTTCATCTATTTACCTGCAAATGCCATTATTTTATTCTCTCTTATTGCTGAGTAAAATTCCATTTTGTATATATACCACATTTTCTTTATCCACTCATCTACTGAGGGACATCTAGGTTGGTTGCACAACCTACCTATTGTGAATTGTGCTGCTATAAACATTGAAGTGGCTGTGTCACTGTAATATGCTGTTTTTAAGTCCTTTGGGAATAGACCCAGGAGTGGGATGGCTGGGTCATAGGGTGGTTCCATTCCCATTTTCCCAAGAAATCTGCATACTGCTTTCCATAGCAGTTGCACCATTTTGCAGTCCCACCAGCAATGTATGAGTGTGCCTTTTTCCCCACATCCTCTCTAACATTTATTGTTGTTTGTGTTCTTGATAACTGCCATTCTGACTGGAGTGAAATGAAATATTAGAGTAGTTTTGATTTGCATTTCTCTAATTGCCAGTGATGTTGAGCATTTTTTCATGTATTTGTTGATTAAATGTGTATCTTCTTCTGAGAAGTGTCTTTTCAATTCCTTAGCCCATTTATTGATTGGGTTATTTACTTTTTTGGTGTTAAGTTTTTTGAGTTCTTTATATATTCTAGAAATTAATGCTCTATCTGATGTGCATGTATTAAATATTTGTTCCCAATTAGTTGGCTCTCTATTCACCTCACTGATTGTTTCTTTTGCTGAGAAGAAGCTTTTTAGTTTCTATCCCATTCATTAATTATTGGTAATAGTTTTTGTGCTACAGGATTCTTATTAAGGAACTTGGGGCCTAATCCGACATGTTGGAAATTGGAGCTTAATTTTTCTTCTATTAGGTGTATTGTCTCTGGTCTAATTCCTAGGTCCTTGATCCACTTTGAATTGAGTTTTGTGCATGGTGAGAGATAAAGGTTTAATTTTATTTTGTTGCATATGGATTTCCAGTTTTCCCAGCACCATTTGTTGAAGAGGCTATCCTTTCTCCACTGTACATTTTTGGAGCCTTTGTCATGACCTCAGATTTTTAAACCGTAGATTAAACTGTGCCAGACTTGCCATCAAAATTTGGCTCAGAACCATATATCAGCCAGAGAAAGTAATTATTTACTACTGTCTAAAATTAGTACATGGGAACAACATCACTCTACTCTGCTCATAATTGAGATAGAGTCCACTAAACCAAGGTGGGGGAAAAGTGGCAAGAAGGTGACCCCATAGGTACAGAAACTACCATTCAAAAGTGTATCTTGATCACTAGTCAGCATTAAAAGAGAATGAAATCATGGCTTTACAGGTAAATGGATGGAGTTGGAGAAAATAATGCTAAGTGAAGTTAGCCAATCTCAAAAAAAACTAAAGGTCGAATGATTCCTTTGCTATAATCATACTGAATTATAATGGCAAGGGAGGGGGAATGAGAGGAATGAAGGAATGTTAAATAGAACAAAGGGGAGGGAGAGGAAGGGAGAGGGCAAGGGGATAGGAAAAATGGCAGAATGAGTTAGACATCAATACACTAAGTACATATATAAAAACACAAATGGTGTGAAAATATTTAATGTAAAACCAGTGACTTGAAAAACTGTGATCTTTATATGTAATATGAAAGGAATTGCACTCTGCAAGCATGCATAACAAATTAAATAAATTAATAATTTTTAAAAAAATTTTAAATGTCTCCTGATGCTCTGCTCAACCTAGATTCTACTGAGATGTACTCAGTAGCCTACGCCATGTTAAGCCCTCATCTTTTCAGAGCAGAACACTTCCAAAGTGATCTTGATATTTGAAACAAAAGCAACTTCTCCAGAAGTAAGGGGGTAAAAAAAGACAGATATTTTTTTTTTTTTCTCTACTTCCCAAAACAGGAAGTATCCCTGAGAACATAAATCTAACAACACCTCCACTAGTAACAAAACAACTTTAGATATTCCAGCCTTACTAATAAAGCATTGATAGGTGAAAAATAAGTAGTATTAAAATTCTTAAAGTTTTCTGTTTTATGATTTATTGTGTTCGACAAGCACTGTGCTGTTTCTTTCTGTATTAATTTATTTAAATCCTGAAGAATAGGCAATGTAATTCTCTCCTTTTGCAGAGTAGAAATGTAAGGTACAAAAATTAACTTGTGGAGAATCACAAAGTTTGATTAATGGAGTCCAAATTTATACTCACTGACATAAATCTCATGTTCTTAACATTTGAGATCATTTAGATTTACAGTCAGTAATAGATTGGACATTAATACATATGACATGTGATGGTGTAATTTTCAGAGCTTCATTAATAGCTCAGTGTATACTTAATTGCTTTAGTAAGTCATATCTTCTCATGAAAAACTCTAAGTATTATTGATGAAAACTGTCTTTCTTAGAATTCAAATTTATTACTATGCATTAATAGCAAAATATGATTTGTTTTACATTCATGGTGTGAATTATATGCTTCTATCACGTCACAATTTTGACAAATATATTTTCTGTTCCGCTGTGATATTCTCCTTCATGCTGTTGAGATTTTGCAGACAAACTTCTAGCCCAAAGAGAAATAACTTGGATTTTACATTTCTTTCTAAGAGCTTCTAAAAATAACTTTTTAGATTTCCTGAGATATTTCTGGTGGGTAAAATGTTCATATCAATCATAATATTTGCTGCTGCTTATATTTATCCTAAAGATGTACCAATCTCTTATCAATAAAAATGGATGTAACACTTACTTAACATACATTTTTAGCCACTCAGTGCTTCTGGAATTTTAGTTCAAAGGATAATAAAGGATATGAATAGCATAATGATTTTTCTTCAGGTGAGTAAGTTAAATTAACAGGACTCTATATCTTTTCCTTACCTTTTGTAACTGCTTGACTGTTATTTTATTCCTTTGCTTGTTCCTCTTCTATGCCTAAATTCATGAAAAGAAAATCAGAAAAAAACACATGACAACTTCTTAGAGAAGATGCTAACTGTCAATGTCCCAAGGTAACCAGGACTCACATTTAGAATGGACTTAGAGACCATGCATTACATATGTAGGACACCAAAACTACTCTACTACTCTGCATTCAGCAGTGATGGAAACTTGCTTTTTTCTTTTTCTTTTATTTCCTTTTATTTTTCTTCTTTTTTTTCTTTTTCTGAAAGTTAAATAACATAATTTATTATGTCAGGATAAAGTACCTTTCAAAAAATAAAGTTCATTGCAGTGAGGCTAAAATTCAGTTCACAGTTATTTCCAGTAATAGAGTCTTCGGAAGAGACTCTAGAGTAAGCATCCCAGCTTATTTAAGTAGGATATATTTCTTATTCTTTGGTCTCTGGGACTGTGTCCCTTAGGTTTCCTCATTGTGTTCTACTCACTTTTTCCCTCTGAAATTAAGGAAATCACAGGTCTCTTTGGTATTTCTCTCCTTTACCCTCAGGATACGTGAGCCCAGAGGAGAATAAATTTTGAGCCTCATATTCCTAACCACCATTATACAACCTTCTTCTGTCTCTCCTGATAAGCTCCCTTGGGAAGAGTTAAGAGAGTCCTCAAAATTGCATTTTCGCTTTAACTCTGGGCCTACTTTCTAAAGGAGGCTGTCTACACGTGAGAACTTAGGTGACTTGGAAAATGGCTAGGGAACTCAGCAGAGGAGACACCAAGGGAAGGATAAGACAACAGGCCTATTTGGGGCTTGGAATCCTAGGTCTGTGGAATCAAGATTGTGAGATCGTGTATTTCACTAAATCTCTGTGCCTAAGCATTTTCATTTCTAATGACTCAGGTGACTCTAGAGATTGAATAGTGAATGTGATTTGCTGCATCAAATATGTGTAGATAATCAATGATTTTCACTTAACCTAACATACTCTTGCCCACTCTCCGGAGTAAGAAATAGTTATCAGTCCCCATAACCAAGATTGAGATGCACAAGAAACTTCAACCTCCAAATACATCATCTACGTGAGGGGCTCTGGGTCTGACATAAATTGGTCAATATCTAATAATGATTTACATCATTTAGGCTACTTTGAGAAGATTAATTAATGTATTTCAGTACTATTTAATTAATGAAATCTGCAGTAGTTGAAGAATTCAAGTACTAAATAGATGTATTATTTATTTCTACCATTCAGAGGAGAGATATTTGCATGATTTTTGTTAAATCTTAATCCCCAGTGTTTGTTTATTTGTTTTATTGATTCCATGTAATGGAAGTACAATAAGCTCCTCTCAATGCTGAGCATGGAACATAACTGGGGAAAAAAAAAAAAAAAGAAGAAGAGTTACTAAAATAACAAATAATCCCTATCTAAGTGCAGATTGGTTGTTTCATGGGAACAAACTGTGGTAAATTAAATGGGATTAAAGTTTGTGCAATTGGAGTCATGGGTGGGGTTGGAAGACATCACATAACACTAAGAAGTGAGTGTAAGTGATACAGGATATCAGAAGTGTAGGTAACATCAGAAAGGTGAAATGAGCCTGTGGTCTACAAAGCAGGAATTGGGTCAAAGATGGGATGGGTGGTGAGACCCAGTTAGTCCCAGGCTATAAAGCAAGACATCCAAAAGGGCTTTGGAGTAAAAAGACAGCTGATTCCTATTTAGCTTGAGTGTTTTCAAAGAGGCAGCAGGATGGGGACCATTCAAAAGTTAGCATGAAATGTGATCTCTATGGAACATTTGAAAAGTTCACACTGGATTTAGGATTTTTATAGGAATAGATTACTGACAGTTAAGTCACAATGAATTTGTATTAAGAACCATAAGATCCTCTCCTTTTTCTTTCTCTCCCTTTTCTCTCTCTTTCTCTTTCTGTCTCTCCCCTACTTCCCCTTATTTTGACTAGCTTCCACATATAAAAATGTATAAAAGAAGAAAAGTGGAATAAATCTGACCTAGTTTTCCTATGTACATACATGAATATACCACAGTGAATCTAAACATCTTTTTTTTTTTTTTTTTTTTTGTACCAGGGATTGAACTCAGGGGCACTCCACCACTGGGCCACATCCCCTGCCCTTTTTTGTATTTTATTTAGAGACAGGGTCTCACTGAGTTGCTAAGTGCCTCACCATTGCTGAGCCTGGCTTTGAACTTGTGATCCTCCTGCCTCAGCCTCCCAAGTGATGGGATTACAGGTGTCCACCATTGTGCCTAGCGAATCTCACCATCTTATACATTTCCAAGACACTAACAAACTAGAAAAAAAAAAAGTAAATATCAGAAAGATCAGTAGACTGTATGGAAAGGAGAAGGGGAGGAGGCAGATGACAAGGGGAGGGTGAGGGAAAATACTGAAGGTTGAATGGGAGCGATTACATTCCATGCCTTTATAATTATGTCAAAATGAATCCCAATGTTATGTACAACTAAAAAGAATCAATAAAAACCATGGGACCCTTAAACCCAGTGACCAAACAATAAGAACTCACTCAGCAACTAACAGAGATAATGCTGACTAATAAAGATGTGATCGTCACTCTAGAGGAGCTTAGGCATTCATATCAATTATTAATGAAGGTGAGAACTTGTTCATCCAGTCCTCTGCCTGGTCATCGGTAGGACAGACCAGAACCAAATGATAATAACAACTAATATTGACTATACACGTGCTACTTGTTGAGTGTCCTCCTAAACACATACATTTCCTCACTCTTGTCCCAGGTAAATCAAGCAGCACTTAGAAAAGCAATTTGTTCAAATAGGTGATTTGGAACAGAGCTGGGATTCAGACACAGTTTATCTTTACTCCAGAAAGTGCACCATTAAACATTTTGGTTGCTGCAGCCCCAAAATACCAAAAAAAAAAAAAAAAAAAAAAAAAATACTAAATATACCTTCTAGTTTAAATATGAATAACACATAAACTACAATCACTAACAACATGTTCCTTTTCCTCTGGGGAAAACTGGCTAACTCTGGAGCAGCATGTGGGAGAATCTGGATGAGGCTAGTTATTTGGAGAAAGAGTGAAGGTATTAGAAGGAGGAATTAGAGTGGCTCAAGTCACACTTAGTGCACTACATCTCCTCTTGGTTGAGTTATTTGATATCAGATACCTAAAACTTAAAGGAGATTTCATTGGAGGAATTGCTTATCCTCCAGAACATTATGGAAATTTATGATTTTCATAGTGATGGGGGATGTTACAGAACCTAGTGCATAAGGGGTCTGCAAGATACAAGAGGATCCTCATCAACAGACTCACTCACACCCATGGGATTGCTAAATATCTCACTAGTTACATATATTGAGTATCAGCTTTAAAGATACCAGTATTTTTCCATGTACAAACATTCTAACTATTAAAACAGAGTATTATTGAACAAATTTTACATAAAAGCAACTTGTCATGGGTGCATTTACTAAGTAACTTGTTGGAGAAAATGGCTTAGAGCTTTACCAAGCACTTTCATCCTTTTGGAAATTTACATCCTGAGCTAGAATGTTGCAAGACTACCTTGGGTGCTTATAGGGTGAACTTACATCAGCCTGAATTTTTAACAGTTACATTTATGGAGTTTTTTTTTTTTTTTTTTTTTTTATATATATGTACAATCATCTTTCTTTTTAAAATTTTGTAGTTGGGCCTAATTAGTTACTTATTAAACTAAGCATTGTTTTTTAATTGAAAAATCAAATGAAGGAAGCTCTTCAATCTGTTCATACCTGGGATCTTAAAGTTCTTTTTTGCCAAAGGAAGCACCTAGTTTCTTTCATGTGAAAAAGGAAAGGAAATGGAAACTAACTCTTCCACTGAAAGTGGACAAATACACATGACTATTTCTACAGTAACAGTGATACCAAATCTAAAGGAGTGGTTTTTAATGTATCCTTCATTTTCTTCACAGTGAATGCTGGGTTTTCCAAAGAACTTCTGTTAGACATGTGCCACTTGAAGTGATTTTTAAACATTTTTATCAATTCATAATGAATAAACTGCAAAAAATGGCACATAGTGTGTACAATTTGATGGGCTTAGATATATGCAAACAAACCCCTATGGAATGATCAGCACAACAAAGTTAATGGAGACATTCAACACCTCCCAGAGATTACTTGTGTCCCCCTCTTATTAATTCCAAGTATAATTCACTCTTTAGTTATTTTTCTTTCACCATCATAGTAATATTTTAATGTCACCCTGTAGGACATAAAAAGTATCATCCTCTTTCGAAGGACTTTTAGCATCAGCAATAATCCCCCAAATCACACCCTGTAGTCATCTTTAGGCTGGACAAAAGCCCAGATAGTTCTTACATTAGATTCAATCGTCACTCAAGAGTCTTGATAAAGGGTTCCCTGTGTTTATCATTAAGACTGAAGGAAACGAGAGGGAGATTCCTTAGGGAATAACAGTTCATCAAATCTTTGAGTCTCCTGTGAATGCAGACAATCATTTCATCATATTTCTTCTGGGAAATTACTTGTGACTTAGAGACATAAATGCCCCCTGCACTCATGATCAAGAATGGGAGGATTAAGAAGCTGTGAACCAGTTGCCAGGGTGATTCACCATTTTTGGATTATTCTCAGAATATTTGTCCAGTGCTTCCCATCAAAGAAGAGAGACATTCATCCTCTCACCAACAAGTGGAAAACAGGTCAGATCACACTTGGGACAGAAGGGGAAAAAGAGGTTATCTATTTGGGATGCAATATTCCACTACCTGATGCTTCTGTGAGCACAGGTTCTACTGCCATTTTAAGATTTCAGAAAGAGACATAGGCCATGGGTTTGGCCTATGTTATCTCATGAGTCTGAATTCCTAAAATGCTACAATTGGAGGGTTCTGGATGGTTTTATGTTCTCCATCCAATCTAATTAACAGATCCACAATCTGTATCTAGTGCAGCAATTCACCAAAATCAATTACTGAAAAGTAGGACTACAACTAGAGTCTCCAGACTCTTCCTATAGTATTTTTTTCATATAAATTTGCAAATTCAGTTGATACATAGAAATCTAAAATATATTTGCTCCAAATTTACTTATATAAGACAATGCTTTTGCTGGTCTCTTATTAAATATTTCAGTGTGAATGTGTCGTTAAAAATGGAGCATATTCATTTTCTTAATATCCATCCGTTACTTTAAGGGTTAGGTGGGCTGAATAATGCATGAGATTAAAAAGAAAATAAAGTTTTTCTTTTTTCTTATTAAGTGCTGGTTTTGGCTATTATAGCCTAGTTTCTACTTGTTTTTATTTTCCATATAATAGAATTAAAATTATGTCTCCCTAAAGGATAACCAGTCCTCATGCATCATCTCTATGAGATAAGTACTTGATATGTTTTTGAGTTATAAGCACACTCATCTACTAAATTAAAACATCAATAATTACACACCATGGCCAAGTGCATTAAGCACTTACCACATGACAGCCACCAAATCCAGCCCTTTATACATAGTTTAACCAGTTTGTGCAGAATATTATTAAGGTGAGTGTATTAAGCCCAAATAACCAATGAAAATCTAAGATACAAGCAGTGTGGTGGGAAACAACAGTAGCAGAGAATGATGTAGAGTGCATTTGTCTGACCACTACAAAAGACAGCAGGCAAGTGCATTTTTTCAATTGGTGAAACTTCTCATACCTGCCTCACCTCTAATCACATTTTCCGATTGAGTGAAATGAATTGAGTGGCACATACCCAGCTGTGGGTCAGACTCTTGATTGCTGTTGCTGTGTTCTTGCAAGGTTTCTCTAACTCTCAATTTTGCAGTCTGGTATAAGCCTGCATTGCAGAGATTAAGGAATGGCTCTGCTTCCTTATCTATAAAACCATACAGCTGGCTTCTATTTTCAACAATAGGATTACTTTCCATTTGCTGAAACAGATAGGCATGCTAACAAGCGATAGACCTTGTGTCATTGTTCCTGGTGGGTTGCTTTTAATTTCCTATGCGAAGCATCAGAAAAAAAAAAAAAATAAATATAGCATTCTTTGAGAAACTGGCAGTCCCAGATTCAATTCTGACTCTACAACTGACTCACAATGCAAAGTTCCTTTAGCATATGTTTCTGTTTCCCAATGAACTTAACCTATGAAATGATGTATGTATTCACAAGTAGTAGTAATGAGTTGAGCTGGAGTAGGACAAGTACCCTATCTTTTCAGACAGCTGTATCAAAGTATAACTGACACAATAAACAGAATGTATTGACAAAATAAAATAGGGTATGTTTTAGTGTATGTGTGAATTCAGGAAATATCATCACAAAGAATACTGTAAATGAATTTATCACACCCAAAAGTTTTCTTGGGCCTTTTCCTTTCCTGCCCCCATACACCTCTCACACACCTCTACAATCACAAACACTCATCTGCTTTCTTCAGCCACTACTGACTGTCTCACATTTTCTAGAGTTTTATGAATGGAATCAGGTGTTCTCTTTTTTATGTTAATATTTTTGTCTCTCAGCCTAATTATGTTAAGACTCATCCCACCATGATATATGTATCAATACATGGTTCTTTTTAATTGTTGAGTAGTTTGTTCCATTTTATGACCACAAGCATCTCTCAGTGAGCATGTAGGCTATTTCTAGGTTTTCTTTTCTAATGGATGAATATCAAGTTGGCATATTCATGTTTGATTTTATAAGAAATTGTAGAAGTGTCTGCCAATATGGGACAGAAAATGGTGTAGAAAGATTCCTTCCTTTGTTGTGATTAATTTTATTCTATAGAGCAAGTGAAAGCTAGGGGTAAGAGTTTTCATAATTTTTAAATCTAAGAATTTAGAATAATTTATTCTAAATGTCCATAGCCCATGCATGAAACATTGAACTTCTCTGCTTTCTTTTATTTCCTGAACAGTAAACCAATTAGAGCAAGTGCAGTCTGTCTTCCCTTTTAACTAATTATGTCACTTATTTTTAAATTATCTATATTTATCTTTTTTGCTTGTTTATTTGGCTGGTTGGTTTGGTTTTGCCCACAGTCCTCACTTTTTCAATTGAATAGATACTCATCCAACCAATGGGGAAAAAATTCACAAATGTGTGTGTGCTCCTGTGTGACCACTGAATTCAACAATGCTTTCCCTATTTCCCCTGAGTGGAGACCCTTCACTATGAGGTCAGTTATGCAATAGCTATTGGTTAAGCAATAGAATTATCCAGAGCCACAGCTATGTCTTCACCTGATTAAGTCCCATTCCTTACTGTGGAGGACATCTAAGGATCAGAAAAAAACAAAGGATTAAGTTTGCTCCCATGCCTGACCGACAGAATAAGAAAAGGAAAGGTAGGCACAGAAATAGATTTGCTTTTCATGAAATCACATATACACAGAAGGTAATAAGGGACTCTGGAGTCAGGCCCAGTTCTGCTATGATCTGTCTGTTGATTTTGCTTAAATTGCTTAACATATAGCTTTGTTCTTTTCATATAGCAGTTGTCAGGATGAAATTATGTCACACTTATAAGGTACTCAGTAAAGTATGGTCCTCTGATGAATACTCAGGAGGTCCTAGCATTTTAAAAATCTTTCTTTTTCACCACCTTATCTTCTATACCTGACCCTCTTCACCAAGTATTTCACCTTCTTATCTGTACTTGTGATATGTTATACTTTGAGATTCCTGGGTCTTTCATTTCCCTCTTTATCCTTATCTGCAAGGGGAATTAATGGGCATGTATTGTCTACATTTTATGTTTGCTTTGTTTTAGAAAGACTGAAGGAACACTTGAAACTGACCTTCCTTACTAGTTAGTAAGTAAGATGGATAATTGCCTATGCCATATCAAACATCTGGTGTCAAGTGACATATGACCTCAGAGCACCAAGGTCATTGGAAAAGCAGAACTCACCATTCCCAAGAAGCTAACATTTTTTTCTCATTGTGTGTGGGCACCAGGAGAAGACAGAACCATTACCTTCACCCAAGTCACTTCAGTCATCCCACTAGTCATGGAATCTAGTTAGTAGAAGGAATTTTTGAGATGCACCCCAAACAATGCCTGCATTTATTACAGGAATACAGATAACGTCTCAAGCATAGCATTGCTTATCACTGGTTTGAATATTTCCAGTGACAGAAAATTTACTACATTCACCAACAAACCAATCCAGATACACTTGTAATCAGAGTAATGGATAAAGTAAACCACTCAACAGTGACGGAGTTCATCTTTATGGGCATCACTCAAGACCCTCAGCTACAGATGATCTTCTTTGTGGTCTTCCTCATTGTCTACCTGGTCAATGTGGTGGGGAATGTTGGGATGATTATCCTGATCATATCAGACACTCAGCTTCACACACCCATGTATATTTTCCTCTGCAACCTCTCTCTTGTTGACCTGGGCTACTCCACAGCCATTGCCCCCAGGATGCTGGCTGACTTCCTGACAAAGCACAAAGTCATCTCCTTCTCCAGCTGTGCCACACAGTTTGCTTTCTTTGTAGGTTTTGTGGATGCTGAGTGCTATGTCCTGGCAGCCATGGCCTATGACCGCTTTGTGGCCATCTGTCGACCCCTCCACTACAGCACTGTCATGTCCAAGCGGGTCTGCTTGGCTCTCATGCTGGGCTCTTACCTGGCTGGACTAGTGAGCTTAGTAGCCCACACTTCGCTCACATTCAGCCTCAATTACTGCGGTTCCAACATCATCAACCATTTCTTCTGTGAAATCCCACCGCTCCTGGCCCTCTCTTGTTCAGACACCTACATCAGTGAGATACTGCTGTTCAGTCTGTGCGGTTTCATTGAGTTCAGCACCATCCTGATCATTGTCATCTCCTATGCATTCATCCTCATAGCCATCATCAGAATGCGCTCTGCTGAAGGCCGCTTTAAGGCTTTCTCCACCTGTGGGTCTCACCTGACAGGTGTCACCCTCTTCTATGGTACAGTCATGTTTATGTACCTGAGGCCGACATCCAGCTACTCCTTGGACCAAGACAAGTGGGCCTCTGTGTTCTACACCATCATCATCCCCATGTTGAACCCCTTGATCTACAGTTTGCGGAACAAGGATGTGAAAGCTGCATTCAAAAAGCTGGTTGGGAGAAAACCTCAATAAAACCAAAAAATAAAAATCTGTGGCAAGGAGGTCACAGCAGAGGGCAGAAATGCAAACAACTCTTCAATAAACATCACCCATGTTACCCTCTCCTTCCTGATTAAATCTTAAATTCTAAAGGGTTGTCTATAACTCTACGATCTGAAACACATATGAATTAAATTAATATTTTTAAAGACATCAGAGTAAGATATACTAGTTTTTACCTAAATTATATTCTCATATTGATTAGAAATTGAAGTAAGACTTTATGGGGGGAAATTAGCTAGTCAACCTAAAGCATAAATATATATTTTCCCCGCAAAGTCATCAGGAATGCCAGGTCCAAATGTTGAAAAAGTGTCTGCTCTCAAAGTCAGAGAAAATGTAGTGAAAATTATGGTGAATGGGCTTGGTGTGAAGGATGATTTGGCTTGTTCTGGGATCCATCCTGTCATGTTAGCAAAACTTATAGCACTTGGTTAGAAGACATGATGGAGTGTGTTGTGCTAACAGTTTCAGTATTGCTGCTTTAAACTGGCTTCCAAACACAAAACCAGGAACCATTCAGTTTAACAAAGAGAGCTATAGTCTAAGGCAATTCTGGTTAACTAGCTGTGTAAGTATTAGTGTTTTTTTCTTTTTTTTTTTTTTTTTTTTTTTTTGTTCTAAGTTTTCCCTTTAATCAAATGATTATTTTTACTGGATCTCTTTGATCCCATTTGTCTTAAAGAGGTGGACATATGAATTTTTTTTTCAACTTCACATATTGACATCCTTTCAGTCCTCAGAGGCCAGGGACTTTGATGCCATAAGAAGGACAGAAGTTGGGGAAGCTATTTTAAAGCTGGTTTTTTTTTTTTTTGTTGTTGTTGTTGTTTTGTTTTGTTTTGTTTTTTCAAGATTGCAATGTCTACCAGTTTAGTTTACATGCTCCCAGCTTTAATATGTTTTTTCTCCCTTCAATCCTAACTGGTCCCTGGCACTTTTTGCACCTTTCCATGGTTTCCACATCATGACCACACCATGAATGTTCAGAGAAGTCTTATATATATGATGTGCCAATGAGTGATCAGAAATGTGAATATAGATCCTACTTGCATGAATTTAAGGCTATAAATCTCCAAATAAAAACAAGATGTCGGGTAATAGAAATAGGTAAAGACAGCAGACTGAAAGATGAAGACATACACCACAAGTCTATCATATCTTCAGTTTCAAATATTTGAGCATTCAGGAATTTGGGTTTTGGGGCTGGGGGTCAGTGGCCAGCACCTGGAGTGGATTTATCTTGGAAGAAATTAGCATCTCCCAAAAACTATCACTCTAGGTTTGATGAAACACTTTCTCCCCACCTGTGGTCTGCATCTGAAAAGGATTTATCTTGAAAGAGATGAAAGCTATCAGTATATGCCTTTTTTTTTTTTCCACTCTCTTTCCCCATACCACAGTATCTTGGGGCTTTTCATTTTCCATATCTAACATTCCAGATTCTTAAAGGAAGGAAGGAATTGGACTTGGAGGCGGAGATCTCTAGCTACTTCCTGCTGAGAGGGGGCAATATGGGGTGGGAGGCTTTCTTTCAGAGTCCTGAAAGTGAATATGGGGGTAATACAGAGGGGCATGTGGGGAAGTTCTGAAGCCATTGTAAGAGATGTCAGTTCTTTTGATGTTGTTCTAGAAGATCAAGCAGTGGGTAGGGATGAGAGATGCTCTGAGATATTTTTCGGCACTTGTGGCTTATCTGATCATTTTATTGTAAAACTAAAATAAGGAGAAGAAAATATTACAATAATACGTGAAGATTAACTGGTTTGTTAAGTTAGGCGAGATAATTCTAACATATAGAATGAAGAAGAATTAGCTTACTAGCATTAGGGGAATAATGTTAGTGTAAAAGGTAAAGACTAATTAAATTGCTAGTGCTAGGAAAATGATTTGGCATGTAGTACAGCTGAGGACTATTAATTTAATTAAGGCCTAATCAGATTTGGGGTGTTCTTCCCATAATTTCAGGGGTCTGATTCTTTTGGAGCATAGCAAGCATGACTGATCTTAAAACCATATTTTCCCGGTGGTTTAATTGTTTCCATCCTGCTCGACAAATCACACTAAACAAGAACAGAAATAAAATGAACAGTATAACTTAAGGCTAGTAATCCAGCTGTATGTGTAGAATAGTACTTTAAAAGGTTAAGGGAAGAAATTCCTTCAGCTAAACTGCCTAAAATTTCTTCATTATCAAAAGTAGATGTTTGGGCATTAACCATGGCCAGGACCTGAAATTGTAGTTTTAACACACCCAAAGAAGTGTAAAAAGGATCAAGTCCCATCAGAGGATTCTGTATACTTTGCCATTGAATCTCAGTATCATTGTATGGAACTCTAGTAACACGAAAGTGAGTAATATTATAATGACATTGAAGTCTCTGAATCTACCACAAATCTTATACTTGTTTTTCTCACCACTTAACAAAATAATTAAACTAAACTTGTTGGGTGGACCCAGTAGTTAACAAAGGATCAGACCAAAAAAAAAAAAAAAAAAAAAAAAAGTGGAAATAAGATAGATTGAAGGGGGAGTATCAAGCCATGTTACTGGGTGAGAAAGAGCTGGCTGTAGAATATGGGCCCAATAAAACTAAGTGTCATTAGCCACGCTTGTAGTAGTTACGCATATTATGAGAATCAGTAGGATAAACCTGTTAACAAGAATAGTAAATTGATCTGTTTTCCCTATTCCAATTGGTCCTTGAGCCATTCCACCTTGTCTCTTATGCCAGTCCCAATTGGCTTACATAAAACTATCATTCTTCCCCAACTGAGAGATGCCAAGAAGTCCAATTGATTTTGTAAAATCAGTACCAAATCAGTGACTTGTTCGATATCTACAATAATCTGTGCTATTTTTACAGTGAATAGAGGTTTCTAACCTCACTGTTCCTGTGTTAACCCCAGTGGATAATTCTAGCCCTTATGAATAAGGGAATAATTTGGGAGCTCTCCTATGTCTAGTGTGTGCTGTCATTC
Organism: Tamias sibiricus; assembly: GCA_025594165.1. Taxonomy (NCBI): domain Eukaryota; kingdom Metazoa; phylum Chordata; class Mammalia; order Rodentia; family Sciuridae; genus Tamias; species Tamias sibiricus. The sequence continues at coordinate 17,790,122 of CM046657.1, read as the reverse complement.
GACTGGGTAGGCTTTGGTTGTGGGGTTAAATGTCAGTTTGAGGAGCAAGGAAAATTAAGGTAGAGACGCCAGTTGAATTATGCTAGACAGTAATAAATATGAGACTTGCAAAGAAAAAACCCAGAAGTTTGGAGGCATCAGAGCTGTGGGACTGACACAGTGTACATCTTAAGTTCTATTTAAAAGAACTATTGTTTTTCTTCTAGATTCCCAGTTATGGCTGTATTTTTGTAATAACTGGTTTTTGTTAGATGTTCAAGACCAAGCTGGGGTCAAATTGACCTTGTTCCTATCTGGTGTTAAGAATCAGCTGAGGGTTGGGGTTGTGGCTCAACGGTAGAAGGCTCGCCTAGCACGTGCGTGGCCCAGGTTCAATCCTCAGCACCACATAAATAAACGCATTGTGTACAACTAAAGCAAATAAATAAATATTTAAAAAAAAAAGAATCAGCTGAGTTCCCACAGGGGTCACTTTTAGGGAACTTGAGAGCAGCTCCTTAGCTCTTTTAGTGTCATCTGCTAGGAGGGTCTCCTTGATGAAATGGCCTCCCTTGAAAGTACCAGGGATGCCTCCCTTCTCCAATGAATCCTCCTCCTTGTAACAGATGCACAGATTGCCTTTCCATTCTCCAGTTAACTCTCTCATTAGTCTTTCTGATCGGGAGTTGCAAAGTTCCTGAGTAAAGTTCTCTAGGTCCCTGGGTTCAGGCTTACTCAGAAGGCAAGAGTCAAAAATTGGTTTTCTTGGCCCTTTTATTTTAAATGTAACTTTTAAGTCTTATCTTAAACACCTAGCAAAGCAGTATCTCCAGTCTTAAAGTAAGATTACTAAGCTTTAACTTCAATAGCCATAACCATACATTTTCCCCTCATATGTTGTGGCTTCTGACTGCGGAAATATACAGGGAAGAGTTCCTCTGGTGAGCAAACTTCTTGGTGGGGGGCTAACAGGCACTCTGTCTCCCACCCTAAGAATCCCCTGAAGTTTCTCCTAGGAACTAGTAAGATAACTAATAACTAATACATGTGCAATGTCTAGCTGCTATGGCAATACCCTGCATGAGGAGGCTCTGTGCTAGAGTCTTATTAGACTTGATTTTGATCTCAGGCATACAGCTCAGACAACCTTGCCATTCTGTAAATTTCAGATAATATTGCCAATAAGTAATAGGCAATTTTTAAATTTTGGAGAATTTCATGATCAAAGGTTTCTTACTTGGGCCGTTGGTGCAGATTATGTAATTCATATTGTGGCCAAATTTGAGTGCTGACTCTAATGAGGCTTTTAATTTAGAGGTCAAGCAGGTATCTCAGAACTGACTGGGTAGTTCCCATATTTGGAGAAGTTTGAGAGAGGTGATCATGGAGGACAAAGTATCCCATACCCTCTTGTGCCACCCGTGTGCCAATACCAGACTGGACTTTTTCTACTGGGAACTAGGGAAAGGTCTTTACCTCAATCTCAGTGGTGGGGGATCCCCCGGGATTCAGGTTAGCCAAAAGGCGGGAACTCAGGGCAAAGTACTTATCTGCTAGAGACCAGACTGAGTCTTACCTCTGGAGAATTTAAAAGCCCCTATTGGATGCAGGAACAAAATGGCAAGGAGGTCTCTGATCCATGAGGCTTACTTGGTGTGTAAGGGAAGGGAAGACTGGGGAGGGTTCAGAAAGAGGATGCCTTCAGCACCAGTAAATGATTCCATACAAATTCTTGCTCCATCCACGTAGACCACAAAACCTAGACCAGGTTTGGGGTGGGTTATGGGTTGCATATTGGCAGCCATTCAGCCAATGTGGACTCAGAGGGTGTGGAGGGTCTCTTTCTATAGGGTGGAGAGGGAAGTGAGGAAAGCAGTCAATCTGGGGTTTCATCCATAGCTGCATGAGCCAAACCTCAGAGATCCTAGAGGGTGTCAGACTCTTCAACAGCCACTTCCCAGGTCCCATTAAGCTTAACTGCAGGGGAAAGGGGAAGGGTTTCAGGGCACGGGGAAGGGTTAATTTCACCTTACTCCCCTTCTTAATCAGGGGACCAAATGTTAGCACAAAAGGACCAGGGCTGATGCAAACTTTACAGATCATCTCAGCCTTTTATTGAAGAATGAAGTTTCATACAGGAATGGGGTATGCAGGAACAGAGTGACATGCCTCTGAGGAACCCACTTTCCTGGTGGAAAATGAGCCACTGGCCAAAGGAGGAGTTTGGCTTATATAGGTTATACTGAGAAGTGATTTAATGAGCATGTCAGTTTGGGCACTTAAGAATTTGAGTTTTTGTGTTAGGGGTCCATGGCCAGTACCTGGAGAGGATTTATCTTGTAATAGATTAGCATTTCCCAGAGCCTATCACTCTAGGTTTGATGAAACATTTTCTCCCCACCTGTGGCCAGCATCAGAAAAGGATTTATCTTGAAAGAGATGAAAGCTACCAATGTATGGCTTTCTTTTTCACTCTCTTCCCCCAGGCCGCAATATCTTAGGATTTTTAATTTTCCATACCTAACATTTAGAAAGATTATTGCTGAAGAACTTCTTCTTTCTTAGTGTTTGCTATAATCGTTCAGCAAACTGAATACCTTAAATCTCATAGAATTATTACAACACCAAGAGAGATGAGCATTATCCCATTTTAAAGATGATGAACCTTAAGTTTAGACAGGTCAAAAAACTGATCAAAAAAATAGAATAAAAACCTCATCCAAAGGTGGTACTTTCTATGCATAATTGGCAAACTTTCAGGTTGTAGTTGTGTGACCTTGGATAAATTACTTGATCTCGCTAAGACTGAGTTTCTTCTTAAAATAAGTGGAAATCATAATGCTTAATTTTGAACATTTTTAAAAAGGTATAGTGAAATCTCCATAAGGTATCTGACACATAGAATATGCTGGATAAACTTTATTTCTTGTATTTTCTCTCATTTATGTATTGTTACCTATCCATATTTATGGATCATCCCATCAGTGTGATATGAAAAAAGTAAACACTATCTGTTTTATTTCCCAGAAAGTTGGTGGTGGAAGTATTTACATAAACTTTAAAGGTAAAAGAAAAAATGAATAGGAATTTAATAATCTTTGTTTTAGTAACAATCCCATCAATAGCTAACATATAAATTCCTTAGTATTTCTGCAGTTTCCTCATCAATAAAATGAGAATTATTTATATCATGTCTCTATCAATTTGCACAAATATGAGATCAATAAATGTTTTGAGTTTAAAAATATCTGCTTCTTTTTCATGAATTAAAAACTTTTCTATTGCTGTGTCTTGTACAGCGAGGATCAGTAAACTGAACCCAGGTGTGAACTGGCTGAGAAATTAAATGTCTGAAATAATTAATAAGAAATAAAAGACAAAAGACATGAAAAATAGTTTCAAAAGCAGGGGCCTGGTGGGAGGATCAGACTTGATGGGTCTGATTCCTCTAACAAAAGTGTAGGAATCTTTAATTTAAAAGGAAACACATTAAAGGGATTTATTGTCAGGAAGGGTTCTTCCAGGTAAACAAAGTCAGCAGGATCAGGCTAATTGGAGTTTATCAACGTTTTTTAAAAAAATTATTTATTTGTTCTAATTTGTTATACATGACAGCAGAATGCGTTTCGATTCATAGTACACAAATGGACCACAATTTTTCATTTCTCTGGTTGCACACAAAGTATAGTCACACCATCTGTGTCTTCATACATGTACCTAGTGTAATGATGTCCATCTCATTCCACCATCTTTCCTACCCCCATGCCCTCTCCCTTCCTCTTCCTCCCCTTTGCACTATATAAAGTTCCTCCATACCTCCCATGTTCCACCCACCCACCCCCATTATGGATCAGCATCCATTTATCAGAGAAAACTTTCAGCCTTTGGTTTTTCAGGATTGGCTTATTTCACTTAGCATAATATTCTCCAACTACATCCATTTACCAGCAAATACCATAATTTTATTCTCTTTTAATGCTGAGTAATATTCCATTGTGTATATCTACCACATTTTCTCTATCCATTTATGTACTGAAGGGCATCTAGTTTGGTTCCACAGTTTAGTTATTGTGAATTGTGCTGCTATAAACATTGATGTGTCCGCATCAAAATAGTATGCTGTTTTTAAGTCCTTTGGGTATAGACTGAGGAGTGGGATAGCTGGATCAAATGGTGGTTAAATTCCAAGTTTTCTAAGGAATCTCCATACTATTTTCCAGATTGGTTGCACCATTTTACAGTCCTACCAGCAATGTATGAGTGTGCCTTTTTCCCCACATCCTCACCAACACTTATTATTGCTTGTATTCTTAATAACTGCCATTCTGAATGGAGTGATATGAAATATTAGAGTAATTTATTTGCATTTCTCTAATTGCTAGAGATATTGAACATTTTTTCATATATTTGTTGATCAATTGTATATCTTCTGAGAAGTGTCTGTTCAGTGCCTTAGCCCATTTATTGGTTGTATTATTATTATTATTAGTGTTAATTTTTTTTTAGTTCTTTATATAGCCTGGAGATTAGTGCTCTATCTGTTGTGCATGTGGTAAAAATTTGCTCCCATTCTGTAGGCTCTCTATTCACCTCACTGATTGGGGCTTATCTATTTGCATGATATCTTTGTCTTGCTCCAGACAGCTTGCACCTCAAGGCTGTTGAGCCCATAATTCTTTCACCCAACAGCAGCAGCAATCTGAATTCAAAGCTACTGAAAACATAAATCCCACGCCAGGTATGGAATCTGCCTCATTAACAGCAGCTACCTGCAAATGAGCATGTCTTTCAGCACCATTACACTGAAAGAGATCCTAAAGGGCAGTCTTGGTGTCCAAGACTATGGAGTTCATTTGTCACTGCCATATGTCGGGACCTTACACTGTCTGCCAAGGGGATGGAAAAGCTCTGGCTTTCTGGCTGCTTGCCACATTACCACGCCCTGTTACCGGACCTAGGCTAAGCAGGGAGCATGGCTGTGAGAACTGAAACCACCCCAAGGATAGGCCAATGGCTCCGCCAATGGCATCTGCCCATGCTCCTTATGTGTTCCTATGATCTTTCTGCTGATTGGCCCACGTCCTCTATAAGACCATCCAACTTCCTCAATAAACCGAGTTCCTGCACTGATCGGTGACCAGGCTCCCTGGTATGTTCCTGGGCCTTCTAAAGGTGGGGGAGGGAATATCAGCAGCCTTTACTTTCCCAATCTAGTCTCCTCATTGGGGTAGGCCTCTCTGGCCTCTTTTGCTGAACAAGAAGGGTCCATCCCGGGTACAGGGGGGCTAAAGAACCCAACCCCTTATAATATTCTGACAGCCATAATTTTGACAAAAATAGTAACAAGGACAAACACACCATCATATTTTCTATCATAGTTTCCAAAAGTCATATTAATTTGTGGGTTTTTTTTTTTTTTTTTTTTTTCTGTAGCATTACTAGCAGCTCTGAAGGCAAACATGCATGAGGAAGTGGTTACTAGTGAACATGTCAGAGTGAGCTAGACTTGAGATTGAATTCTACTTTTCCTATTCTTGAGCTATATAACATAACACGAGGTGATAATTTTTCAATCAACTATGCTTAGTACTTGTTGAAAAATATGGGATATATACATCTAATCTCAAAGAGTTTACATTTGTAGGGAGATAAAATAAATGCAATTGCCCTATGTCAGTGGAAAAAAGTAATAAGTGTTAAAAGAGAATCATAGGCAAAGTGTTGTGGTAGCTCAATGGAAGGATAGCACATCCTTTGGAGGGGTGATGAAAGACCTGAACTGTCTTTGAAACATGGACCAAACATGAAAGAAGGAAGCAGATGAGAAAGGGGGTACATAAAAGAGGGAGGAAATACAGTACACAGAGGCAAAGTGATCAATATCTAAGGTGCACAACCACAGGTCATTTGTGCTTGGTGCACAGTGGGAGGGTTTGATGGTGAAGCTGGAGTGCAGCTCAATCATCTGGTACCAATGTGAAGTCATGGAATTTATACCTTGGATATCAAAGTAATATCTCTTCTGGATTCCAGGAACATCCCTCCTTGGGCCCTGGAATGCTATCATCAGCAGAGCAACACTTGGGGGGAAAACCAGCACAGCAACATTGCCAGTGAGCTGGTAAATCTAGGTAGACTCTGGCTACTCAAATCAGATTTAAAGGCATAGATCAGGTGCTTTTCTTCAGGGCTTGCATAAAGCTCTTACATTTAGCTCCAGGTTTGCTCTTCTCCCAAGGGAAGAATTTAGGCTAAAATCTCTGCCTTTACTCCATACTTTTTAGATGATTCCTGGAATCATTAAGGTCTAAAATTCCCGACGTATCTATCCCACGCATTACCTTTATTCTCCAACTCCAGAGCGAACAATTGCAAAGTTCTTTGCTTGTCACTCACATTTCTCTTCCATAAACCATCTCTCTGTGCTGCTTCTCCCTGTTCCCAATCATCCACCAGACTCTCCTATAAAACTTTTTCTTAAATAAATGGTGGTTACCACTTCCTGCCTCTCTCTCCTTATCAATTCTCTTCCATGCACACTCCATGCTTCCTTGATTGTCTCAGCTCCTTGACTCAGGATGTCCAAACTCTTCTTTTTCTTTATGGACTAGCTTAAATACCACTCCTCAAAAACCCTCTGTCTCCATTCTCCCGAGATGGTAGAAAACACTTTCTTATAAACAGCAAAATCTCTTAATTGGTGAACATTTTATCTCATATGTGTTGGTATTATAGTCATGCATATATATGAAAATAAGTTTTAAATTAAATAATTAAGCTATGTTGAAAGTTTTTTATGAAAAATATGTTGTAAACTTGTGAGAGGATACATGACCTAGGCATCCTGAGTTGAACAATAGGCAATGTATTAATGTAGCAAAATACCACAGTGTATCCTATAAGGATATACAGTTATTACAGTAAAGCTTCTATAAAGTCTCCTACCTAGGGCCTAGACAGCTTAAGGTCATAGGAAATCCTGTAAGTTCTTCACAGCAGTGTGGGATTCTAAGGTCTTATGACTCATTCTCCTGTGCAGAGCTGGACCATTTCTATGCAGGAAGACATTGCTCAATATCTGAAGGCCATGCACTGCAGGTAGCCTGTGGTAATCAATTGGCCCAAGTAAGAACTGTTAGTCAGTAATTATGCCTTTAAGGCCTCCTGTACTTTGGGCATTCTTCTAGGAAGAAAGTGGCAAGAAAACCTGAAATAGCACAAATTCTCATTGAATAAAAATAAATAAACAAGAGAATTCTAAATGAATAACCTTGTATTTCCATGAAAAACATAAACTGACGTTGATAAAAAGATATATTAATACCTATACACCCAATTCTTCCCCCATCAATTATTTTAGCTTACTATAGAATCTTTAATAAGGTTTATCACTTAATTGACATTGTTTGTCTATAATCATAATCAAACCCTGGCTTGGACCTCAACCACATCATCAGTTCTAAAGAAATACAGGAGACAAAAATCCACTTTGACTCATCAGTAGGGTTTTTCCAAATAATCATTTATGTAAAGCATTAATAGCTTTAGATTCGAATTCCTGATAATTTTGCCATCAATATTATCATGATCATAATCAATGCTACAATCAATTGATCTTTCAGTGCTTTGCCCTCCACCCTTACTTCATGCCATAACATCATTGGTGGTCATGTGAATGCTCATGATGTCACCACATGGCCAGACGGGCAGTGTCTAATTTCCCTGTCAACACAAATATCCATATTCTTAAAATAAGTGAGTAAACTAATCCACAGAAATCTGAGGATCTGATCCTAAGCCTACTCCGAATACCATTTATTACATATCTTAGAGTCTTGTCCAAAAATAGATGTCCCCTTACTCCCTCCCTCCCCTCCCTTTCCGTTGACCATTCTAGTGTTCCTCTGATCCTATGTACCCCCTTCCAACAACTCTTAAAATTGGTGGTTGAATGAGATGGATATCATTATCCTAAATGCATGATTGAAGATCTGAATGGTACTTATATACTTTGTATACAAGCAGTTGTATGTAAAAAGATACTATACTTGTGCATGATGAATAAGTAAATAAATAATAAAAAAAATTAAAAAAAAATAGATGTCCCACCCAAACCAGTCAATTTAAGGAGAATTTTTAACAGAGACTACACAAACATGTGACAGGAGTATGGAATAACCACAAGTACAAAGCCTAGGACACTGACCATGGATTCTTATTATAGTTATCAGAACACACACGCGCGCGCGCACACACACACTCACACACACACACACACACAGATTAATTCCATAAATGTTTCTATACTCATGCCCCCCAACTAAAGGGAAAAGTTTAAATGATTTTACTTTAGTTTTTCTTCAGAGGGCAAATGGACACAAAGTACATTTTAAAAGAAGGTCAGATGACAGCTTACCATGGCAGTCAGGTAGCCATGGGTGAAGTCAGCCAGAAGAGAACTCGTTTTTTAAATGTTTAAGACTCAAGAGAAACATCAGGAAGATAGGTGTACTATTGTTTTTGTCTGTATTGTTGTTGTAGATTTGAGCATTTTCCACAAAGATTCACAGAGTTGAGGTCCAAAAATAGCACTGACACAAAAAAAACAACCTTATTATTTTTAAATGAGTGCCCCTAGGAGAATGAGAACCAAGTGCAGAGTTAGGAGCACTGAGCTTTAGTCTTGGTTCTGCCAAGTGATTGTTCTGTGATCCCAGGCATCAGTTTCCTTCTCCAGGAGGCTTAGGTTCCCTTGTATTTCTGGTGCAGGAGCTGAAAGGACTATGATAGGCTGCACACATCATGCAGGCGTGCAACGTGGGTCTTCACTTGGACAGTGCTAGTTGCTTCCTTAACACCAGCAATTTTTCTGCCACAGACCCTGGAGTTCCAAGTGTTTGAATATTGGTCCAGGCTAAGCCAGTATCTCTAAGAATGTTCTGACTATAACATTAGAAAGTCTCATTGATCTCCTTTCATATCATTCCTATTGTTCAAATAAATATGTTTTCTTCTTCAGAAAGATCTGCCAGACTTAGGACATTTCCCACACCCCCTGCTATTTCTTTCTTCTGTCTTTTTATAAATAGCTTACTTTCCTTTGGCAGGACTGTCCTTCTACCTCATGGTAACTGTCTGCTTCTTCTTCAAGCACAGCAGCAAACTTTCTCCTTCTAGATTCACACTACCCATCACACACAAAGTCCCTCCCTCTAGAGTGGAGAATCTTCCAGTAGAGGAAGTGGGGCAGAGTCTATATCCTGCCCAGCCCCTCACAATCAGGAATGAAAATTTTATTTCAGTCTATTGCATTTATTTGTTTAAAATTTTTAATTTCTTCCATTAAACAGACTTTGGTCATCAGGCCTAAACCTTAGTTATGCCTATTGACCAACTGTACATTTAGAACACAGTAAATGCCAGACATATATGCAGGCTGCGGACAGATGAGAAGCACTGGGAGAAATGGTTTTCAATCATGGCTCTGCCAGTGTCCACTCTGTGTGAACTTGAACAGCGTGTATAGACTCATTTTTGTATCTCAAACACCTCTTCTGTAAATTAAGATTGGCAATTGCTTTTACTTCACAAGGCTATTACTGTTGAAATGACTTTTTTTAAAGCATTCAATAGAATACCTGGCACATATCCTGTGCAAAACAAATTATATCATAATCAACAATGGAGAAATTTGACAAGTGACATTAAGCAAGTATGATTCATTATTTAAAATGGTTATATCTGCCATTGTTACATGAATTAGTATGACAGAATTTTTTTTATTTTTTTTATTTTTAATTTGTTCTCTTCAGTTATATGTAACAGTAGAATGAATTTTGACATCTCATACATATGTGTAGTATAACTTCCGATTCTTGTCACTATGATAGGTTTTTTAACTCAAAATTGAGTAATGTTTAATATTTGACTGACAATATTTTTAAAAGTATAGGAAGTCTGAGATCTAAGTCACCCCAAAGGAAATTTTGCTTACTGTATTCTTTTTGCCCACATTTCTCTGACAAAAGCTGTTTCAGAAAGTGTCAGCATCATTCTAGAAGTCTTTCATTATTAGCTTTGCAAATTTTACATATGAGCAAGTTGAGGCTTTACACTGTTGAGCACTGAGAGAAAACCTCCATCTTTGTTAACTGCCTAACTGCCTACAAGTCAAATGCTTTTTCAGCTGTTTATGCTTTGCCATTGCAGCACATAAGGACAATCTGTTGCAAAAATCTTGGTGGACACAGGACATTCTGTAAACAACTGATTGGTTAGGATATTTTGTGCACTGGTTTCTTAGCTTTTTCCTGTACCTGTCTGCAAAGAACACAAATGGCCAGTGGTTACTTGTGTCAGGAAGTGTATATGGGATACAAATAATATTCTGTGGTGGTTGGAAGATCAAATGCCGTCATAGAGTCCATCCAAAAAAAAAAAAAAAAAAAAAAAATCAGTCCTGTTGTTTTCTTTATTTTCTGGACAAGGGCTGCCCATTTCTTCGTGTTTTAGCAAAAAATCTTGTGTGTTTCTTATATACCTGGGACTGTCCTTAGTAGTGGATATAGAAATAAGCAAAATGGACACACATCCTCTCCTCTTTGCATTTTTGTCTTGGTGGGTTACATCTCTGCTTGATCCCAGTGTCCAGTGGAGCCACAGAACTCTGGATGGAGTAGTTTATCCCTCCAGGTAGTATGGCCAGTGGGGCTATTCTCCAGTTGCTTTCTATGTCTTCACATAATCCCTATGAAGAGTCACAAAATAAAAAGCAGACCACAGGGTACAGTTTCTTAACACAGGGCGACAAACTTAAGGGTTGGTATTACTTTTTACCTGTGTGATTATGTTTTGATTGTCACAAAGGTCCTAGATTACTTGCTATTTAATATGTAATTGAACAGTGTGAAAATGTCCTGCATCCATTAGGACACTTCTATCTAAAAAAAAGTGTCCTAGCATCTATATCCCCTACATGCAGATAGGTTTTTTTGTTGTTGTTTTGTTTTGTTTTGTTTCAGTGCTGGGGATCAAACCCAGGGCCTCACAAAAAAAGAGCTCTAGAAGTGAGCTACACACCAAGGCCCCCATCCAGAGTCTTGATAGACATTTGTTCATGGAAATAGACTTTTAAAATAATGTTATAATATTATCTATTCTGTATTTGTACATTTATAATTATACATATTATGTGCCTTACAATTTATAATTTTGTGATTCTAAACACTACATATGTTAAAATATTTTATATCTTATAAATCATTCCTTTGAAATCAATTCACATGTATTTGTACTAAGGACAAAAAATATATTTTGGAAGATCAACTCCATGAATACTCGGCAATGTGGACACCACTTTTACTCTGCTTGGGTTGCTCCTATGGATTATTTTGTTTCTCTCTACTTAGATTTTCCCATGACTCACAGTTTGCTTCTCTCCCTGACATTATGATATATGTTATAGTATCCCCTGAAGAACACCTGAGGGACACCTCTTGTGATTGTGGAAGAAGAAATGCATCACCTTCTGATCCATGGGGACCTTAGCTTTCCTCATGGGTTCTGAACAACTGGGCCTTTCCTACCTTGGAAATAAATGGAGACAGATTTTTATTCTCTGTGTCTAAATTTAACTATCTCCTTTTCAAATTTGATCTCAACATCTCACTTTATTGTTAGTATATTTTAAAATTAATAAAATAGCTAACTGTATTTTTAAAATGTATTTCTCCCTTCTAGAATAAAGTCTTTGTAGTTTCAGGGTCATCCCCTTCACCTAACTCCTAAAAGAGCACATTGGATTCTGGAAATAATTAAACATAAATAAATCCCCTTGGAGCATCAAAAATTCCTCATTTTTAGTTGCATTTTATTGAACTAAATATATATGAGGTTAAGACAATTTCTAGCACCTGAAAAATGGCAGTAAGATTCCTGCTTAGCACAGAGAGTGAGTGTCCTCTTTGGTATTGGTTGTGGCAATCAAATCTTCTCCATTCCTGGTAAAAGCTCTCCAAGCCACTGAGAGGGCAATCACACAGTGACTGAATTCATCTTTCTGGGCATCACTGGAGTCCCTGTGATGCCCCTGTTCCTCTTTGTCATATTCTTAGAAGTACACCCTGTGACCTTGGTAGGAAATGCCCCTCTCATAATGTTGACTTGGAATGACTCTTGCTTCACAGGTCCACATATCTCTTTTCACTGGAAATCTGTCTTTCCTTGATCTCCAGTTGTCTTCTGTCTACATTTCAAAGATCGCAGTGACTTGCAACTCTGAAGACAAAAATGTGTCCTTTGCTGGCTGCCCAGATGACTTCTTCTCTGCTGGACTGGCCTGCAGTGAGTGCTATCTGCTGGCTCTCCTGGCTTATGACCACCAGATGGCCATTTACACCCACCTGCTTTATGCTTAGGCCATGTCAAGGACATCGTGCCTCTGTTTCTTTCTATACCCCTATACTTGGGAATTTGTCAATGCAGTAATATTAACCAGCAAGACATTCACCTGGGATTTCTGTGGTGATAATGTCATCAATCATTTTGCTCATATATTAAAAGTGATTAAGGTTTTTTTGTTTTGTTTTGTTTTGGATAGAAGAGACAGGGCACTGATGTGTTAATAAATAAATTCAGGTAAAAGGAAACTTTAGAAATGTGCAAGCTAATTCAGAGGGTGAAGTAAATACAATAATTTGCTCCAACATTTTAACTTAAGTGAATTTTTCTACAATGCCATTCTAGTAATAGCTATAATTTTCAAACTGTGAGTAGAAATGTTTTCATTTTTAAAGTGTAATTTGCAATCCTTAAATTGCTATGTTTTAAAAAGTGCTGTGGAACCAACCTAGATGCCCTTCAGTAGATGAATGGATAAAGAAAATGTGGTATATACACACAATGGAATATTACTCAGCAATAAGACAGAATAAAATCATGGCATTTGCAGGAAAATGGATGGAGTTAGAGAATATAATGCTAAGTGAAGTTAGCCATTCCCAAAAAGCCAAATGCTAAATGTTTTCTCTGATATAAGGAGGCCAATTCACAGTTGGGTTGGGATGGAGAGCATAGGATGATTAGAGGAATACTAGAATGGCCAATGGGGAGGGAGGGGAAGGGAGGGGGTAACAGGGTGAAGAAAAAAAAAGATGGTAGAATGAGATGGATATCATTACCCTAAGTGCATGTATGAAGTCACGAATGGTGTAAATATACTTTACATACAACCAGAGATTTGTAAAAAAGTGCTCTATATGTGTAATATGAAATGTAATGCATTCTGCTATCATTTATATCAGCTTAGAATAAAAAATAATTTTAAAAAAGTCCTTTAGAAGATATCAGTAAACCTTCCATGTGCTGAATATTAAGCTGTAAGTTTCTTTCTAAGGTCTCATAGAACAAAACAATCCTTTCATATAGAATATCATGGTGTTTGGGGTTGTTGGCCTCAATTTGCTCTATGTGGCTTCCCCCACCACCATGGTGGTTAATGTTGATTATCCTGAATGAGAAAACTAAGGGGTGTTCTCACTCTGTGAAAGAAAATTCTCTAGAAGGATTCAAAGTCCTAAAATGTAGTATCCATAGTTTTAATTTTTTTAAAACTTAACAACATAATCACTTCACCTATTATTATAATATGGATGGCTCAAAATTTATAAATTATCATCTAGATCAAGGGCTTCATGAATGAATTTGAAGGGGGCACCTTACTAGAAATATACTTCTTTATATCTGAGCAAATTTCTAGCCATCTAGTTACTTTCTCTTATCATTTCCTCATCAAATAAAATTTGCTTATCAAACTTTATAATCAAACTCTCTGAAAACATACTATATAATACATTTTTCTTTCTTTTTCCAAGACTTCCCATAAACAAGGAAGAATATTTTTTTTTTAAAAAAATTCAAGAGTATGGTGGAGAAAAATAACATATTGTAAGATTTTAGACAACTCAATTCTGTAATAAAAGTTGTTTGTATTATTATTCATGCCATCCGTATCTCAGGGATCATCACCCTGATTTCTCCGATCTGTGCTCATTCTTGGCTCTACACACCTGGGTAATTTTTCACAGGGGAACTGTATTCCTCTGTGTCTGCTCCCCCAGTCCTGATGACCTACATCTCTGAAGACAAAAGCATCTCCTCTGCTGGCTGTCTGGCTCAGTTCTTCTCTGCTGGACCGGCCTACAGTAAATGTTACCTGTTGACCTCCATAGCTTATGACCACTAAGTGGCCATCTCCAACCCCTTACTCCATTCCCAGGTTATGTCCCTAGATCCCAGGGTAACTTGCTGTTTCTGTATACTCAAGGATCACCACCAGTGGGACATTCACTCTGAGCTTGTGTGACAGCAGTATCACATATTTCTTCTGGGATCTGCCCCCATTCCATGGTGCCTACTTCTTCATCACCACAATCATCTTGCATATGTGCTCCATTGAGGGAACCTCAAGGCCTTCTCCACACGTGGGTCTCACCTGCCAGCTGTCACCTCGTGCTATGGTTCATTTCTATTCATTTACTTCTGACCATCCACTAGCTGTGTTCTAGAAGAGGGTGAAGTGGTGTTGCGTCAGTGCTGTGAGGATTCCAGTGTGGAACCTCTTAGTGTGTAGTGTAAGATAGAAAGACACCAAAGAAGCACTGTTGAAAATGTTAACTAGCACAAAGATTTGCTTCATAAAACATTCATAAACAATGACTTTACAAACAAATTACATCCATGTCATTGTAATCAGCCTATAATATAGATTAAAAATCATTGGTTTTTAATGTAGAAAACAGAGTTTGTTATTCTTTTCAAGTTAATATTGATGTATATGTTTTATTTATTTTTCAATATTTTCATTAGTATATTATAGTTATACATTATAGGGATGTTGATTTTGACACAGTCATACATGCGTGGAATATATTTGGCTTCATTTCAGTCTCCAGAACTTCTTCTTCCCCTACCCACCTCCCTATGTCTGCTCCTCTTTCTCTGTTCCACTGGTCTTCCTTTTTTTTAATACTTTTATTTATTTCTGCTTTGAAAGTATACATAGAGGTAGAATTCACTGTGGTTATTTATACAAACACGCGAAATAATTTTATCAATTTTATTTCACATTTCTTTCCTTTTCTTGCCCCTCCCATCTCTTCCTTTTACCCACTGATCTTCTTTCTGTTTTAATGGAATCCACCCACTCCTCTTTCTCCCTTCACTTTGTTCTACCTTCTACATAATAGGGAAAACTTTTGACTCTTGGATTTCTGAGTATTTCATTAGCATGATATTCTCCCTTGTCACCATTTACCAACAAATTCCATGATTTCATTTTTCTTCATATCTGAACGAGACTACATTGTATATATATATTCCACATGCTCTTAATGCATTCATCAATTGATGGGCACATTGCTGAATCCATAACTTGGCTAGTGTGAATCGTGCTGCTATAACTATCAATGTGCCTACATCACTATGGCATGCTGATTTTGGATCTTTTGGATACATAATAAGGAGAGGGATAGCAGGGTTGTATTGTTGATCCATTTCTAGTCTTTTGAACAATCCACATACTGCCTTCAAAAATGGTTGCACTAATTTGCTGTTCCACCAAAAATGTAGGAATTTAATGTTCACCCATCGTCACCAGTACTTATTATTATCTGTACTTGTGCAGATTACCATTCTTACTAGAGTGAGATGAATTCTCAACATAGATTTATTTTGCATTTCCCTCATTGCTAGAGACAGTGAACATTTTTCTTATATTTGTCAATTGTATTTTTGCACTTGAGAAATGTCTTTTTTTGGTATCGCACATATTTATTGATTGGATTTTTTATTTTTTGATGTTAAGCATTTTCAGTTCTTTACATATTCTGAATATTAATCTCCTGTTCAATAAGGAGTTGGCAAAGATTTTCTCCAGTTTATAGGCTCTCCAATTATGGGGTGGGGAGGAGTAAGGAACAGCAGTAATTTTGTTACCAATATACAACCTTAAAATAAATGCCCAGTACATACTACAATGACTATAACACTCATTGCCATATGAAGAGCAATGACAGGGTCAGTATTTAACATTAATACCACCAATAAACAGCTGTGAACTAGATATAACATTAAGCAGCAGGCATCAACTATGTTGTCCACTGTATTATTGACCATAAGAAAAGGAAAGGTTGGGGTTAGAAAAGAAAGAAGAGTAAGTATTAGGGTGTTGTTGTAGACTAAGCCATGAATGACTTCTTTGGCCTTTGTAATAAATTTGATTTTTACTTCAAATAAATTGGGAGTTTTACAGAGTTTAAATACAAAAGCATTTGTACCTGGTTCCTCCCTTGCATTTTAAGTATCATACTGGATGCTTGATTGAAATAGATTTTGGTGGAACAAAGGTGCAGACCAGTTAGAGGCTACTTTCATATATTTCACAAAAGATGATGGTGGTTTAGAGCAGGGTGGTAGCAGAGTAGGTGGTTAGAAAGTCACAGCTCAGAATAGGTGACAACACAGCATATCCTGGGTTACTGAAAAGGAGATAGGGGACCAAGAGAGTAGGTTGATTCCCAGCTTTTGACAAACAGAAACATCAGAATTTCATTAATCGATAGAAGGCATGAGCAGACTATTTTTTGGAAGCTAATGAGAACAGATATGCTAAGAAACAATAAAGAAA
This sequence comes from Tamias sibiricus, assembly GCA_025594165.1. NCBI lineage: Eukaryota > Metazoa > Chordata > Mammalia > Rodentia > Sciuridae > Tamias > Tamias sibiricus. The sequence goes on along the minus strand of CM046657.1, from coordinate 17,773,459 downwards.
TGGAGGAGTCTTCATTTCACTACAGTTTCATCAGTTAAATTATGTCCTCTCTGACTGGCATTAATCACACTTGAAGGTAAGAATATGAGACCCAGAGATTGAGGTCTTGGGTTTGCAAGTCAGTTAGAATGCTTGCTTTGCTTAGCTCCAAAGTAAATGTTTATAACATTGAAATGCATAGTAACCATCTGTTTGTTTTAACTTTATTTTCCTGCTTTAATAATTAAGGAGGGAATCAAAAGAATACTGGGTCAATACTTCAACAGCAGTTTCTAAAACTTTTATTTAAAAAATCATGAACTCAAAAAATGAATGTTCAATTAAAATAGTGTGTTCAATTAAAATATCTCTTTTGGGGTTTCTTTGCTATTTTGGGAGCTTCAGCATATGAGTCTCAAGGATTCATGATCTCTCAGTGGCTTAACATTAAACAATGGTTTCATCCTATTATTCAACCATAGCATTATCAAAAATGCCTCAACATCCTCCTCATATTAGGATGTCTCTGAAGTAGGCTAGAATCAAGGTTACTTAAAGTCATGTTCAAAAAATAGATTTTTTGAATACAGATTACTGTGATCTCAAAGTAAATAGGGAATATAATACAAAACTTAAGTTAGGTTTGGGTAAACTGTAAAAGGTATTTAGGTTTGTAAAAAGAGTTTTTAAAAAGTAAACTTGTATGTAGTTGAGTTGATAAATATATGCCTCTTTGTAGAAGCTAAACAGACACCAAAGATACATTATTGTTCATTTTGTATTTTCCTTATAAAACTTTATAACAATCTCCTGTTAGTGTTTTGCATATATACTACTACTAAAAGAACAACCTGAATTAATTTGAGACTACAAGCCATCACCTATAGGACAGACAAGATATAATGCTGACTTCCAGTACTAATACCAATCTCAATTAAATGAAAGAGGTAACTGTACAATTATAGATATTGAAGTTATAACTTGTTACTCCCACTTGAAGTCTGCTGAAACTGGCATGCTGAATGTTTAAAACTAGATTTTGAGACCAAAGTCAATGAAGTAAAAGGATCAAGGAAAAAGCACCCATACTTTGGCCCTTGCCCTCTAAGGTGGTCCAAGACCCAGAGAATGACAGGACCCCTCTCTGTGCCCTGCCACTTTTGTAAATCACCACAACCTGCCAATAAAATTGATTGAGAGGACAGGAAGCCAACCAGTGCACATTCTTCAAGGAGGAGGGTCCTTGGAGAGGGAAATGTCCCTGATGCTTCCAAAAGAAGCCAGTAGAGTCAGCAAGAATCTGACTCATCCTGGCAGATGGTGCCAGTGATAGAAGAAAGCTGAAGGAGCAAAGAATCTTACATTCCCAAGAGTGATCTCTGAGGATAGAAAAAAACAAGGTTGTTGTTTTAACAATAGATATGGACAACGATGTTGGTTTTGACCAACTTGGTCTTAAACACTTGGCAGGAGAGTATAGCCAAGGCAAAGTCCTGCATGGACATTTAAGAGGAAAAACGATTTTTTTAATGCCACTTCGGAAGTATACTGTGCTGGTCCTTCTGAAAGCAAGTAAAATTGGAAACTATAAAGGGAAGGGTCTTATATGGGACTGCCTAATAATGATCACAAAGGACTCTAGAGTCACAGGTGTGTCCTGAATCAGTTTAAGTCTGATCTCATAGACTATAAATCTTCCTAATTTCCTACATAGATGGACTCCTATTTTTCATGGATATGATGATAAGTTACTGTCTTTGTGGTTTTCAGAGACTGGCTAAAATACTAATTGCTTTTAGGCACTGGGAAATACCACTTGTCAGGTAGATGAGGTGACATGCACTATCAGCTTGTTTCCCCACATAACTCAGTTCATGCTCAGTGGACCCTTGTATATCATGTCCATAGTGACTGACATTTAATTGACATAATTTTCTTCCACTCATTTGGGCTGATTTGGCTGCTTACACTGGTAGGGATGCAAAATGCCAGTGATAGAAACAAGTGTTGTGCCTGAGATGTGCCATCACTTTCTGGGAGGACTGGTAGATCACTTGGGGAGCAACAAGATTATATTCCACAACTTCTTACTCAGCCTTGCAGGGGCAATGACTTGCTCCCATAAATAATGACCTTTTATAGGATTTATTTAGCTTATATCCATTTTTTCCTGCCAGCATGTGTAGGTATAGAATTATAAAATTATTTCTTCATGAAGTATCATCATGATCCCTGACTTTTCCTTCTTATTTTTCATCTTCTAGGTGACTGTTCTGATGATCTTCCCAACATATTATCTAATGTCAGTTAATCTTGTCTTTTTAAAAAGTGTTTTGGTTTCTTTATTCTTGCAGGATTGTAACAGGAATATCTATAGGTGAGTTTAAGCTGAGTAGTTATTCTAATGTAAACCATTGCGGGGAAAATGAAGAGAGTCACAAGTCTTGTCCCATAACTATACACTTACAGTGTTAAGGAGTCTCCTGAGACAGCACCTGACCTTGGGGAAAGGGAATTTAATTATGTAGACTTTCCACAAGATCAAGGATGCAGATGGGGTTTCTAGAATGTTTATGTCATTAAGGTTGCTGTTGACTGGAAACCCAAAGGATTTGTATTCAAGTTGTGGGAAGAAAAGAATGAAAAATACTGTGTCAGACAAAGTATATCTTTGAGTTTTTGTAAACCCTCAAAATTCTCATCTGCATTGTGATTTATAAAGATTGTTCTACCATCAATGCAGTATTAAAATAATTCATTCAGTTACCAACTACTCATCCACCCGAGCAAGGTCAGAATAAAGGAGGCCTAATACAAAGTAAGAGACAGTAATACAGAGTACCCTGCGATGGCTAAGGACCATACATTCAATGAGGGAACTCAAAGATGCCCAGAGAAATCATGTCAATAAACAGGGCCTAGAAGATGCTTCTGGAAAATGTAGAAACAGGACCAAGGATTGTATAGAGGTGATACTTTTTTTTTTTTTTTTTTTTTTTTTTTTTTTTGTCCTCCAAGTTTTTGCTGTTGTGTTATGCTTATATGCAATGATGGGGTTTGTGGTTACATACTCATACATGCACAGAATATAAACATACAATCTGGTTAATATCACTGCCTAGTACTTCCCCTTTTCCTCCTCACCTCTATCCCCCTGGGTCCAATTAATCTACTCCACTGTATATGACCCCTTTACTATGACTGTATTCTTCTATATATGAGTGATTTTTTCCATGATGGAGGGAATCCAGTGAGAACAGTCTGGAGAAATGAAAGCTGGGTTATTTCTCCTTCTGTCAGTAAAAATTGACTCAGAAAAAGAGTATATTCTGTTGTCCCTTCATTGTGACACTATTATAAATCATTCACCCATCATTCCTACCTCAGCCCACTATGGCAACTTGGTTCAAGCTCCTTTGTGGGTTCATAAACTACAGCCTTCTTCTCTGTAACAGCCATTTCTTCTGCTACTTGCCTTTAGAACCGGTGCAGACTCTCAGGACTCTGCTTTTACCCTGGAAAACTTCTACTTCTACCCTCTCTTTTTCATGGTTTTTATGCTGCCTCTTATGGTTGAAAATTCTTGCATATTACTTCACCTGCTACATTCTTACTGATGCCACAGAATTTAAGTAAAGAGTCAAGACTAGAACATTGGTTGATCCTCATACTCATACATAAGACAAAGTGAATCTCTCCCTGGAGTGTGGACCAAATAAAACCCAGACCCAGTGCTGGGGATAGAGCTTAGTTGGTAGAGTGCTTGCCTCACATACAAAAGGCCCTAGATTCAATCTGCAGTGCATGCATGTGCGCACACACACACACACACACACACACACACACACACACATCAAAACAAACAAACAAACAAAAAAATCCAGACTCAGTGTGATCTCCATAAGGATTTCTATGAAACATGGAATTATGGATTTCTTTCATTCTGTCCTCATCCTCACACTTAATAAGAGAGATGTTAAAATTGCTTACACAACACAAACCCAAAGTTACTCACTTTATAGATTTTGTTTCATTCAGACCTTGAACAGTTCAAGGATATAAAACCTGTCTAGGTACGTATGATATTTTTCTAAAAGGTGTAAAATTGAGAAAACTAAAATGTACAGAGGTGATACTATTTTTTTTCTCTAAGTTTTTGTGGTTGCATTATGCTTATATGCAATGGTGGTATTTGTGGTTACGTACTCATACATGCACACAATATAAAAATACAATCTGGTTAATATCATTGCCCAGTACTTCCCCTTTTCCTCCTCACCCCTACCCCCCTGGATCCAATTCCTCTACTGTACTATTCTCCCCCTGATTTTCATGATTTTACCCCCCAATCTTTCTTTTCCCTTTTCCTATGATGCTTTAATATATGGGAGAAAAGATAATTCTTGGCTTTCATTTCCTTAAGAGGGAAAATCATTTTAGAATAACAAAACACATAAAAACTGTTTAAGCATAACCAAAAGGTTCTATATCTCTGTATTTTTAAGGGAGCTCACTAAATTTTCAGAGTTTGTTATTGTGACTTCTCATGTAATTTTAAATGCTCTCCAATTTTGCATGAATTTCCACCTGATTATGCTCTGTGGAAAGGGTGGAAGGTGTGGAAGAGGGGAAGCAAATCTGCAGCTTCTGCGGTTCAGAAAAAGGAGATGCTATTAGAAGATTTGCAAGTGCAAGAGGCACCAAGCCTGTATGACTAGAAAAAGACAAAAAATATACAGGTTTCATATATAATGTGTATGTGTAATATAAATACTAGGTTTTTTATTTTGTGTGTGTGTGTGTGTGTGTAGTTGAGAAAGAAATGTAAAAACACAAAGCTTATTGAAGAAACAGTACCTTAGCGAACAGTGAATCCTCCTCTCTGCTTCCTGCTAGTTGACCTCCCCATTCAAGCAGTCATTTTATTGGATTAGATGGACAGAATTCCACATGTCTTATAATGCTATCTTCTGACAACACAATTCAAACATAATGGAAATTGAGGACAATGAATTTACAGATATTTAAATTGTAGATGCATCTACTCTGCCATGATAAATTGGCATGGTCTTTTATTAATTAAATAAAGGAGAACCAATCAGGAATCCCCTATGATAAATTGCTTTAAAACCTGAAATGCATGCTTTGAGAAACTTCTGAGAAAATTGATAACATTTTCTACTTTTGTTTGTGAAAAATATTCCCTTTATAAGGAACTATGAATAACCAGGAAGAAGTGCTTAGAATACTATGTTCCTTTCCAACAAGTAATTTTTAAAGGATTTCTGATAATTTATACAAGATTGATTTACATATACAATTTCACAATCTTTTATTGAGTATCCATTCAAATCAAGCATTTATGAGAATACACTAGAAATTGTACTGGTTTTGTTTCTCATATTACTATATTATTAGCATATATGTTTATCGGTGCATATTCTGGAATATGGATAAACTGTGTCTGAATCCCAGCTCTGATCTAAATCAACTATTTGAACAAGTTGCTTCTCTAAAAGCTGGTTGACTTACTTGGGGTAGGGGTGACAAATGCATGCATTTAGAAGGGCACTCAGCAAGGAGCACATGTATAGTAAATATTAGTTGTTATTATCATTTGGCTCTGGTCTCTCCTACTGATGACCAGGCAGAGGACTGGATGAACAAGTTCTCACCTTCATTAATAATTGATATGAATGCCTAAGCTCCTCTAAAGTGAAGATCACATCTTTATTAATCAGCGTTATCTATGTTAGTTGCTGAGTAAGTTCTTATTTCTTGATCACTAGGTTTAAGGGTCCCATGGTTTTTGCTTTGTTTTTATTCATTTGTTTTACTTAGACATAACATTGGGATTCATTTTGACATAATTATAAAGGTATGGAATATAATTTGCTCCAATTCAACCCTCAATATTTCTTCTCTCCCTCATTTTCTCCTCTGCCTCATCCCTTACCCCCTTTCATACAAACCACTGATCATTCTGCTATTTATTTTTAGATTATTTTTTAGTTAGTATCTTGAGGATGTTCATGGCATATTCATACATGTGCATTGGAAAGCTAGGTCAGATTCATTCCACTGTTCTTCTTTTATCCTTTGTAATATGTAAAAGTTAGTCAAAATAATAGGGGGAGAGAGAGAGCGCTAGGGAGGGAGAGTGGGAGGGAGGGGGAGAATGAAGGGAGAGAGGATCTCATGTTTCCTAATAAAAATTTATTGTAACATAACTATCAGTAATCTATTCTTATAGATCCATTCCTTGCAAAAATCCTGTATCCAGTGTCACTTTTTCAAATATTCCACAGAGATCACATTTCATGCTAACTTTTGAATGGTCCCCATCCTGTTGTCAGGGAGACATAGCATCATCTGCTGCTTCTTTTGTAACACTCAAGCTAAGATGGAAATGAGTTGTCTTCTTACTCCAAAGCTCTTTTGGATGTCCTGCTTCATAGCCTGGGACTAACTGGGTCCCACCATTCATCCCATCTTTGACCCAATTCCTGCTTTGTAGTCCACAGCCTCAATTCACCTTTCTGATGTTACCTAAGCTTCTAATATCCTGGATACTTACACTCACTTCTTAGTGTTATGTTATCTATCTTCTAACCCCCACCCATACTCCAATTTCACAAATTTTAATCTCATTTAATTTATCACAGGTTGTTCCCCAAAAAACAACTCATCCACACTTAGGTGGGAATTATTTGTTTTTTATTTTAATAACTCTTCATTTTTTGCCAGTTATGTTTCATGCTCAGCATTGATAGGAGCTTATTGTACATTCCCTGCAGGCATCATTAAAACAAATAAACAAATGCTGGAAATTCAGATTTAGCCAAATTCGTGCAAATATTCTCCTCTGAATTGCTAGTGATAAACAGTCATCATGTGAGAATTTGTGTCCTTCATTTTTGTTTTTATTTGAAGTTGTTGTATGACAGTAGAATGCATTACAATACATAATACACATATAGAGCACATTTTACATATCTCTGGTTGTATACAAAGTATATTCACACCATTTGTGTCTTCATAAATGCACTTGGGGTAATGATATCCATCTCATTCTACCATCTTTTTTTTCTTTTTACCCCCTTGCCCCTTCTTTTCCTTCCCTCCCCATTGACCTTTCTAGTGTTCCTCTAATCCTCCTATGCTCCCCGTCCCAACCCCACTGTGAATCAGTCTCCTTATATGAGAGAAAACATTTGGCATTTGGATTTTTGAGATTGGCTAACTTCACTTAGCATTGTATTCTCCAATTTCATCCATTTACCTGAGAATGCCATTATTTTATTCTCTTTTATTGCTGAGCAATAGTCCATTGTGTATATATACCTAACATTTTCTTTATCCATTCATCTACTGATGAGCATCTAGGCTAGTTCTACAGTCTAGCTATTGTGAATTATGGTGCTATAAACATTGATGTGCCTGTGTCCCTGTAGTATTGCTGTTTTTAAGTCCTTTGGGAATAGACCCATGATTGGGATGCCTGGGTCATAAGGTGGTTCCATTCCCAGTTTTCCAAAGAATCTCCATACTGCTTTCCATATTGGCTGCACCATTTTGTAGTCCCACCAGCAATGTCTGAGTATGCCTTTTTTCCCCACATCATCTCCAACATTTATTGTTGTTTGTGCCATTCTGACTGGAGTGATTTGCATTTCTCTAATTGCTAGAGATGTTGAACAGTTTTTCATGTATTTGTTGATTGATTGTATATCTTCTTCTGAGAAGTGTCTGTTCAGTTCCAAGGCCCATTTATTGATTGGGTTATTTGTTTTTTGGTGTTAAGATATTTAAGTTCTTTATATATTCTAGAGATCAGTGCTCTAACTGACGTGCATGTAGTAAAGATTTGTTCCCAATTAGTAGGTTCTCTGTTCACCTCACTGATTGTTTATTTTGCTGAGAAGAAGCATTTTAGTTTGAATCCATCCCATTCATAATTCTAGATTTCAATTTTTGTGTAATAAGAGTCTTACTAAGGAGGTAGGAGCCTAATCCGATATGATGGAGGTTTGGGCCTACTTTTTCTTCTAATAGACACATGTTCTCTGGTTTAATTCCTATGTCTTTGATCCACTTTGAGTTGAGTTTTGTGCATGGTGAGAGATAGAGGTTTAATTTAATTTTGTTGCATATGAATTTCCAGTTATTCCAGCACCATTTGTTGAAGAGGGTATCTTTTCTCCAATGTATGTTTTTGGCACCTTTATCTAATATAAGATAGCTGTAATTGTGCGCGTTAGTCTCTGTGTCCTCTATTCTGTACCATTGGTCTACCTGTCTATTTTGGTGCCAGTACCATGCTGTTTTTGTTACTATTGCTCTGTAGTATAGTTCAAGGTCTGGTATTGTGATGCCACCTGCTTCACCCTTCTTCTAAGAATTGCTTTAGCTATTCTGGGTCTCTTATTTTTCCAGATGAATTTCATGACTGCCTTTTCTATTTCTCTAAGGAATGTCATTGGGATTTTGATTGGAATTGTAGTGAATCTGTATAATGCTTTTGGTAATATAGTCATTTTGACAATATTGATTCTGCCTATCCAAGAACAAGGTAGATTTTTCCATCTTCTAAGGTTGTCCTTAATTTCTTTCTTTAGTGTTTTGTAGTTTTTGTTATAGAGGTCTTTCATGTCTTTCCTTAAGTTGATTCCCAAGCACTTTATTTTTCTTGATGCTATTGTAAATGGGGTAGTTTTCCTCATTTCCCTTTCAGAGGATTTGTCACTGATATACAGAAATGCCTTTGATTTATGGGTGTTGATTTTGTATCCTGCTATTTTGCTGAATTTGTTTACTACTTCTAAAAGTTTTCTGGTGGAATTTTTGGGGTCCGCTAGGTATAGAATCATATCATCAACAAATAGTGCTAATTTGAGTTCTTCTTTTCCTATCTGTATCCCTTTAATTTCTTTCATCTGTCTAATTGCTCTGGCAATTAGTTTTCAAGTACTATGTTAAATAAAAGTGGTGAAATGGGGGCATCCCTGTATTATTCCAGTTTTTAGAGGGGATGCTTTTAATTTTTCTCCATTTAAGATGATGCTAGCCTGAGGCTTCGCGTAGATAGTTTTTATAATATTGAGATACGTTCCTGTTATCCCTAGTTTTTCTAGTGTTTTGAACATAAAGGGGTGCTGTATTTTGTTGAATGCTTTTTCTGCATCTATTGAGATGATCATATGGTTCTTATCTTTAAGTCTATTGATGTGATGTATTACATTTATTGATTTCTGTATGTTGAATAAAACTTGCATCCTTGGGATAAACCCCACTTGATCGTGGTACACTATTTTTTTATTCAATTTGCCAGAATTTGTTGAGAATTTTTGCAGCTATGTTCATTAGAGAAATTGGTCTGAAGTTTTCTTTCTTTGATGTGTCTTTGCCTGGTTTTGGAATCAGGGTGATATAGGCCTCATATATTGAGTTTGGAAGTGCTCCCTCTTTTACTATTTCCTGAAATAAATCGAAGAGTATTTGTATTAGTTCTTCTTTGAAGGTCTTGTAGAATGAGGCTGTGTATCCATCCGGCCCCGAGCTTTTCTTGGTTGGTAGTTTTTTGATGACATCTTCTATTTCCTCACTTGAAATTGATCTGTTTAAATTGTGTATAAATTACAGATCCAGTCTGGGCAATTCATATGTCTCTAGAAATTTGTCAATGTCTTCAATATTTTCTGTTTTCTAAGAGTACAGGTTTTCAAAATAATTTCTAATTATCTTCTTTATTTCTGAGGTGCCTGTTGTGATATTTCCTTTTTCATTACAGATGGTAGTAATTTGAGTTTTTTTCTCTCCTTCTTTTCATTAGTGTGGCTAAGGGTCTGTCAATTTTATTTATTTTTTCAAAGAACCAACTTTTTGATTTGTCAATTCTTTAAATTGTTTCTTTAGTCTCAATTTCATTAATTTCAGCTCTGATTTTAATTATTTCCTGTCTTCTACTGCTGTTAGTGTTAATCTGTTCTTTTTTTTTCTAGGGCTTTGTGGTGTGATGTTAAGTCATTTATTTATTTATTTTTTCTTCTTTTAAAGAATGAACTCCATGCAATGAATTTTCCTCTTAATGCTGCCTTCGTAGTGTCCCAGAGATTTCTATATGATGTATCTGTGCTCTCATTTATCTCTAGAAAATATTTACTCTCCTCCTTGATGTCTTTTGCAATCCCTTGTTCATCCAGTAGCATGTTGTTTAGTCTGCAGGTGTTGGAGTAACTTTATATTTTTTATTTTATCATTGATCTCTAATTTCATTCCATTATAATCTGATAGAATGCAGGGTAGTAGCTCTACTTTTTTATATTTGCTATAGTTGGTTTGTGGCATAATATATGGTCTATTTTAGAGAACGAGACATGTGCTGCTGAGAAGAAAGTATATTCGTTCACTGAAGGATGAAATATTCTATATGTATCCGTTAAGTCTAAGTTGTTAATTGTATTAATGAGGTCTAAAATTTCTTTATTTAGCTTTTGTTTGGATGATCTATCCAGTGGTGAAAGAGGTGTGTTGAAGTCTTCTAGAATAATTGTGTTGTGGTCTATTTGACTCTTGAACTTGAGAAGGGTTTGTCTGATGAATGTAGGTGCTCCATTTTGGGGGCATATAAATTCATTAATGTTATGTCTTGTTAATGAATGGTTCCCTTAAGCAGTAAGAAATATCCTTCTTTGTCCCTTTTGATTAACTTTGGCTTGAAGTTTACCTTATTTGATATGAGAATGGAAAGCCCTGATTGCTTCTGCCGTCCCTGTGAGTGGTAAGATTTTTCCTAGCCTTTCACCTTCAGTCTCTTGATGTCTTTTTCTATGAGGTGAGTTTCTTGGAGACAGCATATTGTTGGATCTTTTCTTTCAATCCAGTCTGACAGTCTGTGTCTTTTGAATGGTGAGTTTAGGCCATTAACATTCAGGGTTATTATTGAGACATGGTTTATATTCCCATCCATTTTAGTTTATTTTTGGTATTTAAATTGATTTTGTTTCTTCTCTGGTTAATGTTTCCATTAGTTTAATATCTCCCTTTGCTATTTTTTATTGTTATTTGCTGAAGGTCGGCTTCCGCAGTGGGGAAAGGGTGAGTCCCGATCAGTGCTGGTGGGAGAGTCAACGATACAATGAAAAAAATCAACACACGTCAGGGTGCTGAAATCTTCTGTGTTTATTTTTCTTTTGCAAGCAATAAAAGCAAATTTTTTGGCAGTATGCATTTTTTTTTTTTTTTTTTTTTTTTTTTTTTGGTTACAAAAGCAGTTACAAGAGCCAGGGAAATATCAGTCTCTGTGAAGTAAATTTCTAGATTTTACTCTTTTTTCTAACATTTCAAGGTCCTGTCTAGACAAGAACTATATACATGTTGTTTTGAAACTCCTTACAATCTTTTCATGCTTATGTGACCCAGCCTGGGTTCGACTCAAACTTATGAATCTCTTGAAACCATTCCTCTGCACACCTGCTAAGCTAGCTGATAGAAGTTAGTTTTTTCTGCCTGATTTTAAAGCAGCATTGTCTCTTTACAATAGTCCCTTTTTGCACCCAAGGGCAGAGAAAAGGAAAACATAGTCAAATGTTAGCCCTGAAGGACTTTTATTCTAGGGTGTTTTTTTTTTTTTTTTTTTCTTGCATCTATTCCAAATTACCCTGAAAGTAAAGAAGACTTTTTCAGACACAAAAGGGCTCTTACACTTTTATCTTGCTGCAAGTAATTATAACAAAGGAGGTTAAATGGCAAGCATTTATTAAGCTGCTTCTTTACTAAAAGTTAGCTATATAAGTACAAATTTAGGAAATGTTATTATGTTTCCAGCTTAGATTCCAATAAAATTATATATTTCCAGAATTAATCTTATTCTAATCAATTGAAATAGTGACATCTGGCAGCCATACATATGAGCAGAACAGTAAAAGTATATTTAGACAGGAGACAGCGGGAACATACATAGATAGGGTTAACTTCTTCAATGCCGCATTTCAGTGAACATCTATCCAGTAAGGGGGGTTTTCCATTGCTTCCACCCCTTATCATACGATAAGAGGATGCCTTTCTCACTCTGTCGTATGGATGATGCCACAGTTATTTTTCTTTTCTTCTTCATGGAATATTTTGCTCAGGATGTTCTGAAGTTCAGGCTTTTGAGTTGTGAATTCTTTTAACTTTTGTTTATCATGGAAGGTTTTTATTTCATCATCAAATCTAAAGCTTAATTTTTTTGGATATAACATTCTTGGTTGACATCCGTTTTCTTTCAGAGCTTGATGTATATTGTTCCAGGATCTTCTAGCTTTCAAGGTGTGGGTTGAAAAATCTGCACATAATCTAATTGGTTTCTCCCTATATGTAATCTGATTCCTTTCTCTCGTGGCTTTTAATATTCTCTCCTTATTCTTTATGTTATGCATTTTTATTATAATGTGATTTGGTGTGGATCTGTTGTGATTTTGTACATTTGGTGTTCAGTAATACTCTTGAACTTGGTTTTCCCATTCATTCCTCTTGTTTGGAATTTTTCTGCTATTATTTCATTGAATAAATTGCTCACTCCTTTGGTTTGGAACTCTATGCCTTCCTCTATACCAATAACTCTTAAATTTGTTTTTTTTTTTTTTAAGCTATCCCATATTTCTTGTATGTTCCGATCATGATTTCTTACCATTTTCACTGTATGGTCTACATTTTTTTCAAGATTAAATATTTTTCTTCATTATCTGAGGTCCTGTCTTCCAAGTGGTCTAATCTGTTGGTGATGCTTTCAACTGAACATTTAATTTGGTTTATTGCTTCTTTCATTTCCAGAATTTCTGTTTGGTTTCTTTTTAGAATCTCTCTCTATTGAAGTAATCTTTTGCTTCTTGTATTTGTTTATGAAGTTCCTTGTTAAAATGATCTTTCACTCTCTGTATTTGATCTCTTATATCATTCTTCAGATCATTGAACATTTTAATTATGTTACCTCCTGAACTCCTTCTCTGTCATTTTATCTGCTGTGCTTGCCATGGAATCTACTAAGGAGGTATGTTGATTTGTTTGGGACACTTTCTTCCCTTGTTTTCTCATATTGCTTGTGTGACTTCTCTTCTAGCACTGTGGAACCTTGACTTTTTTATTTTTACCTTAATGCCTTATGATGCCCCTGTAGGGCAATGTTAACAGATCCCCATATAAACACTTTACACTCTAAAACTAGACATTTTCTATTCATATTTTCACAATTTGGTCATAATGTACAGAGTTAGTGAATTCAAATATTGTCCCCAATATACTCTGTAGGTCTGTAAAGGGGTTTATAATTTCTGATATTGGACACAGATATGATATGCTGAGAAGGAAGGAGATGAGGATATTGAGTTATTATTTCTTAGGAAGTATGAAAGAAAAATCTATGGATGTAGTTTAATATCAGCAGAAGAGAGAGGAAATGAATTGGAGTGAACAAGTTAGTGGGAAGACTGAGGTGTATATTAAACAAACTTACATATGTGTTAAGTGAAATAAAAAATGTCAAAGTAGTATAAATTGGTGAAAAGAGAAGAAACAGAAAGTGAGTCAAAAATAGAAAAGAAACTCTATATAGCACAACTTTGATATACTATTCAGTTGCTCCAGTTCTCAAAATCCTAATTTATGTATAATACTTGGTTTCACATATGTTAAGAGTGTGAGGGCGAGGGAGTAAATAGGTAAAGAAAAAAAAAAAAAAAAAAAAAAACAAGACAAAACTGAACAAAAAAAGAAAAAAATGAAAAAGAGCGAGAAAAACACGTGTGTGCACACACACACACACACAGACACACAGATTCCACAAAGATGAACCCACAAATAAATCACAGACTAGAAAACTTGAGGGAAGATTTCCCGTTCCCTTCACATCCAGTAGATGTGGTTGTCTGTTGTAGATTTTCAGGTTATTATCGCCACCCTCCAGATGTTGAAGGTAACCAAGTAGTCACAGAACCAGCTGGTACTGCTGAGGAATTGGGGTGGAGTTACGCTCTGCATACCTGGTCAGCCAGAATTCCGAGCTGGAACTTGTCCCCCCTGGTAAATGGCGCTGAAAGGTGACTCAAGATGTAGGCATCTACTTTCCAAGTCACAAGATAGGTGCAGAGTTATGAGGCTGGTATGCTGGGTTCAGATACAAACTCTACCGCTGTCTGTGGCTTGTATAGATGTTTGCTGTCAGAGCCTGTGTAAATTCCTTGGATGTATGCAGACTTCCACACGTAGATGACTCCTTCATTTTCTTCTTTCTCCCTCTACTGCAGCCACTTTCAAAAATGGCAGTAATCAATCCCCCTGGGAGTAATGGAATCACACTGGACCTGACTGGTGTTCCTGTGTGTGGGAATTTGCCAGGTGACTTGCCTGAAAGCAAGTTGGGTAGCTGAATGATCAGCACCTATCGTTCTGTGCCGTTCCCTGCCAGTATTGCTGCAGGAGTCCTTGTTCTTCTGCGCTGTTCCCGTTCCCCACTGCTGGCACCACTGCTAATATCCTTGTGGGCTGTTTTTCTCCCACATGGGATCCACACAAGTGAGCAATTTGGAGACTCACTCATGCTATAGGCTGTTGTCCCAGTGCTCCAGAGGGGTATGCTGGCCTTGGCTCCTTTGCAGGTGCAGGAGTATCACTAGTAACTAAGCAGTATTCTCACTACTGAACCTCATTTTACTGACTACACATTATGTTGCCTCTCTCTGGTCCGCCATCTTCCCATCTGTCCACCTTTGTTTTTGTTTTTTTTTTTTTTTTTTTTTTTTTAGTTGTAGGTAAACACAAAACATTTTTTTTTTTTTTTTTGTATTTGTGTGGTGCTGAGCATCAAACCCAGGGCCTCACACATGCAAGTGCTCTACCGTTGAGCCATAGCCCCAGCCCTTTGAATCCTTAATTTAGTACAAAATGTATTAATGAAATAATACTGAAATAAATTAATTCATCTTTTCAAAGTAGCCTAAGCAATGACAATCATTATTAGATAGTGATCAATTTGTGTCTGACCCTGAGCCCTTTATATAGAAGATGTATTTGGAGGATGGAGTTTCTTGTTCATCTCAATCTTGGCTATGGGGACTGATAACTACTTCTTATTCTGGATAGTGGGTAAGTGTTATTCTGTGTTAGGGTAAGTGAAAATCATTGATTATCTACATATATTTGATTCACCAATTTACATTCATTATTCAATCTCTGGAATCACCTGAGTCATTAGAAATGACAAAGCTTAGGCACACAGAGAGATTCAGTGAAATATACAAAGTTTCACAATCTTGATTCCACAAACATAGGATTCCAAGTCTCAAATAGGCCTGTTCTCTCCTACAGGGTGTCTCCTCCATCTAGCTCCCTAGCCATTTTCCAGGCCCCCTTATAGAAAGAAGGCCCAGAGGTAGAGAGAAACTGCAATTTTGAGGACTCTTTTAATTCTTCCCAAGGGAGCTTATCAGGGGAGACAGAAGAAGATTGCATAACGTGGTTAGGAATGTGGGACTCAAAATTCATTCTCCTCTGGGCTCACGTATCCCAAGGGTAAAAGACAGAAATATAAGAAACCTGTGATTTTCTTAAATTTAGAGGGGGAAAGTGAGTAGATTGCAATCAGGAAACCTAAAAAACACAGTCCCCAAACTCAAAAGAACAAGGAATATATTCTACTTAAATAAGTTAAGATGCTTTCTCTGTAGTCTCTTCCTAAGACTTTACAACTGCAGATAACTGTGAACTGAATTGCAGCTACACTGCCGTGATAAACTTATATTTTGAAAGGTACTTTTTCCTGACATGTTAAATTGGAGTATTTAACTTTCAGAAAAAGAAGAGAGAGAGAGAGAGAGAGAGAGAGAGAGAGAGAGAGAGAAAGAGAGAGAGAGAGAAACTTCCTGATTGCTGAATGCAGAGTAGTTTTGGGTTTTCCTACATATGTAATGTGTAGTCTGTAAGTCTATTCTAACTGTGCATCTTGGTTACCTTGGGACATTAACAGTGAATGTCTTCTCTAAGAAATTATAGGTTTTTTTGCCTTTTCTTTCTTTCTTTTTTTCTTTCTTTCTTTCTTTCTTTCTTTCTTTCTTTCTTTCTTTTTTTTTTTTTTTTAGTGAATTTAGGAATAGAAGAGGGACAAGCAAAGGAATAAAATAACAGTCAAGCAGTGACAAAAGGTAAGGAAAAGATAAAGAGTCCTGTTCATTTAAATTTATTACCTTGTGAAAAATTCATTATGCTGTTCATTTCCTTAATCATCCTTTGGCCAAAATTTACAGAAACACTGAGTGGCTCAGAAAATATGCTAAATAAGTATTGCATCCTTTTATTGATAAGAGATTTGTGCATCTTTAGGATATATATGAGCAGGAGCAAATAGTATGGTTGATATGGACTTTTTACTCACTTTTTACTCAGGAAATCTTACAGTTATTTTCAGAAACTCTCAGAAATGTAAAACCCAGAGTAATTCTCTTTGAGCTCAAAGTTTAGCTGCAAAATCTCAACAGCAAGAGGGAGAATATTGCAGAGAATCAGGGAATATATTTGTCAGAATTATGAGGAGATAGAAGCATGTAATTAACACCATAAATGTAAAACAAATTACATTTTTCCAGTAATGCATATTAATAAATGTTAGTTCTAAGAAAGGTGTTTCTTAACAATCATAATCATAGTTTCTCACATGAAGCTATGACTTTTTAATGTAATTAAGTGTATTATTGGCTAGTAATGAAGCTATGAAAATTACACCACCAAATGTTTTATGTATTAATATCCAATTTATTATTGATAGTAATTCTAAATATTTGCAAATATTAAGGACATAAGGTTTACATTGGCTGAATACAAATTTAGACTCCATTAGTCTAACTTTGTGATTCTCCCCAAGTTAATCTTTTGTAGCTTACATGTCCACACTGCAAAAGGAGAGAATAACATTGCCTATTTTGTAGAATTTGAATAAAATAATACAAGAAAAACAGCGCAGTGCTTATAGAGCACAAGAAATCATCAAACAAAGAACTTCAATAATTTTAATACTAGTTATTTTTCACCCATTGTTACTATATTAGTATAGCTAGGGTACTTTAGATATTTTAATTTTTCACTATTTTTGTTAGATTTCTATTCTCAGGGATACTTCTTGTTTAGGGAGTAAGAAAAATAAAATCTACGTCTTGTTTTTTTTTTTTAACTTCTGGAGATGCTGCTCTTGAAGTTCAAATATCAAAATCACTCACAGGAAGAGCTTCTATGCAGGACATTGGTGCCAAAGAAATGCAGAAATAAGCAAAGTGATGTTGACAAAGAACAAATATTTTATTTTATTTTTGGTGCTGAGGATAGAACCCAAGGCCTAATATATGCTATGCAAGTTCTCCACCTCTGAGCGGCATCCTCAGCCACAAAGCAAGTATGTTGGCATCAAGAGACTTGTGTTGCAGTGCGGGATTCACTCTTAACATGCTGGCCTCCTGCAACAGATCTTTTTTTTTTTTTTTTTTTTTTTTAACTCTTGGAATATTACTTATCTCTTTCACTGATTTTGGTCAAGCTTAGCTAAGATAAAAGGTGCAAGAATGCTTTGAAAGTGTAAAGCTATAAATCATGAAGTTTTAGCATGGCTTATGCTATTCAGCATATCTCAGTGGAAACTAGATTGAGCAGAGCATTTGGAGACACTTCTTGTATGGCAGCATAGGTGCCTGGGGAGTCAGCTCCTACCCACTCTTCCCCAATGGGTAGAGTAGACTCTTTATCTCCAACATGAGTAAAGTATTGAGTAATGTTGGTCCCACGTATTAATTTTAGACAGTGGTCAATAATTACTTTCTCTGGCTAATACATGATTTAGTACTTTGTCTTACATTCTGAGCCATATTTTTTATGGCCATCCTAGCACAGTTATATCAATTGTTTAAAATAGTTGAGGCCATGAAAGGGATGCAGGTTTTAGTAAAAGAATTGAAGAAGTGTTTCATTAATAAGTATTATACGAAAATTTTATTTGGAAAATCTAGGCTGGGCATAGATGTCAAGTTTTCTTTTTGTCCTATATCTGGCTTCATTATAACTTGCAAGGAATAAGTCTTATTTCCATTTAGATAACCTGGTGTCAGATTATTCTCCTAACTTAATATGGAAACTATAAAATTTTCTGTATGACTTCTGGTGTTTTCGAATTCTGGTGGTTTGTTAAAATTACTACTAATTAAATTTATTTTTAACTGATATATTAAAAACAAAACTTTTGTATCTTAGATAGTTATTATGCTTGGGATTTGTTTCAGTGGTAAAGTGCTTTCCCAGCATGCATGAGGCCCCCGGTTCAATGGCAAGCATCAAAAAAAAAAAAAGGCTAGTTTAATTGGGTATCGTAATATTTTCATATATGTTTTCATTGTGTAATGCTTAAGCCAGGTTGAACATATCTAGCTATCTCTCAAAAACTGTACTATAATATGATTAAAATATTCAAAATCTTGTTTTGTATCCTTTTTAGATGTATAAGAGGTGATAGTTATCTACACTTACCTTACCTTGCTATACATTCTCCTATAATCCTGTGATTCTGAAGTTTCACTATTTCAAGACCTTTAATAATTGTATCATGGATTTCTACTCATCTTTACAATCTGATTTTATAATTACTGAAGCGAATTATTAAAAATCTTAAAATTCTAACTGACTTCTTTTAGGTTTGCACATGTTGATTCTGGAAAGTTGGGGATGACATTGGAACCATATTGGCTATGTGGGATATCCTCTATTTATTTGGGGCCACAAAATTTAAAGTCCCCCCTTCCTTGGGATCAAGCTATTTGCCTTGCTTGGTATGGTTGACTAAAATTGCCAACTTTCAACATATTTTATTAATACTCATTGTACAGAAAAAGAATATTCAGTGGTCTAAATTCATCTGTCCTCTTTCTCCAGAAGTTGTACATAGAAAGCATTTTAATTTATCAATTAATTTAATTACCATAAACAATAAATACAGTTATCTCTTAAGATTTTTTTAATCATTTGGGCATGGTGGTACATGCCTGTAATTCCAGCAGCTGAAGCAGGAGGATAGAAAGTTCGTTGGTGGCCTCAGCAACTCAGTGAGGCCCTAAACAATTCAGGGAGATCTTCTTTCAAAATGAAACAAAAAAAAAAAATGTGCTGGGGTGTTGCTCAATGGTTAACCAACCCTGGCTTCAGTCCTTGGATCCAAAATATATATGTATATATATACTGCTTTATAAGCAAAAAAATACTTAAAGCCAATCATAGTTAATGGATACTAACCACTTATCTCAGGGTGATTAGTAGGTTGCATACCCAGTATCAAGATTATATATATATATATATTTATTTTTTTTTTATATATATATATTTTTTTTTTTTTAACTTGGCATCAAGTCCAACACACTTGTTTACTGTGCTCTTCACTTTTTACTATTCTTTTAGAATTTATATATATGCCACTGAAACATATTTATAGATCTGTCATGTATTCATCTGACCAGATGCAGTATCCCATCTTCTCTCTATTGCAGTTCAGATGATCAGGCTCATGAAAGAATTCCAGAGAAGAAACCAAACAGAAGTGACAGAATTTGTCCTCTTGGGACTCTCAGACAACCCAGATCTGCAAGGTGTCCTCTTTGCATTGTTTCTATCCATCTATGTGGCAACCATGGTGGGTAATCTGGGCATGATTGCATTGATTAAGATGGAGCCTCACCTCCACACCCCCATGTACTTCTTTCTCAGCAGCCTCTCCTTCGTTGATGCCTCTTACTCTTCTTCCATCACTCCTAAGATGCTGGTGAACCTTGTGGCTGAGAACAAGGCCATTTCTTTCAGTGGGTGTGCTGCCCAGTTCTACTTCTTTGGCTCCTTCCTGGGAACCGAGTGCTTCCTGCTGGCCACAATGGCATATGATCGCTATGCAGCCATTTGGAACCCTCTGCTCTACCCAGTTCTCATGTCTGGCAGAATTTGTTTCTCATTAGTGGGCACTTGCTTCCTTGCAGGCTTTGGAAATGCAGCCATCCACACAGGCATGACTTTCAGGTTGTCCTTTTGTGGCTCTAATAGGATCAACCACTTCTACTGTGACACCCCACCCCTGCTCAAACTGTCTTGTTCGGACACCTACATCAATGGCATTGTGATCATGGCTTTCTCCAGTTTTAATGTCATCAGCTGTGTTGTGATTGTTGTCATTTCCTACCTGTGCATCCTCATTGCCATACTGAAGATGCGTTCAGTAGAGGGAAGGCGCAAGGCCTTTTCCACCTGTGCCTCCCACCTTATGGCAGTCACCATTTTCTTTGGGACCATTCTCTTCATGTATTTGCGACCCACATCTAGCTACTCAATGGAGCAGGACAAGGTTGTCTCTGTGTTTTATACAGTAGTTATCCCCATGCTAAATCCCCTCATCTACAGTCTGAAAAATAAAGATGTGAAGGAGGCCCTGAAAAAAATCTTACAGAAACACATGCACTAAGGCCATGTTACCTACCCTCTTGTTATGTAAAAGATCTATATTTTACATTAATTTTATTAGCTAATTTTTTAAGCTCTTTCTCTATGTTCAAGTAGAATTTATAAAATGAGATAAGCTTGTTCATCTCCTAGTGTCTTCAGTGTGTCTACATAGGCCCGTCAGATTCATGGACGTGTTTGAGCATGGGCTTGACTGGTAAAGTATCAAACACTTGGATAT
Organism: Tamias sibiricus; assembly: GCA_025594165.1. Taxonomy (NCBI): domain Eukaryota; kingdom Metazoa; phylum Chordata; class Mammalia; order Rodentia; family Sciuridae; genus Tamias; species Tamias sibiricus. The sequence continues at coordinate 17,752,755 of CM046657.1, read as the reverse complement.
TACTGACATGAGCCCATGTTTCAATTTCAATATTTCGCTTTCTCAATCTTGGATTTGTCATATGTGCATTAGTGGTTTTGTTTGGATTCAAGGCATACAGACTCTATGGCAGTCATTTGAAGGGAAGTTTATGGAAGGGCATTCTCAGCAACAAAATCTGTATCAGGAGGGAAGCAGGATGGGCAAAAGAAGGTGAATTGTGATGATCTTCACAAGAGGGCTCAGTCACTCTCATAAGGAGTGCTGGAGCTGAGTCAGCTTTTCAGACCTGGGTGAAACTTTTAACTCCACATGCTCAGTTTGGGAATTGAATTACCAAGTAGGAGGATGTATAATCTTGGGTGAGATGGTTCCTTTGTAGAGGATATTCTAACAGCCAAAGTCAGATGTGAACTGTCAACTGAAGAAACAACAACTGGAAGTTGGAATAGTAAATGTTTGAACCATGAAAGGCACATCCCATCCGGGTAGTGCCACAGCCTTCACTACAAATAACAGGACCATAATTCACAGGGTAAGATACCAAAGAAGATACACAAGAGTCTTATGCTGTGTTGTGATAAAATATATAATACACAGCAATAACAGGAACGTTGTACTAACCTTGTAAAATAAACGGAACATTTGGAAGGTTAGATGTCAATGCACTTGAACATTTTGTTTCTATTCCTTCCAAGGTTTCATGTAGTTTTCAATAAACATCAGTCAAATTAAATGGCCTATTACTTACTTTAGTTGGGTGGGGAAGCATCACTGTTGGAGCAATGAGACCACAATTTTCTTTGATGAGAAGATGACAAGTTAAGACTTATTTTTATTCATCAATCAAAGGTAATTGACACTTCATCACTATCCATGACTACACTTTAGTCTGAACTTCCTCATCACCCCATTGAGATTCCATGGTCCATCGTGGAAGGACTCAGTTTCAATCACTCCTAAGTCCACAGTTCCATTTTCCTGCATTTCTACTCATCTTACTAAATACCAACATAGGAATGTCTAATTGTTTCTTTGCTGTGTCCTCGACTTAAACTGCTTAGTACAGCAAGGGAAAACCATTTAGCACTCCATTCTCTTTTGCTGATCTTACCTCACACTTCAACCTCAATCTTATCACCTCCAAGCCCTTATGCTTATGATCATCCTTCCCTCCTGTCATGGTGGATAATATATCTCTTCTCTCTCAAATCAGCTCTTTCACATCCTTGGGACCTTTCATGGACTTAATTTCTGAAATTATGTCTCTTCCCTCCCTAAGCATTAGTATCTTAAACTCTATTTTAATGTCCTTGATTGTTTGCAAACATTACCTAACATCACTCTTCTTAATAATTTCCTTGGGTGGAAATACTATCCAGTCATCAACTTTCTTCTCTGCCCCCTTGACAATTAAGATCACCATTAATCTCCTTATTTTCCTTATTCCTTCATAGTCCATTTGCTCCATACCATGTTCCAGTTTTATTTTGGTAACACTTCTCCATTGACCTTGTTCTTGTCAAGGATACATAAGACAGCACTATTGCATCCAGAGATTATTATCTAACTTAATTTCTTGTTATCTCAGGAGGACTTGCCACAGTTGATTCCTCTAGCTACCTTGATACACCCCTTTCCAAGCTTCATTATTGCATCACTCTTGCTTTTTCTTCTGTGTTACTTCCTCCTAGTTAACTTCCATAGCTCCTCCTCCTTCTTAATATTTGTTTGGCTATCTGCACACTGTTCTTATGTGATCTAAGAATTCTGCAATGATTCCAAAAATGTTATCTCTAGTACTGACTGCTCACCTGAGTTCCAGATTAATATATATTAATATATTGAACTATATCTTGGCATCAGGAACCTTAGACATGGTAGGGTTAAGAAATCAGTTTTCCTAATTAAAGTATTCAGACATCAATAAAATATCCATATATTTTCTACTACTAAGAAGGAATGTACCTTAGAATCATATATCATTAACCTTAAAATATTATTTTTGACATTCTTGCAAGTTATAACTTTCTATTTTACTTCTTCAGTTTGTGCTTAGAGAAAAGAAATAACATCTCTTGCATCTTTATTCACAATTCATACAAAAAACTATTCATTGAAAAACTTTCATGTGATGTATCCTGGAAGTATATAGCAGATACGAAAACAAATTTTATTAACCATTTAAGCTTATATTTAATTGAGGAAGACTTTATTCTTCATACCACTGTACTGTGTGTATGTGTGTCTGTCTGTCTGTCTCTCTGTCTGACAGGATATAGCTGATTTTGAAGGAATATACTCTAGGCAATTTTTTTGATAGAGGTAGAGTCATGGAAGAGCTCTCTGTGGACATAACTTCTGAGCAAAGCCAGAGTAGGGACAGTTTCATAGGTGTGTTTATGGAAGATATTTACAGGCACATACACAGCAAACTCAAAAGCCCGGAGGCAACATGCTCTTTTGTTTGTTAAAAGAACAGAAAATAGACAAATATATGTGGGGAAGCATGAGAAAATTAAATGAAAAAAGAACTGATTTCAGGAAGGTATTTGGAAAAGAATGGAGGTGATCAGAAATAGCTGTTTAAAGAAATGGATCTTTAGAAGGTAGAACAACAAAATTACCTGATGTATATTGTTTATGGGGTATGTAGAAATGAGAAGAGCTTACAATTTATTGGATGCATATTTATCAGTTTATTTAACCTCATTAATGCAAATGAACATATAGAGTTGTCAATGACTTGAAATGGGAAGTGCTATGCTTGGAGAAAATTAGAAGGCACAGGAGATCAAGGTTGGTCAGGTCGAATTGCTACTGATATCCATGTGAGGTTTAGACGTTGCTGTGTAAATGAATTAACACTATCTTCTTAATAAGTTTTTATGATTGTGTGGTGTCTAGAAAACAAATGGGTACATTTCCCTTTCATATCTAAAGCAGACAATTAACTATTTTTGTATAATATTGGGCCAGTCTTATTTGGTTCTAAGAAAATCTCTTTTGGAAATTTTATGATTTATGATAATGTTTGTCAGTAACATGTATCTATCAGAAAATAAACAAATAGAAGTTCAATACATCAACAGTAAATACTATTTAAAGACAGACTTTACACTGTTGTCATGCTTTCTAAATAAGAGGAGGTTCATATTTACACTTGGAAAATTAGACACATTAATTAACAATTTGTTCTTTCAGTCCACAGAAATATTTACACCTAAGATTCTATTTTTAAAATTTGCACATTTTTATTTATAGAAAGAATCAGAATGAGAGAACAATTCAGATAAATCTTTCCACTTCAATTCTTTAAAGAAAATAAATGGAAAATATTCACATTTTATATTTGTGGGCTAAAAATCCATTTTTTAATATTGATTTGATTGACTAATTTCTCACAGAAAAACGTATTGTTTGTATGTAACAAAACTGATCTGCCTCATATGGCTTGGTGTGAGACTACATTTGAGAAATTTCATTGGAATGACCTGGTACTCTCTGTGCAAAAAAGCACCTCTAACTTCCTTCTGCTGTAACAAATGCATTATCCAACACTGTTCAACTAGTCTCTATTCTATTTTCAAAATTCCTCTTAAATCACTGGCTTTCTGAATCATTAACTATCTAAGTGATCCAGTTTCTCACAAATGTATGTGAATCCTAGCATGTTGATGACATTAATTCTATAGGTCAGCCTAGTTCCAGCAAAAGTCTGTAAGCTCCACCCTCTACAGGACCCTCAGCCCTGACCAGAACTTCCATTGCCACGGCTCACTGCACTATTCTGCTCACTCCATCATCTCCTGTCCTAAAAGCTCCACCTGCTACACCTTCTTGTGCTCACTCTCCTTAGATGGGCTCACCTCAGTGTTTTAGAGAGGAACACAGCAGACTTCCCATGGGAATTGTTTTGTTTTTACTACATGAAATATACAAAATTATCTACCCCTATTTTCTTCTTCCTAAATTACTGAACATGATGGCTTATTTCTCTATATGTACTCAAGAGCTCCTGAACATTTATACCAAGCTGTGTGTATGAATGTTATTCTCCTCAAAGGAGAATCCAGCTTCTCAAAGCATCAATTTAGTTTATGCCCTTGGGATCAAACATATTTTAATTGTTTTTTTTTATTATTTTTAAAAGAAAGATACTATATCAAAGAAAAACCTTACAAATGTTCCCACTTTGTATGTACAAACTATGGTAAGTTGATATTGGCAGGTAGGTAATTTTCTGCATCTGTTAATAAAAAGTACATCTTATGTTTTTGTGCACAGATTAGTATTTCATCTGTGTGGGGAAAATATTTTGGTCAATTCCCTTTCTTTGTTATTACCGTTAGCACTGAGGGAATGGGAGAGGGGTAGGAATGGGAAAGACAAAACAATGAATCTGACATAACATTCCTATGTTCATATATGATTACATGACCAGTGAAATTTCACATCATATTCAACCACAAAAATGGGAACTTATACACCATCTATGTATGATATGTCGAAATACTTTCTACTGTCATATATAACTACAAGGAACAAATGAAAAAAATTGCCAGGCTTTCTTATGGTGCCAATGTACACCTGTGGTAATAGACTTGGTACAGCCAGCCACATCATGAATTTCTAGATCATGTCCTTGATACCACACTGTGGGGGACTAACAGCCTGTAGCTAATGAGCAGATACGAAGTTTGCAATCCCAAAACAGTTTAGACATCTAGCTTTTGGACTCTTTTGTAATAAAAAAAAAATGTAAATCCTACATGCCATGTGAAATAGAATGGGGCTTTCCCATCCCATTACTACAAGTCAAATGTATATTATAATTGAAAGAGCAGTTGTTTTGGAATTAGGAAGGTCTTTGAATCCTTTTGCCAAATCTTTAGAAAATTTGTTTCTGAGGAACTCTCTTCTTTTTTTTTTTTTTTTTTTTTTTTGGAGTGTTTGCTGTAATTATTAAATAAACCAAGTGCCTTAAATATCATATAATCATTACAACACTATGAGAGATAAGTATTATACCATTTTCAAAGATGATAAACCCAAGCTCAACAGGTCAACGAACTGATCAAAAACACAGAATAAAAAACTCATTTAAAGGTTGTGCTTCCTATGGAAAACTGGCAAATTTTCAGGTTATAGTTGTGTGACCTTGAGTAAGTTACTTGATTTAAGACACAGTTTCTTAGATCACTAAGTGGGAATAACAATGCTTAATTAAAAAAAAATTAAAGTATACTTAAATCTACATAAGGTATTTGCCACATAGAAATGTAGAATAAATATTACTTCCTTGTATTTTCCTTCACTTATAAGATAATTATCCATATTTATGTATATCTGTAATTATTCCATCAGTGTGATATAATAAAGTAAATGCCAGCTGTTTTATTTCCCATAGAATTATTGGTGGAAATATTTATATAAACTTATAATGGTAAGAGAAAAAAATATATAAATTCAATCATCTTAGTTTTAGTACCAATCCCATAAATGTTTTACATGAATTACTTAAGATATCTGTACTTCAGTTTCATCATCATTTAATGAAAAGAGAATTATTTATAAATCATTCATACTATTACTTTGCACAAATAAGAGATCAATAAATTCTGAATTTTAAAAAAAATCTGCTTCTTTTTCATGAGTGAAAAACTTTTCATAAAGATAAAAGTATAACACAAAGATGTCATTCATATTCTGAATGGAGAAAAATTAAAAGCATTCCCTCTAAAAACTGGAACAAGACAAGAATGCCCTCTTTCACCACTTTTATTCCATATCATCCTTGAAACTCTTGCCAGACCAACTAGAAGAAAAAAACTTAAAAAATATGAACAGGAAAAGAACTCAAATTATCACTATTTTCCAAGGATATGATTCTATATTTAGAAGATCCAAAAAATTCCACCAGAAAACTTCTAAAACTAAGAAATGAATTCAGCTAAGTAGCAGGATATAAAATTAACACTCATAAATCAAATGTGTTCCTATATCTCAGTAACTAATCTACTTAAAGATAAATTAGGAAAAATGCCCCATTCACAATAGCCTCAAAAAATGTTTGGGAATCAATCTCACAAAAGAGGTGAAAGAGTTCTCAAATGAAAACTACAGAACACTAAAGAAAGAAATTGAAGACTATCTTAGAAAATAGAAGGATCTCCCATGCTCTTGGATAGGCACAATTAACATAGTCAAAATAGCCATGCTACCAAAAGCATTATACAGATTTAATGCAGTTCCTATTAAAATCCCAATGACATTCTTCATAGAACTAGAAAAAGCAATCATGAAATTCATTTGGAAAAGATAAGAGTACCAGAATAGTCAAAGCAATCCTTAGCAAGAAGATTGAAGCAGGAGACATCACAATACCAGACCTTAAATTATACTATAGAACCATACTAACAGAAACAGTATGGTATTGGCATCAAAACAGAAATATAGGCCAATGGTACAGAATAGAAGACACAGAGACAAACCCACATAAATACAGTTATCTCAAAAATAAAGACAAAGGCACCAAAAACAAATATTGGAGATAAAATACAAAGTGTTTGTAGCAAAACTAGCAGCTCTGAAGGCAAAAATGGATGTGGTAGTGATTATTAGTGAAAATATCAGAGTGAGAGCTGAGATTCAATTCGACTTTCTCTACCAGCTGATAATATTTCAATTAGTCTATGTTTAATACTTGATGAAAAAATGGGATGTGTGTGTATGTATGTGTGTGTGTATAAACATGGAGTTTATGTTTGTGGGAGACAAGGTAAATGCAAAACCTGTGTTAAAGGAAAAAAAAGTGTTAAAAGAGAATTGTAGGCAAAGTATTATGGTAGCTCACTGGAAGGATAGCACATCCTTTTTGGGGGGGGGGTGAGGAACGGCCTGTGGAGGATGGGGACCTGAACTTTCTTTGAAATTTGGGCCAAAAATTAAAATTGGGAGCAGATGAGGTAGGGGTTACCAATAAGAGGAAGGAAATATTGTGAACAGAGGCAAAGTGGTAAACAACTAAGATGCACATTCACAGGCCATTTGGGCTGGGTCCCATTGAGAGGATTTGGGGTAAAGCTGGAGTGCAGCTCAATCATCTGGCAGCAATGTGAAGTCCTGGAATATATACCTTGGAGAGCAGGTTGTCATCTCTTCTGGATTCCAGGAAACATCCCTCCTTGGGCCCTGGGATGCTCTCAAATATCCATCAGCAGAACAACCTTATGGGGAAACCAGCATAGCAATATAACCATCGACTGGTAAATTTGTGCAGTTTCTGGCTATTGAATCAGGTTTGAAGGCATAGATCAGGTGCTTTTCTTAATTGGGCTTGCATAAAGTTCTTACAATTAGTTCCAGGTTTGGTATTCTCCCAAGTGAAGAATTTAGGCCAAAGTCACTGCTCTTACTGTAAGCCTTGTAGAGATTTCTGGAATCATTTGGTCTAAGACTCCTGATATATCCCACAGTTAACCTTATTCTCCAACTCAGGAGCTAACAATTGTCAAAGTCCTTTGCTTGTCACTCACATTTCTTTTCCCTAAACCATCTCTCTCTGCTACTTTGCTCTGCTTCCAATCATTCACCAGACTCTCCTATAATATTATTTCTTAAATGGTGGTTACCTCTTCCTGCCTCTCTATCTTTGTCAATTCTCTTCCTTCCACCCTCCATGCTTTCTTTATTGTCTCAGCTCCTTGACTCAGGTTGTCCAAACTCTTCTTTCTCTTTATGGACCAGCTTAAATACCACTCTTCAGAAAACCCTCTGTCTCCTTTCTCTTGAGCTGCTAGGAAACTTTCTTTTGTCAGCAGCAAAATCTCTTTATTTGTAGCCATCTTATCTCATGTGTGTTGATATTATATTCAAGCATTTATATGAATAAAAGTTTTCAATTAAAATACCACCTTATGTTGCATGTTTTCATTTAAAGAAGAAGAAGAAGAAGAAGAAGAAGAAGAAGAAGCAGCCTCCGCCGTTGCCGCCACTGGGTACAGTGGTGCACACCTGTAATCCCAGAACTTGGGAGTCTGAGGCAGGAGGATCACAAGTTCAAAGCCAGCCTCAGCAATGGCGAGGCACTTAGCAACTCAGGGAGACCCTGTCTCTAAATAAAATACAAGAAAGAGCTGGGGATGTGGCCCAGTGATTGAGTGCCCCTGAGTTCAATCCCTGGTACAAAAAAAGAAAGAAAGAAAAGAGGCGACCTGCCCAGCTGTGACCAGAACAAGAGGGAGGCACCCGCCCGGAAGGAGTGACCCAGCCGCCAGGTCGCCTAGCCTCCAGGGCCCAGAGTAGAAGCTCCCTGCTGCTGCATGCAGAGCCCAGCCAGAGGAAAAGTCCCCTCCACTCCTGGGAGAACTGTGACCTGCCCAGCTGCGACCTGAACAAGAGGTCTGTGGAACTGCTGTTGAGCCCTAGGAGTGCACCACCATCTTTGAGGAAAGCAGTGGCTGACTGGGACAAAGAAATAAGGAAGAAAGGAAAAGCAGCTGCAGACATCCAGGGACCCACACACAGAACAGCACACACCTGGGTGAGACTGGGGCAACCAGCAGGGGAGGACGTGTCTGAAGGCGGCGCAGCGGCCCCAAGAAGCTACAACTGTGGGTGAGTGTGGGGAAAGGGTACCTCATAGAGGGTCCCTTTCCCAGTGCCATTCATCTGCTGACACACAATCCCCCTGAGCCACTCTTCTGCTGTGCCATTCTGCCACTGGCCAAAGGTGCAGCCTTGACTCCACTAACAGGATCGCTGACTGTCTGGACATGATCCAAGAAAATTGACTTAAACTGGAAGGGAAAAAAGAAGGGCTTCCCAGGGTACGTTTTGTTTGAGACTTGTTCCTGGGTTCAAACTTTTTGTTTGTTTGTTTGTTTTGTTGTTTTTTGGATTTTGTTTTGTTTGTTTTTGTTTTGATTGACAGTGTGCTTGCTTCTGCTCCTCTTTTCTTTCTTTTCTTCCTTCTCACTTTTGTATCTTTTCTTCTTTCTTCATCGTCCCTATTTACACCCTGCCATTACATACTCAACAGAGGCAAAAACAAGTTATACGCAGAAATTGGGATTTCTAGAACAGGCGCAATTGAACTATATAGCAAAGCAGTGTTATATATAGGTTATTCTCTAATTTCTTGACTCACTTTCTCTTTCCTCTCTCTTACACTAATTCCTACTCCTTTGTCATTTTTATCTTTCTTTTCCATCTTTCTTTATTTTTTTCTCTCAACGGCTGCATAAGTTAGGTTTATAAATAAATTGGTCATTCCACCTAATCATTCACTCCATTCTCTTTTCTCTCTCATCTGATGATACTAAACCACTTCCATAAAACTCTCTTTTCATACTTTCTAAGAAAGAACAATTCAATACACTCACTCCATTCTTCCTAAACATATCACCTCTGTGTCCCGTACTTGAAACTATAAAACCCCATCAGAAGCCTACAGAGTAAATTGGAAACAATATCTGCATTAACTACTTCTGTACATTATGATCAAACTGGGATTTTCTGAATAGAAAGTGTTAGATTTTAAAGTGTACAGGAATTATAAGGGGATCTGATAGCATTGTACTACAGGAGCAACATAAGGCTTTAAGGTAAAATCGAAATAGTCAAGGTCCCACAGTGCAGGAAGAAAAGACACAAAAGCAATATGAAGAAACAAGGGAAAAAGTGACACAAACAAATCAATATACCTCCTCAGTAGATTCCACGGCAAGCACAGTTGGTGAAATGCCAGAGATGGAATTTAGAAATTACATATTTCAAATGTTTATGGAACTTAAGAATGAACTCAAAAATGAGATGAGGGAGCAAATACAGGTGGTAAAAGATCATTTTGACAAAGAACTCCAAAAAAAAAAAAAAAAATACAGGAAGTAAAAGATTACTTCAATAGGGAGATAGAGGCTCTAAAGAGAAACCAAACAGAAATTCCAGAAATGAAAGGAGCAATAAACCAAAATAGAAGTTCAATCAAAAGCATCACCAACAGAGTAGACCACTTGGAAGAAAGAACCTCAGACAATGAAGACAATATATATATATCCTAAAAAAAATCTAGATTACACAGCAAAATGTAAGAAATCAAGAACAGAACATTGAAGAATTATGGGACAACATAAAAAGACCAAATTTAAGAGGGATTGGGGTAGAGGAAGGGGCAGAGTTTCAAGCCAAAGGAATGAGCAATTTATTTAATGAAATAATTACAGAAAATTTTCCAAACTTGAGGAATGAATGGGAAAACCAAGTTCAAGAGGCTTACCGAACACCAAACACACAAAATCACAACAGATCCACACCAAGGCATATTATAATGAAAATGCCTAATATACTGAGCAAGGAGAGAACATTAAAAGCCACAAGTGAAAGGAAGCAGATTATATATAGGGGGAAACCAATCAGACTATGTTCAGATTTTTCAACCCAGACCTTAAAAGCAAGAAGATCCTGGAATAGCATATTTCAAGCTCTGAAAGAAAAGGGATGTCAACCTAGAATCTTATATCCAGCAAAATTGAGCTTTAGATTCGAAGATGAAATAAAAACCTTCCAGCCGGGCGTGTTGGCGCACGCCTGTAATCCCAGCACTTTGGGAGGCTGAGGCAGGAGGATCGCGAGTTCAAAGCCAGCCTCAGCAATGGCGAGGAACTTAGCAACTCAGTGAGACCCTGTCTCTAATAAAAACCAAAAAAAGGGCTGGGGATGTGGCCCAGTGGTCGAGTGCCTCTGAGTTCAATCCCTGGTACCAAAAAAAAAAAAAAAAAAAAACCTTCCACGACAAGCAAAAGTTAAAAGATTTCACAACTTGAAAGCCTGCACTTCTGAACATCCTGCGCAAAATTTTTCATGAAGAAGAAGAGAAAAATAACAACAAAAATCTACAAAGGGAGATATTAAACTAAGGGAAATACCAACCAGAAGAGAAACCAAATCAAGCTAAAGACCATAATACAAATAAAAATGGATGGGAATAAAAATCTCAATAATAACCCTGAATGTTAATGGCCTAAACACTCCATTCAAAAGACACAGATTATCAGAATGCATTAAAAGATATGACACAACAATTTGCTGTCTTCAAGAAACACTCCTTGTAGAAAAAGACATCAATAGACTGAAGGTGAAAGGCTGGGAAAAGTTTTATCACTCACATGGCCTGCTAAAGCAAACAGGGGTTTCCATTCTCATATCAAATAAGGTAGACTTCAAGCCAAAGCTAACCAAAAGGGACAAAGATGGATATTTCTTACTACTTAAGGGAACCATTCATCAACAGCATATAACAATCATAAATCTATATTCCCCAAATAATGGAGCACCTACATTCATGAAACCAACTCTTCTCAAGTTCGAGAGTAAAATAGACCACAACACAGTTATTCTAGGGGACTTCAACACACCTCTCTCACCAATGGATAGATCATCCAAACAAAAGCTAAACAAAGAAACTTTAGGCCTCATTAAAACAATTAATAACTTAGACCTAACAGACATAAATAGAATATTTCATCCCTCAGTAAATGAATACACTTTTTTCTTAGCAGCACATGGTTCCTTCTCCAAAATAGACCATATATTTTGTCACAAAGCAACTCTCAGCAATTATAAAAAAAAAAATAGAGATACTACCCTGCATTCTATCAGACCATAAAGGGATGAAATTGGAAATCAATGACAAAACAAGGAATAAGAAAAACTACTCCAACAACTGGAAGCTAAACAACATGCTACTGAATGAACAAGGGGTTAAAGAAGACATCAAGGAGGAGATTAAAAAATTCCTAGAGGTAAATGAGAACACAGATACATCATATAGGAATCTCTGGGACACTATCAAGGCAGTAGTAAGAGGAAGATTCTTTTCACTGAGTTCATTCCTTGAAAGAAGAGGAATAAACAACAAATGACTTAACATCACACCTCAAAGCACTAGAAAAAGAAGAACAGATCAACACCAAAGGCAGTAGAAGACAAGAAATAATTAAAATCAGAGCAGAAATTAATGAAATTGAGAGAAAGGAAATAATTAGAAGAATTGACAAAACTAAAAGTTGGTTCTTTGAAAAAATAAAAAAAAATTGACAGACCCTTAGCGATGCTAACAAAAAGAAGAAGAGAAAAAAGTCAAATTACTAACATTCGTGATGAAAAAGGGAATATCACAACAAACACCTCAGATATACAGAAGATAATTAGAAATTACTTTGAAAACTTGTACTCTAATAAAATAGAAAATATTGAAAGCATTGACAGATTTCTAGAGTCCTGTGATTTGCCTAAACTGGAACTGGAGGCTATACACAATTTAAACAGATCAATTACAAGTGAAGAAATAGAAGATGTCATCAAAAAGTTACCAACAAGGAAAAGTACAGGACCTAATGGGTTTATAGCTGAGTTCTATAAGACTTTCAAAGGAGAACTAATACCAATGCTCTTCAAACTATTTCAAGAAATAGAAAAAGAGGGAGCTCTTCCAGATTCTTTCTATGAGGCCAATATTACTTTAATTCCAAAGCCAGGCAAAGACACATCCAAAAAAGAAAACTTCACTCCAATATCTTTAATGAACATAGATGCAAAAATCCTCAACAAAATTCTGGCAAATCGGATACAAAAACATATCAAAAAGATAGTGCACCACGACCAAGTGGGGTTTATTCCAGAGATGCAAGGCTGGTACAACATTCGAAAATCAATAAACATAATACATCACATCAATAGACTTAAAGACAAAAATCATATGATCATCTCAATAGAAGCAGAAAAAGCATTTGACAAAATACAACACCCCTTTATGTTCAAAACACTGGAAAAACTAGGAATATCACGAACATATCTCAAAAGCTATATATGCAAGGCCACAAGCTAACATTATCTTAAATGGAGAAAAATTGAAAGCATTCCCTCTACAAACTGGAACTCGACAGGGATAACCCCTGTCACCACTGCTATTTAACATAGTACTGGAAACTCTGGCCAGAGAAATTAGACAGATGATAGAAATTAAAGGGATCCAGATAGGAAAAGAAGAGCTCAAATTAGCACTATTTGCTGATGACATGATAATATACCGAGAAGACCCAAAAAACTCTACCAGAAAACTTTTACAACTAGTAAATGAATTCGGCAAAGTTGCAGGATACAAAATCAATACCTATAAGTCAAAGGCATTTTTGTACATCAGCGACTAAGCCTCTGAAAGGGAAGTGATGAAAAGTACCCCATTTACAATAACATCAAAAATAATAATAATAAAAAAAAAACCTGGGAATCCACTTAACAAAAGAGGAGAAAGACATTTACAACAAAAACTATAGAACACTAAATTAAGAAATTATAGAAGAACTCAGAAGATGGAAAGACCTATCTTGTTCTTGGATAGGTAGAATTAATATTGTCAAAATGCCCTTACTACCAAAAGCATTATACAGATTTAATACAATTCCAATCAAAATCCCAATGACATTCTTCAAAGAAATAAAAATAGCAGTCATGAAATTCATCTGGAAAAATAAGAGACCCAGAATAGCCAAAGCAATCCTGAGCAAGAAAAGTAAAGCAGGGGGCATCACCATACCAGACTTTAAATTATACTACAGAGCAATAGTAACAAAAACAGCATGGTATTGGCACCAAAATAGACTGGTGGACCAATGGTACAGAATTGAGGACACAGAGACTAATACATATAATTTCAGCTATCTTATATTAGACAAAGGTGCCAAAAATGTACAGTGGAGAAAGGATAGCCTCTTCAACAAATGGTGCTGGGAAAACTGGAAATCTATATGCACAAAATGAAATTCAAACCCCTATCTCTCACCATGCACAAAACTCAATTCAAAGTGGATCAAGGACCTAGGAATTAGACCAGAGACAATATGCCTAATAGAAGAAAAAGTAAGCTCCAAATTCCAACATGTCAGATTAGGCCCCAAATTCCTTAATAAGAATCCTGTAGCGCAAGAATTAATACCAAGAATTAATGAATGGGATAGATTTAAACTAAAAAGCTTCTTCTCAGCAAAAGAAACAATCAGTGAGTTGAATAGAGAGCCAACTATTTGGGAACAAATATTTAATACATGCACATCAGATAGAGCACTAATTTCTGGAATATATAAAGAACTCAAAAAACTTAACACCAAAAAAACAAATAACCCAATCAATAAATGGGCTAAGGAATTGAAAAGACACTTCTCAGAAGAAGATACACAATTAATCAACAAATACATGAAAAAATGCTCAACATTGCTGGCAATTAGAGAAATCCAAATCAAAACTACTCTAAGATTTCATTTCACTCCAGTCAGAATGGCAGCTATCAAGAACACAAATAGCAATAAATGTTGGAGAGGATGTGGGGAAAAAGGCACACTCATACATTGCTGGTGGGACTGCAAAATGGTGCAACCGTTATGGAAACAATATGGAGATTTCTTGGAAAACTGGAAATGGAACCACCCTATGACCCAGCCATCCCACTCTGTGTTTATTCCTAAAGGACTTAAAAACAGCATATTACAGTGACACAGCTATCTCAATGTTTATAGCAGCACAATTCACAATAGCTAGGTTGTGGAAACAACCTAGATGTCCCTCAGTAGATGAGTGGATAAAGAAAATGTGGTATATATACAAAATGGAATTTTACACAGCAATAAGAGAGAATAAAATAATGGCATTTGCAGGTAAATGGATGAAGTTGGAGAATATAATGCTAAGTGAAATTAGTCAATCTCAAAAATCCAAATACCAAATGTTTTCTCTGATATAAGGAGGCTAGTTCACAGTATTGTTGGATGGGGGTATATAGGAGGATTAGAGGAACACTAGAATGGTCAAGGGGAAGGGAGGGAGCATGGGGAGGGGAAGAAAAACAAGAAAAGAAAAGGTGGTTGAATGGATGAATATCATTATCCTACATGCATGATTGAAGACCTGGTATGAATATACTTTGTATACAAACAGTATACAAACAGTTGTATGTAAAAAGATGCTATATATGTGCATTATGAATTGTAATACATACTAATATTAAAACAAAAAAATAAATAAAATATTAAAATAAAAGAAAAAAAGAAAAGAAATGGTAAACTTTTGAGAGGATGATGACCTAGGCATCCTGAGTCGAACAATAGACAATGTATTAATAAAATATTAATAAAATACCACACTGTATCCTCTAAGGATATATAGTTATTACAGTAAAAGCTTTTATAAAGTACCTTATATAGGGCCTAGAGTGCTTGAGGGCATCATGCAAATCCTATATATGCCTTGCATCAGTGGGATCCTAAGGTCTGTGACTCATCCTGCTGAGGCAGAGCTTGACCATTTCTATGTTGGCAGACATTGCTCCACATCTGGAGGCTGTGCACTGCATGTGCTTGTGGTAATCAGTTGCCTCAAGTAAGATCTAAGATCCCTTAGATCATCAATGAATAAGTGGAAATTAAAAACAATATTTTGAACAGGCACCAACTTCCTTAACATGACCCCTGAAGTTCAAGAAATAAAACCAAGTCTCAATAAGTTGGATGGCATTAAATTCAAAAGCTCCTATAAACAAAGGAAACAATTAAGAGCATGAAGATGGAGAAAATCTTTGCCAGCTTTGCTTCCAACAGGGGATTACTATCTAGAATATATAAAGAACTCAAAAAACTACTAACCATTAAAAGATTAAATAATTCAATTAAAAAATGGACCAAAGAACAAAACAGATATTTCTCAAAAGAAGAAATACAAATGTCCAAAAATTATATGAAAAATATTCCAAATCCCTGACAATCAGAGAAATACAAATCTAAACTACATTGAGATATCATCTCACTCTAGTTAGAATGACAATTATGAAGAATACAAATATTAATAAATGCAGATGGGGATGTGGAGGAAAGTTACCCTCACACATTGCATACGAATTAGTACAATCATTTTGCAAAGCAGTATGAAGATTCCTCCAAAGACTAGGAATGGAACCATCACATGACCCAGCTATCTTACTTCTAGGTATTTATTCAAAATAACTAAAATCAGCATTCTACAGTAAGACAGGCACATCAATGTTTATAACAGCACAATTCACAATAGCCAAGTTGGAAACAGGCCAGCTGCCCATCAACAGATTAATGTATTAAGATGTAATGTACGGGTTGGGGTTGTGGCTCAGTGGTAGAGCGCTCGCCTAGCACATGCATTGTCTGGGTTCGATCCTCAGTACTATGTAATAATAAAGTCATTGTGTACAACTAAAACAAATAAATAAATATTTCTAAAAAATTGTACACAATGGAGTATTACTCAACATGTGCACAATGGGCCAGTCTGTTGGCCATTTAGCATAAACTTCTGTAAGCTGTGAGGGTTATCAAAACCTCTGTAGACTATAAGACAGAGCAGGAGATTGTCATAGCCTGATTCTAGAAAGGAGGGTATACTCTTGTCTCAGTTATGTGAAGATCAGAAGGTTCTGTTACCTTTGGTGATGGAATTAAAGAGGAAATCTCTCAGATTTCACCATTTGAGGCCTCTCTGGTACTGGAGTAAACAAAACAGATTATTGTAACCTGTCTGTGCATCTGTGTTGACAGATTTGGTTTGATGAATCCTTACATTTCCTTCTTTGTTTACTACCCTAAACCCAACCCATACATGTTTTGAAGATGCCTACTTGCTAGTACATATTGATGAGATCCTATAATTCTTTCAGTACATGTTGCCTTCTGAAGTAAGTCTTGGATTTCTTTATCTGGGGTAGTGATATTTAGCATTACCCTTGGAGGAATGTGGAGTGATACAGTTGAGTGCTTAGAGAGGATTCGCATGATTTTATGAGGCAGCTCCTTATGTAATGCAGTCATTAGAAAACTTTCTCAAGAGGAAAGCTGGTACCACTGGAGGGGTGGGGTCTTGAGAGTATTAGGTGTTACTTCTGTAGGCAAGTACTGTCCTTGGCTACCTATTACCTGTATAGCCAATTCTTTCCCCATCAATTCTTTTCACTTACCAGATAATCTTAGTAAGGTTTAGCACTTAGTTAACATTGCTTTTCTATAATCATAATCAAACCCTGACATATCAAACCTCAAACATATCATTCCTAAAGAAATACATGAGACAAGAACCACTTTGACTCCTCAGTTGGGATTTCCCAAGCAATCATTAATGTAAAACATTTTTAAAAAATCTTAAAATTAAAAATTAATTAAAAATCAAAGTTCTGATAATTTTACCATATTACAGATAATTTTGCAATATTATCATGATCATAATCAATGCCACAATCAACTTGTCTTTCAGTACTTTGTCCTCCACCCTTACTTCATGCCATAACATCACTGGTGGTCATGTGAATGCTCATTGTTAGAAAATGCTGAATACAGTTAACTTAGCCGGGAACACCATGTTAGTGAAATAAAAGGGTTTATTGGGGTGCCACGTGGGCAAGGGTAGGGAAAGGAAGGGAAGGGAAGGGGGATAGGGAAGGGACGAACGGGAATAGGGACAGGCAGGAACAGAGAGAGGTTTCAGTCCGGGGCTGGCTTAAATAGCAGACTGCTGGTCAGGCAGACCCCTGGGGGCGAGTGTCTCCATAGGCTGCGGGAGGTCAGGGGGCAGCGGCAAGGACACCTGGGAAAGGTAGTCTTTTTACAAAGTACCTGGGGAGGCGTGGCCTTCTTCCTGGGAGGTGCAGCCTCCTGCCAGGAATCCAACACTCATGATGTCACCACTTGGCCAGGCTGGCCAGTGTCCCATTTCCCAGGCAACAAAAATATCCATATTCTTAAAATATGTGAGCAAATTAATCACAGAAATCTGAGGGTCTGATTCTAAGGCTACTTCTAATACAGTTTACTACACACCGCAGAGTCTTGTCTAAAAATAGATGTCCAATAAAACCAGAAATTTAGGGAGGATTTTTTAAAGAAAATACACAAAGATGTGACCGGAGTATGAGGAAAGCTCAAGTACAAAGCATAGGCTGGACTTTGACCATAGATTCTTAATACAGGAAGGCCCGGAGGGCAGGTGGGTGAATAGCTGTTAAGGGAACACACACACACACACACACACACACACACACACAAACACAAGAGAGAGAGAGAATAATTCTATGGTGAGGGCAACTGCACAGAGACATTGGTATTGATCATGGATCTGGGATGAATGTGTCAGTGACCCTGAAGGAAAAAGTGTTCTGGGAATGAAGACTCTCACTACAGTCTCTTTGCTCCTTTCAGGTTCTCCACATTTGGGCCAAATTGATTGGTAGAGATTTGATAGAGGTTGATTTATGGATCAGAATGCTGAATGAAAAAGAACAGAAGTTGATCTAAAGGAAAAAATGGAAGAAATCCATAATGGAAGTACTAGAAATTATGCACTTAATAAGTATACCAGTATGCATGCATAAACATATGTGATACATCTACATCTACCTCTATACCTATATGTTTGGGTTCAATAACACAGAGCACAGAAGGCAAAGGAAAATAATGTCTGAATATACCAATCAGTGGGGAACACATTTTCTAAACCAAAATTTTCTGAGTCTTAATAAATGTTCTTAATCTGATTATATTTTTTTTTTAATTGCCTTCTTTTCTATTCCACCAAGCTACAAATCCATGAGGAATTCCATGAGCATAAATCACATGGGATATAATAATTATTATAAGTAATTATGGAGATAGCTAATTTGGATACTGGAATATCAATAAGATAATGCTTCAAGTTTGGTAAGCTGCATGATTTAGGTATAACTAATGGCTTAGATGCTTGGCTTTAGTCTCATAGTAACTTAACAATCTTTTATATTCTATTATATGACAGAAGCTAAAAAAAGCCTCATTTATATTCACCACCATCGCTCTATGCAAGTTCCTGAAACTATTAAAAGTAAAAAGGGATAGTGAGCTTATAGTATTATTTGTGCTGAAAGAGAACAATTTATGTTAAAGAAAAAGATAGAGAATAAGATAATACAATTAACACAACTGAAAAACAGACAAAGAGAGGCATTTGTTAAGAGATAAATTTTGTAGATGAATATAAAAAGAGCCTCAGGTGGGACTGTTTCAAAAATGCATGCCCAAGTAAAGTGAAAACTTTAAATGATTTTACTTTCGTTTTTCTCCAAAGAGCAGAAGAACACAAGGCACATTTACAAAGAACTTCAGATAACAGCTTACCATAGCTGTCAGGTAGTCATTGGATGAGATCAGCCAGAAGAGAATCCCTTTCTTAAAGCACAGTTTGAACCTGGGACCTAGAGTTCATGTTTAAGGCTCAAGAGAAATATCATGAAAAGATGTGGACTGTTGTGTTTGTCTATATTTTTGTTGTAGATTTGAGCATTTTCTACTGAGAAGATTCACAGAGTTGAGGTTCCCTGACCCCAAAACATTTGTATTATTTTTAAAAAGTGCCCATAAGATGGGCTGGGGCTGGGGCTCAGTGGTAGAGCAATTGCCTTGCATGTGTGAGGCACTGGGTTCAATTCTCAGCACTGCATAAAAATAAATAAAGATACTGTGTGTTCATCTACAATTAAAAAAAAAATAAAAAATAAATAAAATAGTGGCCATAATAGAAAGAACCCGGTGCAGATTTAGGAGCACTAAGTTTTAGCCTCATCTCCACCCACGGATTGTTTTATGATCCCAGGAGACATTTTCCTTCTCCAGGAGGTCTCAGATTCCTTGTGTTTCTGCTGCAGCAACAGGGGGGTAATAAACTGCACTCATCACACAGGCATGCAGTGCAGGTCTTCATGAGGACAGTACTAGCAATCCTTCTGTCACAGACCCTGAAAGTCCAGGTTAAGCCAGTATTGCCAAGGATTAAGGATGCTCTGACTATGACATTAGAAAGCCTCTGTAATCTCTTCACACATCATTCTTACTGTTCCCACAAATGTGTTTTCTTCTCTAGACAGATCTGCCAAATGTACACCATTTCCTACCTCCCATTTCTTTCCTCTGTGCCTTCACAAGGGTAGCTTATTTTCCTTTGGCAGGAATGTCCTCCTACCTCATGGTAACTGTCTATTCTTCAAGCATAGCATCAAACTTTCTCCTTCTGTGTGAACACTTCCTATCACACACAAAGTCACTCCCTCTGGAGTAGAGAATCATCCATTAGGGAAAGTGGGGCAGAGTCTATAACCTGTCCAGCCTCCCACAATCAGGAATGAAATTTTATCATAGTCTATTGCATTTATTTGTTTATAAAATTCAATTTCTTCCATTAAACTAAACCCTTCTTGTCATCAGGCCCAGGCCTTTGTAATTCCTGTTGACTTTAGTGCCCAGCAGAGAATCTAGAACACAGTAAATGCCAGACATATATGCAGGCTGTGGACAGATGAGAAACACTGGAAGAAATGGTTTTGATCTTGGCTTTATCGGTAGCCACACTGTAGAGCAGTGTGTATAGACTCATCTTTATATCTCAGATGCCTCTTCTGTAAAATAGGATGGCAATGACTTTTGCTTCACAGGGTTATTACTGTTAAAATGAGATTATTCTTTTAAAGTATTCAGCAGAACATCTGCACATATGATGTGCTCAACAAATATTATGATAAATAAGGGAGAAAGTTGACAAGTTACTTTTGGCAAGTATGATACTTTGGTTAAAATGGTCACATTGTCATTGTTATGTAAACTACCAAGACAGCTTTTATACCTTAAAATTGAGTTGTGGTGTTAGAAGTGTGAAAGGATATGTTTGTTGCAAAAAAATCTGCCATTATAGACACTTAGGATAAGCCAAGTTCACCTCTGAAGCAACTTAGTAACAGAAAAATAAATATTTGAAGATTATCTTTCTATGAACTTCCCTCAATACAGCAAACAAATCATGAATTTTATGATCAAATTGACTTAGGCTCAAATAGTATTTGCACATACTTATAAATTTTCATGTGCAGGCTAATTAATTGTTCTGTATATATTTGCTAGATTATGATATTATTTATACCACATATTATAATAGTTACTTGACAACATTTAATGATGTTTTATTCATTTAAAAAATCCTAGAGTACAGGGTTGTAACTCAGTGACAAAGTATTTGCCTAGCACAAGTGAGGCTCTGGGTTCAATACTCAGCACCACATCAAAAAAAAATAAATAAATAAAAAACAAAGGTTAAATTATTTAAAAACAAAAATCTTCCTAGGTAGAGATTTTGTAAAGAGTAGGCTTTCAACATATTAAAATCATAATTTTAAAAATCATTTTCTTCTGTGCACCGAACAAGCTAATCATGTCTAGTCACTCTTCAGTTAATTGCTTTTTCAGAGACATTCTAAACTATGAACCCCTGAGGTGCTTGAGACATCAAATACACTGGGGATCCTGAGAAGGAATAAGTCACCTGGATCTGCAGTGTGGTCCTATGTTGGTCCTGACTGTGAGTGTCAAGTAAGTGTGCTGGTCTGGGGTGGGGACAGGAGAATGTTTCTGGACTCATAATCAGGCTTGGCTCTATGACAAAAACACAGGAATATTCTAGCAGATGACTTGGGCAGAGCCTGGAAACTTTCATTGACCACATGTGTGAGGAACTTGCATGTGACAAAATCTGAACCTCTCAGCTTTATATTCTTGGTTTTGAGTTAAGGTATCAAACCCTACATGAAAGAGACCATGGAGTCCACTTTGAACTGCTCTGCTTATATCAAAAGGAAATAAGATGGCTTGCTAGTGAGGTATCTGGTCTCCAAAGAAAGCAGCACCACTTAATAACTGTTGTTAGCTACATACTAAATCTCAATTTGATCATCTGCTAAATATTTCCATTATATTTGAACATAGAGAAGTGTGCTATGGAGAATAAATGAAATATTACATGTAAAGCACCAAGTGTAAAGCTTGATTCAGAATAGAGTTCAAACATTTTAGCTACTTTTTTTAAAATAAATGATCAGATTATCAGGATCATGAGACTAAAAGCATATTAAATAAAAAGATGCTAAGAGTTAGGTGGAATCCAGAAGCCTTCAACTTTTTGACCATAATCACTTTAAGTTTACATGGATCCAAGGTTTGAAATATTTTGTCACAATTAAATTGTTTTTTTTTTTGTATTAACTATTTGAATTAAAATAAGCAACCCATGTAATCTCATAATAAAGGTAAACAATATTAGATATGTATTAAAGTAACATATGCTTTATCTCAAATACAAATGGAGAGAGCATTTTCTCATGAAGAGGAAAGAAAGCAGTTACATTAGTGGGATATATGGAATCCTGGAGAACAGGCAATGCAGCAGTGAGAACAAGCTAGGAAAGAGATAAAACAAATGAGAGGGGAGTGGACTGCAATTTATTGACTTGGGAATTCATTGAAAGTACTATTAGAGACAGAAAGTACTGAGAGTTCCAGCTATGAGGCTACAATAGGGAAAGCATTGCAACCAAAATACCTGCCAGGAAGGCAATGTTCTGGACATTTCTGACTGATCTGAGCACAGAAGTGGGTCTAGAATGGCTGGAGTGCAGTGAGCAGTGAAGGAGAGAAGAGTGGGTACTGGAAGCAGAGAGTAGAGAGACCCAGAGCACAAGGACCTTAGGTAGCTTTGCAAGATTTTTTGCTTTTGCTCTGAATAAGTGAAGGAATGACTGGAGTGTTTACAATGGAAGAGTGACAAGATCACATTATGCTGGGACCTCTGGAAACCAAGATGAGAGACTCAAGTGAGGTAAGAATAGGAACAGGGAGATGGTCAGGAGGCTTCTACAGTAATGCCTATGGGAATGATGGTGCCTTCCTCTGGGATAGAAAGGTTGTAGCTGGGAACGTGGCCAGGTTCTGTATATATTTTAAAGGTAAAGACCAGGGAATGTTGCCAGTCCATCAGATTCAAAGTGAGGCTCAGTCAAGAATAATAGTAAATCATTTTCTATGAGATGGATTAAGGCCTATTTCTGCTGTAGCACTGAAAGAGAAGGAAGATTAGGAAGAATTCTCAATAACACATTTTTTCTGTGATGTCCAACAGACATCCTGTATCAGTGGGTAATTGAATCAAAATGTTGGCGAATATGGGAGGGACACATAGTGAAGAAATAAAACTTTCAGACTCACTGACATATTAGGAACTTTTAAAGTCATTAGACTGGATGAGATCACCAGGGCTGAATTCAGTGGTTAAAACAAGAAGGTCCAATTTTTGATTCTGGAAGGATTCTAAAATACAAAACCTAGCATAACAACGTTGAGAAAGGCAACAAGAGTACGAAAATAAAAAGACAGGTACAAGATCTGGAAATCAAGTAAAGAGAGCATTCTCTAGCAAGAAGAATATAGCAAATGCTGCAAATAGTTTGAATCAGAATATGATTCAAAAATGACTTGATTATTGGAGTTAGCTATGTGAGGTCATAGAGTCTCTAATAGAGGAAGAATAAATACAAGCAAAGTGGAACAATCTTACGTTTTACTCAGAACTGAGTCTATTATGAAAAGTGACACTTATTTACACCAATATTAAGAATTGAATATGGACTAAGCCTGGCTTGCAAGTGAAAGTACAAGAAAATATCATGGTCACTGGAATTTTTGTTTAACTAACTACAAAATGAAAATGTTCTAAAGGATCACATAGATTATTGCCTCCTAGACTAAAATGATTAGAAACGCCCATTACAAATTTAGCACATTTATCATTTATTTCTTTTATTCTTTCTTTCTTTTTTTTTTTTTCCTGCCAGCAAAATGTTTCAATTGAAACTCTTTTTCACCCTTCTAAAGTGAACTAAGTCATGCAGAGGGGAAATCACACAGTGACTGAATTCATCCTGCTGGGCTTCACAAGAGACCCCGTGATGCAGCTGGTCCTCTTTGTGGTGTTCCTTATCATGTACGTTCTGACGGTGGCAGGAAACACCTCCCTCATAGTGCTGATCTGTAATGACTCCAGGCTCCACACACCCATGTATTTTTTCATTGGAAATCTGTCTTTTCTGGATCTCTGGTTGTCCTGTGTCTACATTCCAAAGATCCTGGTGAGCTGCATCTCTGATGATAAAAGCATCTCCTTTGCTGGCTGCCTGGCTCAGTTCTTCTTCTCTGCTGGGCTGGACTATACTGAGTGTTACCTGCTGGCTGCCATGGCTTATGACCGCTATGTGGCCATCTCAAAGCCACTGCTCTATTCTCAGGCCATGCCAATCAAACTATGCATAATTTTAGCAGCAGCCTCATATCTTGGTGGCTTTATTAACTCTTCTGTCCTCACCAAGAAAACCTTTTCCTTTGACTTTTGCAAAGACAACGTCATTGATGACTTTTTCTGTGACTTGCTTCCCCTGGTGAAGCTGGCCTGTGGCAGGACAGAGGGCTACCAGGCTCTGATGTACTTTCTCCTGAGCTCCAATGTCATCACCCCCATTGCGCTCATCCTGGCCTCCTACCTCTTCATCATCGCCACCATCTTGAGGATCCGCTCCACCCAGGGCCGCCTCAAGGCCTTCTCCACCTGCTCCTCCCACCTGGTCTCTGTCACCCTGTACTATGGCTCCATCCTCTACATCTACTCTCGCCCCCAAACTAGCTACTCCTTTGACACGGACAAAATCGTCTCTACCTTTTACACTGTGGTCTTTCCCATGTTGAACCCCTTGATCTACAGCCTGAGGAATAAGGATGTGAAAGAGGCTCTGAATAAACTGTTCAAATGATCATGACTTTCCATCTGAGGAGAGAACATATCCCATTGCTGATGAGGTTATTTGTATATTAAGCAGAGGTGCCTTGTGCTTCCTTTTGTGATATAATACAAATTATGGGATTTCCATCCTCGGCATATGGTAGGTCAAGAATTTAGGATAATAAATTTGCAGTAATACAGAAGATAAATTTAACAAAAATTATACCTATTTGGATTGAATTAATGTTACTCTATTTTAAAACAAAGAACTTAAGCCAAAAACAATGTTATTTTCTGCTTTACAATGTGGCAGAGACCTTATTCATCTTAGCAGGAGAGCCTTTATTAGGTTTTTACAGAGTGTCAGCTGTAGCATTATTACACACAAATAGGAACAAAATATTAATATGATTATATATATATGTGTGTGTGTGTGTATATATACTATGAATATATATATATATTCATAGTAACTAGATGACATTCACCACTGTCCTTTCCTTTAGCAGACTATTTTAAACATTTTTAGATATACATTTTTTTATGAAAAACTTTAGTACGAAAATCCAGAGACACCTAAGTAATAGTTTAATGGACATGACTCTCAGCAAGTGTGATATTTCTCATCTATATGTTTCTTACATAAGGTCTTTAAGAAAAACCTTCCATAGATGATTTCTGAGGTCCACTGCAGAACTCTCTCAACCCCACTTTATTATCTATGGATGAATTTATGAAGATTTTTTCATCTAAATAGTGATAATCTAATCATCAATTATTATAATAAAAAATAACTACAGTGAAGTAAAATAACGTGAGGAATAATAGTCTTGAGCACTCAGTACTCTTGGAGAAAATTTTACAGAAAGAATACAGTTAATGACCAAATAAAAGGGTAAGCATGATAATGGTGCATTATGTTTTTTAAATTTAAAATATGTTTTTTGTATTTGTTTAAATGAAAAGAAAATATTTAAGGAGGTATGCATTAGTTAAACAAAACACAGGAGCTCTACACACAGGAAATGGACTTATGTACACTGCTGGTCACCTGTGTTCCCAAGAAATGTGAGGCTCAGGGAGACTATCCATGCCAATTGTAATTTACGGTAACCAATAGAAACAGGACCTAACAGTGGAATTCCATGATGCTTCATTTGGAAAGCTATGCCAGCACAGTCTCTGATTTTTCAGAAGATATTTTTTTTTCTTTCCAACTAAGGATAATAAAATTTATTTATGCTACATTTATCTTAAGAAATATTAACAGAGCCAGTTGGCTTATCTCAGTGGCAGAACATCAGTTATTTTATGTCAGTTGTGTGCATATGGAAAAATAAATCATTCCAGAGGGAAACACTGGCTACTAAAAGTACAGAATATGTAACAACTGTATTGTCAAGACTTCCCAGTGTCCTAAACAGTGATGCTTAACTACAGATATGGTTCCAACCACCTTCCAGGAATCTATTCTATCCTTTTTGGAGAAGCAATGAAGTTTCCTTCACCAAATAAGAATCAGTATATACACTGTTACTGTAACCTGGGCCGACCTAAGTGTATTTCTAAATTATTTTGCATATGAAAGAGTTATCTTGACTCTAGGGTCATATATAAATATCCCAAGACCCTAGAAAACAGCAGATAAAGTACAGCTAATTATGATCCTTGGAAAATATGAAAACTAATAATGATAAAAATGTAGTTAGACATGGGTCATGTTTTAGAAGATATTTTAGGTTTGATTAAGTGTATACATAGCAGTAAGTTCTCTCACTCACTGAGGAGAATTGCTTCATCCACAATTTTTGGCTTTGAATTATCCACATCAATTTGAAATTACACTATTAACATTGTGTGTAAATGTGTGTGTGTGTGTGGGGGGGTGGTGCTAGGAACAGAATCTTGCAAATGAAAGGCCAGAGCTCTACCACTGAGCTCCATCTCCAGCCTACAATATGAACATTGAAGGGAATTTATTTATTCAAGTCACAGGTAAAGTTTAAATTCTTAATATGAACATGGTTTCCATGTTTTTCTATTTTCTTAATTTATTTTTAATTTTTATTAGACATATGCACACAACTTTTAGAGGTGCGTTATGATAATTTGATGCATGTATACTATATGTAATGAAATTAAAGATTTAAAAATAAACAAATGTTTAAAGGAAAGCTCCTCTATGCAAGAAAAAATATCTTATGGACTTAAATGTTATATTAAATAATGAGAAGCAAAATGGGGGTGGTGCCTGGGTTCCTCGGAGAAATAAACAGTAGGATACCTGTGTGTGTACACATGTGTATGAAAAGGTGAATTATGGAGCTACAACTCCGACTCTGCTATGTGGCCCAGAAGATCCGGAAACACCTGGAAGCTGAGAAGACTCCATGGTACAAGTGAGTTCAGAGAATTTCATAATATATGGGTAAAGAGAATAGGTTTTCCCTCCTCTTTCTTTCTTCTTTTTATTTATATTTTTTTCTACTGGGTATTGAACTCAGGGGCACTTGACCACTGGGCCATATCCCCATCCCTTTTTTGTTTTGTTTTGTTTTTCTTTTTGTTTTGTTAGAGACGGTCTCACTGAAGTGCTAAGTGCCTCACCATCGCTGAGGCTGGCTTTGAACTCATGATCCTCCTGCCTCAGCCTCCCAAGTTATGGGATTACAGGTGTGCACCACCATGCCCGGCTCACTTTCTTCTTTTTTAAAAAATCTGTTTCCTTTTTAGGGGAGTGGGGTGGGACACCAACTGATTGGTTCTTATTTACAATTACTTTCCACATTAATTTCTCTGAAACTTGTTGAGACGTGAGTGGAATAATGCATTCATGTTGTAGTGGCCACTCACTGAAATCCAATGAGATGTATACAAGGGAGTACACTGAGAACCAACCAATCCTTCCAGCCCACACCTCCCCTTTCCTCTCTAGCAGTGACAATCATTAACTGTTCCTTCATTTCATCCTAGATTATTTTTAACTATTTGCAATGATATCTAAGAGTACATGTGTAATATACACACATGGGCATATAGGAAAATATTGTACATTCTGTTCTGTGCTTTGCTTTCTTAATTTAAAAGCACTTTGGAGACAATTATGTATCTGCATATTGATTACTTAATTACCTAACTCAAAATTATCTATCAAGTGCTCCTTTACTATGTTCTGTATTGTAGCCTCTGCCAGAGCAGTACAGTACAGTAGAGAACTAGAACAGGCACTGATTCAGCCTTCTTATGGCTGTGGTATAGGGCCAGACAGGGAAACTTACACTCACAGATACATGCAAATTTTACACCATAATCGGCTCCATAATTATACTACATATGTGCTTCTTTTCTAGCCCACGATGGATACACGAAAGCCACTGTATTGTTTTTGCTCAATCGATAGTAAGAATTAGCCAAGAGAGGAGATTTTTGCTGCTAAGATGAGGTTGGAATGTACTTTGTGGCTATCAGTTTAGGGATACAAAATTATGAAAAAGGCAAAAGTTTTAAATATATTATTCTTAATAAAATGATTAATTATATTTAAATATATGTATAAGTATTGGTTAAATCAATTTTATTCTTTTTATTTTTATTACATAAATGTATATAATTTCATGCCTATTGCTAAAAAAAAAAAAAAAAAAAAAAAAAAAAAAAAAAAAAAAAAACACTGTTACTACTCAGTATTACCAAAACAAAGAACACTGAAGAATATAGAGGATAATGATAAAAAGCCCCCTTCAAATTCAGTTTTCACCTCATAGATTAAAAATTCTCCACTTTAAAAAAAAAAAAAGACAATCATTTTGGAGGAATTTTCTTTTTTAAATCTTTTTTTAATCAATTTTTATTTATTTTACTTAGTTTTGCATGACAGTAAATGCATTTATGCACTGTGATATATCATACATAGATAGGATATAATTTCTCATTTTTCAAAGTGTACATGTTGCAGAATCATATTGGTCATGTATGCATTGCTAGTGGCACTGCAAATTGATGCAACCACTGTGGAAAGCAGTGTGGAGATTCCTCACAAATCTGGGAATGAAACCACCATTTGACCCAGCTATCCCACTCTTTAGTTGATAACTAAAGAACTTAAAATCAACATACTATAGTGACACAGCCACATCAATGTTTATAGCAGCTCAATTCACAATAGCTAGACTATGGAGGAATTTTCTATGTACAGAAATATTGATTATATGTATTTTTCCTTTACATTTACTGGCAAGATAAATTTTACTATATTTTCATTGAAGTTATATTTTTCAAACACTAAGTTAATTTTCTAAACATATGGATCACATTTTGTTTGTTTTAGATTTTTAACAGTTGCAGTGCCTGTTTGTTGGGTTTTTTGGTATATCCCATTGAACAGAATATAATTACACAATCTTGACTCGACCTTAAAAGTGTTTCCATAAGTTAAGTTTCTTTGTGCCCAGAAAGAGCAGATGGGCTTGGTGAGCACCTGTTGTCAGTACCAATCAGTGAATGGTAAGCTCTAGACTGTATGGATATGTATTGGGTACTTTTAAATTACATATATTTTTTTTTTTCTTTTTTTTTTTTTTTAATTTAGTGAAAGGGTACACAGTTGCAGTACAAATATTTGCTTCTGTTGATGCTGGGATTCACACTTAACTGGCAATATGATTTGAAATTCTATCAAGTGAAAATGATAATTCTTCATTTAGAATGTTTCCTCTTATTTGTCTCACAATGTCTAGAAGGACTATCAGCACATCTTTCCTTTTTCTTCTCAATAATGTTCCATGCTATTTTCCCAAATTTCCTCTTTTTGGCTATGTTCAAAATGATAAAATTGGAAATGTTTTTAATATTTAATGTTTGATTGACAACTATTTTTAAGAGTCAATCCAGTGCCTAAGATTTAAGCCACTCCAAAGGAAATTTCACTTACTCCATCCTTGTCCCCCAGATTTCTCTGATAAAAGCTGTTTCATAAAGTGTTAACATCTAATCCTAGAAGACTTTCATTTTGAGCATTGTAAATCTGAAGCCTGTAGAGCAACAAATCTGAAACAAGGATTCTAGTAAGAATCTAAAAGACCCTCTTCATAGAGTTGAATAAGTGTTCAACAAACAACATTTCCTAGGTGCATTCTCAGAAGTAATCATGGGCTCCTGAAACCCATCTACTCTCCTTAATGACCAGGACACACAGTTCAAGAACTCCTGCTCTAAATATGTAGAGAAGAGTGTAAGAGAACTATATTCTAGAACATCACAGATGGACAAGGACATGGCAAGAGAGAACTCTTCCAGGTCTTGGGCATACCACACAAGACATCATGGTTTCTCCAAGAAATTGTGTAGCTCTGTAGTCATGACAACCTGGACCATAGGCAGCACAAGGACAGGCCTATATACCTTTCCTCCACTTCCCTACTGATTGGTACATAAATGCATTGCCCATACTCAGGATTCAAAAAATATTTGAGCCATAATGAAATTGACATGAATTATATCTCTGATTTTATGTAAAATCAACATCTTGAAATTGAAAGTAGTGATGTGGGTCATGAGTAATTTCAGTTGTTTAGTCACTCTGCATTGAACTCTGAGAAAGTCCTCCTGCCACTGTGCTGGAGCTGAGCAAACAGCTGTTGGCAAAGCTGTTGGCAAAGGGCATAATCAGGTCTCAGGTATGCAGAGGAATGTGGCCTTTGTGCACAAGAATATGGCTCCTGGTATACTGTCGGGTAAACAGACATCAATGATTCAGAATCCCAGGGAGAAGTTCTATCATTTGTTCAAGATACTTTCTTTCTAGGTATTTGCGGTACTATAAGTAACAGAGAAGAGTTTTCACATTCATAAACACAGAAGTTTATTGTTATCTATCTAATGAAAACAGACATTAAGAAAATGTCTGTTAGTATATATAGTACAATGAGAAATAAAAACAATACAAATTCTAGTATATTCTAATAAATGCTTGATTTTACTGGCTAGTCAATAAAAGACTGTGACATTGTATACATAAACCAATTTTGTTCAAATTTTCAGAAATCCTTTAAAAATTGTCTACTGGAAAGGAATATAATATTCTTAGCACTTTTCCCTGCTTATTCATGGCTCTTTATAAAGGGAATATTTTTCACAAACAAAAGTGGAAAACTTTATCAATTTTATCAGAAGTTTCTCAATTAATGTATCTCAGGTATAAAAGCAATTTATCATAGGGGATTCCTGATTGGTTCTCCTTTATTTAATTAATAAAAGACCATGCTAGCTTCTCATGGCACAGTAGATGCATCTGAAATTTAAATGTCCATAAACCTGACTTTCCCTGATTCTAAAATCATGCATCCTTTCCAGATTGATAATTTTATTTTCTTCAACTTCCATTATGTTTGAACTGTGCTGTTGGACAATAGCATTATAAAATATGGGGAATTCCGTCCATCAAATCCAATAAAATGATTGCATGATTAGGAAGGTCAACTAGCAGGAAGCAGAGAGGAATATTCATTGTTTCCTAAGCTACTATTTCTTCAATAAGTTTTGTGTTCTTACTTTTCTTTTTTCAATTACTAAAAACTTAGGATTTATGAATACATTTAAGCATTACATATGAAACATGTACATTTTTATCTTTCTCTAGTCCTACAGGCTTGGTGCCTTTTGTATTTGCAAATCTCCTAGCAGCATCTCCTGTGTCTGAATCTCAGTAGTGTGATTGATATTGCAAATTTGCTTCACCTCTTCCACATCTTTCATCCTCTCCACAGAGCACAATCAGGTGAAAATCCACATAAAATTGGAGGGCATTCAAAATTGCATGAGAAATTATAATAACAAACTCTAAAAATTTAGTGTGCTCCCTTAAAAATATAGAGTTATAAAACCCTTAAGTTATGCTTGAACAGTTTCTGCAGTTTTTTAAAAATTTTAGGATGATTTAAAGTGATAAAGAAATGAAAGCCAAGGATTATGTGTTTTACCATATAGTCAAGCATCAGAGGAAAAGGGAAAAGAAGGTTGGGGAGTGAAGTCATGAAAATCATAGAGGAAAATAGTGGAATGCATGTAAGCTGCCTGTCATGGCCAGCCACGGCGCCACGGGAGAAAAACTCGGAGGCAGTGTAAAGCTTTTACTACTTTTACTTCTACTTTAGCTTAGAGAGAAAGAAAGATAGAGCTTAGCTTCTTCTTGTCTTCTTATCTTAGAGAGAAAGAAAGATAGAGCTTAGAGAAAGATTATTTTTTCTTCTTCTTAGCTTAGAGAGAAAGAAAGATAGAGCTTAGAGAAAGATTATTTTTTAGAGCTTCTTGCTTCTTTCTTCTGTCTTCTGTCTTCCTCGGGAGCCTCGGCCTAACTCTGACCAGCCATTACTTCTTCTATCTGGTTTCTCTTCTGTAACCGCTCTGCCTACGTTCTGGCCGCTCTGATTCTTTTCTCCGACCCGAACTCTTCTTCTGACCGACCGAGCGACTGCACGACTGACTGAATGAATTCTCCGTTCTCCTAACTCGGACCGCTTTCACCCGGTTATATACCTTCAGCTTTGCGGGTGCCTACAGGTGCGTCACATACATATCAGGTGGAACTTATGGCTTCCAGCTAGCTGCAACAGCCCTTCCTAATTAGGGCTCCTTCAAATGCAGGAGAGGTACCCAGGGGGAGAGAGGTGAGATAAAAAAAGGGGAAGTACTCATCAATGACATTAACCAGATTGTATTTTTATATGGTGTGCATTGTGTGAATATGTAACCACAAACCCTATCGTTATAAACAAGAATGCACGAACAAAAACAGGGAAAAAAAAGAAATGTCACCTCTATACATTTCAGTTTTTTTCAATTGTACACTTTTATTTTTCTAAATATTTATTTATTTGTTTTAGGTGTACACAATGCATTTATTTTTAAATGGTGCTGAGGATCGAACCTGGCCGAGCGCATGCTAGGCAAGCGCTCTACTGCTGAGTCACAACTCCAGCCCCTCAATTGTACCCCTTTTAGAAAAATACCATACTTCCATAGACATGTTTTATATTCTTGAACTGTTCAAGGTCTGAATTTAATAAAATCTATAAAGCGTGTAACTTCAGATTTGTGTTGTGTGAGCATTTACAATTTTAACATCTTTCTTACCAAGGTTGAGGTTGGGGACAGGGTGAAAGAAATCCAGAATTCCAGGTGTTTCGTAGAGCTCCTTAGGTAGATCACACTGCAGGGAGTGATTCACTTTGTCTTTTGTATGAGTATGGAGATCACTCAATGTTCTAGACTGACTCTACTTAAATTCTGCAGCATCAGTAAGAATGTAGCAGGTAAAATAATATGCAAGAATTTTTAACCATATTAGACAGCATGAAAGCCATGAAAAAGAGACGGTAGAAGTTCAGGTTTTCCTGGGTGAAAGCAGAGTCCTGAGAGTCTGCACCATTTCTAAAGGTAAGTAGCAGAATAAATGGCTGTTATAGTGGAGAAGGATGGAACTTATGATCATACAAAGAGCTTGAACCAAGTTACCATTGTGGGCTCAGGTAGGGATGATGGTGGGTGATTTATAATACTGTCCAAATGAAGGAACAACAAAATACACTCTTTCTCTGTGTCGATTTTTACTGACAGGAGAAACAACCCAGCTTTCATGTCTCCAGACTGTTTTCACTGGATTTCCTCCATCATGGAAAAATCACCATACATAGAAGAATATAATCAAGGTTACAATCCTAGGCAGCTGTATCGATTTTTCCTGCAAGTGTCTTCTGGGCAGTGTACCTTGACATGCTTTCTCTGAGCTTATCTGACTCCCCTCATTGCATGTGTGACCCTTGGCAATCACAGGGTGCACTGTGGTAGTGTCTTCTTCCTTCTGAACCGTATTGGGTAGATGAGCACTTGGTAAGTGGATTGAGGAGTTGCCCTTTCACCCTGCATTGGTGGTGGAACAATCTTTTAAACTCATATTACAGTGGAGAATAGTGGGGAATGTACAGAGACTCAAAGATACATTTTGTCTGACACAGTATTTTTCTTTCCTTTCTTCCCACAACTTGAGTACAAATCCCTTAGGATTCCAATCAGAAGCAAAAAAGTAAAAATTCTAGAAATCACCTCTGCATCCTTGCCCTAACAGCAAGTCTGCATAATTAAATTCCCTTTTGCCCATGTTGAGATGTACCCCCAGGAGACTCTTTGGCACTGCATTTAAGAGTTTAGTTATGGGGAACACACTTGTGACTCTCTTCATATTCCCCAAGGAAGTGTAAATTGGAATAGGTATTCAGCTTGAATTTATAGACAATCCCATCACAATCTTAAAGACAATAGAGGACCATAATGCATTTTAAAAAGACAAGTGTGACTGACATTTGATAAAATGCTTGGAGGATTATCAGAACAATTGCATGGAGAATGGTTTATAAGTAGAATAAATCAGTGAGCACACTAATAAATCAGGCAAAGGGATTATTTAAGTCAATATCTAGATAGCTTGGAAGGAAAAAAATGGGTAAACTAAATAAATCTATAAAAGGTGATTTTTATTTCTGAAAGCAAGCCATTGCCCCTGCAAGATTGAGCAAGAAGTTGTCTAATGTCAACTTGCTGCTATCCACGTGAGCCACCAGTCCTCCCAGAAAGTGATGGCATATCAAAAGCACAACACTGAGCCGTGCTCGGTGGCGCACGCCTATAATCCCAGCACTTTGGGAGGCTGAGGCAGGAGGATTGCGAGTTCAAAGCCAGCCTCAGCAATAGCGAGGCCCTTAGCAACTCAGTGAGACCCTGTCTCTAAATAAAATACAAAAAGGGCCAGGGATGTGGCCCAGTGGTCGAGTGCCCCTGAGTTCAATCCCTGGTACCACAAAAAAAAAAAAAAAAAAAAAAAAAAAAAAAAAAAAAGCACAACACTGTTTTCTGCTTTCAGCATTTGGACCTAAACAATAGAAGCAGCCAAATCAGCCCAGGTGAGGGAAAGAAAATTATATAGATGTAGATATGTATTTGATATCACATGCTATCATCATTATGTACAAGGGTCTCTTGGCCATCCACTGGATATATGGAGAAACAAACTGATATACATTCATAGTGCATGTCAACTCATTTAGTTGACTAGGGGCAATATCCATCTAGACAGAAGTGTGCATATATGTGTGGACATAAAGAATGTAGAACTTCCTCTATGACAGTTTGTGACTTTGAAAAATTCAGTACAGTGTGAGAGTCTCTGCCTGTCTCAGTCCCTGTTAATATAAACACACTGACCACAAATTTCTTAGCTTATCCCTCCAAGGCTAAACTCTTGAATGTTAGTAAGAATCTCATTCAATTGTAGTCATTAAAGATAACTGTTTCTGATTCAGCCTCCATTTTATTCTCCAAGAAAAAACTGTTTCTGCAACCTGGTTTTGACCTGTCTACCTATAAAAAATGTTCAATCATAACTTCCATAGTGAAGACCCTCAATTCATCCCAACACTGAAAAGAGGTGAGTAGAAGGTCAGACATGAGACCCTGAACTCTGCAACATTCAAGACTTTAATGAATATATTTACCTCTCTATTTCTCCCAAGGATGTGTTATTTCATTTATTTTTTCTGTATTAGTAGAGAGTGTCTACAGGGAGAAATCTGGGGAACTACCATTTCATTAAAAGATTTAAAAAATGGTAATACCTGTACCAAGAGTGAGGGGGAAGGAAGTTAAAATGATTCTGTTTTATTTGTATCTCTACCCAATATGATCTATGCTTCTAGGTAAATAATAATCTACTGTATATTTGGAACCACCAAGGAATGCACTCAGGCCAAAATAATATTTCACATTGTTTCCTTTAGCCCAAATGATGAGAAATCCATAACTCTCAGTTCAAGAAGTTAGAATATAAGAACAAGAGGGACCAGTGATGCAGCCCCAGTCCAAGACTGAAAGGTGGAATTTTCCTGGAGACTCCTTGGTATGAATTCACAATCCAAGGCTGAAGAATTTCCACTTTAATGTTTAGGGACAAAGGTCATAGCAAAGAAGCAAAAACACAAAACAAAGCAAACACCTGCTCAACAAGAATCCAGCTTGTACACACGTGTAGACATGTGGACTTCCTCTTTATTCCACTTTGGCTCTATCTGGTCGCTTACCCTGTTGGGTGGTTTCCCCACATTCAGGGCAGACCTTCCTTACTCAGTTTGCTGACCAACATGACAATCATCTCTGTAAACACTCTGTCTCATAGATATACTCCTAAGTGTGCTTTCCTAATTTCCTAGTCATCTCTCAATCCAAACAAGTTGACAATCAAGTTTACTTATCACATCCCCTGGAGATCTGGAATACCTAGGTAAATGGCTGCAAGCCATTCATGTAAAGGCTTAGAGAAAGATGGATACTTACACTTTGGCCAAGTTTGATGCCCTTTCTCCAAGTACCCAAGTCTCCCTTGCAATCTGTTAAGTAACTCATCATAGGTTGGGGAATCATATAAGGGTTTATATTTCCCTCCTAGGACAAATTATGCCAGTTTATATCCAAACATCCAATCTAACAGCCATTTCCTACTAAGATGTGATAAGTACTAAAGAAAGGATTTCTTGGAAATATCTTCACAATCTATCTTCTCATTGCATTTTCTGAAAATGATGAATGTTCACAAAGAGAACTAGTATCTCTCCTACTGGAGACCAAAACAGAACATTTTGCATTATTTACATCAGTGGTAAGAAAATAACAGACACTAAATGCCCCTAGAAAAGCAAGCAACAATCAGGAAGTACCATGAAGAGAAACATTTTCTAAAAGAATCTTAAGTCACTCTGAAGTAGCAGAATGAAGAAGCACAAAAAACAATAATAAAAAATCATAGAAATATTTAGATTTCATTCAGTTTTATATTTTAGGTAAATGTTGGAGATTGTTTATTGGTGTCCTATAATTATACATGAGTGTTGGATTTATTAGGCTTTATTTCTGAAAGTACATAACATTATTTGATCAATGTCATGTGGTCTCATTTTCCAGATTTCAGTTCCATCCCCCTCCAGTGTTGGAGGATTTTAACTTTTTAACTGCCCAAATAGTTGGTATCATATTAAAAAAAAAAAATATATATATATATATATATATATATATATATATATATATATGCCAAAGACTAACAATAGTGTTTTTGGCAATAGTGTTTTTGGAATTCAGGCATTTATATATGTTTTAATACACACACACACACACACACACACACACACGTATGTGTGTATAGATAGATAGATAGATAGATAGATATAGATATACGAGTCACACTTAATTATTCTTTAAATACAGGTACTTTTAATATATTATTTGCCCAAAATTGTTTCATCATTAGATAAGAGGTGCATGAGAAATCTTGAAATTTAAAAATATAATCCAGTATGTACTTTTTAGAACAATTTGGTAAGCCATAGGAAGGAACATATCTTCATGTTGACTACAAAGAGTTCAATAATTTAACAGCTAGAAAGCCTTCATTGACTCAAGCTAAAACTAGTCAGAAGTTCTCTGAATCCCTTTATTGTTTGGGGGGGGGGGGTGGTAACTACCAATTGAACTCAGGGCCACTTGACGCACATTTCCAGTCCTATTTTGTATTTTACTGAGAGACATGGACACACTGAGTTGCTTACTGCCTTGCTTTTACAGAGACTGGCTTTGAACTCACAATCCCCTGGCCTCAGCCAATGGAGTCACTGGGATTTCAGTC
Source organism: Tamias sibiricus (assembly GCA_025594165.1). NCBI lineage: Eukaryota > Metazoa > Chordata > Mammalia > Rodentia > Sciuridae > Tamias > Tamias sibiricus. The sequence goes on along the minus strand of CM046657.1, from coordinate 17,715,368 downwards.
ATGTGCCACTGTGTTTGGCTGCATTTCTTCAAATTACACTTTTCACCCTTCTACAATTTTTTTTTTTCCATTGCAATTGACATGGTTTGTTTAAGATATCACAGACATATACGATAGTTCATTCTCATTTGATTCACACATTTATTAAAATGCTATTCTACAGGTTAGCCCCACACCCTGCAAATTTTTTTTTTTGGGTGGGGATTACACATTTTATAGTATATCACTTAAATATCCACATTATTTCATTATTTGGGGAATATTTACTCATGCAAAGTGAAATGTTGAAAAAAGCTCCAGACCAAAGAAGTTTATCTCTAAAGGCAAAAATATAAATTTTAACAATTTTGAATTAAAATTTATTTTAAGGGTCAAATATGAATTTTTAACTTTAGCTAGGAGGATAATGTGATAGCTGGCTGGCATACACTTACAGGTTACCATGGTCTGCTGGGTCTGAAAAATTTAGAACTCAACTCTTCAAGCATCTCTGTGTAGGTGCATAAGTGGGTATCACGGAAGTCATACTTAATGTGTGCCCTGCTGTGTGGTGTGAGTGTATGCAAGAATGAATTATCATCATTTTTCATGGTTAAAAAATCATATAACTTTCCTATGAATATTTATGAGACTGAAATCCAATGAATATTAATGAGGATCAAAAGTCCAAGACAAAAAAGATCATTCTTGCGAAGGAAAAGTGTTCTACCATCTAAATACAGTATTTTGGAATTCGTGTATGAAAAATATTAGTAATTATATAAACATGAAATCCCTTCAATTTTTCAGTGTAGTAATCAGCTTAGAATTACTATATAAAAATTCCTGATATAATTAACTTATAACACATCAAGGTTTATTTTGGCTGATAGTTTTGGATATTTTCGTCCATGGTTGATTGCCCCTGTTGCTTTGGCCTGTGGTAACATCATGGCAGAAGGACCTTCCAGAGCAGAACTCTTCACCTCATGGCCAGAAAGAGAGAAAGAAGAACGAGCACTCCTTATAATAAAAGTGTGTTTTGACCAATATTTCATTCTTATAAGTATAAATTATGGAGTTTAATTGAACCACAGAAACTCAAACAAACACAACTATAAAACAATAATTTGTGAACTGCGATAAAGGCATAAAATAAACTTCATGCTTGTGGTCCTACGGATAGTACTGCTTTCCTGAAGGCCTCTTTGACATCTTTGTTTCTGATGCTATAGATGAGAGGGTTCAGCAGTGGGTTGATGATGGTGTAGAACAGGGCAGCCACTTTGTCGCTCTCCACAGAGTAGTTGGAACTGGTCCTTGAGTATACAAAGAGCAAGGATCCATAGAAGAGCATGACGGAGACCAGGTGGGAAGCACAGGTGGAGAAGGCCTTGCGCCTTCCTGAGGCTGAGCGCATTCTCAAGATGGCCAGGAGGATGTAGATGTAGGAAATAAGGATGGCAAGAAGGCAGGAAAGGACAGTGAAGTCAATCATACTTGAAAGGATTATCACATAGACCCTAGTGTCTGTGCAGGACATTTTTACCAATGGTAGAACATCACATAAAAAGTGATCAATGACATTGTTACCACAGAAACTCAGGCGGAACGTGTTAGCAGTGTGGGCTATGGCATTCAGAAAGCCTCCTATGTGGGATCCAGCAACAAGCCCAACACAAACAGAAGCAGACATGGTACCTGAATAAAGCAAAGGCTTACAAATTGCTGCATGGCGGTCATATGCCATGGCTGCTAGGAGATAGCCCTCAGTGTAGGCTGCCACGCAAGAAAAGAAAAACTGTGCCCCACATCCAGCCAAGGAAATTCGTCTATCTTCTGAGACACAGTTGGCCAAAATTTTAGGGGTATATACAGAGGTGTACCAGAAATCCAAAAAAGACAGACTGGCAATCAAATAGTACATAGGTGTATGCAGGCGGGAGTCAATCTTGATTAAGATAACAAGGGTCATGTTCCCTGCCATGGTTAGCAAATAGAGCATCAGAAAAGTTACAAACAGAAGCAGCTGCCACCGGGGATCTGCTGAGATGCCCAACAAGATGAATTCAGTCAGGATGGTGCGATTTCCTATTTCCATGTCCACAAAGGGGAAAGCCTGCAAATAAAAATGAGGAGGAAATAACTTAGTGAAAATTTCCATCAAGAGAAACAGTGTATCAATTAAGTCCAGAACTATTAGAACGCCTCTGGAGTTTTATTGTTTATTAACTGGAATTATAGGACTTGATCTGAGAATTAAGTGCATTTGGATTTGAGTAAGAATCTAATTTTAAAAGTTGGAGCTTCCATTTTTTTTTAACTCTGTAATGTAGGGCCAGTCCCTTATCAAATGGGGGAGAAGAAAAAGTTCACAATGAATACTAATGGCTGCCAGTCAAGTTGTTTGAATGTGTGAAGAAGATACACCTAATAACACTCATTCCTGTGTTTGGTGCACAGCCTTAATTCAAAAAATTCCTCCTCTCTTCTATAAGTTAAAGAAAACTTCCTGTGTATCAAGTAGCATTATGGTATTCAAATGAATACAAATGTGATATTAATTTCTGAATAACTATCTTAGATTATGGGTTTTGTACAATAAACTATATACATTCAATTGTATCCACAATGGTTACTACAAACTTTCTCTACTATATTATCACTTGTCTACATAAATAAATTCAGGGCTTATTAAGCTCATTATTAAATCAAAGTTGGGTAAAAGTGTGACTAAATAGAGTGAATTACCTCACTTTTTGGGTTGACTGAACTAGGTAAATGATTGATAGACAATATTATTTAGTCTTTTATTCAAAGCCTCCCAAAAATTTTTGAAATATTTGATAATTCAGATATTTAAATGAGTCCTAAAAATGACAAACTTATATGAAAATGATCTCACAGTGTGAGGTAAGGACCAAGTGGAGAGCACTCACACCATAATACATGTATCAGAGCTTTCACACAGAGAGCCTGGTGAGATAAAGAATCTAAGAGAGACTAAGTGAGAATGGTGGAGGGAGGTGACTTGGATGTGCCTGGAGCATCATGTTGTCACAAAACTTGGTGAAGATACACTGATTTTAGCCTTTAAACCCACAAAGACTGGAGTAATATGAGGAATTATTGTAATCACAGAATAAATGATGGAAACTGACTGATTCTTCAGTCACCTGTTGAGACCAGGATTCCAGTAAAGAGAGGGAAAAAAAAAAGAAAAGTAGAGCCAGGGCTAGTGGTGCATGCATGTAATCCCAGTATCTCAGGTAGTGAAGGCAGGAGGATTACAAGTTCAAATCCAGCCTCAACAATTAAGTAACACTCCAAGCAACTTAGAGAGATCCTGTCTCAAAATAAAATATAAAAAGGGCAGAGAACGTGGCTCAGTGATTAAGCTCCCCTTTGTTCAATTCCTAGAATCAAAATATAAATAAATAAATTCCAGATAGAGTCAGGACAGATTGTATAACATGCAACATTATCCTGGAGGACAGGACAAGAATAAGTCTCCAGAGAGGAATTGATATTTGCATAACTTCATCTTCAAAATTCTGAGGAAGGCTGGAGAGATAACAACTTTCCAAAATATGTCTTTGGTAATAAGTATTTCCTATCTCTGTTTTTACACAAAATCTTTTAGGTCTTGGAAATGTTGAGTAAATAAATCGGATGAAAGCTTAAGGCTCCCCACTAAAATATGCAATATTTTAATTATGGTTCTGACATCTGTGTGCATCATAATTAGACCAAATTTTATTTGGCATCAAAGTTCTCATTTGATAAGAGAAAATGATTAGTCAATGATACAATAATCTATGTAACAGTGTCAAAAAGAGAATTACTTACTGATTTCTAGAGTAGTTGTTTTCACACTGTGAGTTCAGTCAGGTGGTTCATTTTTTTCATGAATAGGTTGAAGTAGGCAGACCCATGTAGATTACAACTCTAGGTCTTAAGAGGTTTTCTGTAATCTTTGTAACTTTGGGAATCCTGTGAACACCACGTAAATTATCCTGGGCTAGCTTGCAGGATATTGAGACATCTGGTCCTGCTCTCTCTTGCACACAAACTGAAATGAAGCTGGCCCACAGACATGGTGTGGAGATACTCATTGTGATCCAGTGCTCAACTGAGCTAATATAACCACAGCATATCCGAAAGTCCAGCTGAAGGCAGACAGGTCTGGCACAAGAAGAATTGAATTACTGAAATGCTTTCTGGGTTCTAATTCTGATCTCATTTACTGGTAGCTCTGGATTCTTAGGAAAGTCTTTTAATCATCTCCCAACCTAAATCTTAACCTCTAAAAATATAAAGCATTTTCAATAATACCATAAATAAGATGAAGAGCCAAAGCCTGGTTAAAAAAAAATGCATCTAACAAATGGTGAATGTCTTAATTCCAAGGGAGAGAATAATAATGAACTAATTTATGAATGTTAGGCAGCCTGGAAAAATGAAAAACGTCAAGTTCTACAAAGAGGCAATAAGAGCCAAGCTGTAATTTCATTAGGAATTTTGTTATTGTTGAATTTTTTTTATCTATTTTTATATAATGCTTTTGAGTTATACATATTTTGCCACCATTTTTATAATGAAAATGTTTAGAATCATATATTGACATATTGCAAGTATTCAATATGGTATATTTATCTGTAGCCACGATGTTGTATGGTGTGTCTGCACAGTGTACAATGATTGGATCCACAGGATTGACTCATCTTCACTGAAAGGTTGTGCCTTTTGACCATCTCCCCACTCCCCTGCTCCACAGCTTCTGGTGCCGGTATTTTAGTCTGTGTTTATGATTATAGAGTTACATGGAATCAGGTAGTGCTTGTTTTTCTCTCGGACCTATTTCACGTAGAGAATGTCTTACATGTTCATTCATGTTACAATGAGAGTTTTAAGAGAAGTAGCAAAAAATCTTATAATTACTTTGGATCCACAAAATGTAACTCCACAAAATGTAACTCAGGCCCTCATAACAAAGAAGAGCTAAACTGGAGACATCACACTTTCTAAGATCAATCTAATACAGAGCTACTATAAGCAATACAGTATATTACACTACTGTATAAACAGTATATTACATAGACCAATACAACAAATTCAAAATCCCAGAAATCAATACATGCAAATAATCTTCAAAAGGTCACCAGGAATATACAATGTGGAAATGGAATTCTGGCTACTATGTGCTGAGGAAACTGGAGAGCACTTGCAAAAGCATGAAATTGCTGCCCTCCTATTACACACAACTCAGAAAAATTCCCCTGAAATGGCTCAAAAACATAAATGAAACTTAAAAATGACCCCCAGAGAAAAAAAGGAGAAAACTTCTTGATATCTAAGTCAGTATTAATGTTTGGATATAACACTTTTAAAAGCATTAACAGAAAATAGGCACCAATATAAGCAGATGTGACTTCACCAAATCTTATAATTGAACAGAATGATTGGCTTTAAAGTACAAAGTTCATTGAACTTGTAACTGGGATACTTCCCCAGTGCTCATCATCCATGTGATCATAGGGGAGTCATCATCTTTTAGGAGCACAATTCACAGGAAAAGTTTCTGAGACTTTGCAAGTACCAACCTGATATGAGTCCAATTTGTTAAGAGCTTTTATATGGGTCAATGCAGTAGATTAAGTAACCTTCTGTAAATACATGTCTTTGTACAATGGGACACTGTCTTATTTTAAATGAAATGAATGATGGAGAGCAGGAAAAATGACAGAGTTCTTTTCTCTCTCCCTCTCTCTTTCTCGCTCTCACTCTCACTTTATCTCTCTCTCTCTCTCTCTTTTTAACCAGAAATTGAAACCAAGGTTTTTTGACCACTGAAACACATTTTCAAACATTTTTATTTATTTTATTTATTTTGATTTTGAGACAGGGTTTCACTAAGCTACTTATGGCCTTGCTAAGTTGCTGAGGCTGGCTTTAAACTTTGATCCTCCTGCCTAAACCTCCTGAGCCACTGATTACAGGCTTGTGACACCATGTAAAACTAAACATTAGCAATTTCATTTTTGTTTCCCCAAAAAATACTGTAAACTTGTGCACATCCTGTAATGATTAGAGTCCTTAATTTCTTCATCTGCAAATAATTAACACCTTTGAAATGTGGGGAATTATGCATTTCCTTGAGGATATGATAAAAAATGATTATAATTCTTTCTATACATGCACATGTGCACACACACACACACACACAGAGATCCACAAAAATTTAGAGCATTCACAAACTGTCAAAAAATTTCCATGGATTTCCTAGACATATTTCTTAGGGTAAAAATTCTAAGATTCAAAAACAGCTAAGTTTTGCCCAGTGCTGACATTTTATATAAGCATTCATTAATGTAGTACATTTAAAGTTGCATTATGAATCTTTGCTACCAAATATATCATCTGCTTATTTTCTGTACCAATTACTGAAGTTCCAGTGTTTTCACTTTGTCAAGTCAAAAAGTGGAAATGAACCTACTCTCTTGGTTTCCTATTTACTTTTCAATAACCCAGGAAATCCTCTGTCCTCAGCTATTCTGAGCTATGCCTTTCTAAACACCTGCATTGCTGCCAACCTGTTCTAAACCAGCATCATCTTTGGCAACAAGTACTGAAATATCTTCTAACTGCTCTACACCTTTGTTCCCCTGTAAGCTATTTCAATAGGGCATTCAGGATAACATTTAAAATACAAGGAGAGAGCAAGTAGCATCACTTTTGTATTTAAACAACTGTAAAATTTTCATTTTATTCTAAGTAAAAATCAAATGTATTACACCAGGCAAGACATCACTCATGGCTCAGTCTACGAAGTACAATATCTTAGTAGCCATTCCTCTTTCTTTCTGTTACAGACTTGCCAAATGTCTCACAATTCCACCAACATGGCCATTCAGTCCCAATATAAAAAATTTCTCTTTGTTTCTTCTTGAATCACTGTTCTCAAGATATTTGCATGGCTCATTCCTTATTCTCCTTTCAATCTTTTTCAAGTATATTTTCTGAGTAAAGCTCATCCTAGGAACTCTTATATGTGCCTTGCTTACACTAGCCAACAATCTCCATCCTTTCTTCTCTGTTCACACTTCCCTATTTTCCCCCTGATACAACTTCTAAGTCTTCCTTATTGAATCGTCTCTTCCTCCTGACCACAATGCCACACCCTTAATAATCCAGCATATAAAACAGGTCCAGTAGCAAAGGAACCATTATTAAATATTTCTATAATGAATAATGGATTATTTCCTTTATGTCTTTATGCTCTGTTTCTAACCTATTTATAACCCAGGTATTTATGACCTAGCTCAAACTGTTTAGGTTTAAAATCTATAAGTCAACATAATTTGCCAGAACAGTGTAAAATATCACTACATAGAAGAAAGGATAAAGAAGAAAAAAGACTTGTTCTCAAATCCTGAGATCCATCTGGAATTTGAAACAAGTTGCAGTTACTAATGAAGATGTAAAATAATAGACACTGAACCGTCAGAGCTCATGGTACGAAAGCCTCCTATGTGGAATGGATATGGCTATGCATCTTACCCTGTAGCACCCCTGCCCTACTCTCTTCAAAGAAGCACTCAGTTACTGTGTGGAAATAATATGATCCTCTTGTACCTGAAAATCAGTACCAAACAATGGTAATGAGTACCCTAGAATTCTGGAGATCACAGGGCAGAGCACAACTGAAGTCTACAGCATGTCACAGTATTTGGCCTTCTTTGTTTCTCCACTGCAGGGATAACTATTCATGTTCTAACTCAACTACCAGATTACATTCAAATTGTAGATAAAAGCACATCATTGGCTAGAATCTGATTTAGCAGGGAATGTGTGTGTATGTATGTAGGTGTGAGTGTTGCTCTATCCCTCTTCTAATATCAGCTAATGTCAGAGAGAGGCCAAATCACTTTTCTGAGTCTGATTCCCATTACCTACCTTTGATCAGAAAGGCCAGTTTCTGGAAATAGAAAACTTATCCCTGCTCTCTGGATTCTAGTCATGATTTGGTTGGACTGAGTTTATGCATTTCCTCAGCAGACCTTGGAGACTCCTCCCACACAGCAGTAGGGAATGTGTACCCCAGTCTCCAGAGACTCAATTAGAGTCCTTGTGCAATTTGAAGATAATGAATTACTTAGGGTATGATGATACAAGGAGTAGCATTTTATTCAATATTGATACAATGGATCTAAGTCACATTATGATCATTGTGTCACTGTTCTGTGTGGGCACCATCCAAAGGACCACGGGAGGAGGCCTTGAAAGAGCAAGAGTCCACAAGCCAAAGAGTGAGGTTTCTGAATTTGCACACACAACATTAAATGTTAGTACAGTGATATATATCAAAGTAACATTCTCTAGCTTTTAATTCATACATAAAACTGAACTGGCCAAAACATTTATAGAATCTTAATTTTTACAAATAATTAAATTTTACTTGAATAGTGTAAAATTTAAATTTTACAAAACAAGTGAATGGCCAGGATCTAATGTAATACATGTTGATAACAATTAATCTTACTGTGTCATGTTCATCAAATTGGCTAAAAAATAGAATTTAAATGTTCTAAACACACACACACACACAAAGGATATTGGAGGTAATAGATATATCAATTAACTTGATGATGGTAAGCCTTTTACAATATCTACGCATATAAAAACATGTTTTCTCCTTAATTGTATAAAATTTGTATTTGTAAACTATGTTCTGATAAAGTCTGAAAAAATAAAAAAATAGAAAGTATACTAGTACACATACCCATTTCTGTAGATGCCCCTTTATCATTTATTTAAAAACAAAATCAAATATATTAATGACAACTTAAAAGAAGAGTAAGAGCTCGGGTTTCCTCCATCATATAATGATATTTTTATTATCTGATTTTATTATTTCCTGAGACTATAAGGTGGTAGCAATGCTGTGGTGATAATCTACTTTTTATAAACTCATCCTTGTCAAATTCTTACTTTAAAAATAGAAACAGCTTTATTGAGATATAAATGACATGTAGTGAACTGCCCATATTTAATTGTTGTAATTTTTTTTCAATTTTTTTTTTTTTAGTTGTTGATAGACCTTTATTTTATTTATTTATACACTGTGCTGAGAATGGAACCCAGTGCCCCACACATGCCAGGCAATGTGCTACCACTGAGCCAAAGGCCCAACTCCACTTAATTGTTGTAATTTGCTAATTTTTGATATGTGTACACATATGAAATCAACACCACAATCAATGTGGTGAACATCTCCACATCTTCACATCTCATAATAATCTCTCCCTCTCAACCTTCATTGTCCTTCCTGCCTCCCATAGGAAAACACTCATCTTCTTTTTGTCACTACATGTTAATTTGCAGTTTTCAAATTTCATAGGCATTAACCTTAAAATTTGTGCTCTTTTTTATTTTCATACATTGTAGTTATATAGAACAGTGGGGTTCATTTTGACATAATCATACATGCATGGAATACAATTTGCTCTAATTCTGTTCTACCCAACTTTCTCTCTTCCTACCCTCCTCACTATCCCTATTCCCATTCCTCTACTCTATTGGTCTTCCTTATATTCACTTATTGATTTCTTTAAATTGGTGCTTTATAAATACACGTGATGGTGAAATTCACTGTGCAAAAACTATAGAAAGCAGTATGGAAATTCTTCAGAAAATTTGGAAAGGAAACATCATTTGACCCAGCTATCCCACTACTCAGTTTATACCCCAAAGATTTAAAATCAGCATACTACAGTGATGCAGCCACATCAATGTTTATAGCAGCTCAATTCACAATAGCTAAACTATGGAAATGATGTAGGTGCCTTCCAACAGATGAATGGATAAAGAAAATGTGCTATATATACATAATGAAATATTATTCAGCCTTAAAGAAAGAATGAAATTATGGCATTTGCAGGTAAATAGATGTAGCTGGAGAATACCAGGGTAAGCAAAATTATCCAATCCCAAAGAACCAAGTGTCCAATGTTTTCTCTAATATGTGAATGCTAATTCATAACAATGGGCTCAGAGCTAGGGAAGAATGGATGGACTTGGGGTTAGACAGAAGATAGTGAAGGGAGAAGAGGGGATGTGGAGGTAGGAAGTATAGTAGAATGAATAGGACATTATTCCCCTACATACATATATGATTACACGAGCAGTAATTTCAATGTAGTGTACAACCACAAGAGTGAGATGTTGTACTCCATTTATGGATGATGTGTCAAAATGTATTCTAATTTCACATATAATTATTTAGAACCAGTACAAAATCTGGAATAAAACAAAGACATACACATACTTAGTGTTTATCTCAGTGTTAGGAATTTTTACTTACCTTGGAGCTATGTGAAGCAAGCATTGCATCTCCAAGACCTCAACCTCTAGTTATAGTGTTGCTGTGAGGCAATGAGATAATGGTATCATTACATTCAAGTATGGTTGACGCTAGCCAGAGAGTACATAATTTAATTTATGACATTGTTTGTAGCAAAATGAAGACTCCTCCACTTCTCTGATGTTACATAGGAAATCTGTTCTCATTAGCACACGCAGTACAGATGCTTGGTCCTACCAGGGATGTTCCAGAAGCTGCAACTCTCTCTCTTACCACTTCTCTTCTTCTGTTTATGATTTGAATAAAATCCTATTATCCACATGATTAACTAACTTATAACAATCATATAGATCTTAAAATAACACATTGCTTCACTGCCATGCATGTACACAGTATGATTTCTATTTCTGAATCTGTTAAAACTTGAGTACAATTATCTTAGATTATGGTTTTTGCACAATAACCTATAAACATTTGGTTATGGCCACAATGGTTGCCATCCACTTTCTCTACTATGTTATCACTTATCTACACAAATAAATCTAGGAATTATTAAGCTCATGTTTAAATCAAAGTTGGGATTAAGTGGGAATAAATGGTCAGAATGAATTACCTCTACTTTTAGCTTGACTGAAAGTAGGCAAATGATTGGTAGAATATATTCTCTAGTCTTTTATTCAAATCATTCAAGAAATTTTTGAAATATTTGAAAATTCAGATATTGAAATGAGTCATAAAGATGACAAGCATTTAAGTAAATGATCTCCTCGTTTCAAGTAAGGACCAAGTGAAGAGCACTCACACCATAATAAGTGCATCAGAGCTTTCAAACAGAGAGCATGGTCAGGAAGAGGACCTAAGAGAGACTAACTGAGGATGGTGGAGGGAGGTGACTTGGATGTGCCTGGAGCATCATGTTGTCGCAATTTGTTGAAGATACATTGGTGTTATATTAAAACCCACAGAGATTGAAGTTATTATGAAGCATTAATGTAACCAAGAAGGAATGAGGGAAACTCATTTTCCTGTCACTTTTGAGACCCTCATTCCTATAAAGAGGGAAAAGGGAAGCATATGTTTCCTGGAGTTCCTTATGTACATCACACTGTATCTGGCTTTTATTTGGACTCAGGTAGTGATTCACTTTGTCTTATGTATAAGTATGGGGATCAATCAATGTTCTAGACTGATTCTTTACTTAAATTCTATGGCATCAGTAAGAATGTAGCAGATGAAATAGTATGTAAGAATTTTCAATAACAATAAGAGACTGCATGTAAACCATGAAAAAGAGAAGGTAGAAGTAGAGGTTTTTCTAGGTGAAGCACAGAGTCCTGAGAGTCTATACCACTTCTAAAGGTGGATAGCTGAAGAAATGGCTATTAGAGAGAAGGCTGGAATTTATGATCCTACAAATGAGCTAAAACCAAGTTAACATAGTTGGCTGATATAGGGATGATGGGTGGGTGATTTATAATACTGTCCAAATGAAGGAACAACAAAATATACTCTTTCTCTGAGTCAATTTTACTGACAGGAGAAACAACCCAGCTTTCAATTCTCCAGAATGTTTTCACTGGATTTCATCCATCATGGAAAAGTCATTCACATGTAGAAGGATACAATCAGGGTTATAAGCTTAGGTTCCCCTTTCTATTTTTCCCATAAGTGTCCTCTGGGCCCTGTTCTTTGAGATGTTTTCTCAGAGCTTATCTGACTTCTTTCATTGCATGTGTGTGTCCTTGGCATTCCCAAGGTGCTCTGTGATACTGTATCCTACATTCTGAACTCCTTCATACTGACCTTGCTTGGGTAGATGAGCACTTGGTAAATGAATTGAGGAGTTGCCCTTTTACCCTGCATTGGTGGTGAAACAATCTTTCTAAGTGACCATGCAGAGGAGAATTGTAGGGCTTACATGGACTCAAAGATACATTTTGTCTGACACAGTATTTTTCATTCCTTTCTTCCCACAACATGAATACAAATACTTTAGGAGTCCAATCAAAAGCAACCTTAAACTGGGCATGGTGGAGCACACCTGTAATCCCAGCACTTTGGGAGGCTGAGACAAGAGGATAGTGAGTTCAAAGCCAGCCTCAGCAATGGTGAGGCACTTAGCAACTCAGTGAGACCCTGTCTCTAAATAAAATACAAAAAAGGTCTGGGGATGTGGCCCAATGGTCGAGTGTCCCTGAATTCAATCCCCAGTACCACACACACACACACAAAGCAACCTTAATGATGTAAACATTCTAGAAAGCACCTCTGCATCCTAGCTCTTGAAGCAAGTCCTACATATATAAATTCCCTTTTCCCACAATCAAGTGCTCCCCCAGGAGACTCCTTGGCACTGTATTTAAGTGTATAGTTATGAGAGCACACTTGTGACTCTCCATATTCCCTAAGGCAGTTTAAATTGGAATTGGTACTCAGCTTAAAATTACCTATAGGCAACCTGTTGCAATCTTAAAGACAATAGAGGACAATAATGCATTTTAAAAAGACAAGCATAATTGACATTAGATAAAATGTTTGGAGGATTATCAGAACAGATGCAAGGAGAATGGATTATAAGCAGGATTAATGAGTGACCACACTAACAAATGTGCATAAGGGATTATGTAAGTCAATAACTGGACATGCTGGCAAGAAAAGGGGGGAAAATAAATAAATCTTTCAAAATATAATTATTCCTGAAAGCAAGTCATTGCTCCTGCAAGGTTGAGCAAGATGTCTGATCTCACCTCACTGCTACCAAAGTGATTCAACAATCCTTTCAGAAAGTGATGGTATATCACAGGTACAACACTGGTTTCTGCCTTTAGCATTTGGACCTAACCAATAGAAGCTGCCAAATCAGTTCAGATGAGGGAAATAAAATGGTATAGATAGTGATATAGTTTTGATGTCACCTGCTATGGTCATCATCTACAAGGATCCCTTGGGCATCAACTGGGATGTGTGGGGAAACAGGCTTAAGTACATTCACAGTGCATGTCAACTCATCTAGTTGGCTAGTAGAAATCTCCCCATGAGTGTAAATATAGACAATAGACAGAAGTGTGTATATATGTGTGGACATAAAGAATGTAGGATTTCCTCTATGACAGTCAATGACTTTGAAGATTTAGTACAGTGTGAGAATCTCGACCTGTCTCAGTCTCAGTTTCTGTGAACACACTGACCTCAATGTTCTTTGCTTATCCCTCCAAGACTCAACTGTCGATGCTAGTGAGAACCTCTTTCAATTGTGTCTTTAACGATAAATGTTTGTTTCTACTTCAGCCTCCATTCTCTCCATTTTATTTCCCCAGAAAAAAAACCTTACCGTTTCTGCAACCTGGCTTACACCTGTCTGCCTATAAAAAATGTTCAATCATAACTTCCATAGTGAAGACCCTCAATTCCTCCTACCACCCCAAAGAAATGGGTAGAACACAACACATGAGACCCTGAATTCTGCAACACTCAAGACTTTAATGAATACATTTACCTCTCTGTTTCACACAAGGATGTAGTATTGTGTTTTCTTTACTGAATTAGCAGAGAGTGTCTACAGGGAGAAATGTGGGGAATTTCCATTGCATTTGAAACTTTAAACAATGAAAATTTCTGTTCCAAGAGTGAGGGGAAGGAAGTAAAAATGAGTCTGCTTTATTTGTACCTCTACACCATATAATATTTGCTTCTGGGTAAATGATGATCTGCTGTATATTTGGAACCAATGAGGCACCCACTCAGGACAAAGTAATATTACACATTGCTTTCTTTAGTCCAGTTGATGAGAAATCAGTAGCTGCACAGTCCAAGAAGTTGGAAGATCAGAACAAGACGAATGAGCGATGCACCCCAGTCCAAGGCTGAAAGCTGAATTTCCATGGAGACTCCTTGGTGTGAATTCACAATCCAAGGCTGAAGAATTTGTAGTATAACGCTCAGGGACAAGAATCATAGGAAAAAATACGAACACCTGCTCAAGTAGAATCCAGCTTGTACACACTTGTAGACTTGTGGACTTCCTCTTTATTCCACTTTTGGTTCCATCTGGATGCTCACTCTGTTGCATGGCTTCCCCACATTCAGGGCAGGTCTTCCTGATTCAGTTAGTTGACTAACATGCCAATCATCTCTGTAAGCACTCTTAAGATACATGCATAAATGTGCTTTTCTAATTTCCTAGTCATCTCTTAATACAAACCAGTTGACAATCAAGATTACCTATCACATGCCAGGAGATCTAGAATACCTAGGTAAATGGCTGCAAGCCATTCATGTAAAGGCTTGTTAGAAGATGGATACATACACTTTGGCCACGTTTGATGCCCTTTCTCCAAGAATCCCAACCTCCATTGCAATCTGTGTAGTAGCTCATCATAGGCTATAGAATCAAATAAGAGTTTGTATTTCCCTCCTAGGACAAATTGTGACAGTTTATATCCAAACATCCTATCTAACAACCCTTTTTACTAAGATGTGGTAAGTACTAAAGAAAGGATGTCTTTGAAATATCTTCACAATCTTCTCATTGCATTTTCTGAAAATGATGAGACCAAACACAACATTTTACATTATGATTAAATCCATGGTAATACAAAAACAAATACCAAAATCTGTCAAAAAAAAAAAAAAAAAAAAGGCAATCAAAGCAGTAAATACCGAGAAAAGAAACATTTTTTACATTTTTTAAAAAATCTTAGGGCATTCTGAAGTAGCAGAATGAAGAAGCATAATGAAACACCAAAACCAAAAATTCATAGAAACATTTAGATTTCTTTCAGTTTTATATTTTATGTAAATGGTGGAGATTGTTTATTGGTGTGTTATAATTATATGTAAAAGTAGGATTCATACACCCTTATTCCTAAAAACATATAACATTATTTGATCAATGTTATGTGGTCTCATTCCCCAGGGGCCTTCAGTTCCTTCCACTCCAGTGTTGGAGGATTTTAACCTGCCCAAATATTTGATATATTTAAAAATAAATAAATAAATATATATGTGCACATGTATATATATACACATACACACACACACACACACACACACACACACACACACACATATTTATATGCCAAAGACTAACAATAGTGTTTGTGGAATTCAAACATATGTATGTTTAAGTGTATATATATATATATATATATATATATATATATACATATATATGTATATATATATATATATATGTATATATATATACACACACATATACACATATATATGAATCACAACTAATTATTCTTTAAATATAAGTACTTTAAATGCATTATTTGCCTGAAATTGCTAGATCAGTAGACAAGATTTGCATGAGAAAATTTGAAATTTAAATATATAAACCACTATGTACTTTTTAGAAGATAATCATGAGCTGTAGGTAGGAACATATCTTGACATTGACGACAAAGATCACAATAATTTAATATCTAGAAGGACTTCATTGACTTAAGCTAAAATTAGTCAGATGTTCTCTAAATTCCTTCTTTTTTGTTGGGGGGGTGGTGGTAATGGTAACCACCAATTGAACTCAGGGGCACCCAGCCACTCAGCCACATCCCCAGCCCAATTTTGTATTTTATTTGGAGACATGGACTCACTGAGTTGCTCAGTGCCTTACTTTTGCTGAGGCCGCCTTTGAACTCAAAATTCTTCTGCCTCAGCCTCTGGAATCACTGGAATTACAGGCATGTGCCATTGCACCTGGCTGAAGTTTTTGAAACAACATTTTTTACATTTGTTTAAAGTTTGTTTTTATTTTTTCCATTGTAATTAACATGGTTTGTTTTAGTAATCAATGATATATATGATAGTTCATACTTATGTGACTCACACATTTAATAAAATGCTATTCTGCAGGTTAGCCAAATTCTCTGCAAGATTTTTTTTTTTTACATTTTCTGTGGCATATCACTTAAATATCCACATCATTTTATTCTTTGGGGACTATCTACTCATGCAAAGTGAAATGTTGAAAAAAGCTCCAAACCAAAATGATTATCTCTAAGTAAAAAATATAAATTATAATAATTTTGAATTAAAATGTATTTTTAGGTTTTTTTTTGTTATTTATTTATTCATAATGCACAAGTATATCATCTTTTTACATACAACTGCTTGTATACAAAGTATATAAGTACCACTCAGATCTTTAATCATGCATTTAGGATAGTGATATCCATCTCATTCAACCACCATTTTTCCCCCCTTCTCCCCGCCTGCTCCCTCCCTTACCCTCCCTTTCCTTTGATCATTCTAGTGTTCCTCTGATCCTATGTTCCCCCATCCAATCACACTGTGAACTAACCTCCTTATATCAGCGAAAACATTTGGTATTTGGATTTTTGAGATTGACTAATTTCACTTAGCATTATATTCTCCAACTTCATACATTTACCTGCAAATGCCATTATTTTATTCTCTCTTATTGCTGAGTAAAATTCCATTTTGTATATATACCACATTTTCTTTATCCACTCATCTACTGAGGGACATCTAGGTTGGTTCCACAACCTAGCTATTATGAATTGTGCTGCTATAAACATTGAAGTGGCTGTGTCACTGTAATATGCTGTTTTTAAGTCTTTTGGGAACAGACCCAGGAGTGGGATGGCTGGGTCATAGGGTGGTTCCATTCCCATTTTCCCAAGAAATCTCCATACTGCTTTCCATAGCGGTTGCACCATTTTGCAGTCCCACCAGCAATGTATGAGTGTGCCTTTTTCCCCACATCCTCTCCAACATTTATTGTTGTTTGTGTTCTTGATAGCTGCCATTCTGACTGGAGTGAAATGAAATCTTAGAGTAGTTTTTATTTGCATTTCTCTAATTGCCAGAGAGGTTGAGCATTTTTTCATGTATTTGTTGATTGATTGTATATCTTCTTCTGAGAAGTGTCTTTTAAGTTCTGTAGCCCATTTATTGATTGGGTTATTTTCTTTTTTGGTGTAAAGTTTTTTGAGTTCTTTATATATTCTAGAAATTAGTGCTCTTGGCACCAAAACAGACGGATGGACCAATGGTACAGAATTGAGGACACAGAGACTAATACATATAATTTCAGTTATCTTATATTAGACAAAGGTGCAAAAAAATGTACAGTGGAGAAATGTAAGCTGCCTGTCGTGGCCAGCCACAACGCCGCGGGAGGAAAACTCTCGGAGGCAGGGTAAAGATACTACTACTTTTACTTCTACTTTCTTAGAGAGAGCTTAGAGAGAGAAAGAAAGATTTTTCTTCTTCTTAGAAAGAGCTTAGAGAGAAAGATTAGAGATAGCTTTTTCTTCTTCTTCTTCTTAGAGCTTAGAGAAAAAGATAGAGCTTTTCTTCTTAGAGCTTAGGAGAAAGAGAGAGAGCTTGAAAGAGAGAGATTTCTTCTTTAGAGAGAGAGAGAGCTTAGCTTTTAGAGCTTCTTTCTTCTTTCTTCCTCGGGAGCCTCGGCCTGACTCTGACCAGCAATTACTTCTTCTATCTGGTTTCTCTTCTGTAACCGCTCTGCCTACGTTCTGGCCGCTCTGATTCTTTTCTTCTTCTCCGACCCGAACTCTTCTTCCCACCAAGCGACTGCATGACTGACTGAATGAATTCATTCTTCTCCTGACTCTGACCGCTTTCACCCGGTTATATACCTTTAGCTTTGCGGGTGCCTCACGTGAATTTACAGGTGCGTCACATACATACTTATTATCAGGTGGAACTTATGGCTTCCAGCTGACCGCAATAGCCATCTCCCTAATTGGGGCTCCTTCAGAGAAAGGATAGCCTCTTCAACAAATGGTGCTGGGAAAACTGGAAATCCATATGCAACAAAATGAAATTAAACTTGTATCTCTCACCATGCACAAAACTCAATTCAAAGTGGATCAAGGACCTAGGAATTAGATCTGAGACAATACGCCTAATAGAAAAAGTAAGCTCCAATTTTCAACATGTCAGATTAGGCCCCAAGTTCCTTAATAAGAATCCTGTAGCGCAAGAACTATTACCAAGAATTAATGAATGGGATAGATTTAAGCTAAAAAGCTTCTTCTCAGCAAAAGAAACAATCAGTGAGGTGAATCGAGAGCCAACTAATTGGGAACAAATATTTTTAGGTTTTAATATGAATTTTTAACCTAAGCTAGGAGGATATTGTGCGAGCTGACTGGCATACACTTCCAGGTTACCATAGTCTCTTGGCTGTGAACAATTCAGAGCTCAACACTTCAAGCATCTCTGTGCAGGTGCATAAGTAGGTTTTAGGGAATTCATACTAAATGTAGGTCTCACTATGTTGTGTGAGTGTATGCAAGGATGGATTATCATCATTTTTCATGGCAGAAGGAATCATATCACTTTCCTATGAATATTTATGAGACTAGAATCCAATAAATATTAATTAGGATCAAAACTCCTAGATACAGGAGAGTCCTCCCCAAGAAAAACTATTCCACCAAATATACCAGTATCTTGGTACTCATGCACTTAAAAAAAATTAGCAATTATATGAACTTAAAATCTCTTTCACTTTGTAAATATAGTTTTAAGCTTCCAACACTATAACAAATTCTTGATATAATTAACTTATAACAAATAAAGTTTAATTTTGGCTCAAATTTTGGATATTTCAGTCCATGGCTGATTGGCCCTGTTGCTTTGGGCCTGTGGTAACACCATGGCCAAAGGACCTGCTGGAGCAGAAATGCTCACCTTGTGGCCAGAAAGAGAGAAAAGGAAGAACCAGCACTCCTGAAAATAAAAGTGGGTTTTGAGCAATGTTTCATGCTGATAAGTATAAATTTTAAGTTTAATTGAACTACGGAAACTCATACAAACCGGTCTCCAAAACAATAATTTGCAAACTGCAATAAAGCCATATAATAAGCTTCATGTTTTTGGTCCTATGGACAGTATTGCTTTCCTGAAGGCCTCTTTGACATCTTTGTTTCTGATGCTATAGATGAGAGGGTTCAGCAGTGGGTTGATGATGGTGTAGAACAGGGCAGCCACTTTGTCTCTTTCCAGGGAGTAGCTAGAACTGGGCCTTGAGTACACGAAGAGCAAGGATCCATAGAAGAGCATGACGGAGACCAGGTGGGAAGCACAGGTGGAGAAGGCCTTGCGCCTTCCTGAGGCAGAGCGCATCCTCAGGATGGCCAGGAGGATGTTGAAGTAGGAAATGAGGATGGCAAGAAGGCAGGAAAGGACAGTGAAACCAACCAAACTGGAAAGTATTATCACATAGACCCGAGTGTCTGTGCAGGACATTTTTACCAGTGGTGAGAACATCACATAAAAAGTGGTTGATGACATTGTTACCACAGAAACTCAGGCGGAACGTGTTAGCAGTGTGGGCTATGGCATTCAGAAAGCCTCCTACGTGGGATCCAGCAACTAGCCCAATACAAACAGAAGCAGACATGGTGCCTGAATAAAGCAATGGGTTACAAATTGCTGCATGGCGGTCATATGACATGGCTGCTAGGATATAGCACTCAGTGTAGGCTGCCAAGCAAGAGAAGAAAAACTGTGCCCCACATCCAGCCAAGGAAATTCGTCTATCATCTGAGAAACAGTTGGCCAAGATTTTAGGGGTATATACAGAGGTGTACCAGAAATCCAAAAAAGACAGACTTCCAATGAAATAGTACATAGGTGTATGCAGGCGGGAATCAATCTTGATTAAGATAACCAGGGTCATGTTCCCTGCCATGGTTAGCAAATAGAGCATCAGAAAAGTTACAAACAGAAGCAGCTGCCACCGGGGATCTGCTGAGATGCCCAACAAGATGAATTCAGTCAGGATGGTGCGATTTCCTATTTCCATGTCCACAACGAGGAAAGCCTGCATATCAAAATGAGGGAGAAAAAACTTAGTGAAAATTTCCATTAAGAGAAACAAACAGTGTATAAATTAAGTACTGAACTATTAGAAGGCCTCTGAAGTTTTATTGCTTATTATCTGGAATTATAGGATTTGATTTGTTATTAAGAGCATTTGATTTAGGGTCATAATCTGATTTTAAAGTTGGAGCTTCCATTTTTTAAACTCTGTAATGTAGGGCCAGTCTCTTATCAAACAGGGGAGAAGAAAAAGTTCACAATGAATACTAATCACTTCCAGTTAGGTTGTCTGAATGTGTTAAGAACATAGATATTATAATATTCACCCCTTTGATTGATGCATTGCTTTAATTAAAAAAACTCCAGCTATCTTTCATAAGTTAATGAAAACTTCTTATGTATCAAGTAGAGTTATGGTATTTATATGAATACCAGTGTGATTTTTTATTTCTGAAACTGCTCAAACCTAAGTACAATTATCTTAGACTATGGTTTTTGTACAATAACCTATAAACATTTGGGTATATCCACAGTGGTTACTATAAACACTCTCTATTATGTTATCACTTGTCTACACAAATAAATTTAGGACTTATTGAGCTCATTTTTAAATAAAAGGTGGGGAAATGTGAGAATAAATGGTGAGAGTGAATTCACTTTTTGCTTTGACTGAATATATTCTCTAGTCTTGGATTCAAATCTTCCCAGAAAGTTTTGAAATATTTGAGAATTCAGCTATTTAGATGAGTCCTTAAAATAACAAACATTTAAGAAAACGATCTCCCAGTTTGAGGTAAGGACCAAGTGGAGAGCACTCACACCATAATAAGTGTATCAGAGCTTTGACACAGAAGAGCCTGGTGAGGTAAAAGACCTGAGATAACAGAGAATGGTGGAAGGAGGTTCCTTGGATGTGCCTGGAGCATCCTGTTGTCACACAACTTGTTGAAGATACATTGATTTTAGCCTTTAAACCCACAGGTACCGTAGGTATTATGAGGAATTAATGTAACCACCGAATGAATAAGGGAAACTGATTCTTCTGGCACCTGTGGAGACCAAGATTATAGTGAAGAGGAAAAGGGAGATAAAGGTAGGCTTGGTGTTGCATGCTCGTAATCCCAGTGAGTTAGAAGGTTAAGGCAGGAGGATCACAAGTTCAAAGACAGCCTCACTAACTTATCAATGCTCCAGGAAACTTAGCAAGACCCTGTCTTAAACTAAAATATAAAAAGAGCTGGGCATGTGGCTCAGTAATTTACTCCCTTTGGTTCAATTCCAGGATCAAAAAAAAAAAAAAAAAAAAAAAAATTCCAGATAGAGTCAGGACAGATTGTATAGCATGCAACCTTATTATGGAGGACAGGAATAAGGCTAGTAATCTCCATCTCTCTTCTAGAGAGGAATTTATATATCCATAACTTCATCATCATAATTCTGGGAAAGGCTAAAGAGAGAGAACTTTTCAAAACATGTATTTGGTGATAAGTATTTCCTATCTCTGTTTTTACACAAAATCATTTAGGTCTTGACAATGTTGAATAAATAAAACAGATGAAATCTTGAGGACTTTCCACTAAAATATACAGTCTTTTAGTTATGGTTCTGAATTCTGTGTGCATTATAATTAGACCAAATTTTATTTGGCATCAAAGTTCTCATTTGATAAGGGAAAATGAATAAATCTCTTATCCAAAAACCTATGTCACAGTGTCAAAAACATAATTACTTACTGATTTCTAGAGTAGTTGTTTCGTTTTCACACTGTGAGTTCAGTCAGGTGGTTCATTTTCATGAATAGGTTGAAGTAGGCAGACCCATGTAGATTACAACTCTAGGATTTAAGAGGTTTTCTGTAATCTTTGTAACTTTGGGAATCCTGTAAACAATATATAATTTATCCTGAGATATCTGCAGGATATTTAGGCATCCAGTCCTGCTCTCTCTAGCATATAAACTGACATCAAGCTGGCCCACAGACATAGGGTGGAGATACTTTATGTGATCCAGCACTCAACTGAGTTAAGATAACTACAGCATATCCAAAAGTCCAGCTGAAGGCAGTCAGGTCTGGCACAGGAAGAATTGAATTACTGAAGTGCTATCTAGGTTTCAATTATGATCTTATTTCCTGGTAGCTCTGCAATCTTGGGAAAGTCTTTTAATCATCACCCAACCTATTTTAGCCTTTAAAATAGAAAGCATTTTCAATCTTACATAAATAAGATGAAGAGCCAAAGCTTGGAAAGAAAATTCACCTAACAAATGGTAAATGTTTTTATTCCACAGAAAATAAAAATAATGAAATAATTTATGAAAGTTGAGCATCTTGAGAAAATTAATAAGATCAAGTTCTACAAAGAGGCAATATGTGCCAAGTTGTAGTGTCATTTGGAATTTTGCCAAATGCTGAATTTTGTTGCCAACTACTTTCATACAATGTTTTTAAAGTTCACATATTTTTGCCATCATTTTTGTGATGAGAATGTTTAGAATCTGTCTTAGCATATTGCAGACATGATATGATATGATACAGTTATCTGCAGCCATCATGTTGCATGGTATGTGTTTGCACTATGTACAATGATTGGAACCATAGGACTTACCTTCACTGAGAGGTTGTGCTCTTTGACCATCTCTCCACTCCCCTGGTCCACAGCTTCTGGTGCCAATATTTTAGTCTGTGTCTATGATTATAGAGTTACATGAAATTAGTGCTTGTTTTTCTCTCCAACCTATTTCACTTAGAGAATGTATTACATGTTCAAGAAAAAAAATAATCTTATAATTACATTGGATCTACAAAATGTCCCAAGTAACTCAGGCCATCATAACCAAGAAGAGCTAAATTGTGGGCATCACACTTCCTGATATCAATCTAATACAAAGCTGCAGTAATCCAAACAGTATATTTTACTACACAAAGCAGACACATTGACCAACGCAACAAATTCAAAATCCCTGAAATCAATACATGCAAATAATCTTCGAAGATTCAACAAGAATACACAATGTGGAAAATGGAAGTCTTTTTGGCACATGCTGGGGGAACTGGAGAGCATTTGCAAAAGAATGAGATTGTTCACACATAGCTCAGAAATTTTCCCTAAAATAGATTAAAAATCTAAATAGAAGAACAGCCACTTCAATGTTTATAGCAGCACAATTCACAATAGCTAGGTTGTGGAACAACCTAGATGTCCCTCTGTAGATAAGTGGATAAAGAAAATGTGGTATATATACAAAATGGAATTTTACTCAGCAATAAAAGAGAATAAAATAATGGCATTTGCAGGTAAATGGATGAAGTTGGAGAATATAATGTTAAGTGAAATTAGTCATTCTCAAAAATCCAAATACCAAATGTTTTCTCTGATATAAGGAGGCTAGTTCACAGTATTGTTGGATGGGGGTACATAGGAGGATTAGAGGAACACTAGAATGGTCAAAGGGAACGGAGGGGAAGGGAGGGGAAGGGAGGAAGCAAGCGGGGAGGGAGGTGGAGAAAAGAAAAAAAAAAAAAAAAAAGGTGGTTGAATGAGACGGATATCATTATCCTAAATGCATGATTGAAGACCTGAATGGTACAAATATACTTTGTATACAAACAGTTGTACAGCTGGGCGTGGTGGCGCACGCCTGTAATCCCAGCACTGGTGAGGCTGAGGCAGTAGGATCATGAGTTCAAAGCCAGCCTCAGCAATGGTGAGGCGCTTAGCAACGCAGTGAGACCCTGTCTCTAATAAAATACAAAAAAGGGCTGGGGATGTGGCCCAGTGGTGGAGTGCCCCTGATTTCAATCCCTGGTACCAAAAAAAAAAAAAAAAAAAAAAAAAAAATACAAACAGTTGTATGAGTTGTATGTAAAAAGATGCTATATATGTGCACTATGAATTGTAATTATTATAAATAAAAAATAAATTAAAAAAAGAACTTAAATATAAACCCCCAGAGAAAAACATCAGAGGAAATTTCTTGATATCTACTTCAGCACTGATGTTTGGATATAACCTTTTCAAAAGGATGGAAGCCAGAATTATACAGGCAGTCAGTATAGATAGGTAAATCAAGTCAGTCCAATCAAGGAGGTCAAATTTGAGTGAGTCCAGGAAGTTTGGAGACTGTCCTGTGAGGCATTGAAATTCCTGCAGAGCCCTTCCACCACCCTTATTTCCTATATCAATTACTGAAGTTCCAGTGTTTTAATTTGTCAAGTCAAAAATTGGGAATCAGCCTACTCTCTTGATCTCCTATTTACTTTTCAATAACCCAACCTGCCCCTGCTCCAACCTGTTGCTAAGGTAACCTGTCCCAGGAATTGCCCCTCCCTACAGGGAGCTATAATGTTGTTAATTAAGGTGTCCAGGGCTGCTCCATCTTGCCCTTCCCACTTCAGCCCACCTGTTTCCCACCTTTTGCCCATCCCACTGAGCATTTCTGGGTCTAGTCACATACTCAGGTAGGAGAGAGAGATAAGGGGAAGAGAGCAGAAAACAAAGGAAGCCTAGGACATATAAAAATGACAGAAAGCCTCCCTTCTGGGGATACCAGGATACCAGCTCTGGCCCCCTTCTCCCTCCCAGAAGAAGTCTATGTTACCCCTTTTTAAATAAACCCTGCTTTATATGCTTGCCTCAGTGTGCTTCTCTAATGTTCAAACTTCAACATGTGAGGGAGCAGAGTACTCCCAAAACCTTTCCGAGGATTTCCTATACATGTGTCTCTGCATATAAATTCTAAGACTTAAAGACAGCTAAGTTTTGTGCAGTACTGACATTTTATAGTAAACATTAATTAATGTAGCACATTTAAATTTGTATTCTGAATCTTTGCTTCCAAAAAGGATTTTATTTCCTATATCAATTACTGAAGTTCCAGTGTTTTAATTTGTCAAGTCAAAAATTGGGAATCAGCCTACTCTCTTGATCTCTTATTTACTTTTCAATAACCCAAGAATTCTTCTATCCTCACCTATCCTGAGACTTGCCTTTCTAAATACCTGCATTGCTGCCACCCTGTTCTAAACCAGCATCATCTTCAGCAACAAGTACTGAAATAGTTTCTACCTGGTCTATACTTTTGTTTCCCTGTAAGCTATTTCAATAGGTCATCCAGGATAACACTTAAAATACAAGGACAGAGAAGGTAACTTCACTTTGGTATTTAAACAACTGAAAAATTTAAATTTCATTCTAAGTAAAAATCAAAGGTATTACAACAGCCAAGACATCACTCATGGCTTAGTCTACAAAGTACAATATCTTAGTAGCCATTACTATTTCCTTCTGTTACAGCCTTGCCAACTTTCTCACAATTCCACCTAAGTGGCAACTTGGCCCTGGTATCAAAGATTTATATTTGTGTCTTCTATTTGATTCACTGTTCTCAAGATGTTTTCTTGACTCATTCCTTATTCTCCTTTCAATATTTTTCAAAGTCATTTTCAGACTATAGCTCATCCTAACAACTCTATTATATGTGCCTTGCTCACACTAGCCAACAATCTCCATCTTTTCTTGTCTGTTCACACTTCCCTATTTCCCCAATGATACACTTTCTAAGTCTTCTTGATTGAATTGTCTCTTCCTCCTGATCACAATGCCACACCCCTAATAATGCAGCATATATAACAGGTCCTAATACCAAAGGAAAATTTATTAAATATTTCTATAATAAATAATGAATAACTTCCTTTATGTGTTTATGCTATTTTCTAACCTATTTGCAACCTAAATATTTATAACCTAGCTCAAACTGTTTAGGTTTAAAATCTATAAGTCAATCTACTTTGCCAGTACAGTGTACTGTATCCCTACATAGCAGGAAGGAAAATAAGAAAGAAGACTCATTCTCAAGTCTTGAGATCCATCTGAAATTTGAAAACAGTAGCCAGTAGTTACCATGAAGATGTGAGTAGGCACAGGACTGTCAAAGTTCATGGCACTACACCTTCATATGTGGAATGGATATGGCTATGCATCTTACCCTGTAACATCCCTGCCCTACTTTCTTCAAGAAAGCACTCAGAACTGTGTGGAAATAATGTGATCCTCTTGTACCTGAAAATCAAGTACCAAACAATGATAATGAGTACCCTAGAAGTCTGGAGAACATAGGGCAGAGCACAACTGGAGTCTACAGCAGGTCACAGTATTTGGCTCTCTGTTTTTCCACCACATGGTTAAATATTCAGGGTATAACTCAACTACCAGATTAAATTTCAAGTTGTAGATAAAAACACATCATCGACTGGAATCTGATTTAGTAGAGAGAGAGAGAGAGAGAGAGAGTGTGTGTGTGTGTGTGTGTGTGTGGCCCAGCAAGGATCCATTAGGTGCCATATGAAACTCTATCCCCTTTCTAACAGCAGCTGATGATAAAGAAAGGTCAAATCACTTTTCTGAGTCTCATCCCCATTACCTACCTTTGATCAGAAAGGTTAGTTTCAGGAAATAGCAACCCTCTCCCTGTTCTTTGGATTCTAGTCATGACTTGGTTGGATTCAATTTATGCATTTCCTCAGCAGACCTTGAAGACTCCTCCCACACAGCAGTAGGGAATGTTTATCCCACTCTCCAAAGACTCAATTAGAGTCCATCTGCAATTTGAAGATAATGTATTACTTTGGGTATGATGGTATGTGTAGCATTCTATTAAAAGTTCACACAATGGGTCTAAATCACATTATGATCATTGTGTCCTTGTTCTGTGTGGGCACCATCCAAAGGACCATGGGAGGAGGCCTAGAGACAACAGGCATCTGCAAGCCAAGGATCAAGGTCTCTGGAGTGGCACACCCTCATATAATATGGCTTTAAATGTTGGCACAACCTCATGTTAAAATGTGCTAAAATTAGGAGATGTGATGTATCCCAAAGTAACATTCTTTACCTTTTAATTAATACATAAAAGTGAACTGGCAGATACATACTTTCATAGACTCTTAATTTTTATCAATAATTAGACTTTACTTGATTATAAATATAAATTTTAAGTTTTACAAAACAAACAAGTGGTCAGTTTCTAATGTAAAGCCTGTTGATAACACTTAATCAAGTGAATCGAGTTCTTGAAATTGGCTAAAGAAGAGAATTTAAACATCTAACAAAACACACACATGCAAATGGTATTAAAGTTAATGGACATATTAATTAACTTGACAATTGGAAGCCTTTTGCACTGCATTCATATGTAAAAATATGTTTTTCACCTTTATTGTATAATATTTATATTTGTAAACTATATTTTGGTAAAGTTTGAAAAAATAAATATGAAAAGTATACTAGTACACATATCAATTTCTCTAAATGCACCAGTATTGTTTATATTAAAACAAAATCAAATATATTAGTGCCAAATTAAAAAGAGAATAACAGCCTGCATTTCCTATATCATATAATTATTTTCTTAATATCTCATTTCATTATTTTCTGAGACTACAACCTGATATGGAGATAATCTGCTTTTTAAAAAGTCATAACTGTCAGCTTTTCATTTTAAAAATACAAACAGCTTTATTGAGATATAACTGACATGTAATGAAGTGCATATATTTAATTGTTGTAATTTGCCAAGTTTTAGATATGTGTACACCCTTGAAATCACCACCACAATCAATAGTGAACATCTCCAATGTACTTCTTTTATTCTCATCTCATAATAATCTCTCCCCCTCTCCCTTCATTCTCCTTCCTGACTCCCCCATGAAAACACTGATCTGCTTGCTATCACTACATGTTAATTCGCAGTTTATGAGTTATATAAGCATGAATCTTAAAATTTTTGCTCTTCTTTTTATGCTTATTTTTACACATTGTAGTTCTACAGAACAGTGATGTTCATTTTGACATGATCATACATGCATGGAATACAATTTGCTCTACTTCTATGCTCCCCAAATTTCTCAGTTTCTCCCATCCTCCTTATCCCTGTTCCCATTCCTATACTCATTTGTTCTTCCTTATATTTACTTATTGATTTTTTAAATTGATACTTTATAAATACATGTGATAGTAAAATTCACTGTTCAAACACTATAGAAAGCAGTATGAAGATTACTCAGAAAACTTGGAATGCAACCACCATTTGAGCCAGCCATCTGACTCATCAAATTATACACAGAGGATTTAAAATTAGCATACTACAGTGATGCAGCCACATCAATGTTTATAGCAGCTCAATTCACAATAACTACACTATGGACCCAACCTAGGTGCCCTTCAACAGATGAGTGGATAAAGAAAATGTGGTCTATATACACAGTGGAATGAATATTACTCATCCTTACAGAAGAATAAAATTATGGAATTTGCAGGTAAAATGGATGCAGCTGGATAAAACCATGATAAATTAAATAAGCCAATCCCAAAGGACCAAGTACCAAATGTTTTCTCTGATATGTGGATGCTAATTCACAATAAGAGGGTGGGGGCTAGAGAAGAATACATGAACTTGGAGTTAGAGGGGAGTGAAGGGAAGATATTAGAATGAATCAGACATTTTCTCCCTATGTGCATATATGATTACATAATAGTGGGAGTCTACATTGTGTACAACCACAAGAGTGAGATGTTCTACTCCATTTATGTATGATATGTTAAAATGATACCTACGGTCACACATAACTAAAAAGAACAAATTTAAAAATCTGGGTAAAAAAAAAAAAAAAAAAAGACATGCTTATTATTTACCTACATGTTAGAAATGTTTATTTACCTTGGAGCTATACAAAGCAAGCATTGCATCTACAAGACCTCAACCTTTAGTTATAGTGTGCCTGTGAAAAAAATGAGATAGTGGTATTCCTACATTATAAGTATGGCTGATGCTAGTCAGAGAGAACATAATTTAATTGATGACATTGTAGTAAAATAAAGACTTCTCCATTTCTCTGTTGTTACATAGAAGATCTGTTCTCATTAGCACATGCAGCATAGATGCTTGGTCCTACCAGTGAGGTTCCAGAAGCTGTGACCCTCTCTCTTACCACTTCTGTTCTTCTGTTCATGATTTCAACAAAATCCTATTATCCACATATTTAGCTAACTTATAATAATCATACAGTACAGATCTTAGATAATATATAGTTGTAGTGTAAACTAATCAATAAAATCAATAAAAGTGTAATATATAGATTATAGATATAAGATTTGATAAGTGAGGTAAGACAATTGATTATAAAGCAAGAACTGTCATATATAGGCCTGCCTTCTATTAAAAAAAAAATTGTTATAAGAGCTGTTTCTGAGAAACTGAAATGAAAGTTGTTTTCTTATAATATATTATTTTTTATGTACTTTGTACCCCATAAAGTGTACTCAATGCAGGATATTGCAATGGTCTTGATGAGCTACATCCTAGGTCTGAGTGCATTGTGGGTCTACATGACTTTGAAGTAGATTCTCGCCCCCACCCAAACTCAGGATATGGTTGTCTAGCACCTGCTCGGACCCGAGCTGTATGAAATGAAATGTACTCAGCAAACATGTATAACAAATTAGAATAATAAAAAAAATTTAAAAAAGAATAACCAAAGGCTAGTAATGCAATTTAGGGTTAATACTGAAGTGTCAAGGGTCCAACCATGTCTCAAAAGACCTGTCCAAAGAGGACAGTTCTCTCCTATGTCAGCAGGGCAGATGTAAGAATAAGATATTTATGGAGGCACTGAAGCCAAAGGAGACAAACTCAAGATAGCAGACATGCCAACTTCATTCTTGTGAAGTGTGTTAACTCATCTGTTATGAGCTCACTCTAATGCAACTTTACTTTTGGTGTAATAAATTGTATTAACTTAAAAAAATAAGTTATGTAAACAATTTTGTGTTACTCTACTCTGGAATAGGCATTTAAATGTATTTTTGAAGGTAATAATGACAGCCTGATCTGTTTAAAAGTGACATCGTAAAATACGGAAACATTTTACCACTTTTTCCACCAAACAAAAAAAAAAATAAGTTGAGAGTTCAAAAGAATTATTGCTAATTTAGACTTTAAAACCATAAATTAACCAACAAGATATTTTTTAGATGAATACCCTTTAATTTTTAAAGCTGTTAGGTTTACAGAAAAATTGAGCACTTCCCATATATAGTATTCTTTTCCTCTATAGTTTCCCCTATTATTGATTGAATTCTTACATTAGCGTGGTATATTTGTTAAAATTAATGGATCAACATAAATATTGACATATTATCATTAATAAAAACCCATAGTTTTCATTAGGATTAAGTCATATATGGTTCTTTGAGTCTTGAAATACGTGAAGTCTTGAGAATCCAACATTACACTATTATACAGAAGTATTTCACTACCCTAAAATTTCCCTATACTCTACTTATTCACTGCTCCTTCCCTCCCCCTTTTATCCTAGCAACCTTTGATCTTTTTATGGTCCTTGTAGTTTTGCCTTTTTTAGAATGACATGTAGTTGGAATCATATAGCATGTACCCTTTTGTTATTGGCTCCTTTCACTTAACAATATGCATTAATTATTTTCTGTGTCTTTTCATGTCCTCAAAGCTCATTTCTTATGAATTATATTGCATTATATGAATGTGCCAGTTTACTTATCCTATCAGGTATTAAAAGACATTTTGGCTATTTTTAAGTTTTGGCAATTAAAATAACATTGTTATAAAAAAAAAATAAAAATAAAATAACTACTTTTTAGCTTCTGTGGCTTCTTGTTTGTCACCTGGAAAATTCTAGTCCTGTTTGGGTTTGCAAATACTCACTTACCACTGTTCTAGCTTCTGTGATTGGCTTGCTTGCATGATTCTGAAAAGTGATGTTTTTCATCTTTAAATTCCCAAGGAGGGGCTGGGGTTGTGGCTCAGCGGCAGAGCATTCTCCTTGCACATGCGCAGCCCGATCTCCTCAGCACCACGTAAACATAAATGCATTGTATTGTGTACAACTAAAGCAAATAAATAAATATTTAAAAAAAAGGCGGGGGGCTGGGATTGTGGCTCAGCGGTAGAGCACTCGCCTAGCACGTGCGCGACCTGGGTTCGATCCTCAGCTCCACGTAAAGATAAACGCATTGTGTACAACTAAAGCAAATAAATAAATATTTTTTAAAAAATCCCCAAGGAAAACCAGGAAAAGCTGCTGTTCTCCCGCAGAGCTTCAGTCTCTACGGGTGGGTGACAGTGCCTGGCCAGGTAAATAAAGCTCTCTAATTTGTTTTAAGTTTGGAGTTTGTGTGTTTTCTGAGGCTACTCCTTATTTCAATATTGCTTCACTGTCATGCATGTGCACAGTATGATTTTTATTTCTGAATCTGCTCAAACTTGAGTATAACTATCTTGGATTATGTTTTGGTTATAGCCACAATGGTTAATATGAACTTTCTCTACTATGTTATCACTTGTCTACACAAATAAATCTAGTACTTATTAAGCTCATTATTAAATTGAAGTTGGGAATAAGTAGGAATAAATGGTCAGAGTGAATTACCTCAATTTTTAGGTTGACTGAAAGTAGTCAAATGACTGGTAGAATATATTCTCTAGTCTTGTATTCAAATCTTCCCAGAAATTTTTGAAATATTTGAAAATTCAGATATTTAAATGAGTCACAAAAATTACAAACATTTAAGAAAATTATCTCCTTATTTGAGCTAAGGGCAAAGTGGAGAGCACTCACACCTTAAAAATAAGTGCATCAGAGCTTTCACACAGAGAGCCTGGTGAGGAAAGGACCTGAGAGATTAAGTGGGGATGGTGGAGGGAGGTGCTTTGGATGTGCCTGGAGCATCATCTTGTCACATAATTTGGAGAAAATACCTTGATTTTAGCCTTTAAACCCTTTAAACCCACTGAGACTGAAGCTATAATGAGGAATTAATGTAACCACGGAATGAATGAGGAAAACTCATTTTTCTGTCACCAGTTGAGGTCAGGGTTCCAGTCAAGATGGAAAAGGAATGCCGTTGTTCCATAGAGCTCCTTGTGTAGATCACGCTGGGTCTGGTTTTATTTCATCTTCACTGCAAGGAGTCATTCATTTGTCTTGTGTATGGGATCACTCAACGTTCTAGATTGATTCTTTAATTAAATTCTATGGCATCAGTAACAATGTAGCAAGTGAAATAGTATGTCAGAATTTTCAACCATAAGAGACAGCACGAAAAAGAGAGGGTAAAAGTAGAAGTTTTCTAAGGTGAAGCACTGATTCCTGAGAGTCTGCACTATTTCTAAAGGTGGGTAGCTGAAGAAATGGCTATTATAGAGTAGAAGGCTATAGTTTATAATCCTGCAAATTTGTTAGAACCAAGTTAACACAGTTGGCTGATGTAGGGATAATGGGTGGGTGATTTATAATACTGTCCAAATAAAGGAACAACAAAATAAACTATTTCTTTGAATCAATAAACTCTTTCTTTAAGAGACTTAAAGACACATTTTACATGACACTGTATTTTTCATTTCTTTCTCCCCACAACTTGAAATCCTTTAGGATTTCAGTAGAAAGGAACCTTAATGATTTAAAACATTCTAGAAATCACCTCTGTATCCTTGCCCTTGCAACAAGTCTACATAATGAAATTTCCTTTTCCCCATGGTCAAGTGTTCCCCCAAGAGACTCCTTGGCACTGTATTTAAGTCTATAGTTATGAGAGCACACTTGTGATTCTCTTCATATTCCCTGAGGTAGTTTAAATTGGAATAGGCACTCAGCTTAAAATTACCTATAGGCAATCCCATTGCCATCATAAAAACAATAGAAGACCATAGTGCATTTTACAAAGACAGGTGTGACTGACATTAGTTAAAATGTTTTTAGGATTATCAAAACAGTTGCATGGAGTGTGGATATTTAGCAGGATAAATTAGTGACCACACTAATAAAACATGCATAAGGGATTATGTAAGTCAATACCTAGATATGCTGGCAGGAATAATGGGGCAATTGCATAAATCCTATAAAAGCTAATTATTCCTTGAAAGCAAGCCATTGCCCCTCCAAGGTTGAGCAAGAAGTTCTCTAACCTCACCTAGCTGCTACCTAAATGTTCCAATAATCCTTCCAGAAAGTGATGGCATATTACAGGCAAAACACTGGTTTTCTGCCTTTAGCATTTGGACCTGACCAATAGAAGCAGCCAAATCAGCACAGATGAGAGAAAGATAATGGTATAAATAGGGTATAGATTTGATGTCACCTGCTATGGTCATGATGTACAAGGGTCTCTTGAACATCAACTGGGATGTATGGGGAAACAGGCTGACTTATATTCACAGTGCCTGTCAACTCATCTTGTTGACTAGTGGCAGTCTCCCAGTGAATGCAAATAAGGACAGAAGTTTGTATATGTGTGATGGAATGATGAATTTAGGACTTATTCTATGACAGTCTGTGACTTTGAAGATTTAGTACAGTGTGAGAGTCTCAGCCTGTCTCAGTCTCAGTATTTGCAAATACACTGACCTCAAAGTTCTTTATTTATCTCTTCAAGGCTCAACTGTTGAATTCTAGTGAGAACCACTTTCAGTTGTAATCTTTAAAGATAAATATTTGTTTCCTTCAGCCTCCATTTTATTCTTTCCATTTAATTTCCCAAGAATAAAACTTACTGTTTCGTCAACCTAGTGTGGAACAGTCTACCTATAAAAAAATGTTCAATCATAAGTTACATTAGGAAGACCCTCAATTCATACCTCCACCCAAAAGAGATGAGTAGAAAGCCACACATGAGACCCTGAACTCTGCAACATTCAAGACTTTAATGAATATATTTACCTCTCTATTTCTCCCAAGGAGGTGTTATTGCATTTTTCTATCCTGTATTAGCAGATAGTGTCTACCTGGAGAAATGTGGGGAACTTCCACTGCATTTGAACATTTAAACAATGATAATTCCTATGCCAAGAGTGAGGGGAAGGAAGTTAAAATTATTCTGTTTTATTTGTATCTCTACTTAATATGATTTGTGCTTCTGGGTAAATAATGGCCTGCAGTATATTTGAAACCACTGAGGCATGCACTCAGGCCAAAGTAATATTACACATTGCTTTCTTTAGCCCAGTTGATGAGAAATCAGTATCTGCACAGTCCAAGAAGTTGGAAGATCAGAACAAGACGAATGAGTGATGCACCCCAGTCCAAGGCTGAAAGCTGAATTTCCCTGGAGACTCCTTGGTGTGAATTCACAATACAAGGCTGAAAAATCTCCTGTTTAATGCTCAAAGAAAAGGATCATAGCAAAAAAAAAAAAAAAAAAAAAAAAACAAAAACAAAAAAAAAAACAAAAAAAAAACACAAACACCTGCTCAGGAAGAATCCAGCTTGTACACACTTGTAGACTTGTAGACTTCCTCCTTCTTCCACTTTTGGCTCCATCTGGATGCTCACCCTGCTGGATGGTTTCCTCACTTTCAGCCAAGGCCTTCCTTACTCAGTTTGCTGACCAACACGTCAATCATCTCTGTAAACATTCTCACAGATACACTCAGAAGTGTGCTTTCTTAATTTCCTAGTCATCTCTCAATCTAAAAAGTTGACAATCAAGATTACCTATCCCATGCCCAGGAGATCTGGAATACCTAAGTAAATGGCTGCAAGCCATTCGTGTAAAGGCTTGGAGGAAGATGGATATATAGACTTTGTCCACTTTGTCTCCTTTGCATTCTGTGAAGTAACTCGTCGTAGGTTGGAGAATCATATAAGGGTTTGTATTTCCCTCCTAGGACAAATTGTGCCAGTTTATATCCAAACATCAAATCTAACAGCCATTTCCTACTAAGATGTGATAAGTACTAAAGAAAGGATTTCTTTAAAATATCTTCATAATCTTCTCATTGCATTTTCTGAAAATGATAAATATTCACAAAGAGAGCTAGTGTTTCTCACTACTGAAAATGAAAACAGAGCATTTTACATTATGATTAAATCCATGGTAAGAAAACAGAGAACACTACATGCACATAAAAAAAGGAAACAAATCAAAAAACAGCAAGAAAAGAAACATTTTAAAATTTTTTTGAAGCATTCTGAAGTAGCAGAATGAAGAAGCATAATGAAACAATAATAAAAATTCATAGAAACATTGAGGTTTCCTTCACTTTTATATTTTAGGTAAATATTGGAGATTGTTTATTGGTGGTGTATTACAATAATAATAAGGCATGGGATTCATTACACTTTATTTCTTTTTTTAAATTTTTTAAAATATTTATTTATTTGCTTTAGTTGTACACAATGCGTTTTTATTTGTATGTGGTGCTGAGGATTGAACCCAGGCCGCACACGCGCTAGGCGAGTGCTCTACCACTGAGCCACAACCCCAGCCCCTCATTACACTTTATTTCTGAAAGCACATAACATTATTTGATCCATGTCATGTGGTCTCATTTCCCAGAACTTTCAGTTACCTCTCCTCCAGTGTTGGAGGATTTTAACCTGCCTGCATATTTGATATCACATTAAAAATACACCTGTGTATATATTTCAACATATATACATATAGACACACATATTTGCATATATATATATATGATTCATAACAGATTATTCTTTAAATACAGTTACTTTAAATGTATTAGTTGCCTAAGATTTCTTGATCATTAGACAAGTGTTGCATGAGAAAACTTGAAATTTAAAAACATAAAGCAGTATGTGCTTTTTAGAAGATAATCATGAGCCATACAGAGGAACATATTTTGACATTGACTACAATGATCACCATAATTTAATATCTAGAAGGCCTTCATTTACTTAAGCTAAAACTAGTTAGATGTTTTCTGCATTTCCTTTTTTGTGTGGGTAGGGGATGTTCCAGGGATTGAACTCAGGGGCAGTTGGCCACTGAGCCACATCCCAGACCTGTGTTTTGTTTTATTAAGAGCCAGGGTCTCACTGAGTTGCATAGTGCCTTGCTTTTGCTCAGGCTGGCTTTGAAATCAAAATCCTCCTGCCTCAACTTTCAGGGCCACTGGGTTAACTGGCATGCACCACTGAACCTGGCTGCATTTCTTGAAATTACATTTTCTACCCTTGTTCAATATTTGCTTTTTTCCTGTTGTAATTGACATGTTTTTTTTTTAATATCATAGATGTATGTGATATTTCATTCTTACTTGACTCACTCACTCATCAAAATGCTTTTCTGCAGATTAACAACATTGCTGCAAGATTTTTCTGTGGAGAAGTACATATATTTCTGTAGTACATCACATTATGTATTATTTTATTCTTCGGGGACTATCTACTCATAATACTCTGTATTATTTTATTCTTTGGGGACTATCTACTCATGCAAAATGAAATGTTGAAAAAAGGTCAAGACCAAAGAAGTTTAACAAAAATAGAAACTTTAATAATTTTGAATTAAAATTTATTTTTAGGTTGAAATATGAATCTTTAACCTTAGCGAGGAGGATAATGTGCTAGCTGGCTGGCATATACTTACAGGTTACCATGGTCTCCTCAGTCTGAAAAATTCAGAGCTCAACTCTTCAAGCATCTCTGTGCAGGTGCATAAGTGGGTTTCAGGGAAGTCATACTGAATGTGTGCCCTGCTGTGTTGTTCGTGTGTATCCAAGGATGAATAATCATCATTTTTCATGGAAACAAGAATCATATCACATTCCTATGAATATTTATGATATTAGAATCCAATAAATGTTAATTAGGATCAAAAGTCCTAGTTAAAGGACAGTCCTCTCCAAGTAAAACTGCTCCACCATCTATGGTATTCATGCACTGAAAAAAATATTAGTAATTATATGAACTTGAAATCCCTTTCACTTTTTAAATGCATTAATCAGCTTCTATCACTCTAAGAAATTCCTGATATAATTAACTATATTATAACAAATAAAGGTTAATTTTGGCTGAGAGTTTTGGATATTTTAGTCCATTGTTGATTGGCCCTGTTGCTTTGAGGCCTGTGGTAACATCATGGCAGAAGGACATGCTAGAGCAGAACTCTTCACCTCATGGCCAGAGGGAGAAAAAGAAGAACAATCACTCCTTATAATAAAAGTTGTTTTCACCAATATTTCATTCTTGTAAGTATAAATTTTCAAGCTTAATTGAACTACAGAAACTCACACAAACCAGTCTATAAACAATGATTTGTGAACTGCAATAAAGGCATAAAATAAACTTCATGTTTGTGGTCTTATGGATAGTATTGCTTTCCTGAAGGCCTCTTTGACATCTTTGTTTCTAATGCTATAGATGAGAGGGTTCAGCAGTGGGTTGATGATGGTGTAGAACAGGGCAGCCACTTTGTCTCTTTCCAGGGAGTAGCTAGAACTGGGCCTTGAGTACACGAAGAGCAAGGATCCATAGAAGAGCATGACGGAGACCAGGTGGGAAGCACAGGTGGAGAAGGCCTTGCGCCTTCCTGAGGCTGAGCGGATCCTCAGGATGGCCAGGAGGATGTGGAAGTAAGAGATGAGGATGGCAAGAAGGCAGGAAAGGACAGCAAGGCCAACCATACTGGAAAGGATTATCACATAGACCCGAGTGTCTGTGCAGGACATTTTTACCAGTGGTAGAACATCACATAAAAAGTGGTCGATGACATTGTCACCACAGAAACTCAGGCGGAAGGTGTTGGCAGTGTGGGCTATGGCATTCAGAAAGCCTCCTATGTAGGAGCCAACAACTAGCCCAATACAAACAGAAGCAGACATGGTGCCTGAATAAAGCAGTGGGTTACAAATTGCTGCATGGCGGTCATATGACATGGCGGTTAGGAGATAGCACTCAGTGTAAGCCACGGTAGCAGAAAAGAAAAACTGAGCCCCACATCCAGCCAAGGAAATCCGTCTATCTTCTGAGACACAGATAGCCAGAATTTTAGGGGTATATACAGAGGTGTACCAAAAATCCAAAAAAGACAGACTGCCAATCAAATAGTACATAGGTGTATGCAGGCGGGAATCAATCCTGATTAAGATAACCAGGGTCATGTTCCCTGACAAGGTTAGCAAATAGATCATCAGAAATATTACAAACAGAATCAGCTGCCACCGGGGATCTGCTGAAATGCCCAACAAGATGAATTCAGTCAGGATGGTGCGATTTCCTATTTCCATGTCCACAAAGGGGAAAGACTGCATATCATAATGAGGGGAAAGTATCTTGGTAAAATTTTTTTTTTAAGAGAATAAATAAACAGTGTATCTATTGAGTCCACAGCATTAGAAGGCCTGTGGAGTTGTATTCCTTATTATCTGGAATTATAGGGCTTAATTTTTGCCAGAAGAGCACTTGGATTCCAGTCAGAATCTGATTTTAAAGTTGGAGCTTCCATGTTTTAACTCTATAATGTAGGCCAGTCCCTTATCGAAGAGAGGACAAGAAAAAGTTCACATTGATTACTAATGTCTTCCGTCAGGTTGTCTGAATGTGTGAAGAAGATACATATAACAACACTCAGCCCTATGTTTGTATATAGCCTTAATTAAAAAAAAAATCCAACTGTCCTCCATAAGTTAATGAAAACTTCTTATGTGTCAAGAAGCATTATGTTATTTATATGAATACAAATGTGATTTTTATTTGTGAATCTGCACAAACTTGAGTACAATTATCTTAGATTATGGGTTTTGTAAAGTAACCCATAAACATTCGGTTATAGCCACAATGGTTACTACAAACTTCCTGTACTATGTTCTCACTTATCTACACGAATAAATTTAGGACTTATTAAGTTCATTTTTAAATAAAAACATGGGAGAAAGTGTGAATAAATGGTCAGAGTGAATTACCTCACTTTTTGGGTTGACTCAAAGTAGGCAAATGATTGATAGAGTATATTCTCTTGTCATTTATTCAAATCTTCTGAGAAAAATGTGAAATATTTGAAAATTCTGACATTTAAATGACTCCTAAAAATGACAAACACTTAAGAAAATGATCTAAGAGTTTGAGGTAAGGACCCAGTGGAGAGCACTCACAGGATGATAACTGTATCAGAGCTTTCACACAGAGAGCCTGTGAGATAAAGGACCTGAGAGAGACTAAGTGAGAATGGTGGAAGGAGGTGCCTTGGATGTGCCTGGGGCATCATGTTGTCACACAACTTGTTGAAGATACACTGATTTTAGCCTTTAAAACCCACAGTGACTAAGGGTATTCTGAGGAATTAATGTAACCACAGAATGAATGAGGGAAACTGATTCTTCTGTCACCTATTGAGACCATGATTCCAGTAAATAGGAAAAAGGAGGTAAAGCCAGGCTTGGTGTTGCATGCCTATAATCCTAGCAACTCAGAAGATTAAGGCAGGAGGACAACAAGAGCCAAAGATAGGGTTTCACTCAGTTGCTTATGGCCTTGCTAACATGCGGAGGGTGGCTTTGAGCTTTTGATCATCCTGCCTCAAACTCCTGAGCCACTGGGATATCAGGGTTGTGACACTGTGTAAATCTAAACATTTGCAATTTCACTCGTTTCCCCAAAAAATACTGTAACCCTGTACCATTCTCTAACCATTATAGTCCTTAATTTCTTTATCTGCAAATAATTAATATCTCTGAAATTTTTGTAGTTATGCATCCTTCGGGATGTGATGCAAAAGATTACAATTGTTTCCACTCACACACGCATTCACACATATGCACCATACACACACATAGATTCACAAATGTTTAGAGCATTCACAAACTACCAAAACATTTCCATGGATGTCCTAGATGTATTTTTCAGGGAAAGAATTCTAACATTCCAAGAGAGCTAAGTTTTGTCTAGTGCTGACGTTTTATAGTAAGCATTGATTAATTTAGCACATTTAAAGTTACATTATAAATCTTGCTTACAGTAAATGATCTGTTTATTTCCTATATCAGTTACTGAAGTTCAGTGTTTCAATTTGTCAAGTCAAAAAGTGGGAATCAACCTACTGTCTTGGTCTCCTATTGACTTTTAATAACCCAGGAAATCCTCCGTCCTCACCTTTCATGAGATGTGCCTTTCTCAACACCTGCATTGCTGCCACCCAGCTCTAAACCCTCATCATCTTCTGCAACAAGTATTGAAATAGCTTCTAACTGGTCTACACCTTTGTTCCCCTGAAACTATTTCAATAGAGTATCAAGGATAACACTTAAAATACAAGGAGAGAGCAGGTAGCATCACTCTAGTATTTAAACAACTATAAAATTTTCATTTCATTCTAAGTAAAAATGATATGCATTAAAACAGCCAAGATCTCACTCATGGCTTAGTCTACAGGTGCAATATCTTAGTAGCCACTG
The DNA here is from genome assembly GCA_025594165.1 of Tamias sibiricus. Taxonomy (NCBI): domain Eukaryota; kingdom Metazoa; phylum Chordata; class Mammalia; order Rodentia; family Sciuridae; genus Tamias; species Tamias sibiricus. The sequence goes on along the minus strand of CM046657.1, from coordinate 17,674,987 downwards.
CTCTTTCCTTGTGCTGCAGCCTTGTCACCAACAATTCCACCAACATGCCAACTTGGCCCTGGTATCAAAGATTTCTATTTGTTTCTTTCTACTTGATTCACTTTTCTCAAAACGTTTGCTTGGATAAGCCCTTATTCTCCTTTTAATCTTTTTCAAAGTCATTTTCAGACTATACCGCATCCTAATAACTCCATTATATGTGCCTTGTTCACTTTTAGCCAACAATATCCATCTTTTCTTGTCTATTCACTCTTCTCTTTTTCCCACATGATACAACTTCTAAGTCTTCTTGATTGAATTGTCTCTTGATCCTGATCACAATGCCATACCCCTAATAATGCAGGATCTAAAACAGGTCCTAGTAACAAAGGAAATCTTATTAAACATTTCTATAATTAATAATGGATAATTTTCATTATGTCTTTCTACTCTTTCTCTAACCTATTTATAACCTAGATATTTATGACCTAGCCCAAACTGTTTAGTTTTAAAATCCATGAGACAATGTACTTTGCCAGTATAGTGTACTGTATCACTACATAGCAGGAAGGATAAATAAAAAAGAAGACTCATTCTCAAGTCCTCAGATCCACCTGGAATTTGAAACAAGTTGACAGTTAGTATGAAGAGGTGAGTTCATAGGCAAAGAACTGCCAGAGCTCATGACACTAAAGCCTCCTATGTGGAATGGATATGGCAACTTACACTGCAGCACCCCTGCCCTACTCTCATCAAGGAGGCACTCAGCAATGTGAGAATATAAGGTGGCCCTCTGCACCTGACATTCAGTACCAAACAGTGATAATGAGTACCCTAGAAGTCTGGAGATCACAGGGCAGAGCACAACTAGAGTCTACAGCATGTCGTAGTATTTGGCACTCTTTGTTTCTCCACCGCATCTATAACTTCTCATGGTCTAACTCAACTACTAGATTACATTTTAAATTTAAAATAAAAACAGATCATTGGCTGGAATCTCATTTAGCAGGGAGTGTGGTGTGTGTGTGTGTGTGTGTGTGTGTGTGTGTGTGTGGCCCAGCAATGATCTATTAGGTGACAAATAAAACTCTATCCCCCTTCTAACAGCAGCTAATGTCAGAGAGTGGTCATATCACTTTGCTGAGTCTGATCCCCATTACCTACCTTTGATCAGAAAGGACAGTTTCTGGAAATAGCAACCCTCTCCCTGCTCTAGGATTCTCGTCATGACTTGGTTGGACTCAATTTATGCATTTCCTGAGCAGACCTTGGAGACTCCTCCCACACAGCAGTAGGAAATGTGTACCCCAGTCTCCAGAGACTCAATTAGAGTCCATCTGCAATTTGAGGATAGTAAATTACTTAGGGTATGATGATATGAGTAGCATTTTGTTTAATATTGACACAATGGATCTAAGTCACATTATGGTTTTTGTGTCCCTGTTCTGTGTGGGCACCATCCAAAGTATCACAGGCGGATACCTTGAGACAACAGGCATCTGCAAGCCAAGGAGGGAGATCTCTGGAGTGGCACACCCTCATGTGTTATAGCTTTACATGATGGTACAACCTCATGTTTTATATGTTAGAGCGTGCTAAAACTAGGATAAGTGATGTCAAAAGTAACTGTCTTTATCTTTTAATTCATATATAAAACTGAACTGGCTGAAACATATATTCATAGAATCTTAATTTTTATGAATAATTAGGTTTTACTTGATTAGTATAAAGGTTAAGTTTTACAAAACAAGTAAGTGGTCAGGCTCTCTAATACAAAACATGTTGATAACAATTAATCATACCGCATCATGTTCTTGAAATTGGCTAAAGAATAGAATTTAAATGTTCTAGCAAAACACACACACACAAAGGGTATTAAAGGTAAGGGATATATTAATTAACTTGATGATGGTAAGCTTTTTGCAATTTATACATACACAGAGAGACTTTTTCACCTTAATTGTATAAGATTTATAATTGCAAACTATATTTTGATAAAGTTTGAAAAAATAAAAATTAAAAGTATACTAGTACACATAATAATTTCTTTATATGCCCCTGCATCCTTTAATTTAAAACAAAATCAAATATATTGCTGCCAACTTAAAATTGGAGAGTAACAATTGGGTTTCCTATATCATATAATGATGTGTTTAATATCACTTTTCATTATTTCCTGAGACTACAAGGTGGTAGCAATGATATAGAGATAATCTGCTTTTTAAAAACATCATTGTCAACTTTTTACTTTAAATTTATTGAGATGTAACTGACATGTAATGAACTGCACATGTTTAATTGTTGTAATTTGCTGTTGTGGATATGTATACACCCATGAATCACCACCACTATCAAAGTAGCCGTCATTTCTAATCCACTTTGTTTTTTCACATCTCATTATAATCTCTCCCCTTTCCTCGACATTCTCCTTCCTGCCTCTTCTAGGAGAACACTAATCTGCTTCCTGTCAGTACACGTTAATTTGCAGTTTTTTGAGTTTTATAAGCATGAAACTTAAAATTCATGCTCCTCTTTTTATGTTTATTTTCATACATTGTTTTTATACACAATAGTGGGGTTCATTTTGACATAATTATACATGCACGAGATACAAACATCTCTCTTACCACTTCTATTCTTCTGTTTATAATTTCAAATCCTATTATCCACATGATTTATAAACTTATAATAATTACACAGATCTTAGATAACACAGTGTTTGCTGTCATGCATGTGCACAGTGATTTTTATTTCTGAATCTGCTCAAACTTGAGTACAACTATCTTAGATTATGGTTTTTCTACCATACCTATAAACATTTGGTTGTAGCCACAAAGGTTAATATGAACTTTCTCTACTATGTTATCACTTGTCTACACAAATAAATGTAGGTCGTATTAAACTCAGTTTTAAATAAAAGTTGGCAAAAAGTGGGAGTAATTGGTCAAAGTGAATTACCTCAATTTTGGGGTTGACTGAAAGTAGGCAAATGATTGATAGAATATATTCTCTAGTCTTTTATTCAAATCCTCCCAGTAATTTTTGAAATATTTGAAAATTCAGGTGTTTAAATACGTTATAGAAATGACAAACATTTAAGAAAATTATCTCCTAGTTTGAAGTAAGGACCTAGTGAAAAGCACACACAGACAGCCTGATGAGGTAAAGAACCTGAGAGATTAAGTGAGGATAATGAAGGGAGGTGCTTTGGATGTGCCTGAAGCATCATCTTGTCACATAGTTTGTTGAAAATATCTTGTATCTTGGTTTTAGCCTTTAAACCCACTGAGACTGAAGCTATAATGAGGAACTAATGTAACCACAGGATGAATGAGGAAAACTCATATTTCTGTCACCTATGGAGACCAGGACTCTAGTCAAGATGGAAAAGGAATGCTGTTGTTCCATAGAGCTCCTTGTGTAGATCACACTGGGTGTGGTTTTATTTAGTCTTCACTGCAGGGAGTCATTCATTTGTCTTATGTAGGAGTACAGGGATCACTCAATGTTCTGGAATGACCCTCTAGTACTGTGGCATCAGTAAGAATATAGAAAGTGAAATAATATGCAATAATTTTCAACCATAAGGAGACAGCATTAATACGATGAACAAGAGAGGGTAGAAATGCAGGTTTTACAAAGTGAAAGCACAGAGTCCTGAGAGTCTGCACCATTTCTAAAGGTGGGAAGCTGAAGAAATGGCTGTTACAGAGAAAAAGGAGGGAATTTATGATCATACAAAGGAGCCAGAACCAAGTTGCCATGGTGGGCCAAGCTAGCGATGATGGGTGGTTAATATATAATACTGTCCAATGAAGGCATAACAAAATATACTCTTTCTCTCAGTCAATTTTTACTGATAGGAGAAACAACACAACTTTCATCTCTCCAAACTGTGTTTACTGGATTTCCTCCATCATAGAAAAATCACTCATATATAGAAGGATACAATCAGGGTAGCAGTACTAGGTCCCTGTTTCTATTTTTTTTTTCCCTCAAGTGTTTTCTGGGCCCTGTTCCATGACATGCTTTCCCTGAGCATTATGTGACTTCCCTTACTAATGTGTGGCCCTTGGGAATCCCAGGGTGCTCTGTGGTACTGTCTCCTTCACTTGGACCTTTTTCTTTCTGACCTTGCTTGGGTAAATGAGCACTTGGTAAATGAATTGAGGAGTTGCCCTTTCAGCCTGCGTTGGTGGTGGAACAATCTTTCTAAGTCACCATGCAGTGGAGAATTGTGAGGCTTTACAGAGACTCAAAGATACATTTTGTCTGACAGTATTTTTCATTCCTTTCTTACCACAACTTGAGTACAAATCCTTTAGGATTCCAGTCAAAAGCAACCTTCATGATTGAAACATCCTAGAAAGCACCTCTGCATCCTTGCTCTTGCAGCAAGTCTACAGAATTAAATTCCCTTTTCCCCATGGTCAAGTGCTCCCCCAGGAGACTCCTTGGCACTCTATTTGAGGGTACAGTTATGGGAGTACACTTGTGACTCTCTTCATATTCCCTGAGGTAGTTTAAATTGGAATAGGTACTCAACTTAAGCTTACCTATAGACATTTCCATTGCAATATAAAGAAAATAGAGGACCATAAAGCATTTAAAACAGACAAGTGTGACTGACATTAGATAAAACATTTGGATGATTATAAGAATAGTTACATTGAGGATAGATTTTTAACAGAGGAAATCAGTGACCACACTAATCATTCATGCATAAGGCCTTATGTAAGTAAAAACCTAGACATGCTGTCAGGAAAAATGTGTCTACCAAATAAATCCTATAAAAAAAAATTATTCTTGAGAGCAGTCAATGCTCCTGCCAGGTTGAGCAAGAAGTCATCTCATCTCATCTTGTTGCTACCCAAGTGATCCACCATTTCTCCCAAAAGGTGATGGCATATCACAGGTGTGACACTGGTTTCTGCCTTTAGCACTGAACCCTAACCAATAGAAGCAGCTAAATCAGCTCAGATGAGAGGAAGCAATGATATAGATATAGATACAGATGTAATGACAGATGCTTTGGCAATGGTGTATTAAGGGTCCTTTGGGCATCACCACCTGGGTTGTTTTGGGGAAACAGGTGAGCTGACATTCACAGTACATACATATCAACTCATCTATGTTACTAGTGGCAATCTCCCAGTGGCAAATATGTAGGTGTAGACATAAAGGATTTAGTACTTCTTCTAAGGCAGTCCATGACTTTGAAGTTTCAATACAGTTTGAGAGTCTCTCAGCCTTCTAGTCCCAGTCTTTGGAACCACAGTGACCTCAGAGTGCATACTTTTCCACCAAGTCAAACACAGCTTAATGCTAGTGTGAGCCCACTTCAGTTATAAAGTCTTTGAAGATATATATCTGTTTCTATATTAGCCTTCATTTTAGTCCATCCATTTTATTTTCTAGGAATAAATTTACTATTCCTGTGTCTCATCTTCAACTTGTCTACCTATAAAAATTGGTAGATACTCATATGTTTTACATTGAAGACCCTCAACTCATCCCACCACCAAAAAGACAAGAGTAGAGGGCATCTAATGGAACTCTAACCTCTGCAACATTCAAGACTTTAATGATAATATTTGCCTCTGTATTTCTCCCAAGGATGTGGTATTGCATTTCCTTTCATGTTTCAGCACAGAGCATGTACAGGGAGATACTTAGGGAACTTCCATTGCATTTGAACCTTTAAAACGATAATCCTTATACCAAGAGTGAAGGGAAGAATTGAAAATGATTCTGCTTTATTCTGTAGCTCTACTCAATATGATTTGTGGTTCTAGGTAAATAATGATCTGCTATATGCTTGGTCCCACTGGAACCACAGAGGCATGCACTCAGGCCAAAATAAACTTTCATATTGTTTAGCATTCTTACTACATTTCATATTACATTTAATGATCTTTCATATTGTTTATCCCTGCTGGTGAGAAACCAGTAGCTGTTCAGTCCAAGGAGCTGGAAGTCTCAGAACAAGAGAGGACCCCAGTCCAAGCAGGAACACTCACTGAAGAGTTGTTGGTATGAATGTTCCAAAGCATAACTTTGGAGTTGAATGTCCATGGACAACAGCAGCACCCAAAAATGCGTGCACTCAAGAATCCAGCTTGTACACACTGTGGACTTCCTCTTTCTTCCACTTTTGGTTCCATCTGTACGTCCACCCTTTTGGATGGTTTCCCCAGGTTCAAGGCAGATGTTTCTTGTTCAATTTGCTGTCTGGCATGCTGATCATCTCTGGAATCACCTTCTCAGATACCCTCATAACTGTACTTTATTAAGTACAAAGCTCCCCAAATCACAGAGAAACCCAAAAAGAGATATTTTAAAGTCATGTTCAATACAATCAATTTGACAATAAAGATTAATCATCACATCCCCAAGAGATGTGGGTATTTCCCTTTTTCCAATGTTGTAATACCTAGGTAAAGGGCTCAAGTGATTCAATAAAATGCTTGGATGAAGATGGATGAAAACATTCTGGCTAAGTTTGATGCCCTTTATCTAAGGATTCAAGCCTCAAATTCTATCTATAGTTTTAGTGTTTGTGAAGTGGTTTAGCATAGGTTGGAGAATAACATATAAGAGTTTATCGTTCCCTCTTAGGAGAAATTGTGCTGGTTTGCATCCAGTAACAAATGAAATAATTCTTCCTTATAGGAAAAGCAGCATCTTAGTTTATTTCCTACCTATTCAGTTACTTAGAAACACCAAATCCAGCATACTTTGTCATGGATGTCCTCACAAGATAGTAGCTGATTACCGTCTACAGTTTGTGGTATAACTCTAGAAATCCAATTCCACTGCTTTTGAACTAGCCTACTGATGGCTCCTGGACAAAGCTTTGTAAAAATGCTGGTGAATCTGTAAGCAATGGATTTCTTAATGTCTTGGTAAAATGGTTGTCCTGAGATTCTTAGTATGAGGGAGGTGAAATGGTTGTCCCCAGGATGAATGAGGTAGAGTTAGCGAGGGTGGTGGTTGGGCAGTGACAGAGGAGATGAAACATAATGGGCTGCTTTTCTCTTGGCCCTCTTACTTCCTTGACTTTGGCCTCTAAGGTTTTGGTTTTAAACATCCTCCAGACCAGTTTCATCAGTCTTAGTGGGAGCAACAAGTTATAACTTCACTATCTATAAGTTTACCGTTACCTCTTTCATGTAATTGGGGCCAGGATTAGTACTGGAAGTCAGCATTATATCCTCTCTGTCCTATAATTGATGGCATTTTGTCTCAAATTAATTCATGTTGTCCTTTTAGAAGAAGTACATCTGCAAAATGCTATGAGGCAATATTAATACAATTTTACAGGGAAAAAACAAAATGAACACTAATGAACTGTGGTGTCAATTTAGCCTCTACAAAGAGCCATTTATCAACTTAATTACATACAAGTTTTACTTTATAAAAACTCATTTGACAAACCTAAATACCTTTTACAATTTACCCAAAACTTTAAGTTTTGTATGATATCCCTTATTTACTTTGAGATCCCAGTAATCTATATAACAAAAAACCTATTTTTTGAACATGACTTTATATAAGCGTAATTCTAGCCTACTTCAGAGCCATCCTTACGTGGAGAAGGATGAGAAGTAGAGCATTAACTCAGGTGAGGCTGACCAGTTGAGGCAGTTTTGATAATGCTACTGTTGAACTTTTGGAAGAAACCAATTTGTAATGTTAAGCCACTGAGAGCTCATTAATCCTTGAAGTTCATGTACTAAAGCTCCCCAAATCACAAAGAAACCCAAAAAGAGACACTTTAATTGAGCACACTACTCATTTTTTGAGTACATGGTTTTTAATAAATGTTTTTAAAACTACTGTTGGACCATTGACCCAGTCATCCTTTGATTTCTTCTCTATTAAAGCAGGGAAAGAGAGTTAAAAGAAACAGGTGGTTACTGTGCATTTCAGTGTTATAAAACTTTAACTTTGAACTAAGCAAAGCAACCATTATGACTAGTATGCAAACGCAAGACCACCAGTTCTGTCTTACGTCCTTTCCTGTCAAGTGTGGCTGATAGGTGCATAATTTAATCGATGACATTATTGTAAAATGAAGATTCCTCCACTTATCTATTGTTATTTAGCATATCTGTTCTCATTAGCTTCCAAAAAATAATCTGCACATTCCCTGTATAAATTGCTGAAATTCCAGTGTTTCCGTTTGTCAAGTCAAAAATCGGTAATCAACACACTCTCTTGGTGCCCTATCTGCTTTTCAGTAACTCAGGAAAACCTGTGTCCTCGCCTACTCTGAGCTGTGCCTTCTAATCACCTACACTGCTACCACTCTGCCTTAAACCACCAGTATCTTTTGTAAAAACAATATTGAAATAGCTTCTAATTGGTCCATACCTTTGTTCCTCCATAATCTATTTGACTAGAACATCCTGCATGATACTTAAAATCCAAGGAAAGGATCAGGTAGTATCAATTTTGTATTCAAACACTGTAAAACTTCCTATTTATTTGAAGTAAAAATCAAATTTATTACAATGGCTGAGAAGTCATTCATGCCTTAGTCCACAAGGTGCAACATCCTAACACTTAACTCCTCTTTCATTTCTAACCACGTGATTCATGTTATCATGGTCATTAACACAGTGCACAACAGAGCTGATGCCTGTTATTTAATGCAAAATATAACTCACAGCTGCTATTTAGCACTAAACATACTGTCTAGGATTGGGGCCTTACATCCCCCTCTAATTGTACTACTTGGAGCACAATTGTAGGTTCAGGTTCTTGTATTCCATATTCTATATCTTGAACTATTGCTGGATCTCAAATAGTGCTAGTTCGTGTATGGAGTGAGGTTTGCTCTCATTTGGCTGAACTGAGGGTATACTTCAACAGGGATATATCTACCCCAGGAATTTCCTACACTCTTACAAAAGAGAGGGGAGATTAGGTGAACTCTAGATAGGGCAAATGGGAAAAGGGGAGGAAGGGGAAGAGAGGGGACCTGGGGTTAGGAAAGACTATGGAATGTGATGGTCATCATTACCCTAAGTACAAGTGTGAAGACACAATGATATGATTCTACTTTGTGTACAACCACAGATATGAAAAACTGTATGTGTAATATGAATTTTAATGCATTCTGTTGTCACATACAACAAATTAAAACTAAAAAAAAAAGATGGGGAGTAAGAAATAGTAATATTAGCCCAAATAATAATCTTAAAATAAATGTGCAGTATATACTACAACGTCTATAACACTCATTGCCATATGAGGAGGAATGTCATGGTCAGTATTTGATACCAACAATGAATTGCTGAGACCTTGAATTATCCTAAGAGGATCTTCTCTCACAGTGCATGAGCACCCCTCAGTTTCCTCATTCAGGTTAAGCAACTTTAACCACCATAGGAGGAAAAGCCTCAGATGAAACACATTGAGGCAAACAACCAAAGTCCCCACAATGTTCTACATGGAAAGGTTGTTTAATTTGATGAGACTTCCCAAAGAAACTTACATCTTCATATTCAGCACATGGCAGGCTTATTGGTATCTTCTACAGTACTTTTTAATAACAAAGCAATTCAAGAATTAGAAATTACACGTTTTGAATGAGAACATTGCTACTCATAGTTCCAAACTTTGTTACTGAAATTATAGCTATTACTGGAATGGCATTATATAAAAAATGCACTTAAGTTAAAATTTTGAAGAAAATTATTGTATTTGTTTCACCATTTGCATTAGCTCCTCGGACGTTTCCTTTTACCTGCATTTGTTAACACATCACTGCCTTCTCTCTTCCATTAAAAAATCACTTTTAATCCATGAGCAAAATGATTGATGACATTGTCACCACAGAAATCCCATGTGAATGTCTTGCTAATTAATTCATATCATTGCATTGACAAAACCTTAAGTATAGAGATATAGAACTAAACAGAGGCACAATGTCCTTAACATGGCCTGAGCATAAAGCAGGGTGTTGTAAATGGCCATCTAGTGGTCATAAACCAGGACAGCCAGCAAATAGCACTCACTGCAGGCCAGCCCAGCAGAGAACTGAAACAGCAGCCAGCAAAGGACATGCTTTTGTCTTCAGAGATGCAGATCATATGATCTTTAAATTTTTGACAGAAGACAACCAGAGATAAAGGAAAGACAGATTTCCAGTGAAAAAATTATGTGGACCTGTGAAGCAAGAGTCATTCAAGGTCAACACTATGAAAGGGGCATTTCCTACCAAGGTCACGGGGTGCATTCCAAGGAATATGAAAAAGAAGGCCAGGGGCATCGAGGGTCTCCTGTGAAGTCCAGGGAGATGAACTCAGTCACCATGTGACTGCCCTCTCCATGGTTTAGAGAGCTTTTACCAGGAATGGAGAAGATTTAATTGCCACAACCAACACCAAATGAGGGCACTCTCTGTGCTAAGCCCTAAGATGTCATCAATACTAAGCAGAAATCTTACTGCCATTTGTTAGGTGATAGAAATTTTCCTATCCTTGCTATGTTTAGTTTAATAAAATGCAATTTGTAGTAAGAAAGTTATAGTGCTACAAGGGGTTTTATTCCTGTTTATTAAGTATTTCCAGAACCCAATGTGCTCTTTTAGATGTGAAGATTTAGAACTGAGGTTTTAAGGACAACCCTAAAACTACAAAGACTTTATTCTAGAAGGGAGAAATACATTTTAACAATACTTAGGTTTTTTTGTTAATTCAAAATCTATTTAAAATACACTAGATATTGAGGGGGTAAAAAAAAAGCAATGCAACTACACAGGCCTTCTAGTACTTCTGGACTTAATAGATACACTGGAAATTATCAACTAAAATATTTTCTCCCTATTATGATATGCAGGCTTTCCCTTTTGTAGACATGGAAATAGGAAATCGCACCATCCTGCAAATAGTGATAATTTGAGTTCTTCTTTTCCTATCCGTATCCCTTTAATTTCTTTCATCTGTCTAATTGCTCTGGCTAGGGCTTCAAGAACTATGTTAAATAGGAGTGGTGAAAGAGGGCATCCCTGTCTTGTTCCAGTTTTTAGAGGGAATGCTTTCAATTTTTCTCCATTTAGGATGATGTTGGCCTGGTGTTGCCGCCTGAAGCGCTTGGCGCAACGGAGCTGCGGGAAGAACTTCAGAAGCAAACTGGAGACAAACAGCTTTTTATTCTGATAACTTTTCTCTCTGGTTCTAACAACAACTAACACACGCCAAACACACCACTAAAATGGCGCTGACCCGATCAGCAATTTCGGCCAAGTCACTCGAGATCCCGCAACAAATCCCGTGAGACTACGGTTGGCGACAATGGCCAAATCTCCACGGCTCATAGTCAACTGCAATTCAAGTCAATCCCCAAACAGGGCTCCTGCATTTCCCCCTTTTTGTTTTAAAAGAGGTAATGCTCTAGGACGTCTATGTGCAACCAACATTCTTACCCGTCATCGGATAATCAAGGCTGTGCCCTTGACTCCTGTCTTAGGTTGATATGTCGGCCACATGAGACTGTCCCGTGCGACTGTGCCTGTCTTAGGTTGTCCCCCTCTGGGGATCTTACCCGTCATTGGCTAACCAGCCATCCAATGGAGCCCTTTAGGATCGACTATATATGATGACTAACAGCCGTCCAATTGTGAGGAGATGTTGCGGCTTTAAGGCGACAAGCCTTTTGGTGATGAGCCAAATTGCATAGCATATCAAATTGTTTAAACAAATCAGCTGCCCTAAGTTCCATCAAGTAACACACTGAATTCTCTAGACAAATACCTGCAAGGCATTGTCCCGTAAAGTCCCAAACAATGAAAGATCAAAATGTCCATTTGTTATAACATGTTGATGTAGGAGGCCCCATGCATGTAGAGCAGAGGCCACACTGTCGGTGAGGTTGTTTGATGTTTGAGCAGCAGACGTCTTTTTTATGTTTAGACAATGCCACCGGCAAATCTTCAGGGCCCGCTACCTAGAAACTCAAGCATCAATTATTAAAGGAAAGGCAGTGCTATTGCAGCACTGAGTCAAGAGGCGAGTTGTCAAACTACAAAATAGAATAATTAGATTAGAAAATTAAAGTTGATTTTTGTTCACATACATCGCTGGTTGAGCTTCTACAAGCATAAGTTGGAAAAATGTCATATTTAGAACAAAACAAAGAAAGACTGAGGGTAATTACTGCATTAAAGATAGATTAAAGAAAAGGTAAAGGCACTTGAGAGAAATAATTTGTTAACTGGAACCCTAGAGTCTCTGTATACAGAGCAATTTTTTACCTGTTGAGATAATTGATATTAATGAGCTATTAAACAAATGAAGTTAATAACAAATAAACAATCTTAAGTCAAAACACCAAAATATCAGGTTATATAGCACTAGTCATATTGTTTGCTAAAGAGAAGTCCCAGGGACACCTATAAATCAAAATTGAAAGTACCTTCATTTATAAAATTATTTTCCTAAATTGAATACTCTTAACCTAAAATGAATTAAAGTTATTTGGATCCATATATATATATATTTTTTTTTTCTTTTTCATAAGCGCTTTGTTCTTTGTGACGTCACACTGGACAGACGAACAAACATACAAACATATATTTGTGACGTCACATTAACATGAAATATAGACAAATGTACAGACATAAAGACATATATAAAAAGAAAAGAAAAAAAATACAATTGTGTGCACACTAAAGAGAGATCTCCTCGTCCCGGCCGGGAGGAATGACACTTAAGTTGTGAAATATTTTGAAGGACTCTTTGAGGGAATCATTTTATACCTTCATCTTGGTCCTCTTGATTTTGTACCTTTTTTATTAATCTTGATTCTTCAATAACTTCATCTTGACTTTTAGGAGAGACGGGCAAATGTATCCATAATAAAGGCCCTTGTTGCCAAAATACTCCTGTGGGTGTATATTGTGAAGAAATAATAATCAACATCAGCGGTTGAGTTAAATCAAATCTATCACAATGAGCTCCTTCGATGGCTTTTTCTACTAACTTTAAAGCTTTCCTAGCATCAGAAGTCAATGTTCGTGGTGAAGATGGATCAGGATCTCCACGAAGGATGTCAAATAAAGGTTTTAGTTGGCCAGTAGTGAGATTTAGTGTAGGGCGAAGCCAATTAATGTCTCCCAGTAGTTTTTGGAAATCATTGAGGGTGGTCAAATGTTCTTTATTTATTAAAATTTTTTGGGGTCTAACAAAAGTATCCATGATTTTAAATCCTAAATATAATATGGGAGATCTGGTTTGAACTTTTTCTTCTGCTATATATAATCCATATTTTTTTAAATTTTCTACCACATCACTGAATATATTAAATAAGATTTTTTGATTAGGGTGGGCCAATAAAATATCATCCATGTAATGTAGACACATGAGGTTTGGATATTTATTTTTAATGGGTTGGATAGCCTTGTCCACATATATTTGGCATATGGTGGGGCTATTAGCCATTCCCTGTGGTAAAACCTTCCATTGATATCTCTGATCAGGGCCATTATTGTTCATAGAAGGAATGGAAAAAAGCAAACCTGGGGGCATCCAGAGGATGTAGGGGAATAGAAAAGAAGCAATCCTTTATATCAAGAGTAATAAGATGGAAATTTTTTGGAATAGCTACGGGACTAGGAAGTCCAGGTTGAGTAGGCCCCATAACTTGCATGGTTTTATTGATTTGTCTAAGATCATGTAACAATCGCCATTTTCCTGACTTTTTCTTGATCACAAATATGGGGGAATCCCAGGGAGAGGTGGAAGGTTCTATATGACCTGCTTCTAATTGTTCCTGAACTAATTGGTGGGCTGCTTGTAATTTCTCTTTAGATAGGGGCCACTGAGGGACCCACACTGGCTTATCAGAAAGCCATGGTATTTTCAAAATTATTTTCTCAGTGGCCCCCCAAAAAAATATCTTTTTCCTTTATGACAATGATTACTTTTAGGGTTAAGATTACTCTGTACTTTTTGATAATGAGTTCTTTTATGGTTAAGATTACCCTGTAGGTTTTCACATTTAACATCTGCAGGCTTGGTTGCAAGGTGTACTCCCATTTGTTGCAAAATATCTCTTCCCCATAAAGTAACCGGTAGATTAGGTAAAACATAAGGCTGAAATGTTCCTTTATGGCCTTCATCATCCTCCCATTTTAAAATTACTGCACTTTTATCTGGGAGGTTATTATATCCCAAGCCTCTTAAACTGGTTGAAGCTTTTTGCAGAGGCCAGTGCTTGGGCCATTGGCGTAAGTTAATAATGGAAGAGTCAGCTCCAGTATCTATTAATCCCTCCATTTCTATTCCTTGGATTTTTATTTTACACATAGGCCTCCTTGAATAGTCTCAAACCCAGCAAGCCATGGGACTTGAGTCAGTGGAACAAAATCCTCTATTGTTCCCTTCTTGAGGCATACCCATTTTAAATGAATTATGTAAATTGGGAAGGAGAAGCAACTGAGCAATTCTATCTCCTTGATTAACAGAACTTATACTTTGGGGTGAGCTAAGCATTATTTTTATTTCCCCTTTGTAGTCTGAGTTTATTACACCTGGGGTCACTTGCAAACCTAATAAGCTTTTAGGACTACACCCGATAATAAGTCCTACAGTCCCTGAGGGAAGAGGTCCCCTGACTCCTGTGGGAATCAGTTGAACCCCCATTTCACGTGTTAACACTATTCGGGCAGTGGAACAGAGGTCTAATCCTGCATTTCCTCTTGTTCCTCTGGCGAGGGAGTGGATGGGTAGTAGGGATTGTGTCGGGGAAGCATCTGAGTGGATGCTTGAGGATACTCCTTCTGCAATGTCCCGTACATTTGTGGGCCCCGGGGTATTGGGCCCCGTGCCCCGTTTTTTGAATTCCTGAACAAAGGATTTCCATGGATGTCAAATTTTGAATGGCATTTATTGGCCCAATGATTTCCCTTTTTACACCCTGGGGCAGCGGCCTGGGGCACGATATGAGCTTGGTCTTATTTCTCTTTTGGGATTTTGCCTAGAATTGCCTGATTGATTATGATAATTTTGCCTGGAATATCCTTATTGATTATAATATCTACGTTTAGCCTTTGTGAAATTTCGAGAGGAAGCACCTCTCATTGAGGCTGCAATCACATTTCCTGTGACAAAGGCGTCATTTATATCTTTACATAGTTGTATATATACGGAAAGATCCTTTTTAGTTCTCCATGGCCTGATGGCTGCTTGGCACCATTTATTTGCATTTTCATAAGCTAATTGAACAACTAATGGCATAGCTTGGTCAACATCTGCAAACACACTACCTGCAGTTCTCAAAAGTCGATCAGCAAAGTCGGCATACGGCTCATTAGGTCCTTTAATCACTTTTGACAAGCTACCTTGTAGATCCCCAGGTCCTTGTACAGTTTTCCATGCCTCTAAGGCAGCTGCATTTATCTGAGCATATATATCTGGGTCATAATCTGTTTGAGCCTGTAAGTCTGCGAATTGCCCTTCTCCTGTGAGCATGTCTATATTATAGTTTTCAAACCCTGCAGCCGCATTTCCTTTAGCCGTTTCTATACAAAGTTCTTGGAATTGTGATCGCCAAACCAAGAATTGCCCCCCGCTTAATGTTGCTTTACATAGACTTTTCCAGTCTGAGGGGGTTAAGCTAAAGGTGTTAAGGGACTCCAGCATACTCAACGTGAAAGGAGCTTGGGGCCCATAAGTCATTACTGCCTCTTTGAGATTTTTTATTGTTTTGAAATCTACTGACTGATGGACACTCTGTCCATTTTTCTTTTCAAATGCTGGCGGTTCCCAATGTATCTGTGAGTTGTCCTCGAGAGCGCATAAGCGATCAGAAAGACTTTTTATTTCTGTTTCTAGGGTATGCAAATGCCTAGTAATACCCTTCATATTTTCTGTAATGGATTCCACCCATGGGGGAGTAGAGGACACAAGTGACTCCTCTGCCTGACGGACCTTTTTCTCGGTCTTTTTAAATTTCTTTTTCCTCATTTTCTCAGGATCACTTTTACTAGATTCCTCACCACTGCTAATTTCACTGACAGCAATATCCTGAGGCCCAGGTTCCAGTGAGAGCAAGTATCCTTCAGCTTTCGCCAATAACTCCCGAATAGCTTTAATAGCTTGGATTTTTGTCATTTTTGGGTCTCTTCTAATACTCTCTTTACTGGTCTCAGTTGGCCCAGTGGAATCTACACTTTTTTGATCACTTTCACTTTTGTCTATATATTCCTCACTGAGAACAGAGTCAGGTATATCAAGGAGTCTTTGCATAGCCTCTATCACTTGGGATTCAGTTATATTCGAACCCATCTTTAGAGACCTTTCAGTTCTTACCTGTCCGTTCCGAAGTTCCCCGTATGGGCCGCCACCTGTTGCCGCCTGAAACGCTTGGAGCAACGGAGCCGCGGGAAGAACTTCAGAAGCAAACTGGAGACAAACAGCTTTTTATTCTGATAACTTTTCTCTCTGGTTCTAACAACGACTAACACACGCCAAACACACCACTAAAATGGCGCTGACCTGATCAGCAATTTCGGCCAAGTCACTCGAGATCCCGCAACAAATCCCGTGAGACTACGGTTGGCGACAATGGCCAAATCTCCACGGCTCATAGTCAACTGCAATTCAAGTCAATCCCCAAACAGGGCTCCTGCAGCCTGGGGCTTAGCATAGATGTCCTTTAAGATGTTGAGGTATGTTCCTGTTATCCCTATTTTTTATAGCATTTTGAACATGAAGGGATGTTGTATTTTGTCAAATGCTTTCTCTGCATCTATTGAGACGACCATATAATTTTTATCTTTGAGCCTGTTGATGTGATGTATTACATTTATTGATTATCTTATATTGAACCTCAATAAGACCCCTATAGCACAAGAACTCAAAGCAATAATCAATAAATGGGATGGATTCAAACTAAAAAGCTTCTTCTCAGCAAAAGAAACAATCAGTGAGGTGAACAGAGGACCTACAGAATGGGAGCAAATCTTTACCACAAGCACATCAGATAGAACACTAACCTCAAGGATTTATAAAGCTCTTAAAAGCCTTAACACCAAAAAAACAAACACTCCAATCAATAAATGGGCTAAGGAACTAAACAGACACTTCTCAGAAGATGATATATAAACAATCAACAAATATATAAAAAAAAGTTCAACATCTCTAGCAATTAGAGAAATGCAAATCAAAACTACTCTAAGATTTCATCTTACTCCAGTCAGAATGGCAGCTATCAAAAAAACAAACAACAATAAATCCTGGCGAGGGTGTGGGGAAAAAGGCACACTCCTACATTGCTGGTGGGACTGCAAATTGGTGAAGCCAATCTGGAAAGCAGTATGAGATTCCTAGGAAAACTTTGAATGGAACCACCATTTGACCCAGCTATCCCACTCCTTGGTCTATTCCCAAAGGACTTAAAAACAGCTTACTACAGGGGCACAGCCACATCAATGTTTATAGCAGCACAATCCACAATAGCTAGACTGTGGAATCAACCCTGATACCCATCAGTGGATGAATGGATAGGGAAACTTTGGTATATATACACAATGGAACACTACTCAGCACTAAAAAATAATAAAAACATGGCATTTGCAAGTAAATGGATGGAGTTGGAGAAAATAATGCTAAGTGAAGTTAGCCAATCCCAAAAAACCAAAGGTCGAATGATCTCTTTGATATGAAGATACTAACTTATAAAGGCAAGGGAATGGGGATGACAAGAATGAAAAAAAAAAAAAAAAAAATCTTTAAATAGAACAAAGGGGGGAAGAGGGGAGGAGGCAAGGGGATAGGAATAATGGCAGACTGAGTTATCCATGACTACCCCAAATACATGTATGAAGACACAATTGTTGTAAAAATACTTTATATAAAACCAGCAACTTGAGAAATTGTGCTCTTTATATGTAATATGAAATGAAATGTACTCTGTAAACATGTATAACAAATTAGAATTAAAAAAAATGGAAAAGAAAAAAAAAAGATTTCCCAGGATCCTAAACAGAGACAACTAAGTAGAGAGAGGCCATTTCAGCCACTGTCCAGGCCTCCACTGTATCCCTTTAGGAGAATAAATCAAGTTTCCTTTTCCAAAGCAGAATCAATATATAGAGTTACTGTAACCTTGACTGACCTGAATGTATTTTTAATTAATTTCTCAATTATAAATATTATGTTGACTCCAGATTTATGTATAAACAATATCCTCAAGACCGTATAAAAAAGATAAAGTCCAGGTAATAATGATCCTAGGAAAATAGAAAAAATAATGATAAAAATGTAGCATTATGGTGTTCATGTTTTACAATATGTTTTAGATTTTATCAAGAGTATACTTAGTAGTAAGTTTTCTCATTCATGAAAGGGAATTGATTCATTTGCAATTTTGTTTTAGAGTTGTTAAGAGTTTTGCAAAATAACTTGAAATTACAGTATAAACATTGAAAAAATTTGCTTATACAAATCCTAGAAGAAGTATAGATTCTTAGTATTCACATGGTTTCCAAGATATGTTTTTCAGATGGATGGGTTCAAATAAACTAAACATTTATTTTTTTAATTTATTTTATGTTTTTATTGTTACTTTATATTTGTACATCTTTATGAGCTACATTATTATATTTGATGCATGTATATAATGTCAATGAAATTAAACATTTTAAAAAGTAGAAATGTTTAAAGGAAGGCTCCTCTATACAAGAAAAAAAATCATGGACTTAAGTGTTCTATTAAAAAGAAATAAACTCAATGGTTGTATTTGCCTGGGTTTTTCCAAGTAACAAAGCCGATGGTACATCTGAGTCTGCATGTGTATGAAAAGGTGAATTCTGGGCCCGGCTTGGTGGCTTATGTCTGTAATCACAGTGGCTTGGGAGACTGAGGCAGGAAGATTGTGAGTTCAAAGCCAACCTGAGCAAATTAATGAATACCTAAGAAACAGCATGATCCTGTCTTTAAATAAAATATTAAAAGGATTGGGGATGTGACTGAGTAGTACAGCAACACTGGGTTCACTCCTTGGTACAGAAAAAAAAAAAAAAAAAAAAAAAAACAGAAAAGGGAATGATGAATTGTGGAGCTGCAATTCCAACTCTGCCATGTGGCCCAACAGATCCAGAAACACGCAGAGACTGAGGAGAGTCCACAGGGTCTATGAAGTCCAGATAATTAGATACTTTCCTATTATTTGGGTGGAGAGGAGAGGTTCTTCTTTCTTTTTTTTTTTTTTTTTTTTTTTTTTTTGGGGGGGGGTGGTGATTTCAACTGAGTGATTCTTATTTACAATCGCCTTACACATGAATTTCTCTGAAACTTGTTTAGGAGTGAGTCAAATAATTTCATTCAGGTTTGGTAGTGACCACTCACTGAAATCCAATAAGATATGCAAGGGAGCACACTGGAAACCAACCCATCTTCCCACTCACACCTTCCCTTTCCTCTCTATCAGTGATCATCATTAACTATTCTTTCATTTCCTCCCAGAGTATTTTTATGTATTTTCAATGTTACCTTTGAGTATATCTCATATGTGCACACATGGGTCTAGGAAGATCTTGTTCACTATGTTATGTGTTTTGCTTTTCTAATTAAAAAGCACCTTGGAGATAATTATGTATCTGCATTTTGATTAATTAATTGCTTAACTCAAAATTATCTGTCAAGTGTTCCTTTACTACTTTCTGTATTGTAGCCTCTGCCAGAGGAGAAATATATACAGTGCAGAACTAGAGCATGCACTGACTCAGCCAGACAGGGAAACTTATACTCCCAGAGACATAAATTTTACACCATAATATCCTCCATTAATTACACTATGTATGGGCTTCTTATCTTGCCCATGGTGGATACACTGGACCCACCGTATTGCTTTCACTCAGAAGATGGTAACAATTAGCCAAGAGAGATTTTCCCTGCCAAGTTGAAGTTGGAATGCATTCTCTGGCTATCAGTTTAGGGATACAAAATTATAAAAAAGGGCAGAAGTTTTAAATGGCTCATTCTTAAGACAATGATATTGATTAAATTTAGTATATATATACATATATATATACAGATAAAAACAATTTTATGCTTTATAATACATAAGTAACACATAATTTCATGCATGTTGCTAATAAAGAAACATTATTACTAAAAAAATCAGTGTTACATAAACAAAGAACACTGAAGAATTTTAAGGGATAATAAGAGTCCCCTTCAATCTTCTCTTCATATCCAGCCCCCTTCAAATTCAGTTTTCTCCTCATGAGACTACTACACCCTCCCCTTCTTTTGAAAAGACTTAAATCATTTTAGAGGAGTTTTATATTCACAGAAATATTAATTTGAAATACAAAAGCTAGCTTCTTTTGACAAATGTATTTTCCCTTTACATTTACCTTGAAGATAAATTTTACTATATTTTCATTGAAGTTATATTTTTCTAACACTGAATTAATTTCCTGAATACATGGATCACATTTTGTTTGTTTTTTTGATTTTTAACAGTTGCAATGCCTGTTTGATTGTTGGGTTCTTGGGCGTCTCCCATTGGAAAGAATATAATTACATAATTTTAACTTAACCATTGAAAGTTCAAAAACCACACCGAGACCTCCTTGTAGAAAAGGGGGGGGGGTTATTAAGGGAAGGGGAGAAAGGGGGTAAGGGGAAAGAGAAGAAGGGAGAGGGGTGTTAGAATTTGGGCAAAGTCTCTTACGCTGGGAATGCCATTTTAATAAAAGGGAAGTTTATTAGCGGCCACGCGTGGAAGGGGGAGAAAAAGGGAAAATGGGGGACGGACGGGAACAGGGGCAAGAGCGAACAGAGAGCGATTTTAGTCTGGGGGGTGGCTTAAATAGAGTGGGGGTCAGAAAGCCCCCCTGGAGTGAGTCCTTGCCCTATAGGCTACCAGAGGTCAGGAGGTGATGGCCAGGGCACCTGCTGGTCAGGTTTGCTGGCCTTGCTGAGGATCTTGGGAACTGTAGTTTTTCACAGAGCACCTGGGGAGGTGTGGCCTTCTGCCTGGGAGGCGCAGCCTCCTGCCTGGAATCCAACAAGGGGAATGGGAAAGGGGAGAAAGGAGAACAGGGAGAGGGGAGAGCTGATAAGAAGATGGCGGCGAAAGAGAGAGAGAGCGTGCTCTGCGCTGGCAGGGGCTTAAGTACAGAGGGGCGGGAGCGTGACTTATAGGGTCTGGATTGGCTCAGAATGGGAGAGCCCACCCCGGGGTGAATTCCCGTGAGAGGCGAGTATTCCCAGAATCAGGAAGGGTGGGGACTCGAAGCCCGCCAAAGGTGGATTCTCCCAAGAGATGGGCACTTCCGGGAACGCACCTGGGGGTATGGCCTCATGGCCCCATTTTATCTGACAAAAATTGTCTGCAATATTTAGCTTTCTTGTGCCCAGAGAGAGCAGATAGGATTGGTGAGCACCGGTCCTGTCTGTACCATTCAGTAAAGCATAAACTCTAGACTGTAGGGATAAGTGTTGGGTAATTTTAAATTGTATTGTATTGTATTTTTATTTAGTGAAGGGATGCACAGTTGCTCTGCAAATATTTGCTTCTGTTAATGCTGTGATTCAGAGAGGGCCCTCCAGTTTGAGAAATATCATTTGAAAACCAATGATTCTTCATCTAATATCGCCTCTTATTTTTTCCACAATATGTACAAGAAGTATCAACATATCCTTACTTCTTTACTCCTCTTGACAATGTTACATGCTCTTTTCCCCCAATTTACCTCTTCTGATTAGGTTCAAAATGATAAAAGTGAAAAAAATATTTAATGGTTAATATTTGACTGACAACTATTTTTAAGAGTCAAGTCCAGAGTCTAAGCTCAAAGCCACCCCAAAGGAAATTTTACTTACTTAATCTTCTTGCCCAATTTTCTCTGATAAAAGCTGTTCAGAAAATGTCAGCATCATTCTATAAGTCTTTCATTTCGAGCATTACAAATCTAAACCCCATAGAGTAACAAGTCAGAAACAAGGACCCTAATAAAAATGTAACAGACCCTTTTCAAAAGATAGACATGAACAACATTTCCTATATACATATTTAGGAGGAATCTTGAGCTGATGAAACCATCTGCTCTCCTTGGTGACTGCTGCACCCAATTCAAGAACTCCTGCTCTAAAACATAGTGAAAACATTGAAAGGATTATGTTTTAGAACCTCTAAGATGGACAATGGATTGGTAAGGTCTGCCATGAACATTCTGCAAGGTCTTGGGTATGCAGATAAGCTCACCATCTCTCAAGGAAATTGCCTAGCTCTGTAGTCTTGAAAACCTGGACTTTAGGCAGCTCAAGGATGAGAACTATTTCCTTCTTTTTCTAAATTCCTCATGATTAGCACATAACTGTATTGTCCACATTTGTGCTTTAATAAATATTTGGCCCATGAGCTAAATGGCACATGAATCATTTCTTTTTGATTCTATTTCTGATTTTATGCAAAATTGACATCTTGAAATTGAAAATAGTAAAAAGGTCTAAGTCATTTCACTAATTAAGTTGCTCCTCAGTGAACTCTGAGAAAGTCCTCCTGACACTAACACAGCCTGCAGCTGAAGAAACAGATACTGGTAAAGGCCATAATGAGGGCTCACATATGCAAATATCTAGGAATGTGGCCTCTGCACAGGAACAGGGATCATGGCACACTGTAGGGTAATCAGCCATCAGCAATTCAGAATCCCAGAGAGGACAGAAGTCCTGTCACTTCTGCTATGTCTCCAGATTTCTGCTCCCCAAGAAGATGCTATCTTATATGTAGGAGTCACAGAAAGAGTTTTGACATTTGTAAATACAGAAGTTCTTTGTTATTTATTGAAAAATACATTAAAAAAAACTGTCCATTATGGTGCATAAGGTAACATAAAAAAAAAAAACAACCCATCATTAAAATAAATGATTCATATGAATTTATATTCAAAAAAGATCGTGCCATTATATTTAGAAATTAACCTTGTGCTAATACTCAGAAATATTTAAAATTAACTATTGGAAAGAAACATTTATTTTCAATGTATCTTTCTGGTTATTTATGGATCTTCATAAAGGGAAAAAGTGATATTTTCATAAGCAAAAGTGAACAATTTTACCAGTTTTCAAAAGTCTTCTAAATTTTTACATCCATTTTCCAAAACAACTATCATAGGAGAAATCTGATTGGTTCTGTTAGAATTTAGGCAAAGTTTTTACGCTGGGAATGCCATTTTAATAAAAGGGAAGTTTATTAGGGGCCATGGGTGGAAGGGGGAGAAAAAGGGAAAATAGGGGACAGGACGGGAACAGGGGCAAGCACGAACAGAGAGAGATTTCAGTCCGGGGCTGACTTAAATAGAGTGGGGGTCAGAAAGCCCCCTGGAGTGAGTCCTTGCCCTATAGGGTACCAGAGGTCAGGAGGTGATGGCCAGGGCACCTGCTGGCCAGGTTTGCTGGCCATGCTGAGGATCTTGGGAAATGTGTAGATTTTCACAAAGCACCTGGGGAGGTGTGGCCTTCTGCCTGGGAGGCACAGCCTCCTGCCTGGAATCCAATAGGTTCTCCTTTATTTAATTACTAAATGACCACATTCCAGATTCTAATAGCATAGCAGACGCACACATGAAATTTAAACATTTATAAACTTGACTTTACCTGGATCTAAAATGTGATCATTCCCATAACTTTCATCATCTCCTCAGAGCATGACTAGGTGGAAATCCATGCACAATTGAAGAGCATTTTCAAATTCCAGAAGGAGTTACACAAACAATTTCTTAATTTCAGTGCCATTCATAAAATGTAGAAATATAAAATACTTAAGTTATTTTTAAATGGTTGCTGTGCGTTTTCTTATTTTAAAATTATTTTCCTCCTAAAAGAAATGCCAGCCATATACATTTTCATTTTTTCTCAATTTTTCCCTCTTAGTAAAAATCCTATAGTTTCCTAGAAGGCTTTT
Organism: Tamias sibiricus; assembly: GCA_025594165.1. NCBI lineage: Eukaryota > Metazoa > Chordata > Mammalia > Rodentia > Sciuridae > Tamias > Tamias sibiricus. Next base: position 17,651,080 of record CM046657.1, on the reverse strand, counting down.
ATATCTTTGAACTCTTCCAAGTCCGGATTGAGATAAAGCCCATAAAATGTGTAACTCTTGGCTTGTGTTGTAAAAAAATTTACAAATTTACCACCCCTCTGATCAAGTTTGAGGATGGGGGTAGAGTGAAAGAAATCCAAAATTCCAGGTGTTTTGCAGAGCTTCTTATGTAGATTACACTCCATCTGGTTTTATTTGTTCCTCACTGCAGGGAGTGATTCACTTTGCATTAAGAATGAGTATGGGGATCACCCAATGTTCTAGGCTGACTCTACTTAAAACCTGTGGCATCAGTAAAAATGACGGGTGAAACAGTATGTAAAAATTTTCCCCCATAAGAGACAGTATGAAAGCAATGAACAAGCAAGGGTAGAAATCCAGGCTTTGCAATGTGAAATTAGAGTCTGCACCATTTCTAAAGGTGAGTAGCTAAAGAAATGGCCAGAGAAGAAGGCTATAATTTAGAATCTTATGAAGGAACTTGAACCAAGTTGCCACATTGGTCTGAGAAAATGGGTGATGGGTAGGTGAATTAAAGTATAATCACAATGACACAACAACAAAATGTACTTTTTCTCTGAGTCAATTTGTACTGATAGAAGTAGAAATAACCCAGCTTTCATCTCTCTTGACTGTTTTCATTGGATCTCTCCCCCATTATGGAAGAATCACTCATAAGTAAAAGAATAGTCAGGGTGACAATCCTTGGACTTTGTTTCTGTCTTTCCCAGAAGTGTCTTCTATTCCTGGTCCTCACATGCTTTCTCTAACCATCTCCAAGTTCCCTCTTTACATGTGTGGTCCTTAGCAGTCCTGGAGTGCTTTGTGGGGCTCTTCCTTTATGTTAGTTTTCCTCCATTCTAAGCTTGCTTGGGTAGATGAACACTGGATAACTGGAGGTAGGAGGTGGCCTTTAAACCTGCATCGATGGTGAAACAATCTTTTCAAGTCACCACGCACAGGAGACTTACAGGGTGTACAGAGATTCAAAGAAACATTTTGTTTGTCACAGTATTTTTCATCCCTTTCTTTCCATACTTGGATATAAAGCCTTGAAGATTCCAATCAAAAGCATCCTTAATGACTTAAACATTCTAGAAAACCTCCTCTGCATCCATGCTCTTGTGGAAAGTCTACATAATTAAATTCCTTTGTCCCCCAGGTCAAGTGCTTTCCCAGGAGACTCTTGACACTGTGTGTAAGTGTATGGATGTGGGAACACACAGCTGTGAATCTCTTCATACTCCCTGTGATAGTTTCAATTAGAACAGCACCTCATCTTAAACTTATCCATATTGTAATCATAAAGACAATAGAGGACCACAAAGCATTTTAAAAAGACAAGGGTGACAGCATTAGATAAAATGTTTGGAGGATTATCAGAACAGTTGCATAGAGAATGGATTATAATCAGGATAAATCAATGAACACACTACTAAATCATTCTTAAGGGATTATGTAAGTCAATAACTAGACATGTTGGCAGGAAAAATGGCCAAACTAAATAAATCATATAAAAGGTAATTATTTTAGAAAGCAAGGCATTGCCCTACAAGGTTGAGCAAGAAGTTGTCTATGTTGGATTCCAGGCAGGGAAGCTGCACCTCCCAGGTAGAAGCCACACCTCCCAGGTATTTGTGAAAAGACTACATTTCCCAGGTGCCTCAGCCTGGCCAGCAAACCTGGTTAGCAGGTGCCCTGGTCACTGCCTTCTGACCTCCAACAGCCTATAGAACACAGATCACTCCAGGGGGCTCTCTAACTACCAGTTCCCTACTTAAGCCTCCCCCTGACTGAAATTGCTCTCTGTTCACGCCTGTCCCCGCTCTCTGTTCATCCCTTGTTCTCCATTTTTCCCTTGCTCCCCATTTCTTCACGCAATCCTTCCCTTACCCTAATAAAACCCTTTTTATTAAAATAGAGTTCCCAGCGCAAGGAATGTTGCCGCCTAAATTCTAACAGTCCACTCTCAACTCAATGCTAAACAAGTGATCCACCAATCCTCCCAGAAAATGATGGCGTATCACAGGCATAGCACTGGTTTCTGTCTTTACCATGTGGACCTAACCAATAGAAGCAGGCAAATCAACCCAAATGAGGGGAAGAAAATGGTATAGAAATAGATATAGATTTAAAGTAAGTTGCTATGGTCATGATATATAAGGACATTCTTATACATCATGATGTATAAGGGCATCCCTTGGCATCAACTGGGATGTGTGGGGAAACAGGCTGACTTACATTCACAGTGCATGTCAACTCATCTAGTTGACTAGTGGCAATATCCTAGTAAATGCAATTGTAGACAGAAGTGCATATATATGTGTGGACACAAAAATTTGAGACTTCTTCTATGACAGTGTATGACTTTCAAGATTCAGTACAGTGTGAGAATCTCACCCTGTCTCAGTCTTAGTTTCTGCAAATACACTGGCCTCAAAGTTCTTGGCTTATCCCTCCAAGGCTCAATGGTTGAATGGTAGTGAGAACTTCTTACAATTGTTGTCTTTGAAAGTAAATATTTATTTCTTCTTCAGCCTCCATTTTATTTTCTCCATTTTATTTTCCAAGAAAATAACCTTATGTTTCTGCACCTGGCTTGGACCTGTCTACATATAAAAAAAAAATTGTTCAATCATAACTTCCATAGAGAAAACCTCAATTCATCCTTCTACCCAAAAGAGATGACTAGATGGCAACACATAAGACACTGAACTCCATACATTCAAGACTTTGATAAATACATTTACCACTCTATTTCTCCCAAGGATGTAGTATTGCATTTTCTTTACTGTATTAGCAGAGAATGTGTA